>CM028133.1:269455833-270144166 GCA_016271365.2 Neoceratodus forsteri | reverse complement strand
TCCCAATAGTGCAAAGCATCAAGGGAAACATATGCAAATCCCCATGATGGTGCAGAAGGTGGCAGTACATGAAAAAGTAATAGCTGGCATATGTTCAGCCTTGGGATTATTTACAGTTTTTTTGTTTGTTTTTTAGAGAAATAGGTTTTTTGTCCATGAGGTGATGTAAGTTATATTTAAGCAATGTGTTGATGTCAGGAAGTCAGGTGTAATGATGATGGACTGTTAAAGAAAATGTGATATTAACTTTTGGGGGGGGTCACTTTTGATAAGGGCAAGGTAGTTATGTTTGTGATAACGGAAATATTAGGAAAGTATGAGGTCTATGCAGAAGTGGAGTACAAATATGCACAGTTTCATAAGTATGTGCTCAGAGTGCAGGCAAATGTGATATGCAGGTTTTTTTTTTTGAAATAGGTAAAAATAGTGATACATGCAATTAATAGAAAGATAGATAATTACATAGACATATAGATAGATAGAGAGAGAGAGAGAGAGAGAGAGAGAGAGAGAGAGACACTCACAGACAGACAGGCAGAATAGGAATGGCAGTGAAATATTGAAGTGATGCCAACCCCACCCTCACCCTGCTGACATGGACAGGCATTGGGGTGTGCCTTTGGGTCATTGTCCATAATACTCATGCCATTTCACCTCACCCTACCCTGCAGACACAGGCAAGAGACGAGGTGTGCCTTGGGCTTTTCAGACTTTACACTCACCCCATTCCATAAGGAAATACACTGAAATGGGTACAGTATAAGAGAATGGAGTGAACTTTGGGACTGAAGAGTCAAAGGCACACCTCAATACCTGTCACTGGCTGCAGGGTGGGGATAGGGGTGGAATGGCATGAGCATTACTGTTGACAATCCCAAGTCACACCCCGATGCCTGTCAGTCCCTACAGTGCAGAGTATTATGATCAGAAACCCTAATGCCATGGGTGTTTCTTGGTATTTTCACTCCATGTTTTCAGCATGGGCTTTTTGTAACCCCACTGCATGAACAGTGACACTATCAGTTCATTAGCCGAAAGGAGATTTTGCACGGCAACTGTGCCATTTGGCACCACAGATGCAAACACACATTTTGAACAGGATGTAAAAAATGACAGCTGTACATTTCTTGCTTCAGTAACTGCTCAGCACATCTGTTGAATGACCTGCTTATTGACATTTTATATCTGCTATGCAATGTACTGCTGCTGTGGCTGTATGGCTGAGAGGGACCTGGGGGGGTGGTGGTGGATGTCAAGATGAACAACTCAGAGACTTGTAGGAGGGCAGCGGCTAAGTCCAACACGATGCTGGGATGCATCGCTAGGGGGATCACTCCAGAAGGATGGAAGTGATACTCCCTCTATATAACTGCTTGGTGAGGCCACACTTTGAGTACTGCATGCAGTTTTGGAGGCCACACTTAAGGAGGGACATTGAACTCCTGGAGAGGGTCCAGAGGAAGGCAACCAAAATGTTCTGGGGCTTGGGGGAAAGGACCTATGGAGAGAGGCTCGAAAAGCTAAATTTGTACACATTGGAAGAGAGAAGGAAGGGGACATGATAGAGGTCTTCAAGTACGTGAAGAGGGTAAATAGGGGAGGCGCAGTCATGGTGCTCCAAAGGAAGGAGGGGGTGCAACTAGAGGGCATGGGTGGAAGCTGGAGGGGGAGACTCAGGGGAGAAAGGAGGAGGTGCTACTTCACTGAGAGGGTGGTAGAACTATGGAATGTGCTGCCCGGGGGCTGGTGGAGGCAGAAACTGTGGAGGGGTTCAAGAGGGGGTGGGACAGATATAGGGGAAGAGTTGTGGAAGCAAAGTCCAATGAAGCGGGAATAACCTGGACTGGGAAGAGAGAAGCCCGAGAGGGCAGGGGCAGCAAGGTCAGCTCCCAGAGTGGGGACTGACCAAACAGGCAGACATGAAAGCCCTCTAGGCCTAGTCTGCTGGCTTTTTTGTATGTTATTATGTTGGTATGCTTACTACACCAACATCATGAACCATAAAACAGATGACTGCCATAACTAGGGAGGCAGTATAGCACAGTGTTTAACTGCAAATCTGGAGATCTAGGTTTGAATCCCACAGCCCCCACTTGCATACTTGGTGACCCTGAGCAAGTCATTTAACTTCCATATGCTCCCAGGTTGCCCCTGTAAATACGCTTTCAGCTTAGTGTGCCACTCCTGGTTAAACAATTGAAAGAAAAAAAAACAATATATTATTTTTCTTGTTTTATTTTGCTACTACAAGCTTTGACTAATACATCCATCCTTATTTATAGCAAATGTGCCTGTGATCTAGGCAAAACTACACTTAAAATCTCACACATAAATAAATAAAATATCAGAATAGAATTTATTTTAGTAGTATATCCTTCCTTTTCAGGTGCCCATGACACTGTGTATAAATATTTATATCTTTTAACTTCAAAACATTAAATCTATTCCAATGCAAAAAACACAAGCATTTATTCTCTTCACACAATAGTGTTAAATGTTAGATCCCAGAATGGGCAAAAAACAATTTAGACTTCACTCTTGCATGCCACTGTCACGCCCACTTCTCGTGCAAACAACAATCAATTACAGAAACCCTTTCATTTCTATGCTATGCACTCTTATATCAGAGAGACATAAATCTTACAGAACTGCTAAAAAATAAATTTATCAAGACTGGATTTCTGAATGAAAACCTGTCATTTACAGTACCTATGTAAATAATAGTTTACTGGCTACAAACAATGCTACAGACATGACATTAACAACATTTCTGTTTTACATGGAAAAACATCCATATAATGAACTCGTCATACAGGATTTGTGACCTTCTGTCTACATACATCTGACAAAGGAAAAGGCACCTGCTTGATCCTTTTTTTCCATTTTATTTTTATGCCCAACTTTCCCATACTGTAAGAGCCAAATGGGGGGGATATGCCTAGATGCAGTTTCAGGTACTCCATAATTGCTTCCCCAGTTGTTCCAACATGATAGATCCACCTCATGCTTCTCCCACGAAAATGAAAGCATAATGCATGCAACAAACCTTTTGAACATCACATTTTTTAATGTCAGCTCTGATCTGTTCAGTCTTACTTGTTTCCTTGCTCAGTTTATAATATGAGTGAAAAGAAAGTAGAAAAAAAAACACCCAGCCTTTTGCTTTTACAAGTAGTTGTTAATTGCAGCTGGTATATTTCAACAGTGTAAGGCAACTCCACCCACAACTTCCCTAACACAGGGAAATTGCATCAGTGCTCACTGATGTGTTAACATCTTGTTTCTAGTGTCCCTGATAAAATAAAATACAAAATACAGTTGAGATTTTTTTTAATGTCATCTCTGATCAGAATAGCTTTTAAAATCACCAATTGTTTTCTTTTTCAATGTTTTCTTCTCTCCTTTACTGAATGATATATATCACTGTTTTGCAAAAATGTATCCGTTACAATTTTTTTCTTATTTGCAAGACAGCATGTATTTATCCTAACAAATCTGTCCTACTGCCACATTCAAAGTACTATCCCCCTACCTACTTGCCACATATAAACGCAATTATATAAAAAACATTCTAGGCACTTAACCATTATTCATTTCCCAGTCCCATTTACAACACTGCTACACTTACATATAATACATACTTCTCAACTTAGAAGCAAAAATACACTTTATCACAAAAGCCATGTGTTTACCAAGTACTGTGCCCATGATTAAAAAAAATTGAACCCCCTCCCCCCAAAAATGTGCCCTCACCTGAAACTGCATGTTTAACTGGAAAGACAATTAAAAATGTATTTCTAAATGCATTACTAACACCAAAGCTTTCAAAGTTTTGAAACTACTAAAAAGACAACTATATATATATTCATGGCAAAAAAAACTCTGTTTAATGCATCAGTTAGGGTTGTTCCACAGTGACAAAAGTGAGGAAATTCTGTGTTAGGGTTGAAAACCCTAAGTGCACATCCCCCCCCCACCACCACTACCAGACACACACATACATGCAAGTAGGGGGAAGGACCAAGACAATACAACCAATCACACACATCCAGCAGGAGGTGTATACCTGTGTCACTGTAGGAAGTGGAGAAATCTAACTTCAGATATGATACATTATTTACAAAGTTGTTCTTTCAGGTTAGTTCACATGAAGGTGAACCAAGCTGTCAATGGGCACTGCAATGTGAGTCTCTGGCAAATTGCTCAATTTGTAACAGTGTAACTTTGTAATCCTTAAGTATTTTAGCACAATAGCAGGAAAAAGCTCATATGTATGACCAGGTCTTGCCACCCTGCAAATGTCAACCCAAAGGACCCAACCATTAGCTTGCAGGATGATGGCAAAGATGCACAGTCATTAGGAGCATACTTTCACAAAATACTTTCAAAAACACGAAAGTGTCATAGCACGATATGTGTTTAGTGGTGCGTGGAATGTCCGGGATGACAGTTAGCAGTGACGACCCCATGCCACAGCCCGATGGGAGCATGGGTGTGTGGTTTTGTGGTTTAGATAGTTATATGTTATTCCTGTTACCTACTTCTGGTTGTGTGTGATTGGTTGTGTTGCCTTGGTCTTTCCACTACTTGCATGTATGTATGTATGTGTGGTGGGGGTGGGGGTGGGGGAGAATGTGCAGTTAGGGTTTTCAACCCTAACACCGAATTTCCTCGCTTTTTCCACTGTGAAACAACACTAACTGATGCATTCAATGGAGTTTTTGCCATGAATTTCCCTTCTTTTTGAGAATGTGCACTATAAATAGTGAAGTAATGGTAACGCAAACGCAAGCGCAAACGATAACGCACTTGGTGACGCAAATGTAAACAATAACGCAAACAGTAATAGAAACACAAGCTCAAACGTTAATGAAAACAGAAATGCAAATGCAAGCGCATACAGAAAAGCAAATCATAACACGCACGGTCACGGTAACACAATTGAAAATGCAAACACTTATGGGAACAGCAATGATGACGGCAAAGGAAACACAAACAGAAACGCAAATGCAAACGGAAATGCATACGCAAACGCAAATGGAAATGCACATGATGACACAAAAGGAAATGCAAAAAAAATCAGTAATGGAAATGCAAATGTTAACAGTAATGTAAACGCAAGCACAAATGGAAACACAAAGGGTAACGCACATGGTGGCGTAGACAGGAACATTAACGCAAACACTTATGGAAATGCAAGTGTAAACGTTAACTGTAACAGTAACGAAAATGCACACCCTTTTTTCCCCCAAAAGCTACACTGAGAAACACAGTGAACACAAAGAATGTATGCATAATAATGGGCCACAGAGCAGAAAATGAACACTTGGAATACTAAATTGCTTATATCTCAGGAACCGTATGACATAGAAAAAAATTAAAATTTCATATAATTTATAACTTTCTTGGCTAGTTTTGAACTTAGCCCCCGCATTTTTCCAATGAAAAGTCCTTATCTCGAAGCATTTCTGAGATATAGGCCCCGAAAGGTGCGGGTAACGCCAAAATGTTAGCCTATGGGAAAAATCGTCAACTTTAGAGTAACATAACTTTGCAGCCCTCTAATATTATGTCACCAAACCACCAAAATGCACATCTGTGAGATGCTGGCTTTCTTCCTTCCAAATTTCAGCCCAAAAGACCAAACAATTCTTTTGCAGCAGGGTGGCAAAGATTTCCTATTATTTTGGCCATAGTGTTGCAAAGTAGTGTCGTGATTTGCGACACTTTCACAAAATAAAGCATTAAAGTGTTGAATGTGCGACATTACTTTGCAACACTACTGTTTACAAAAATTTCAAAGACATATTTCTGGGGTGTTTAACCCCCCAAAAGGACATGGCTAGCATCCCCAGGGTTCTACTAGGTGGACGCAGTAAGGTCAGTGAATACTAGAGGGTCTCAATTTAAATGCCACATTTTAGACTACTCAACTGAAAACAAGATGGTGGATTTGTGACACTACAGGGTCATTTGCAACACTAAAACTGCATTTGCAACACTGTCAAACATTTTGTTAACTTTTCCCATTGACTATAATGGGAAACTTGTTTTCTGAATAACTTTTGAACTGTTTAATATTTTTTGCACAAAATTTTCAAAAGGCACATCGGGGACCCTGGCCACATGTTCCCTGAAGGTTTCAGACCAGTCACACAGACCATGTGACCTGTAGGCACGAGCAAAGAATGTGCAAAAAAGTGTAAATGCCACATTGTACGGTGCTATGTAGCTCCGCAACCGTATACCCGACCATTATGACTCTTGGCAGATCTAGAGATCCATGGTACCGCTCTGTGCTTGCAAAATTTCAGGTAAATCCATCATACAGTGGCAAAGTTATTAAACTGCCAAATTTCACACTTCAACCTTAATTGGGGTAATCAACCCTAACTATAGTGGCACTACTGTGCCACTATAATATATATACTGTATCTATATATATATTATGGTAGCACGGTAGTGCTACCATAGTTAGGGTTGAGGAGCCATTTCTATGTTAAACCCCAAAACTTTGCACCTTAATAACTTTGCAACTGTTTGATGGATTTGCCTGAAATTTGGAATTTATGATCAAGAACCATAGGCCTTGGGATCTGCTGAGTTTCGTACTGGTCGGATATACGGCTGTGGGTTATTAATGTGTGATCTATGCGGCGGCGTTCGCTTTCTGGAATTCTATGAGTGGCACCTACAAATTAAATGCGGTTTTGCGTGACCGGCCCGAAATCTTCAGGGAACATGCGTGAGGGTCCCCAATGTGCCTTTCAAAGATTTCATGAAAAATATTAAACGGTTCAAAAGTTATTCAAAAACAGTTTCCCATTATAAGTCAATGGAAAAGTTAACAAAAGTTCAACACTTTCAAATGCATTTTACTTTTGCAAATGGGCCTGTTACTTTCGCAATCGGCCATTTTGTTTTCAGTTGGTGATCAGAAAATGGTTGGCATTTAAATTTGGGACCCTCTAGCAACCTAATTTTTTGTATTCACCTAGTCGGGTCCTGAGGATGCTTGCCATGTCTTTATTTTGGTAGAAACACCCCAGAAATATGTTTTCAAATTTCTGGAAAAAGTACTTTCGCAAATTACTTTTGTGCTCACGAAAGTGTCGCAAATTTTTGCGAAAGCTTTCGCAAATTGCGACAGTAGTTTTCTAGTCTGTGGGAAAATGACAGCAATTCTTTGGCACTGCGCTGCAAAAGAACCGTTGGGAGTTTTGAGCTGAAATTTTGAGGGAACGGAGCCGACAACTCACAGATGTGCCTTTCAGTGTTGTATTGAAAAAATATTACATGGCGGAAAAGTTACATCACTCCAAAGTTGACAGTTTTTCCCATAGGATAACATTACGGCGCCCGACGAATTACAGAAATCCTTTGGATCCCTGCTGCAAAATAACGGTTTAGTCTTTTTTCCTGAAATTTGAAGGGAAGACAGCCAACAGCTCACAGATGTGCCTTTCAGTGGTTTGGTGAAAAAATATTACAGGGAGGCAAAGTTATGGTGCTCCGAACTTCTCTTTTTCCCATAGGATAACATTACGGCGTTCGCCGCGCCTTTCAGGGCCCGTATCTCGAAAATGGTGCGAGATACGGAGTTTTCGTTGGAAAAATTCTTAGCCCCCCAACAGGAGCTAAGTACAAATCTAGCCAGGAAAGTCATAAATCATACGACTTTTAAATTTTTTTTCTATGTCATACGGTTCCTGAGATACAACTTATTTAGTATTCCAAGTCCTCATTTTCTGCTCCGATACCCATTATTATGCATACATTCTTTGTACTCACTGTCTTTCTCTATTCAGCTTTTGGGAAAACCAGCCTGTGCGTTACATTACTGTTACCATTGCCCTTTCCGCTTGTGGTTCCATGCCCTGTTTCACTTACCGTTGACGCCTAAGCCACCACGTCGCTCATCCTTTGCGTTTTCATTTGTGGCTCAGCTTTCTGTTACTTTTTGCCATTTGTGTGTACAGTACTGTTTCTCTTTCTGTTTCACTTTGTCACCATGCCCATTGCCATTTCGATTTACAGGCACCATGTTACTATGTGACAAGACATCACGTGGCACACGTTCCGTCACGCCACCATGTGCGTTACCCTTTCTGTTCTCATTCGCGCTTGCGTTACCATGTGCGCCACTGCTAGCGCTTCTGTTTGCATTGCTGTTCCTGTTACTATGCCAGAAGACATCATGTGGCGGGAGGCATGACCAACAGTTATGTTAAATGGTCTGTTAATCACCCTGTAGGGGTTTAATGTTGAATGAGGCGTAGCCGAGTGCCACATGTCACTAGACAGTGATAAACTGGCCATTAACATAATACCTGGGAGTGGCTTATTGCTATCATAATAAAACTGCTTTTTTAAACAACATTAAACCATGTTCATCATATGGTTAGGCTCTACATGTATCTTAATAAAAGTAAACATAAGGCTGTTACAATGTTTACAGTCAATTAGAAAGCTGCATTTCTCAAACCCTTGTTATAATCAGAGATATTATACCTGTACAACTCCTTGGTTTTGCTGAACTCTATTGCTCAGGTGGCCCACCACATGTGGTCTGGTCTGGTGTGGAGCATCGGTAGGTAAGGCCATGCAACTACTAAGTGTGGTACGCTGTTGAGCTGCAATCAGGGATGTGTACGTTTGGTGACATGGCCTCAGTTTTGCTGTTGATCTCCACTGAGCATGCAGTACCTGGTCAGGTGGGTGGGGATGTCTCTGAGTACATTTAGACAATTGTTTGTTATTTCTGTCACCTGCTGCTGGATGTCTGTCATTGGTTGTGTTGACTTGGTCCTCCCCATACTTGAATGTGTGTGTGTGTGTGTGTGTCTGTGTGTGTGTGTGGTGCTTGGGGTGAATTCGGAGTTAGGGTTTTCAACCCTAACAGCGAATTTCCTCACTTTTGTCGCAGTGGAACAACCCTAACTAATGCATTAAACGGAGTTTTTTGCCTCTAATATATATATATATATGTGTATATATAGATAGATAGATAGATAGATAGATAGATAGATAGATAGATAGATATTGAATATGGTAAACAAATATTGTTAATATTAAAAGCTGAACTTTATGTTTTTATTATATAAATGTTTAAGAAAAACCTGTGGCTCTTTCAACTTGAATCAGCATGCTGTGTCTATTGTTTTCCTTGGGAACTGTAGTTTCAGGCACTCCTTAATTATTCTTTCTTTCTGAGGCCTCAGGTGGCTCTGATAATCATTCGTTCCATGGGTTTTTAAGTCAATTGGAAGGCATTAAGTATCTTCTGTTCTAGTTCTTAATAAAATGCAGGGGCTCTACAACTCGATTACTCCACAGACTTGTTCTCTTGCTTGGTCCAGGTCCCAAACTAGTGTGTCTTATTCCAACATGATAGATCCACCTCATGCCCCTTCCACATGAATAAAAAAAAAAATTGGGGTGGATCTTTAAGAGGCTGTGTGTGTGTGTGTGTGTGTTTGGGGGGATATGCCTAGATGCAGTTTCAGGCCCTCCTTAATTACTTCCCTAGGCAGCTCTGATAGTCAGTTGTTCCAACATGATAGATCCGCCTCATACCCCTCCCACATGAATAAAAAAAAAGGTGGGGATCGATCTTTAGGAGCTTTTCGGGTGGAGGTGGGGTGGGATCTTACTCCCCCCAAAGAAACTAATGCTGCCTCCCACTACTCAGGTTCCAGTTCTTGTACCGTCCATTTAAGAAAGAAAATAGTACACTGCAACCATTGACTAACATGAAAGAGTATTTATTTGAAGGTGGAAAACATTTCTTCGAGGAGGGTAAGGCAGAGGAGACTATTTACACCTTCAGTCGGTTTCACAGATAGAAAACATGACATCACTCCTTTTGTACATGCAAAATGTCTGCAGGCTCCGCCTACTGCAGCCGTAAAAAATCACAGTGACACTGTTCATAAGCAGAGGTGCTAAAATGGCTATGTTGAAAATTTAGTGACAAAAGTCCATAAAGTGACTGTGTTACGAGTGTACGTTGTGCAATTTCCATGCACCCTCATAATTTCACGCATTTGTAAAATTTTCACTCCACATTTTCAACATTGGCATTTTTTCACACCTCCTTATGAACAGTACAGCTGTCATTTTTCATATCCTGCCTGAAATATGCATTTACACATCTGGTGCAGAATAACACGGTCGCTGTGGGAAATCAATGTTCAGGACAGATTAAGAAAATCATAGTGACAGTGTTCATGAGCAGAGGTCACAAAAGGCCTATGTTGAAAATCTGGTGAAACAATTCCACTAAATGACTGTGTTACACGTATGCGTTGTGCAGTTTCCACGTATGCTCGGAAGTGCGAGCATTTTTAATATTTCCACTACAGATTTTCAACATTGCCATCCCTTCACACCTCCCTATGGATGGTACAGCTGTCATTCTTCACATCCTGCTTGATCTGTGTTTTCATGTATCTGGCGCAGAATGGCACGGTCGCTGTGGGAACTCAAAGTTTGGGACACATTAACAAAATCACACTGCCACTCTTCATGAGATGAGGTCCCAAATGCTTTCATGAGCTGGGGTCACAAAAAGACTATACCGAAAATTTTTAGTGCAAATGCCAACACATGCCAGAGCATTAGGGTTTCTCACCATAATGGCCCACCCTGTACAGACTGACAGGCATCAGGGGTGTGCCTTTGGATTGCCGACAGTAATGCTCATGCCATCACACCCCAACCCCCCAGCCAGTGACAGGCTTCGAGGTGTACCTTGTACTCTTCAGCCCCAGAGTTCACCCCATTCTCCTATACTGCACCCATTTCAGTGTATGTCCTTGTGGAATGGGTGACTGTAAAGCCAAATACCCCAAGGCACACTTCAACACATGTTGGTGTCTGCAGGATAGGGTGAGGTGACATAGCATGAACGTCATGGGCGACAACCCAAACATATACCCCAATGACTGTCCGTCGCTGCAGGGTGGAGATGGGTTGGTGTGAAGTTTGCTGCTTCACTGCCATTCCTATTCTGCATCTGTCTAACTCCTGCATTTCCAGTGCTAATACCAGCAAGCAAACATTCAGCATTGACAAATGCTTGTTAGGAAAATGAAATTGATACAACCATACAGATACAGTACAATAGAAGATCACATTCATACCAAATCTGACAGAGTGATGGTACTAATAAGGAACCAACCTTGCCAATCTGATGACCAGAAAAGACCATCCCAAAACTGTATCCGTATCAACTTTTAGCATGTACTTAGTTTAAATATTCATAGAAAACCACCAAAATAAAAATAAAAAAACACAACACAAACGTACATACAAACATTTGGTCCGTCTAGTGACACTAATGTCTAACACCTAAGAGTCGTTGCAGACAATAAGAGCATATTATATGGCAAAACTATCATTTGCATGAAGAGAGCCCATGATCGCAGATAAATACATGAAACGAGAACTCCCTACAACCCAGGTCCACGAGGAAGGGCAAGGCACCCCTGCAACCCTAAATGGCCTCTGCAATGCACATTTACACTACTCCCTCATGAAGAGTGTAGGCTTCCATAGCAGATAAAGAGTTCGGGAAAGGCTCCCAAGTTATGAGAAAGCGCTCCCCCCTCCTCTTCAAAATGAAAGAGAGGTGTTCCAGGGCCAAACTTTGGATAGACAGCTTTCTCATTTGGTTAACTGTGGGAGGGGCACTGGACACCCAAGTGTTCATGAGGTATTAACATGCCAAAATTAATAATACACAAATCCATCTGGGGGATAACTCCCAGTCCTCATCCCCCGTGTTCTCCACACCAAATAACTGTGCTACTGGAGTCTCCCTATCATACTGGAAAGTTCACTTGCTACAGCTTTCCAAAAGGCCTGCAGCACTGGTTATGTCCAAAAATAATGTAAGTACATGCCTCATGCCGCATGACATCTTCCACATATTGGGGGAATCATGGGGTGGTATTTGTGCACTACTACTGGTGGGCAATATAATCTGTGGATAAATTTATGCAAGGATTCCTTGTACTGACTACAAATTAAGACCCCCATATGCGATTTTAATAACAGTTTCCAGTCCTCCTCCCCAGTGGTTATCCCTAGGTCTCTCTCCTACAGCTACTTTGTTTTAATTGCAATTTCAGGGTAACATAGAAACAGAAACATAGACTTTGACAGCAGATAAGGACCACTTGGCCCATCCAGTCTGCCCATTTCCCTACCTATTGAATAAGCTGCAGATCCTAGTTAACCAACAGCCTACTTCTTCCTAACCCCCACCAGAATTTCCTTATGTCTGTCCCATGCATTCTTGAATTCCCCACTGTTTTTGACCCCACGACCTCCTCAGGAAGGCTATTCCATGTCCCTACTCCTTCCATGAAAAATACTTCCTCATGTTGCCCCGAGCCATCCTCCTCTATCTTCAAATTGTACCCTCTTGTTCTTGCACATCTCTTTTTCTGAAAGATGCTACCCTCTTGGACCTTGTTGATTCCTTTGGGGTACTTGAAAGTTTCTATCATGTTCCCCCCCCTCTCCCTCCTTTCCTTGAGGGTATACATATTAAGCTCCTTTAGTCTCTCTTTGTATGGCTTCTGGTGCAGACGCTGCACCATTTTAGTTGCCCTCCTCTGTACTGTCTCCATCCTGTCTATGTCCTTGTGGAGATGGGGTTTCCAGAACTGCATGCAGTACTCCAGATGGGGTCTCACCAACTGTCTGTACAGAGGGATAACAACTTCTTGTCTTCTACTAGAGATGCCTCTCCCTATACATACCAGTAACCCTCCAGCTCTCCTTACTGCCTTCTCACATTGCTTGTTTACCTTTCGGTCAACTGATAGGACTACCCCCAGCTCCCTTTCCATTTTTGTTGTTATTAGTACCTCCCCCCAATTGTGTACTCTTCCCCTGGGTTTTTGTTTCCCAGGTGCATTACTTTGCATTTCTTTGCACTTAATCTAAGCTGCCATGCTTTTGACCATTCCTCCAACCTTGCCAAGTCCCTTCTCATCCTTTCCATCCCCCCCTCTTGTGTATCAACCCTGTTGCAGATCTTTGTGTCAGCTGCAAAGAGGCATACTTTTCCTTCCAGTCCCTCTGCAATGTCACTTATAAAGATATTGAAAAGGACCGGTCCCAGTACTGAACCTTGTGGTACCCCACTAGTAACCCCCCTTTCTTCATAGTGGACTCCATTTACTATTACCCTCTGTGTCTTATTGTCCAGCTAATTCTTTACCAAAGCTACCACCCTGGGACAGACTCCCAGGCTGGCTAACATGTTTATTAATCTTTTGTGAGGGTCTGTGTCAAATGCCATGCTAAAGTCTAGGTAGGCCATGTCCACAGCCCCTCCCTGGTCTACTACTTTGGTCACCCAGTCAGAGAAATCTATTCGATTTGTCTGACATGACCTTCCCGCTGTGAATCCATGCTGCCTTGGTTTCTGTTCCCCGCTGGCCTCTAGGTACTCAACAATTATTTATTTCAGAAGTGATTTCATCATTTTCCCTACCACTAAGGTCAAACTAACAGGTCTGTAGTTTCCTGCCTCTGCTTTCTTCCCACTTTTGGGAAGGGGAATCACATCCTCCCTCCTCCAGTCCTCAGGTACCACACTATTCTCTCATGATTTGTTAAAAAGGGTAGTCAGTGATGTCACTAGTTCTCTCCTTAGTTCTTTTAGAATTCTGGGGTGAATCCCGTCAGGTCCCATTGCTTTGTTCACCTTCAGTTTTAGGAGTTCTTTCAGAACTCTTTCTTCTGTGAATGGACTGGTAGCAACCCCCCACCCAGAGTGCTTCTATTGATTGGATTAGTTACCTCCTGTCACAGATTCACTCAGCAGGTCAGCCCTCTGCTCCCAAAGTGCCAACCTCTGAGCATAGTCTTGTGAACAGTGAACAGAACAAGGTAGCCCTCTTGACTGTTTTGTGGGTTCGAGTCACCTCAGTCCCAAGTTCTGGAGGGATTCAAACTTGTTAACCTCTTGTTAGCATACCCAATTGTTAGGCTCAGATAATTCTGTCTTCGGGGGGGCCAGATATCTTTGCCTACAGGCACCTAGCCAGGTGTTACGAAATTAACCCTTTTTAAACTCTATACAAGACCCAGAGAAACTTTTAAACTGTTTCCCAGTTTGGTACACCCATAAACTCATGCACCGTGTCAGCTTTAAAACCATCTAACTTCACTTAAAACCAAAGAAATGTTTCAAGGCACACCAGGCAGTTTCTGTTTTTAAAATGTATCTTTACTAAACAAAAGTTAAAATAGTAAACAGTAATATACAGAACTCTTATCACAAAAAAAATACAGGTCATTAAACAAAAAGGTGTAAAAGTGCAACTATATTTCCTTATCCACACAAAATATTTATCTTCTAAAGGCTTGATGTTGCTGTTTCAAAGTCAGGTAAAGAAGTAATTCTATGAAACCAGAATCATAGTTATAAAAGCTGCTTTCTCCAGCCCCCTGGATGAGGTCACTGTACTTTTTCCCTGGCAGGATATTTTTTACTAAAAATATATCTCTACAGGAAACAGGATCCTTATAAGGCAGTAAGATCCTGTTTTTCTCAGCATAACATCAATTCTCAAATGACACCTCTTTGATGACCCACCATGTATGCTCTGCCTCTTCCTGAGCTTCACAGTTATCAAAGCCTTTTTAATTTCACATAGAAGTGTCATGCCCTGCTTTCCTTTCCTGTAAACATTGTAAAATGGATATGTCCTTTCTTGCCAATTCGGCTACTGATAATAGAACTAGCTAAACAGGATGTCCCTGATTTAAGGTACCTTTTAGCCCTGCAATTATCTTGGCCTTGCTGGTGTTAGATTTTTTTTTATCTAAGTTCCTGTGTGTGTGGTCATCTCTCATACTGAGATCTGGGGAGGGGGGATGTGTGAGTGAGGGAGGTCACTTCAAGTACACTGGCATTTCCCACAGACAAATTCAATACCACATTTCTGTTATTTTTAAGAAATAAAAAATGATACAGCACTCAGAGCTGGCTGTCTATGTCACAATCCTCCCTACCTAGACTGAGTTGGGGGATCTATCCCCTACATGGGATGAGCTTCCCAAATCAGTTCACGCCCCATAGACCCTAGACAGCCTATCTGAGTTCTGAGTCTTTGCTCCAGCCCTATGTTCAATTTTTAGATCATACTCTTGTAAAGCAAGGCTCCATCTTAGCAGTCTCCCATTGTTCTTCCCCATCTGCATCAGCCAAACCAGGGGGTTGTGGTCAGTCTGCACCACAAAATGCTGCCCATACAAGTATGGCTCTAATTTCTTTAGGGCCCACACTATGGCAAGACACTCCTTTTCCACCATGGAGTATGCTTGCTCCCTGGGAAGCAGCTTTCTGCTCAGGTACACAACTGGGTGATCTGTCCCTTGGCTAGACTTCTGGCTCAGTACTGCCCCAATACCCACGTCTGAGGTGTTCGTCTGAACTATAAAAGTTTTGCTATAGTCAGGACTTGTCAAAACAGGAGCACTGCACAGTGCCTCCTTCAGTTTGGGAAAGGCTTCCCCACAGGCTGGATCCCAGGTAATTTTCTTGGACATCCTTTTCTTTGTCAGGTCAGATAAGGGTGCAGTCAGGGCACTGTAATTAGGTACAAACTTTCTGTAGTACTCTGCTGTCCCTAGAAAGCTCCTGACCTGCTTCTGGGTTTCTGGTCTGGGCCATGCCTGGATCACCTCTATCTTTATTTGGTTAGGACGGAGCTGTCCCCTGCCTACCACATGTCTGAGGTATGCCACCTCGCCCATGGCCACCAGACACTTTTCAACTTTGACAGTGAGCCCGGCCCTCTGTATCCTGTCCAGCACTTCCCTAAGGTGTGAAAGGTGTTCCTCCCAGCTGGTACTAAAGATGGCAATGTCATCCAGATATGCTATGGCGTACTCCTCAGCACCATTCTACACCTGGTTCACCAACCTTTGGAAAGTGGCCGGGCGTTCTTCATTCGGAAAGGCATTACTTTAAACTCAAGTAAGCCTATCGGAGTGATGAAGGACGACTTCTCCCTAGCCCTGTCTGTCAATTCTACCTGCCAATACCCCTTGGTCACGTCAATAGTCGTGAGGTAGGTCACCCCTCCCAACTTCTCCAGGAGCTCATCCATCCAGGGCATTGGGTGGGTGTTGGACTTCGTGACTGAATTCAGTCCATGATAGTCCACACAGAAATGAGTCGAGCCATCTGGCTTGGGCACAAGGACTATGGGTGAGGCCCAGGGGCTGTGGGATCACTGAATTACCCCTAAATCCAGCATCTCCTCCACTTCCCTCCTAATGTCCTTTTGGACAGTCTCTGACACCCGATATGCTGTCCGCCGCATGGGAGTCTGTTTCCCTGTCTCCACATCGTGTGTTGTTAAGGGGGTTAGTCCAGGCTTGGCGCTAAACAAGGGGGAAAGTCTGCTAAAACCTCCCTCACTTTCTGGATCTGGTCTGGATTCAGCTGGGGAGACAATTTTACTGCCTCCACAGAGGACTCCCATTTACTCTCTTCCAACAAGTCCAGAAGGGGGTCTCCTTTGTCTGTCCCCTACCCATGACTACACACCGCAAACACCATGTCAGCCCCATTTGCATATGGCTTCATCATGTTCACATGGTACATCCTTTCTGTCTGTCTACAGTCAGATAACTCCACAATGTAGTTTACGTCATTTACCCTCCTAACCATTTTGTATAGTCCTGCCCACTCAGCTTGCAGCTTGTCTTTCCGGACCGGAATAAGGACCATGACTTCCTGACTCACCATGTATGAGCGAGCTCTGGCTCTGTGGTTGTACCATACTTTTTGTTTCTCTTGGGCAGCTGCCAGGTTGCTCTGGGCTGTCCCCATATGCTCCTTCAGCCTTTCCCTAAACCTAAGGACATAATCCACAATGGGAGTTCCCTGGGTGCCTTGCCTTCCCATTCTTCCCAGATCAAGTCTAGGGGCCCACATACCCAGTGTCCATACAAGAGTTCGAAGGGGGAAAATCCTGTTGACTCTTGGGGCACCTCCCTTTATGTGAACAACAGGTGGGGAAGGTATTTCTCCCAGTCCCTCCCATGCTGTTCAGCAAATGCCCGGAGCATTGCCTTGAGGGTACCATTGAATCTTTCCACAAGTCCATTGGCTTGTGAGTGATATGGTGTCATGCATCTCTGCACCACCCCACACTTCTTCCATAGACATTTCATTAAGTCCAACATGAAGGAACCCCCTCGATCGGTGATTACCTCCTGCGGAAACCCAACACGGGAGAAAATCCCAAGTAAGGCATCTGCCACTTTGTCCGTCCTCAGTGAGGATAGGGCGACTGCCTCTGGGTACCAGGTGGCATAATCCACCACAGTTAGGAGTAATCTCTTCCCTGAGGAGCTGGGGGTATTTAAAGGTCCCACAATATCCATTCCCACCCTCTGGAATGGCTCCTCCACTATGGACAATGGAATTAGGGCAGCTTGGGTTTTCTTGCCCGCCTTCCCTATTTCTTGGCACCGGTGATAAGACCTGCAATACTCCTTCACCTGCTTGGTGAAGTTAGGCCAGTAGACATTCTGGGCCAACCGCTGCATTGTGCGTGTGATTCCCAGATGACCAGACAAGGGAATATCATGGACAACCTTGAGCAACTGCTCACGATATCCCTGGGGAATGACAAGCTGCCTGCCTAGCATCCCTCCCTCCCTCTGTCTGTACTGTCTGTGTATACATAAGTCCATTTTCCCAATAAACCCTATGTCTTCCGTCACCTCCCTGTGCTCCATTCGAGTCTGCTGAAGCCCTCAGTTTCTCTAAACTAGGGTCGATTCTCTGAGCAGCTGTGAACCCCTCACACCTTCCCACGGCATGGGACAAGTCCCCTTCAGTCACTAAACTAGGGCCCCTAGCACTAGCATCAGGGCTCTCAGGATCACTGTCAGTTCCAACCCTCTGACAAGGGGTCACCCTTCCCTCTTCATAGTAACCCTCTGTAGCTGGGTGGTTACTTGCTCCTGGGGAAATTTCTACCCCCTTTTTATCAGTCTCCTCCTCTGGAGACACAGGCTGGGGAACCAGCCTCTCAGTATCTTCCCCAATGGCTTCTGAGGGGTTCAGGGAACTACTATTTTCCCTTGCCGTTTGGCTATGGGTAACTGCACATACCACCCCCGCTGGAGATTGTTACCCAGGATCACATCCACTGCTAATGTGTTGGCTACAGCCACCTGCTGCACAGTTCCCCCTGTTTCACTCCAGTCAAGGAGAACACTAGCGAGTAGCACTGTTTTCTCTTCACCAGTAAACCCTTGTACAGTTACGTATTTATTGGGTATAAGCTGACCAGACTGTACCAGATCCCCCTTTACCAATGTCAGGGATGCCCCTGTGTCCCTTAACCCCTGTGTCTGTACACTATTTACTAGGACTGGGTGCATGTGTTCCCTCATGTTCACTGGCATGCTCCCAGGGACACACAAGCAACCCACTTCTTTTCTAGCACCCTGTTGTATATTATGGTTCACCTTTTTGGGGCACTGTCTGGCAATATGTACAGTTTCCTTCCATAACCAACAAGCGTTTCTTGTTTCAGATAAATCTTTTCATTGAAACCTGGGGCTAACTAGTTTCGGTGGAGGCAGTGATGGTTTTAGCTACCCCTGAAGGTGCACTTCTTCCTTTCTGTGTTGCCACACTGGCCCCATTCGCTCTCAGTGCAGGTCTGCTCTTGGCATAGCAGTCCGAGAGTTCAGCACCCTCTTGCACTGTTTTTGGATCTCAGTCCTTTAGCCAGGTTTTTAGCTCTGCTGGGCACGCCCAATAAAACTGTTCTAATAAAATCACATTTTCAATTTTATCAACAGAGTTTGCCTCAGTTCCTTCCCACCAACATTTTAAAAACCGACGTTGTTTTGTGGCTAGCTCCTCATAGCTCATATCAGGGCTTCTCCTGAGCTTACAGAATTTAGCTCTGTATGATTCAGCAGTTAATTCAAACTTTCTTAACAGTGCAGCTTTTAACTTGCTGTAATCATCACTGTCTTCATTGTTCATTTGACCCAATGCATCCTGAGTTTTCCCGGTAAGGAGCGGGGATAGCTGGAAGTTCCAGGACTCTCTAGGAATTTTAGCCTGAATACAAACTTTTTCAAAAGAATTTAAAAAAGCATCCATATCTTCCCCTTCCTTAAACTTGGCTATTAATTTGGAGTTCAATTTGTAACCCAGTCCTGCAGTCCCAGTTAAACCCAAGTCACTTACCTGCCCTGGTGCCGCTGGTTGGAGTCATAGCTTCTTCAGTTCGCATTGCCACTGGTGCTCCTCTCTCTTCTCCTCTGCAGCTCACTGGCACTCATGCTCCTCATGTCCTGCCTCCCTCTGTTGTCTCTCTGCCTCTCGATCTGCCTCTCTCTGTTGTCGCTCTGCCTTCAGTTCCATCCTGCGCAACTCAATTTGCAGTTTGAGTATCTCTGGATTCAGGATACTGGTGACCATCCCCTGCTGCTGTGGCTCTTCACTGACTGTGGCCCTGCTGTCCTCCTCATTGGCTCGGGACCACTCACTGGCCACTAGTTCTGCCACACTCGAGGTCTGGTCCCTTTCAGTCACGGTCTGTGACTCCCTGCTCTGGGTATCTGCTACTGTCAGGGCCTCTATGAGGTTCTGCTTACTGACTTTCACCCCAAATGGGACTCACCTGTCCCTGCACAACTGCTTTAAGAAATCTACAGTGTGCCTGCTGTAGTTGGAAGCCATTTTCTTCTTCCCTCACTACTGCTACTCTGACTTTGCACTTTAGAAAAAATTAAAATAGGTAGGAACTTGACTGTACGCCAAGTGATAAAGTTCTATTTCTCTTTTTTTTTAATTAAATCACTGCCTTTCTTTCATTCAAGTGAGCTTAACAGTCTCAAGCTGACACACTATACAACAAAGCTTGTTATACCAAACTTTATCCGCACTGCTGCCAACTAATCTGTCACAGATTCACTCAGCAGGTCAGCCCTCTACTCCCAAAGTGCCAACCTCTAAGCATAGTCTTGTGAACAGTGAACAGAGCAAGGTAGCCCTCTTTTCTATTTTGTGGATTCGAGTCACCTTAGTCCCAAGTTCTGGAAGGATTCAAACTTGTTAACCTCTTGTTAGCATACCCAATTGCCAGGCACAGATAATTCTGTTTTCGGGGGGGGGGTGCAGATATCTTTTCCTATGGGCACCTAACCAGGCATTACAAAATGAACCCTTTTTGAACTCTATATAAGACCCAGAGAACCTCTTAAACTGTTTCCCAGTTTGGTACACCCATAAACTAATGCACCGTGTCAGCTTTAAAACCATCTAACTTTACTTAAAACCAAAGAAATGTTTCAAGGCACACCAGGCAGTTTCTGTTTTTAAAATATATCTTTACTAAACAAAAGGTAAAATAGTAAAAACAGTACTATACATAACTCTTACCACAAAAAACATACAGGTCATTAAACAAAAAGGTGTAAAAGGGCAACTATATTTCCTTATCTGCACAAAATACTTATCTTCTAAAGGCTTGATGTTGCTGTTTCAAAGTCAGGTAAAGAAGTCATTCTATGAAACCAGAATCATAGTTTTAAAAGCTGCTTTCTCCAGCCCCCTGGATGAGGTCACTGTACTTCCTCCCTGTCAGGATATTTTTACTAAATATATATCTCTACAGGAAACAGGATCCTTATAAGGCAGTAAGATCCTGTTTTTCTCAGCATAACATCAATTCTCAAATGACACCTCTTTGATGACCCACCATGTATGCTCTGCCTCTTCCTGAGCTTCACAGATATCAAAGCCTTTTAATTTTACATAGAAGTATCATGTCCTGCTTTCCTTTCCTGTAAACATTGTAAAATGTTCTTTCCTGCCAACTCGGCTGCTGATAATAGAACTAGCTAAACAGGATGTCCCTGATTTTAGGTACCTTTTAGCCCTGCAATTATCTTGGCCTTGCAGGTGTTGGATTTTTTTTATTTAGGTTCCTGTGTGTGTGGTCATCTCACATACTGAGATCGGGGGATGTGAGTGGGGAGGTCACTTGATACACTGACATTTCCACAGGCAAATTCAATACCACATTTCTGTTATGTTTAAGAAATAAAAAATGATATAGCACACAGAGCTAGCTGTCTATGTCACACCTCCCCTTCTCTTCTTTTGTAAATACTGAGCAGAAGTATTTGTTCAGCATCCCTGCTTTTTCACTGTCACCCTCTGCCCACCCACCTCCCATGTTTTAAGCTTGCTATCCCTCCCTTGGTCTTTCCTTGCTCCCTAATATACCGATAAAAGGTTGTATCCCCCTTCTTAACTGAGTTGGCTATCTTTTCCTCTGTTTGGGTCTTTGCTATTCTGACTGCCTTCCCCGCTTCCTTCTTCTTTTACTGGTACAGTTCTCTGTACTGCTCCTTCTGTGTTTCTTTATACTTCCTGAATGCTCTTTTTCTCCCTAACCTTCCCTGCCACCTCTTTTGAGAACCATAGTGTTTTTTTTCCTTAATTTTGATTTGTTTTTTTTTTGCTTCACATAAAGGATTGTTGCCTCTGCGATGGCAGTTTTGGTGTTTCACCATTGTTCCTCCACACCTCTATATTGCCCATTTGCTAGTGCTTTTCTGTGGCACTCTCCCATTTTACCAAAGTCAGCCCTCCCAAAGTCCAACACCCTCACATTTGTATGGCTTGACTCTATGGCTGTGTTTATCATGAACCACACTGTCTGGTGGCCACTTGTTCCCAGATGGCTACCCACTTCTAAATCTGAGATCCTCTCTCCATCCCCATTTGAGAGTACCAGGCCTAAGATTTCTCCCTCCCAAGTGGGTTCCAACACTAGCTGTCTGAGGCATGCCCCTTGTAGGGCATCAAGAATGACCCTGCTTTTGGATGTGGCTGCAGCAAAGGTGCTGCAGTTAACATCTGGCATATTCAGGTCCCCATCAACAAAATCTCAGCTTTTTATCATTTCCTTGTCCATTTTCTCCCCCTGAGATGGGGATCTGTATACAACCCCCAGGTGGATTGTGGTGCCATTTCCTGTCTCCAGGGTGGCCCACAATGCCTTCTCTCCTTTCTGTTTATCCTTTAGTTCCATTGCTTTGATCCCTTCCCTTATGTAGAGAACTACTCCTCCTCCTCCTCCTCCTCTTTTACCACCCTCCCTGTCCCTCCTGTAGATTGTGTTCCCTGATATGTTGACATCCCAGTCATGGTTCTCTGTGTACCATGTTTCTGTGACTGCCACGATATCCAGACTTCCCTCTTCCATCAAGGCCACTAGTTCAGGGAGCTTGTTTCCCACACTATGGGTGTTGACACTCATTGCCCTCCAGCTTTTTGATGGCCTTGCCCCTTTTAGCCTCATCCCTGTCCTTACTGCTTTTGCCTTTTTCTCCATTTACTCCTGCCTTCTCCCTATCGACTTCTCTATTTTGGTATTTACCTTGCTAACTACCCTGTTTTGAGGTAGAGGGGCTAGGATTTTCCTGTTCCTTTTCAGTGCCTCCCCTTGGCTAGTTTAAATGTTTGCCAATGAAGCATTTAAACCTATCACCTAAGATCCTGGTTCCCCTCCTGGACAGTTACAGACCATTGCACCAGTATAGCCTGTAGCCCTCCAGATGGACCCCAGTCCCCAATGAAGCCAAAACCCTGAGCTCTGCACCAGTTTTTCAACCATTGATTGAATCCCATAGTGCAGAGCACCCTAGCCTCACCCATGCCATTGACAGGCAACACCTCCAAGAAGGTTACCATGCGTGCTACTTGCCTAAGGCCCCTCCCCAACTCCACAAACTCTCCCTGCACTGCTCTGATCCCATTCCCAGCCAGATCATTTGTTCCTAGGTGGACAATGGTGTCCAGCTCCCTCCCCCGTGCAGCTGCTCACGTGACCCTGAGGATTCACTGCCTGTCCCTCCAAGCCATGGCACCGGGCTGGTACCTTAACTCCCTCTCCTCTCCCTTCCCCAGTTCTACCCCCTAACAATTGAGTCCCCTCTGTGGGGTTCCATGCCACCCTTCTGTGAGTTTCCTTTGTGGAGGTTTCCATCATCCTCCTTGGTCTCCTCTGTGGGTGCCTCCATAGAGGAACCATGTTCTGCTAGAACAGCATATGAATTGTAGAGTGGTACAACTGGAGGGATGTGCCTCTGTTCCACCACCCTCACCCTCCCTGAGCCCACCATGGTCCAAATGCTCCTTTCTCTTGGCAACCTCTGAGGCAGCGGTGGCGGCCCTGGTGGTCCCTGGGTGGGAGAGAAAGTCTCCCAAATCCTGGCCAACTCAGCCTGGAGACAAGCAACCTCCTCCCTCAGCCCAGAGAGGTGCCTGAAGATGGGACAACACCGCATCCTCTAGAATGTCTCCCGGAAGCCTGCTGCTCCACAGCCACTGCACTTCACCACTCCCATCATGTCTTATTTGTGGCCCCTCAACTGTTGTTTTGTATGCTTACTCTTTCCTTTCTCAGTTTTCTTTTTTTGTTTTGTAATCCCCTTGTTACCCAGGGTTACTAGAATCCCAGTAAGACCTAGTGGTAGGCAGGGAAGGCAGCTTGTGAAACTCCAGTTCAATGGATTTCACACTGTCTCACTCTGTTCTCAGTCTCAGCTGAGACTGAGGGATGACATCACCAATAGAACTATCGCAGTTGTATGAGCCACATTGGAATCTGCAGCAAGGGAGTTAGTTAGAAAGTTGGGAAGTTTTGAAGTCAGTCTTCAGTGAGTGAGTGTGAAGTTGGGAGCTTGCTAGTAAAGCAGCTCAGTGAAGGCTGTAGGAGCCTCAGCCCTGACAGAGGGCTACTTTTAATTTAAAAGTGTGTGTCTCCACCCTAAAGAGAGACACAGAAGATAATTGAAGTGGTGGAGACCGCTGTTTTTGGTCTCAGTGCCCCCTCCCTTTGCGTGGCAGGAAATGGTTCCCTGCAGATTCCTGGGGCAACCCCCTAGTTCTGCTTGTGAAGGAGAAGCTGCCTATGTGTTCCAGAGTTTATTTAGGAGAACAAAAAGATTTGTGAGTCACCTGTGGGGCACCTGCAACGTGAGGGTGAGTGTCTGCTCTTGCTAAAAGGGCCTATGTTTTTCACCCTGGGACTTGTGTGACAATGTGGGGATTAAACTACTAAAATATTGGGAAGCCTAGAGTAATGGGCTAAGCAAAGTAAAAGTAGGTTCAAGTCCAGAGCTTGTTGGGATGAAAATGATATGTATAGGAGATGTGACAGACATCTACCCATAATCTACATTTGAAAGTTCAGTAAAGGAATTGCAACAGAAGGTAAAGCCATCAAAAAATGGAGAGCAATGAGTACTAATGCCCGTAGTCTGGGTAACAAGCTTCCTGAATTAGTGGCCTTGATGGAGGAGGAACATCTGGATATCGTGGCAGTCACAGAAACATGGTACACACAAAACCATGACTGGGACATAAACATACCAGGATACACTGTCTACAGGAGGGACAGGGAGGGTAAAAGAGGAGGAGGAGTAGTTCTTTACATAAGGGAAGGAATAAAAGCAACAGAACAAAAGGGTAAACAGGGAGGAGAAGAAGCACTGTGGGTAAATTTGGAGACAGGCAATGGCACCACATACGCATAGGGTTGAGAGCACAGACTCCCCTTCTCAGGGGAGGAAATGGACAGGAAATGATAGAAAGTATACTTAGAATGGCAGAAAAAGGGGAGATATTGCTGATGGGTGATCTGAATATGCCGGATGTTAACTGGAGTGCAGTTGCAGCTGCCACTTCGAAGAGTGCAGTTATTCTAGATGCCCTACAGGGGCATGCCTTAGACAACTAGTACTGGAGCCCACTCGAGAGGGAGCAATATTAGACTTGATTCTCTCAAATGGAGATGGAGAGGATCACAGATGTAGAAGTGGGTAGCCATCTGGGAACTAGCGACCATCGAACAGTATGGTTCACAATAAACACAGCAATAGAGTCAAGCCATACAAAGACAAAAGTACTGGACTTTAGGAGGGCTGACTTTGCCAAAATGGGTGAGTGCCTAAGGAATGCACTCAGCAAATGGGCAGGAGGAGGGATGGAAGAACAATGGGAATAATAAAACTGCCATCACAGAGGTAACGAGCCTTTGTGTGAAGCAAATAAACAAAACAAGACGATGTAAGAAACCACTATGGTTCTCAAAGGAAGTGGCAGTGAAGGTTCAAGAGAAAAGAAAGCATTCAGGAAGTACAAGGAATCGCAGAAGGAGCAGGACACAGAACTGTATCAGTTAAAGCAAAGGAAGCTGGGAAGGCAGTCAGAATCAGCAAAGGCCCAAACTGGAGGAAAAGATAGCCAACCTAGTTAAGAAGGGGATAAAACCTTTTATAGGTACATCAGGGGCGAAGGAAGACCAAGGGAGGGATAGTGAGGCTTAATAAAGGGGTGGGAGGGTGGGCAGAGGAGACTGTGAAAAGGCAGAGATACTAAACAAATATTTTGCTCAGTATTTACAAAGGAAGAGGGGAGGTACATAAAACAAACAGTAGTAACACGCTGGATACAGAAGTTGATACCGCCCATTTACAGAAGAAAGGGTTCTGAAAGAACTCTTAAAACTGAAGGTGGACAAAGCAATGGGGCCTGATGGGATTCATCCCAGAATTTAAAAGAACTAAGGGTAGAACTAGTGACACCACTGACTACCTTTTTAACAAATCATGGGAGGATGGGTGGTACCCGAGACTGGAGGAGGGCAGATGTGATTCCTCTTCACAAAAGTGGAGCAAGGCAGAAGCAGGAAACTATAGACCTGTTAGTTTAACCTCAGTGATAGGGAAAATGATGGAATCACTTCTAAAGGAAAGAATTGTCGAGTATCTAGAGCCAGAGGGGCACAGGACCCTAGGCAGCATGGATTCACAGTGGGAAGGTCATGCCAGACGAATCTGATAGATTTCTTTGACTGGGTGACCAAAGTAGTAGATCAGGGAGGGGCTGTGGACATGGCCTACCTAGACTTTAGCAAGGCATTTGACACTGTCCCACACAAAAGATTAATATACAAGTTAGCCAGCCTGGGAGTGGGTCCCAAGATGACAGCCTGGGTAAAGAATTGGCTGGAGAATAGGACACAGAGAGTAATAGTAAATGGAGTCCACTCAGAAGAAAGGAGGGTTACTAGGGTACATGCAGGGTTCAGTATTAGGATCGGTCCTCTTCAATGTCTTTATAGCTACATTGCAGAAGGACTGGAAGGAAAAGTATGTCTCTTGCAGATGACATTATGATCTGCAACAGAGTTGATGCACAGGGTAGGGTGGAAAGGATGAGAAGGGACTTGGCAAGGTTAGAGGAATGGTCAAATGTATGGCAGCTTAGATTCAATGCTAAGAAGTGCAAGGTAATGCACTTGGGAAACAAAAACCCAGGGGAAGAGTACATAATGGGGGGTGAGATACTAACAACTACAAAAATGGAGAGGGACCTGGGGGTAGTCATATCAGATGACCTAAAGATGGGCAAGCAATGTGAGAGGGCAGCAAGGAGGGTTGGGGATACTGGGATGCATAGGGAGAGCATCACCAGTAGAAAACAGGAAGTTATTATCCTCTGTACAGACAGCTGGTGAGACCCCATCTGGAGTACTGTGTGCAGTTCTGGAGACCTAATCTCCAAAAGACATAGACAGGATGGAAGCTGTCCAGAGGAGGGCATCTAAAATGGTGCAGGGTCTGCACGGAAGACATATGAAGTGAGACTTAAGGAGCTTAATATGTATAGCCTCGAGGAAAGGAGGGAGAGGGGACATGATAGAAACTTTCAAGTACCTCAAGGGAATCAACAAAGTCCAATAGGTAGCATCTTTCAAAAAGAGGTGTGCAAGAACAAGAGGCACAATTTGAAGAGAGGGGGCGGCTCAGAGGTAATTTAAGGAAGTATTTTTCACAGAGAGGGTTGTGGATGGATGGAACGGCCTTCCGGAGGAGGTTGTGGAGTCAAAATCAGTGGTGGAATTCAAGCATGCATGGGATAGTCATAAGGCAGTTCTGGGGGTTGGGGGTAGGAAGAAGTAGGCTGCTGGTTAACTAGGATCTGCAGCTTATCCAGTAGGTAGGGAAATGGGCAGACTGGGTGGGCCAAGCGGTCCTTATCTGCCGTCAAATTCTATGTTTCGATGTTTCTATGTTTCTAAAGGAATTGTTCAGTTTCCAGAGAAATGGCTGGGTATGGGCGGTGGGAGCTGGAGGTGGGTGGCCCCCATCTTTAGTGACCAGGTCCACCTCTACGGATTTCTTCTGTGGATTTCTACTTTGCTTCAGGCACTTGGCCAGTGATGAGGGAAGTACCCAGATGTGGGATTGTAAGGAAAATTCTCTCTAGGAGTCGAAGACTCTAGTGTGGTTTGGGGAGACACAACAGGATAATTGGTTCATTCCTCAAATGGACCGTAAATTGGATAATTGGTTCATTCCTCAAATGGACCATGGATCAAGTGGCTGGAGGGGGAACCGGGCCAGTGGGAAAAACCCAAGTAGTGTACAAGTCAGGCTGTGTGCCCAAAGCTGTGTGCAAGTCCGGGCTGTGTGCCAGGTGGGTTTAGAGCCTGAGGGCTGGAAATAGTGATAAAGTGTTCTGTTGTCTCTAATCTGCATTACCAGGAAATGTAGCCCCATGGGGGGTCCGTCTATGCTTTGTTTTGTTCAGCTTGGATGTGAATAAAAGCCACACTGAAGAATCCCATTCCAGGTTCTGGACATTACAGTTATTGCTTCCTGTGTTCGGATTTACTTGGGTGCCCCTGTTCAGAGTAGCCAAACCTAGGTCCCCTGTGCCGAGTAACCTCATCGTCCCCGAACCCAGTCCCCACCAGGTACTGCTGTCAGCTTCAACAGCATGCCACCTGTCATTTTGGCAAAAAGGCAGGGGTGAGGGGTTACAGTTTGTTTTTTCTCCCTACTTTCCTACTGCCTCTGTGTGCCCTTACACCTCCTGCCCTTCATGTTCTGCAACAAGAAGTTCCTGTATTCCTCAGTGGTCTCCTTCTTACTTGCTCAGAGAGAGATCTCCAGCAGCTAACCCTTTTTTTCTTCTTCTCCTTCTCTTTCTCTCCCTGTCTTTATCTTCTTCTGTAGTGACTTACAGCTTCTTTCTCCTCCTCCTCCTCCTCTTGTATGTGCCCTTGTGGACCTAGTTGCTAGCTACACCCTTTGTAATTCTACCTACATACCAGCTATGCTATTGCTTGTTCTGTGATACCTAACTGTTCCTGTGTCTTTAAGTAGGTATGGCCGGGCCTTCCACTATTAAGGTAGAGCACCCTGGGGTGGTTGGGGAATGGAGGTGGGTGGGGGGATTGTTCCTTTGGTGCTCGGTGCCTACAAAAAACAATCAACAATCAACAATCTGGTAAAAAAAAGACTTCTGTAACCTACTGGGCAAAACACAGCTCTAGTTTAAGATAGCTGGTAGCTGGTAGCTGACACTCTCCCTCTCTCAGCTTCTGCAGCAGAGTCCAAAGTCAACTCCTGTTTGTAATCCACAGTCCCTCAAGCCTTCTTCAGCTCCTCCCCTTATCAGACACCTCTTCCAGAGTCTCAGTAACAGCTGTAGTCACAAATGACTGCAAATATTTTCCCAGCTAGATCACCTCCCTGGCAAATTAAAGTTACACTAAGTAAAGACAACCCCAAAAACAGAGAACCAAAACACTGACTTCTATTTACTATTACAGGCCCTTGAATTAAGAATTCAGTTTAATGTACTCAGTAAATCACCTCCTTGCTGTAGGGCACCTGCTGTCCCTCTCTCAGCTTCTGCAGCAAATAGAGTTCACAGTCAACTCCCTGCAGAACTGCCTGTATTACTGAACAATTTTACTTACAAAATCCCTAAGGTCCCTTTTAGTCCACGGCACCACCTGTTCAATTTGTTTCAGTGGGGCTGGGCCACCTGTTCCCTGCCAAGCCCCCCTCCAATAATCCCATACCTGTAGGTATCAAAAGAAGTGGGAATGCGGGACCCCAGTTAACTCCTGAATTTTGGCAAAACTATGAAGTATATCAAATGTTTTTTAGTCCTTATCTGCAATTGGACAGTGGACTTACTTAGTTCTAACCAGCTTGCCCCCTGGCTCACTGAACAGGACTCTCTGCACCCCACTGCCTATCGGGACTATCTGTACCAGCTTACTGCCCCCCCCCCCCCGAAGTCACCTATTGGTGGCACCATCTTTACCCAGGTCTAAACTTTTATTTCGTCGGACTGTGTTGCTGTGTTTGTGGAGTGCCCCCTATTCTTTTAACATCAGGAGTACCCCTAGATATGGAGAGGGGGCTTACAATGTGGGTGCTCATCCAGGATCCTGTTTTGGGGCTCAACATCTTTGGAAGTGATGGAGATTGCAGTTTTGTCTGACTTGTGTTTTGGACTCAGAAAAAAATTTTTTTTTCAGAAGCCACCATCTTGCTACCAGTCTTGGTGCCCTTTTCATTGTTGCACATGTTTTTGGAGCGTGACTGCTGTGGGAGTACCGGCAACCAGATTGGAGGAGGCAGTGGGAGGAGTCTGTTGTGCCGTGTTGGCTGAAGCACCATTTTTCCATCCAGTCAGGACTGTGGAGGCTGTGTTGCAGAGATGGTGTGTCTGTGCTACTGCTGTGTGTAGTGTTTGGAGGGCCTAGAATCTGTTGTCATGGCTGATACTGCAGAGAAAACTGGAAAGGAGGTGGCGGTGCCTGCCTCTGTCCTGTTTTGGCTTTGGGAACAGGTGGAGAAGAGTAACATAAAGGACCAGTGTGTGATCTGCAACCTTGCTGGAACTGATGTGAAGCATATGCAAGTCTGCTTCAATTGTTCTGTGGCACAGCTCCTTCTTTGTGCCAGTCCTCCACTTCCTTTGTGCCATCTTGGGAGTGGCCTCCTATGCCTTTGCAGCTAAGTACCCATCCGTTGAGCTTGGAGAACTGGGAAAAGATGGAAAGAGCTGTTAGTGAAGTGACCCCTGAGGAGAAGGGAGATAGACATCTGCTGCCCTTCCCCTTCATTGTTGTCTTCCCCTCCACTGGCAGAGGGAAAGGCCGTGGGTGGGGCAAGGAGCCCAATCCAGTATTAGCTCTCACTTCAGATGTTGATCCCATGGCATCAGGGACCACAGAGACCACCCCCTGTATCCTCTCTGTTGGTAAGGATGGAAAGCAGTCAGATCTGATAATCGAGAAGGTGTTACCAAACAAGGGCACCAGTCAGCTGGGGGAGCATGTGGAAGGGGTCGATGCTGTATCCACAGCTCCTGGTGCTACTCCGGTGTCCCTGATTTTTAAAGATCAGCTGTAGGAAAGGGACATCCCCAGGCCATACCAGTTCCCCAATCTGTGTTATCCGGACACTGTCCCTTGATTAGCTCAAGTGTGCAAGCAGAAGAGGAGGAATATAGATTCTCTGAGGCCATCTGACCCCCCCATACCACACTTACACCTTCAGGAACTGGCTTGTCAAAGGGTTGCATCACAAACCAGTGTCAGGAGTATCCCTGACTGGTCACAAGCTGAAAAGAAGGTTCAGCAATGCATTAGAAAGGAATATCTACGTGAGACCTACCCATAGCTCTGTGAGAGGATATGGGATGTGATTGAGGAGAGATGTGAAGATTGGGTGTTCCAGGGGCTCCACGATAAGGTTCAATAGCATAACTAGGGATCCCTCTGACACTGGACCCCACCATCAGCAAGCCATCGACTATGCCAAGAAGTTGTGCATCACTGCTGTGTGGACTGGAGTGACTTTGTTCAAGACCTTTGCCATGGCCCAGGATACAGAAGGGCAACACACTAAATACTACATCATTAGTGAAGATTCCTTCGGCAAAGAGATGACTAAGCCAGACCCCAAGCAGTATTTTGCATCTGATCCAGTCTAGATGCAGCAGAAGGACCACCCTCATTCCGTCTGGTCAGTGTAAGTCTGTGGGACTTTAGTCTGGGCTGACCCCACCCGTGAGCGAGCTTGGGTCCACTCTGTTCAGGTTTGCAGTAAACGTTTAATTGAAAGGCTTTGCCTGTAGTTCAGTGACCAAGCAGCCAGCCACTCCCACTTCCTGAGCTATATAAGCAGTTTCTCTCAGCCTCACTGTGAAGCATTTTGTCTTTGCAGCCGAAGGCTCTGCCAGTTTGTTCCCGGAGCTGGTCAGGCATCCCTGGTTGGGGCCCCCCCCCCCCGCTTATCTCTGCAGGGCTTCTGTGTTTGTTTTCCTGCTTCAGTTTGTATTTTGCCTTCGGTTGTGTATGCTCCTTCCTTTTTGGGGGGCTTTTCTAGGCTCCTAGCATACTGCTATTCAGAACTCATAATGCTAGCTTTCAGTTACTCAACTATAGATGGTCCATGTGGCATATTTATTGCTCTCACCTGACTCAGATTACTTGACCCTAGCTATACAACTTACTCATGCTTGTTCTACTTACCTCATTGCTGCAATCTCACTGCACTGACTGTTTGACAATGCTTAAGAGCATTATGCCTCCTTTATTTGCATTTACAACTCAGTATACTCATTTATGTACTACTGCTGTACAAGCCTACTTGCTTCCTGCTGCTGCATTGTTTATACCCATTCCTATTGTACCTTGTTTACTCTGAGGTTAGCTGAAGCTCCTGCTGAGGCTATTAAATTAGCTTTTATATCCGCATGTGGTTCTCGGCCTTTCATCGCTTCCTTGTTTGTCCTATGGTGGGGACTGGGAGGAGTTTGGGGGGTCGTGGCCTATGTGGTTAATTAATTCTGTTCTACATCCTGTCTTCACCACCAAAAATCCTCAGAGTTTGTCACCTTGATTTGGCTATTCATGTCTGACTGGCTTGCCCCTAACTCAGTGCTGTTTACTTGCTATACAGTTGTTATGCAGGTCCACCTATTACTACTGCTGCTTACTGACCTATCAGGTCCACACTTGCTTATGCAACCATTGCTCCTTGCTTACACAAACCATTGCTTCATGCTTAGTGCCATCCCCTCTGCTTTGACCTGGGATTCTCCTGCTCTCAATCTGCATTCGACCTTGCTAGGTCTCAGCACTCAATGCACATTACGATCTCAGCATGCCATGCTCATTCAGCTCACCAGCTTTACAGCTCTCAATCAATTCTGGGGCATGCCAGCCATTCTAATCTGGTGCAGGTTCCTGCAGCCGACTGTGTCGCTCTGCATTTAGTCCACATCATCGAGCGTGTCCAACTTGGGGCGGGATCTTTCTCACCTGGCCCATAGCTGGGAATGTCCTCGCCCAGGGCTTGGCTTTAGCTGCCTGCTACGCGACAGCAGCTCCTGGTGTAGAATTTAAGACTAGTGGTGAAGGGTGGTTACGACAATCTCCTTTGGCTGTAGTGTTCCACTATAACGGTTAGCCATTGACTTTAGTGGTTTCCCTAGCAAGGCACCTTCACCGCATTCTCCCCACGACTGCCTCTGGTTCACCTGGTTTGATTTAGGGCAGGTAGGCCAGGTGAGTGCCTCAGCAGTTGTTGCTCTCCTCCTGTGCCTTGGATGCTCATATTGCTGCAGAGTTTTCTCGCAACCTTCCACGACGTTTCAACTAGAGGGTTTGATTGAGAGCCTTCCTCCAAATTGGAATATTTTCCACCTCACTTTAATTGGGTTTTCCAAATTGCAGCTGCAGAGCCATCACTAAATACATTTTCCCAAGCCAGGAGAGAAGGTGACCTAGGCCTTGGATCACAAGAGATTTCCTCCTCAAAGGGTTTTTTTTCTCTCCTCCATTACCTCAGGTCATAACACGTAGTTAGCATAGTTGTTTCCCCTAGTTTCTTTAAGCAGGTTCCATTTTTGGATGGAGGTGGAGGATGTCCTGCCATTCCCACTCTCCTTAGTGGATCCCCTTCTCTTAATGCAAGCCATCACTATTCTTCTATACTACTATGTTGCAGTTACTGCTTCTACGTCACTGTTACTGCTTGCTCATACGCATCATGTTGCCTCCTGTTGGGGATGATACTACATTTCTTTTGGGGATTCCTAAGGTACCTTTAGCCACGGGAACCATCCCGTGGCACCTCTAGGGGTGGAACCCTCTCCGAGAGTTCCTTGCTTTCATATCCCTACTGGGTGGTAATTCCTCTGGAATAGAGTGTGAATGGCCACAAACAAAACTAACACAGTTACATAAGCATAACACTATACTGGCTGCGTAGGTCAGTGAATTGAAAGGCTTTGCCTGTAGTTCGGTGACCAAGCAGCCAGCCACTCCCACTTCCTGAGCTATATAAGCAGTTCCTCTCAGCCTCACTGTGAAGCATTTTGTCTTTGCCCCACCATCCTCCCCTCCTCCCCCAGCAGCAGCACTCTCTCCTTAGGGGACCTTATAGTACCTTTTAGCTACGGGAACCATCCCATGGCACATCTAGGGGTGGAACCTTCCGAGTTCCTTGCTTTCGTACCCCTACAGGGTGGTAAATTCCTCTGGAATAAAGTGCAAATGGCCACAACCAAAACTAACACAGTTACATAAGCATAACACTATACTGGCTGCGTAGGTCAGTGAATGCTTGTTACAATGTTGGACTGTTTGTTCCACTGTTGGGATTGCCTTGCAGAGTAGTGGATTGAATTATCCACTGGTTATGGACTGCAATTGTTGACTTTCATTGGACATTCACTGTGTGCCAACAAATATTTTGGTACCATTGAATTAGTTAGACTGTGTGCCTCTGTGTTTGTAGGTGTTGCCAGAGTGGAGAATGAGAGGTGCTGTCTGGCTAGTGAGTGAAAAGTGCTTGCAGTGAATGGGTTATCTGGAATGTTCAATCTGAATCGAGAAAAAAAAAGAAAGCAAAATGTTTAACGATTCAGACAAATGTGGGTTTGTCTGTTTTAAAGGTGGTTGAAACCTGGCTCTCTCCCAAGATCCCTGATTCAGCCATCACCCTGAATGGCTACTCGCTTTTCAGAGAGGATAGGGCAGGGAAGGGGGGGAGGTTGTGCCATCTACCCTGGGACTCCCTCCATGGGCAGATTCTCCCATCAACAATCTCAAGTAATGGGGAACAGGTCCTTACAGTTAAAATAGCTTTAGGTAACCAGGGCAAGTCTATTACAGTAATGGCAGTTTACATCCCCCCACCCCACCCCCGTATAGCAAAACTCAGCTTTAGTTTCATTCTTGACCAGATATCTAGGTTGCCAAACAAGACTGAGGTCATTCTATTAGGTAACTTAAATATTAACTGGCTTGCTGCCTCTGCTGCACCCTATAGGGATTCAGCTGTGGCATTATACCTGGCTCAGGTTGTGCCTTTCCCCACTAGGTTCAATTATAAGGTGGGTACCAGTACCCTACTTGATCTCATCCTTACCAACCACCAGAAAGACTTACTAATGTCGCAGTACTACTAGACTCACTTAGTGATCACTCTCCTATCCTCTGTACCTGGTCAAATTGCTACTCTAAACCTCACCAAGACATCATATCAGCATTGGCTTAAAAAAGGCACGCTGTAGCAATTTAAAGGCTTCCTGTCCAACTGTTATTAGACTCCCATTGACATTGCCATAAGCGTTGACAGTGCACTAGCTTATATTATCTCCACTTTCAATGCTGCTTGCAATATTTTGGCCCCTTTCTCCAAAATTACTATTAGAGACCCAGCAACCCCTTGGATTACTCCAGGTACCCTGGACCTCATGACCAACCATGATAACCTACAGTATGGCATAGAGCATCTGGTCTATCTGTTGACAGACAATGGTATAGAACTTCCAGAAATATCTGCACATGGAAAATTCATCTCGCCAAGGCTACACATTTCCAAACTAGCCTCACCTCTACCTGGGGTAATGGGAAGAAGTTCTGGGAAAACATTAAGGACCTGATGGACCTGTCCCAATAACCCTCCCCGTGCTTAATGTCAATGGGGTTGCTAGTGAGGACCTGCAGCTCATTGCGGACCCTCTCAACTCTGCGTTCTCTAATCTTAGTGGGGTCCTCCCTCCTTACTTCTTCAATAATTCCCCAAGCCTCCCCCAAACCTCCCCCCACTCAGGTATTCCTCCATTCCGATTTAGAACTGTCTCTTGCCGCAAAGCTAAATCCTGTCTGACTAGGATCTTAGGTAAGTCCAGAATTAGTGGTGATTCTCTTGACCTGAATCTACTGCATTTGGCCATTGATGTCATTCTCTCCCCCACTCACCAAACTGCTAAAGCTCTCCCTCTGTCTTGGCCAATTCCCATCACAATGGAAGGCTGCTGTAATTATACCCTCACTTAAGAGTGGTGACAGAACCTCTCATTCCAACTACCGTCAAATCTCTATCCTCCCCCCCATTATTCAAAGCACTTAAATGGATAGTTTCGGACCAACTCGCAGATTTCCTCTCAAAATACAACCTGGTATGTCGCCAGCACCATGTCTTTAGAAAAGGACATAGTACCACTACCACTGTCCTTGAATATACCGACTATATAGACAAAGTTCTGGACCGTGGTCATTTAATTGGGTCTATCTACATAGACCTAACTAAAACTTTTGACATGATAAACCATGTTCTCCTTATCAATTTCCTGGCACAATTGGGCCTTTCTTGTGATGCCTTATCCTGGTTCTCCAACTATCTTAGTGGGTGATCATAACAGGTTAAAGACCATGATACCCTCTCCACCAGCTTACTGGTCTGCTCAGGTGTCCCTCAGGGCTCTATTTCGGGCTCACTCCTATTCAGTCTCTTCCTCAATACCCTTCCCCTGGCTTGCTCTGGTCTATTGTTACTCTACACGGATGACGCCATCATCTTTTCTCACCATTCTGATCCCTCCCCCCTACAATTCAAACTCCAAAGGCTCTTCTCTGAAACAGAATCCTGGTTCTCCCACCACGCACTCATCTTAAACTATATAAAGATGAAATTCATGTTGTTTGCAAACGCTCACAACAAAAGCAAAAGCCTACGCCTCAGCATTCTAAATAGCCAGCACCAACCTCTGGAGCAGGTTATCAATTTAAATACCTTGGCATCACTCTGGACCCCACCCTCTCATTTCAGGAGCATATTAACCTGGTCTGCAAAACAGTGAACTCCAGGATTGGTTTACTTTATAGATGCAGGGCTTGCATTTATTTATTTGAATTTTGATGACCGGGTAGGCCCAACTGAGACAAGACAGTCCCTTTTTCAGTGGCGACCTGGGGAACCTAAGCATTCCACAAGTATTGGTCATTAAACAATGTACCAACAATAGTGCCATTGATAGTAACAATAACAAGTAGAGATATTAGCAATATGATACAAAGTACAACATAAGATAGGGAACAAGCATACATTCTATGATATAACCACTTTTCATCTCATATTTATACAGTGTACATAGACCTGAACATAAGCTAGGTATCAGAGAGATAGCATCATACATTCTAGGACACTAGCAACTTTCCGGCTTATATTTCACAGTGTACATAAAATGAGAGCAAGACATAGGATTATCCCCTGCCTGTTAGGCAGGGGGTTATGTGCAGTTGCAAGTACCCGGGGAAAAGAATATGACCATGTACTGTTTTTTTAAATTGTGAGATGGATGTACAGGAGAGAAGTCCTGGTGGAAGATTCTTCCATTTATATGCAGCAGCAAATGAGAATGACCTCATTCCAACTGCTAAGCGAGTTTTAGGTATAATTAGTAATGGTTGGTGAGATGATCGAAGGTGCCTGGTAAATGGTTTCTGAGTCAGCAGTTTAGAGAGGCTGGGTGGGGAGGCAAGGTGTACTACTCTGAAGGTGATACAAAGCAAGGGGAAGTCCAGTTTAGCCTCAAAACCGGATTAATTTAAGGTACTGAGCACAGCACAGGGATGAGTCTGAGCCGGGGCTGAGGCAGCAAATCTGGCTATCCGGTGATATGCTTGCTTGAGTCTGTTCAACATTGATGGCTTCACTGTAGTGATCAAGGATGCTCCATAGAGGAGACCTGGGAGTAGAGTTGCAGTACAGATGGTCTTTCTGGATTGGGAAGTGAGGTAGGGAGCAGTATGGTATAGTAACCCAAGTTTCTGATGTGTTGATTTTATAATTTTATCTGTATGGGTCTCAAAGGATAGATTTTCATCTAATGTGATGCCCAGATATTTGAAGCTTCTGACACTTTCCAGAGCCACCCCCGCTGGTGTTTTAACTACCATAGGTGGTTGGTTATCTAGTTTAAAGGAGGTTGCAGTGATTAAGGACTCCCCAGTACAAGGAGATGGGAGCTAGGGCCCAGTGGTAAAGGGTACAGCCTACCTCGTGATCCTGGCACCAGGGTAGGCCTCAGGTGGAGTCCTTAAGTGCATCCACTGGTTGCTAAGGGTCAGGCATGGTGCAGGGTGAGAGACTACATCTGGGGGACAGTGGTGGCAGCCTGTCTCTGGGAGCTCCATTTTGGAGCCTGTATCCAGCGGCATGGGTCTGTAGTGCCATGTGGAAGAAGTGGCATGCCAGTGCGACCATTCAGGCATCTTGGCCTACTTTGGAGATCAGGTGTTGGGCATTTGCTGTGAGATTGCTGTCCCCATTTGATGAGTTGGAATTGGGATGCCCAGGCCAGTGCAGAAGAAAAAAAAAATACACCTCACACTTTTGCACCAAAGTTGAGAGGGGATCACGAAGTTGAAGTGGAGTAGGGAGGCAGATGTGTTTCTCAGGGTTCTTGTTCTGCAGCCACCATCAGTAGGGAGTCTTGGCTCCCCAGGAAACTGTGTGAAGAAATTGTGTTGTGAAGATCTTTGGGTCTGCACTGAACTGTTTATGCTCCCAGCTGCTCCATGGAGTTGTTAAATGATTTTTTACATATTAAATCAAATGGTTTTTATTCCTTATATGTGCTTGGACAACTGACTTATTTAGTTCTAACAAGCTTGCCCCCTAGCTCCCTGAGCAGGACTATCTGCACCCACTGCCCGTCAGGGCTACCTGTACCAGCTTAATGCCCCCCCCCCACACCTATCAGTGGCACCATCTTTATCCATGTGTGAACTTTTATTTCTTCAGACTGTGTTGCTGTGCCTGTGGAGTGCTCCCTTCCCTTCTCTTAACATCAGGAATACCCGTAGATGTGGGGAGGGGGGACTTACATGAGCAAGTAGGAAGAAGTCCAAGGGATCCCCTCAAGACCTTCTTTGATTTGGCAAGTGTATGAAGTGAAAGTGGAGACTCCATCCTGAAGGACTGAGGATGCCTACGCACACTTGTAGACCTCCTGAAGGAACAAGTCACGCAGATGGTGCTCTGAGGGCTGTTGATATGAGCTGAAAGAAAGAAAGAAAGAAAGAAAGAAAGAAAGAAAGAAAGAAAGAAAGAAAGAAAGAAAGAAAGCTGCGATAGTGTTACTGAACATGTCCAGACAGAGTTTAGGCAACTGATGATGTGACGAACCCTAGTAGTAAAGGGTTAACTACTTGGTTCCCAAATGAGGGCCATCTGAATATCATCCTTGACATTGGGATTAGCTAGATAGAATTATCTTCCATGACCTTGAGGAATTGTGGGTGACGTGAGTGAACAACATGTTGAACTCGGTGATGTCATGGCGATGCTGCTTCAGCGTCCTAGTGAGACAGACAGTAGCTAGATTAGATGCTCAGCAGATCAGGAATAATATACATAGCACCTGCTGGTGCCGACAATGAAGTGCTTAAGGTTGCATTCTAAAGGAAAGGTATTGGTCAGAAGTCCAAGATAAAAAAACATGGAAAACTTCTAATTGCATCTTTTTTTTTCTTTATTTTAGTCTTTGATAACTGGGTAAGGCCCACTAGGCACAAGTGCCTGTTTTCAGGGGTGACCTGGGAGCACTGGGCTGTTAAGTGACTTGCTTAGAGTCACACAGTATGCAAGTGTAGGTTGTGAGAATCAGACTCAGGTCTGGTCTTCTGGATGTATCAAGCTCATTCACACCTCGTTCCTCTAACCTCTAGGCTATACTGTGAGCCCAAATGTAGGACAATGATGGAGGAAGTGGAGTGACAGTGCAATTGGTATGGTTTATTCACAGGTCAGTTTTAGCTTTGAATGTAACATGACTGAGCAGGAACTTAGCCACCAGAATACCAAGTGAATGAAAATAGTTCAAAGTGCACATAGGTAGATGGTCACCCAAGGAAACTATCAGAGTAACGATGCAGTAGTCTTTGTATGTGAGGAGTGTCGATAACTGATGCAGTGTTAGCAGACCTTGACTGTGTTCTCAATGTTCAGAGATGTTCAGGTGGGGTTTAAACTTGTGAGGGGGGGAAGGGATAAGGGAGGGCTGACCAGAAGCCCTCTCTCCAGATGAGAGGAGTAGCCTCAGCCCAAGGGGAGGGGAAACAGACTGGGGGTGGAGGTTTCAGGAGGAGCAGAGGGAGGATGGAAGTATAAGGAATCTGGGTGGGGTTCGACAAAGAGGATCAGGGATAAGGGGTGGGGGTTGGTGTTAGTAAATGCCAGGAGCTTGAGAAACAAGTTGCCAGAGTTCCAGGCCATGCTGTTCGGGGGGGGGTGGACGTGGCGGCGGTCACGGAGACATGGGCCAACAAAAACCATGACTGGGACCTAAACGTATGGGGATACACTATGCTTAGGAAGGATAGAAAGGAGGGCAGAGGGGGTGGAGTGGCTATGTTCATTAGAGATGACATAGAAATTGCTAGGGTAGAAAAGGCAGAGGGAAACGTGGAGGCCTTATGGGTCACCTTACGATCCCCAGCAGGAGATAAGGTCAAGCTGGGTGTAGTATATAGACCCCCCGGGATGAGTGATGTTCTAGAGGATGGTTTGCTGGACAACATCATTACCCAGTGTGGACCAAAAGGGGAAGGAGTGGTGTTGATGGGGGACCTTAATATGCCAGGTACAAACTGGGGAACCATGTCCTCTAAGGTGGCCAAGGAGCAGAGGCTGCTGGATGGCTTCCAGGATGTGTTCTTAACACAGCATGTGATGGAGCCCACAAGGGAGGGGCATGTCCTGGACGTGGTTCTGGCAGATGGGGATCTGATAAGGGACCTGGTTGTACAGGACCCCCTGACTGGGAGTGACCACAATACTGTCTGGTTTCAAATAAGCATGGGGAGGTGGGTGAGATCTAGGACACTGGCAGTGGACTTCAGGGGGCAGACTTTGTGGGCATGGAAATATTCTCAAGGATCACTTGAAGGGGATTACATCAATGACAAGTGTGGAAAGGAGATGGGAGGTCATAAAACGGGGACTTCATGAGGCAGTCAGGATCTGCGCTAAGTTGAAACATAAGGGAGCAAGGTCACATAAACCATGCTGGTGGTCCAGTGAGGTACAGGTAGCAGTCAGAGAAAAGAAGACGGCCTCCAAAAAATATAAAACAACAAGAGGGGATAGGGATAAGGAAATGTACCATCTGGCATTTAGAAAAGTCACCCGTATGGTGAGGGGAGCAAAGTCCAGTAAAGAGCAGTGGCTGGCACAGGGGATACATGGAGGGGAAAAGGGGTTCTTCCGGTACATTGGGGAGCGGAGAAAAACTAAGGGCCACCTCAGCAGATTGAGATCAGAAGGAGGGTGGGTGGAAGAGGCGAGGGACCAGGCAGAGGTATTTAACGAGTACTTTGCCTCTGTGTTCACTAGGGAGGGGGATGGGATATCTACAAAGCAAGGCATGAAGGGGATAGAAGCGGCAGTGAGTGGGATCAGGAGAGCAACAGAAATGGAGCAAGAGGGAGGGAGAGGTACCTCAGGGGTGTCACATCTGGATAAGGATAAAAAGGCCAGTAAGGTGGAGGGGACGGATGATGCTATCTCCGCCAAAAGGGTGTGGTTAGTCCTCAAGACCATAAAGAAAGACAAATCTCCTGGGCCAGATGGCATTCATCCGAGAGTACTATGGGAATTGGCGGACATACTGGCTGCACCCCTGGCGGAGCTCTTCAACAGGTCACTTGAGACAGGGAGGGTACCTAGGGATTGGCGAGAGGCACATGTGGTGCCAATCCATAAAGGGGGGTCGAGGGAAGTACCAGGTAACTATAGACCCATCAGTTTGACCTCGGTGGTGGGAAAATTAATGGAGAGTATACTAAAGGAACAATTGGGGGTGTACTTGGAGGAGGTGGGAGGTCTGGATAGTCGACAACATGGGTTTGTGCCCGGTAGATCATGTCAAACCAATCTTGTGGAGTTCTATGAATGGGTAACATCAGAACTGGACAGGGGAAAGCCTGTGGATGTATTATTCTTGGACTTCAGCAAGGCTTTGACTCTGTCCCCCACAATGGTCTGGTGGAGAAACTGACGGGGTTGGGAGTAGGCCCTTTGATGGTCAGATGGATTGAAAACTGGCTAGCTGGACGCATCCAGGAGTAGTGGTCTGTGGGGAGCCTCAACCCCAGAGAGGCTGGTAGTGGGCACCAGAGGCTCGGTCCTGGGTCCAATCCTGTTTAATGACATATCGGACATCAGGAGGGTATAGGTGTGAAATGAGTCTCTTCGTGGATGACTCCAAGATGGGAGCAGTAGTTGAGGGAGACGAGGGAGGTTGGCCCTGCAAGGGACCTGGACACCCTGGAAAGCTGGGCTCACACATGGAAATTAAATTTCAAAATCACCAAGTGCAAGGTGTTGCATCTTGGTGGAAACCCCTAAACACAGGTACACCCTGGGAGGAGGCGCTGGAGGCCTCAATAGGAGAAAAGACCTAGGGGTCATGGTGGATGCATGTATGAATAACTCTGAGCAGTGCAGAGAGCAGCTAGCAAGGCAAACAGGATGTTGGGATGCATCGTGAGGCATCACCTCTAGGAGCAAGGAAATGATTCTGCCGCTGTACAATGGACTGGTTAGACCACACCTTGAGTACTGTGTACAGTACTGGAGATCACACTTGAAGAGGGACATACAGCTCCTGGAGAGGGTACAGAGGAGGGCAACTAAGATGATACGAGGGCTAGGGGATTTGACATATGAGGACAGACTTGAGGAGCTCTGCCTGTTTTCATTGGAGGAGAGGAGAGATGGGGGGACATGACTGAGGTCTTCAAGTACCTCAAGGGAATAAATAGGGTAAACATGGAGGGGATCTTTAGACTAAAGCAGGGAGGTATCACCAGAGGGCATGGTTTGAAGTTGGAAGGTGGAAGGGTGAGGGGAAAAGAGGAGGAGGTTTTTCACTGAGAGGGTGGTGAACCCTTGGAATGCACTGCCTGGCGAGCTGGTTCAGAGATCCACAGTGGAGGGCTTCAAGAGAGGGTGGGACAGACACAGAAAGTGGATGTATCAGATGATGGCCTGTCCCAGGGGGGTGGGGATGGATGATAGGGGTTTCTGGAGCACAAGGGATGGGAGGGCATCGGCACCCAACTAAGGATCTAAGGTTCGAGCAGACTCGATAGACCGTAAGGCCTAATCTGCTGGCAAATAGTATGTTAGTATGTCCCTGAGGTTACCCCAAAGATTCCTTTATCCCTTGGTAGGTTTGTGGTTTTGTGCCTGTGTGGTAGAGATGATTACAGGATGTAGAGTTACAGACCTGTTCTTTGTTAGAAATACACTTTACAGTAATTCCATGAATCTGAAGCTTTCTGAGTGGCTATGATTAAGAATTAAGATATGACCCGGATTTTTGGTCCTTGGTCCTAATTTACGAAACAAAAGGTTGTGAGGATTGGTATTAGAAATGATTGTAGAACAGGAAGGAGAAATGCAATAGCTATAGCTGACTCCTTTGATTCCTGGTAATCCTGATACTTGATCAGCCATCTTGTGCTCAGGTGAGTAAAAACAAACTGACAGTCGCTGTATAAAAAAAAGACATGATGCTGTGATATTTAAATGTCTCCTCTGTGTGCTAGTCCTATTGTTTTAAAGTGTTTACGTTCCAAACTGGGACCGCTCCTGGATGATCCCTTTAGCCCACAAATGCAGCACTGATGGCTGCTACAAGAAAACACTGAGGGCGAGCTTACAGAGTGGGGTGCAGCACCACAGAACAAATGGGGAAGGGGACAGCAGGAGGGAGATGAGAGAGCAGATGAGTGAGGAACCAGGGAACAGCAACATTGAATGACAAGAAAGAAAAGGACACAAAAGGATGAAAGAAAAAGCAAGGGAGAGAGAGCAAGAGGAAGTAGAGAAGCGAGACAGGAATAGAAAGAGCAGCCACATGAGCCACACAGCTGCCAGGCGCACAAAATGAAACGTTGTGCATGGATTGCTGAGAGGGCTGGCTGATATTTGGAATGTGGGAGGAGCTATTCCCCTACATTGAACCTTGGGCTTCAGCCCTTCCAAAATGGAAGACTGATGAATTTATTGTTGATGCTGTGGGAAGGGCGTTATCAATGAGGATGTGGCAGACTTTTTAAGTGTGGCACACCCATTAGAAGCACTATATACATGCTACCTAAAGTACACAAATCCCTCCGAGTGCCCCCCCCCGTCGACCTTTTATTGCAGGCATTGGTTCTCTAACAGAGCCACTCACACAGTATTCAATGCACATGTTAAGGGAATGGTTAGAAAGTTACCTTGCTTTGTGCGAGATACAATAGACATATAAATATACTGAGGGATATACATGTGGAAAAGGATTGGTTCTTATGTACACTTGACATAGAATCACTCTGTACCCACATTCTACATGGTGAGGGTCTTAGTGCCCTGTATGACAGTCTACATAATAATACATCATTGTCAGTGGAGAAACAGCAATTTATGGTTGAAAATGTTAGCTTTGTTCTTACTTGTAACTCCTTTTCCAACCAGAACAAATACTGTACTACCATCAGATAAAGGGTACTGCTATGGGGGCTACTTTTGCCCCCAGTTATGCAAATTTATATCTGGGGATTTGGGAAAAAGACACAGTCTGTTCTCTAGAGGCCAATCTTTTTTTCAACAACATTTGCCTCTGGAAGCACTTTATTGAGGACATTCTGCTTATTTGGAAAGAACTTATGGAGTTTATTACCTTTCTGCAAAGTACTAATGCAAACTTGGGTTTTCAGTATGAGTACAGTCTGAGACTATACACTTCCTGGATTTAAAAATCACTAAGAATTATGAAGGTTCAGTTAGCACAGGTCTATTCAGAAAATATACAGACAGAAATACTTTACTGTTTCCTCCCAGCTGTCACTCACATCACCTAGTGGAAAACTTCCAAGGCACGGTTCCTCGGCATCCAAATAAATTGCTGTTTTGACCAAAGTTATGATGTAAGAGTTGATGAAATGCAGGAGCTCTTTAAGGAAGGAGGTTACAGATCCAAGTTAATACTGTAGGCCAAAATGACAGCAGGTAACAGACAAGTATAGCCTCTTGAACTACAGTCAGAGGGAACAGACATTTGAACAAGTATTGAATTTCATCACCACATTTCAGATAAGTCTAGAGATGTAACAGAAATTATTAATAGGCATGGGAATATTTTCCAAACTGGACCCCTGTTGGAAGGGGAGATGGATATACCCCTAAGTTTTGTGTTCCTCAGAGGCCAGAACTTAAGGGACATTTTAGACCATGGCTTGCAACTGACACCTCAGGTTAAAGTTACATGGCTACCAGAACCCCCAAAAGGATGTTTCAAATGTGGCCATTGCCATTACTGTGAAAGTACAGAAAAAACTGTTGTTTTTAGGAGTGTTAACAGTCAGAATGACTTTGGGATTTGGCAATTTATAAATTGTTCATCAACTGGGGTTATCTATTTATCCATCTATCGATGTAAGGCCTTCTATGTGGGAAAAACCTCACATATGTTGAAACTGAGAATTGAGAAGCATCTGAGTTCTGTATGGACTAATGACAGATGTAGCACATTAGCAAAACATATTTCTGAAAGTATGGAACCTAGAGACCACAGGTTCACTTTCTGTGAAATTGAAAAAGTCAGTGTGGGAAAATGGAGCGGAGATCTTGACAATTTGACCCTGTGACATGAGGTCTTCTAGATTTTCCGGTTGGGTGTACTGAATTATCCAGGTTTAAATGATTCATTCAGTATATCTCCGTTTCTGAATAAGAGATGATTTCTACATTGCTGAGTTGCTTTCATTATCTGTTATCAAGTGTGTCACCTAGCCTCCTCGTTTAAGGTCCCCCTCTCCCCCGACTTCTTGTAAGATTGTGTTGACTTTATTTAGATGTTTAACTACACATGAGCATATTAGTAGCCCCTGACTCCAGTGACCTCTAATTATATACAGTAAATGAATTTATGGTATCCACTGAACTATTTTGAGCACTGGATGTCTTGGCATAGATCGGGTCCTTTTAAACTTGCAAGTTCTAGACACTAAAAATGCTTTGCATTTTTTAGACATATTTAACTGCATGTATTGCTCATTCTATGTAGCCTCACCTAAAATGAAGCGCTCTGCATTTATTAGTATCTGAATTAATAGGGATATACATAATAATCTTCACTCAGATTAAAATATCTTTGCCTGAGCATATTAGTATCCCATTTGACGTTTGTGACCTCTGACTGAATTTTCATTAAAATGCTTTCATTTAAAGTGGGAAATATTATAGTGTCCCAGAGCAGTCAGTAATATAAATGTATTTCATTGAAACTAATCACTTAACTAGTCACTTCGCTTTGCGCTTTAGGCAATAGGTATTACACTTATTCATATTCACGGCCGAAAACACTGCTGCTGCTGTTGTTGATATTTTAATACTAATTCCATATTTTTTGTTCTGCACATTTGGTTTTCATCGCATTAACTGTCCATGGTTCACATTTTAGCACTTACATGTTTGAAATATACATTTGAAATGTGCACTGTACCTTTAATACTGGTCCAGCATAAAAACATTGCCACTGTGTGGGACTGACTTCCCTGAGGAAGCATGCATGCTCGAAACTGGTCGGGGCACCTAGTAGCATTATCTGAACTTGTTCACAGGCTCTGACATGTAACTGTTTTTTTATTTATTTCACACTTCATTGTATAACAAGCATTTGTCAATGCTGAATGTTTGCTTGCTGGCATTGGCATTGGTAGTGTAGGAGTTAGAGAGCTGTATAATAGGAATGGCAGTGAAGTATTGAACTGAACCAACCCCACCACCACCATGGGAGACGGGCAGGCATTGGGGTGTGCTTTTGGAATCATCACGCTGCTTGTGCGCATTTCACCACACCCTACTCTGCAGACACCCGACAAAATCATGGTGTGCCTTGGGGTCTTTGGCCATTATGCTCACCCCATCCCATCAGGAAATACGGTGAGATGGGTGCTGTATATGAGAATGGGGTGAACTTTGGGGCCCAAGAGTCCAAGGCACACCTAGATGCCTCTCACTGGCTGCAGAGTATGGAATGGTATGAGCATTACAGGCGAGAATCCAAAGTCACACCCCTGATGCCTGTCAGTCTCTACAGGGTGGGTCGTTATGGTCAGAAACCCTAACACCTTTAAAAAAATGGCAATGTTGAAAATCTGCAGTGAAATATTAAAAAAACTGGTGAAGAAACTGTGCAACGCACACCCATAATGCAATTAGTCTGGGAATTTTTTACAGCAGATTGTCAACACAGGCATTTTGGAACCTCCACTCATGAACAGTGTCACTGTGATTTTCTTAATCTGTCCTGAACAGTGATTTCCCACAGTGAACATGCATTTCTGTGCTGGAAGTGCGAAACCACATTTCGGCCATGGTGTGAAAAATGACAGCTGTACTGTTCATAAGGAAGTGTGGAAAAGTACCAGTGGTGAAAATCTGGACTGAAAATATTAGAAATGCATGAACTTACGAGGGTGTGTGGAAACTGCGCAATGGTCGCTCATAACACAGTAATTTTACGGACTTTTTTCACGAAATTTTTAACATAGCCATTTTAACACCTCTGCTCATGAGCAGTGTCACTGTGATTTTCTTAATCTGTCCCAAACATTGATTTCACACACCGACTGCGCCATTGTGCACTATATGCGCGGAATCACATTTTGGGTGAGATGTGAAAAATGACAGCTCTACTTCTCATAAGGAGGTGTGGTAAAATGGCAATGTTGAAAATCTGTAGTGAAAATATTGAAAATTCGCAAACTTAAAAGCGTGCGTAGGAACAGAGCAACGCATGCTCGTAAAACAGTGATTTTGGGGAATGTTTTTACCAAATTTTCAACATAGGGTTTTTGGTGGCCTACCTCATGAACTGTGACACTGTCATTTTGTAAATCGGTCCCAAAAGGTAGTTCCATGCAGTAACCGCGAAATCACCTTTCAGGGACGATTAACAAAATTATAGTGCCAGAATTCATGACGTGGGGTCCCAAAAACCCCATGTTGAAAATTTGGTGAAAAAATTCCCCAAAATGCCTGAGATATGCATCAAAGTTGAAAAAACCCTATTTATTCCATTATACAGCTTACCACCATTTCCTCACTTCGCGGTCGGCTTTTAAGAGTGCATACGTGTTCCGGTCCACCGAAGATCGTCACACTGGACTACGGAGGTAAGTATGGGGTGAGATGGGGGTGTGGGGAGGCAGGGTGCGCAGAGGGTGGGGCGCGGGTGGGGGTCAGGACAGTCAGCGAGGAACATTTTTTCTTGCAGGTTATTTTTTTCTTAGGCAGCACGGGACTTGTGCCATGCTGGGGTGGGCTCCCAGCGTGGCAGCTGGAAGGCTGTTGGGGGGACAGTGGAGCCGACGGGGATTGGGCACCCCTGTCGGCCTTACAGACCGTTGCCCAGTGTGGCACCTGGAACTCTGTTGGGGGGGAGTGCAGCAGAGCCGACGGGGATTTGGGAACCCCGTCGACCTTACAGTGTGTTTGTGAGGGGGGCAGCGCATGAGCATGCAATATGCTTATCAGCACTATCTTATCACTGCTCACTGAAGCGGTCTCTACCTTTCAACTGTATGCCACTGCATTTTCAACTGCTGTCATAGACAGCTGCAGCATTCATTGGTGAACTGTGGCCGCGGCTGCAAACACACTGACTGAACTGGAAGATAGGGTTCCACACCTACAAAAACTCAGATGATGGCATTATGTTTCTTGCACATGTGTGCAAGCAAACATAATAAAATTATTCATCAGCAAACAGTGCTTGGTTTCATGTCAATTTCCCTTTTTTTTGCAAAGACTTAGACCCCAACTCTCTCCAGGATATAATTCAAAAAGCTATCTGTTTCCTGGGAAATACAAATGTTACCCTTTCTGCAGAGGCACAAGTCTACCCTCCTGCATTTTCATCCAGGCTTAATGGAGCTCTCATAAAGATGTGGGCTTGGAGGCCAATGGGTACATCTTTGGGGAGTGTCTAAGAGCTCTGCAAGGTGGACAAGAGCTACCTGTCCATCAAAAAGACTCAAACTTAATCCCAAATATGATACATCTTTTTCAATGGGCTGGAAGAGGTTTGTGCCATTCTCTCAACCACCTTAATCACCAGCAGCAGCAGGCTTGATTCAGACAGGCTCCCAGCTTTGGGTACAACTTTTTCAGCTTCAAATGGTGCCAGAGCATATCTGGCAGAGGACATTTCTGAGGTGATGGAAGGTCCCAGCAATCCAATCCTCCTCCTCAGCTAAGTATATCTCTCTCCAATCTCTGTTTACCTCGGTTCCAGGACCCTTGTAACTAGGGGACAGAAAGTCACCCAGGACCCCAGAGTTCTGGATGCTATTCAAGGTCACTACCTCAAATTTGTGCCCCCACTACAAGATCCATTTCCATGCCTTCTCTATTCCCAGAAGAGGAGCAGACCCTTGTTCAAAAGAAAATAGAGTCCCTATTCTCAGAAGAAACCATCTCCAGAGTTCCATGATACTTGGAAGTATGGATCAGCTCTAATTTCCTCATCCCAAAGAAGAATGGCAGATCCTGACCGGTAATAAACCTGAGGGAGCTCATTTCTTACATGGCCTATCATCACTATAAAATGGAGGAAATCCACCTCTTGTGCAATACCCTTACACAGGTAGACTGGATGGCTCATCCGGATCTCACAGACACTTACCTGTCTGTACCCCTCAACTACCTAGACTGCAGCTGGCTGGGCTTCCACTGGGAAGGAGAGACATGGCAGTTCAACTGCCTTTTATTCAGGTTAACCTCAGCTCCTTGGTGCTTCACCAAGATCTTGCACCCAGTCGTGACCTGGTTGAGGGCAACGGGAATCAGGCTGATCATCTACCTGGATGACCAGTTGATTAAGGCTCAGGATCCAGTTTGGCTCTCAGCTCATCTGGGTCTAGCCATCTCCCTGTTAGAGAACCTAGGCTTTGTGATATAAACATCACAAAGTCTGTCCTTACCCCATGCCAGTAACATATGCTCTTGGGCTTTAAAGTGGACTCAATGGCAGCCTCCTTCCACCTGCCCTTGAAGAATCTCAAGGACACAAAGAGGGAGTTCAGAAAGTTGCTAAAGAAGGAACTTTCCCTTCTGTGGACAATGCCAGAGTCTTAGGCCTACCGACCTCCTCTATTCAGGCCATATTTCCAGCCCCCTTCCATCACCAAACCCTTCAGCAAATTAAGATTCAGACACTCAGGTGGATGTGTTCGTTCAACACCCCTGTTACCCTCCCTTGGGCTGTACACTTGGAGCTCATCTGGTAGATGTGTTGGATGGACACCTGGAATGGCAGTGATTTTTGGGTCCACCCAGAACTGGCCATGGAGCCAGAAGCCAGTTTATCGGGTTGGGTTGCCTAGCGCAAAGATGTTTCACAGTGGGCAAATGTTTTCTGCTAGAGACTGCCCTATACATAAATGATGGAACTGTTGGCAGACACCTTCATGATCAAAAGCTTTACCAAGGACTGGCCAGGGCTATCAGTCCTACTCAAGATGGACAACAAGGTGGTGGTGGCTTACATCAGCTGGTTACTCATAGTCTGACAAAACCACCTCTCTCTCTTTGTCGGTCACTTCCCAACAGTCCTTTTCAGTTCAAACGGGGCTTTGAGTTCCATCACAGAATGCTTCCATGAGCTAGTCCACAATGTTCAGGCACACATGGGCATGCCCTGGGAAACCAGTGGCAAGGTTCCCAGTGCATGACCAAAGTTCCATTTCTTTTTTCTGTTTGCTGGGCTAAGCTGGGACAATTTAAACCAAATGTGCCACTCTTTCTTTTTTCTGCTGGCATGTCTGCGGAAAGGTGCATAGCTGTGCCATTATCTTGCTGGGCAGCTGCTCACACTGTGCTGCCTGGCAGTCCAATGCCCCATTTTTGGTAGGACCCCAGGGGACACAACTCTGGAGTACTATGCCAAGATCAGGTGATTCTGGGAATGGGTTTGTGGGGGACTTCTGGGAAGTTTGAGGAGATTGATCCCCATTACATTAACTGACATGGTGCTAGGACTGCCTCCACCAGGGGCTCTTTCTAAACTAACTGAGTCTTTATTGTTAATTTTTATGATAGCCACACTTCTATGCCGACCTCCATCTAAGAGAACAATTCCAGGCACTCTGGCAGCCCTGGGATGCTTGTGTAGCCCAGGTGGTAAGTTCCACTGATAGACTTGACTCAGAGACATAATAATGAATATACTAACATACTATTTGCCAGCAGATTAGGCCTTACGGTCTATCAAGTCTGATCGAACTTTAGATCCTTAGTTGGGTGCCGAGGCCCTCCCATCCCTTGTGCTCCAGAAACCCCTATCATCCATCCCCACCCCCCTGGGACAGGCCATCATCTGATACATCCACTTTCTGTGTCTGTCCCACCCTCTCTTGAAGCCCTCCACTGTGGATCTCTGAACCAGCTCGCCAGGCAGTGCATTCCAAGGGTCCACCACCTCTCAGTGAAAAACCTCCTCCTCTTTCCCCCTCACCCTTCACCTTCCAACTTCAAACCATGCCCTCTGGTGATACCTCCCTGCTTTAGTCTAAAGATCCTCCTGTTTACCCTATTTATTCCCTTGAGGTACTTGAGGAGCCTCATCGTGTCCCCCGTCTCTCCTCTCCTCCAGTGAAAACAGAGTGAGCTCCTCAAGTCTGTCCTCCATGTAAATCCCCTAGCCCTCGTATCATCTTAGTTGCCCTCCTCTGTACCCTCTCCAGGAGCTGTATGTCCCTCTTCAAGTGTGGTCTCCAGTACTGTACACAGTACTCAAGGTGTGGTCTAACCAGTCCATTGTACAGTGGCAGAATCACTTCCTTGCTCCTAGAGGTGATCCCCCTTACGATGCATCCAAACATCCTGTTTGCCTTGCTAGCCGCTCTCCTGCACTGCTCAGAGTTATTCATACATGCATCCACCATGACCCCTAGGTCTTTTTCCCCTATTGGGGACTCCAGTGCCTCCTCTCCCAGGGTGTACCTGTGTTTAGGGTTTCCCCGACCAAGATGCAACACCTTGCACTTGGTGATATTGAAATTTAATTTCCATGTGTGAGCCCAGCTTTCCAGGGTGTCCAGGTCCCCTTGCAGGGCCAACCTCCCCTCTTCTCCCTCAACTACTGCTCCCATCTTGGAGTCATCTGCGAAGAGACTCATTTCACACCCTATACGCTCCCTGATGTCCGATATGTGTTTATTAAACAGGATCGGACCCAGGACCGAGCCCCCGCGGCAATTCATCATCAACCTCTAGGTCTTATTCTCAATTCACCACTACCTCTGGGTGTGTCCAGCTAGCCAGTTTTCAATCCATCTGACTATCAAAAGGCCTACTCCTAACTTCATCAGTTTCTCCACCAGACCATTGTGGGGGACAGAGTCAAACGCCTTGCTGAAGTCCAAGAATAATACATCCACAGGCTTTCCCCTGTCCATTTCTGATGTTACTCATTCGTAGAACTCCACAAGGTTGGTTTGACATGATCTACCTGGCACAAACCCATGTTGCCGACTATCCAGACCTCCCACCTCCTCCAAGTATACCCCCAATCATTCCTTTAGTATACTCTCCATTAATTTTCCCACCACCGAGGTCAAACTGATGGATCTATAGTTACCTGGTACTTCCCTCGACCCCTCTTTATGGATTGGCACCACATGTGCCTCTCGCCAATCCCTAGGTACCCTCCCTGTCTCAAGTGACCTGTTGAAGAGCTCCACCAGGGGTGCAGAAAGTATGTCTGCTAATTCCCATAGTACTCTCGGATGAATGCCATCCGGCCCAGGAGATTTGTCTTTCTTTATGGTCTTGAGGGCTAACCACACCCTTTTGGCGGAGATAGCATCATCTGTCCCCTCCACCTTACTGGTCTTTTTATCCTTATCCAGATGTGACACCCCTGGGGTACCTCTCCGTCCCTCTTGCTCCATTTCTGTTGCTCCCCTGATCCCACTTACTGCCGCTTCTATCCCCTTCGTGCCTTGCTTTGTACATATCCCATCCCCCTCCCTAGTGAACACAGAGGCAAAGTACTCATTAAATACCTCTGCCTGGTCCCTCGACTCTTCCACCCACCCTCCTTCTGATCTCAATCTGCTGAGATGGCCCTTAGTTTTTCTCCACTCCCCAATGTAACAGAAGAACCCCTTTTCCCCTCCATGTATCCCCTGTGCCAGCCACTGCTCTTTACTGGACTTTGCTCCCCTCACCATATGGGTGACTTTTCTAGATGCAAGATGGTACATTTCCTTATCCCTATCCCCTCTTGTTGTTTTATATTTTTTGTAGGCCGCCTTCTTTTCTCTGACTGCTACCTGTACCTCACTGGACCACCAGAATGGTTTATGTGACCTTGCACCCTTACATTTCAACTTAGCGCAGATCCTGACTGCCTCATGAAGTCCCTGTTTTATGACCTCCCATCTCCTTTCCACACTTGTCATTGATGTAATCCTTCAAGTGATCCTTGAGAATATTCCCATGCCCACAAAGTCTGTCCCCTGAAGTCCACTGCCAGTGTCCTAGATCTCCCCTCCCCATGCTTATTTGAAACCAGACAGTATTGTAGTCGCTCCCAGCCAGAGGTCCTGTACAACCATGTCCCTTACCAGATCCCCATCTGCCAGAACCATGTCCAGGACATGCCCCTCCCTGTGGGCTCCATCACATGCTGTGTTAAGAACACATCCTGGAAGCCGTCCAGCAGCCTCTGCTCCTTGGCCACCTTAGAGGACATGGTTCCCCAGTTTGTACCTGGCATATTAAGGTCCCCCATCAACACCACTCCTTCCCTTTGGTCCACACTGGGCAATGATGTTGTCCAGCAAACCATCCTCTAGAACATCACTCATCCCGGGGCCTATATACTACACCCAGCTTGACCTTATCTCCTGCTGGGATCGTAAAGTGACCCATAAGGCCTCCACGTTTCCTCTGCCTCTTCTACCCTAGCAATTTCTATGTCATCTCTAATGAACATAGCCACTCCACCCCTCTGCCCTCCTTTCTATCCTTCTAAGCATAGTGTACCCCGTGACGTTTAGGTCCCAGTCATGGTTTTTGTTGGCCCACGCTCCATGACCGCGCCACATCCCTCAGACAGCATGGCCTGGAACTCTGGCAACTTGTTTCCCAAGCTCCTGGCATTTACTAACACCAACCCCACCCCTTATCCCTGATCCTCTTTGTGAACCCCACCCAGATTCCTTATACTTCCATCCTCTCTGCTCCTCCTGAAACCTCCACCCCAGTCTGTTTCCCCCCCCTTGGGCTTGAAGGCTACTCCCTCATCTGGAGGACAGGGTTTCTGGTCAGCCCTCCCTTATCCCTCCCCTCACAAGTTTAAACCCCACCTTTCTTGAATGTAGTCAGCCATCCCCTGTTTAAGGACTTCCTTCCCTAATGGGGCAAGATGAAGCCTGTCCTTGGCATATAGTCCCTTATCCTCCCAAACTCATTCCAGTTCCTAACACCTCAACCCACTCTCTTCACCCCACTTCCTGAGTCAGTCATTAACCTCTGTGAGCTTCATTTTTTTCTCCACTGAGGCCTTTGGTACTGGCAATATCTCCGAAAAGGAAATGTTGCTCCATTATCCCGACAGACTCTGGCAAGTTCTTGGAACCTTGCTTGGATTTCCAAAACGCTATTTCCCTCTAGATCGTTAGTTCCCAAATGCACCAGGAAATCCGGTTTCCCTCCACAATCCCTAACCATTTCATACACTATGAACTTTGCTCTGTGCACTGTCAGCCCAGAGATACTCACTACCTTCACCTGGCTATGGCATCCCACCCCCTGTCCCTCCACTGGATACCCTAATCATCGAGTCTCCCAATAACAGAACCTTAACACCGCCATCATCCTTATGGTTACCTCCACTATGCCTCTCAGCCCCCTTCTCCCTTTATTCATGATCTCAATTCCATGGGAGTCTTCCTGCCTTATTAGAGACCCCTTGTCACCCTCCTTTCTGCCTCCCTCGTTATTTTGCCCACTTAACTCAAACCCCCTCTGAATAGGTGTCCCCTTTAACCCTCTCTTATCCGAACCATTTATCCTGGCCCTGATGGTTTCCCCTTCCCCCACACCGCCATGCTCACCCCTTGCAATAGTACCCCTGCCTCCAGAGGCTCTCTGTGGGTCCCCTTTAGCTAGGGCCCCATCCTTGGTACTGACCCCCCTGCTGAAGGGGGGCTCCTCTCCCACCTCCTTGTCTCCCAGTTTCTCACCAATCATGCTCTCCTCCCTCATGTCTGCAATATGTTGCATCTCCCCCATTTGCTTAACATTTATGTTTCCCCTTCTCCCTCTGGGACTATTTCTATCCTTTCCATTGCCTGTCTGTGATGCCCTATGGGTATCTGACTCCCTCCCCCCGGCCTCTGTATAAGTTTCCTCATTTCCACCAACCCCTTCCTCCCCCTCTAGGTTGCTTAGTAGCTCAAATTTATTGTGACACTCTATGTCAGCCTCCATCAAGTAACCCGCGTTTCCCCTGACTGCACCTCTAAACTGCCTCTCTTCTTCCCCTCTTGCTCTGTTCACCTTAGGAGCTCCTTCCCACAGTCTGCTGTTTTGAAGGCTCTTCACAACAGCCCCTCCTGACTCTTCCCTCCACTCTCTTTGTATTCAGAATATTTCCCCATACGCTTTCCCCTTAGCGTCAACATCCCTATCTGAGGTCCTCTGTCCCTAATATCCTCCTGCTTGCTGTGACATAACGTCCTGTAATTTCAGAGCGTTGCCCCAGCCTCCCCTCAGCCCCACCCTTCTGCTGCCCATATCCACACCCCTTATCCTTGGACACCTCCCCAGCTCCCCAGCTTACTCCTTAACCAATATACCTCACTCCTGATACAAGATAGCTGTCTACAGAGTGGGCAGCCTCCCTCTCTCCAGGCCCAATTGAGAATTATTGCCATCCCACAGCCTGTGCAGCCTACAACCCTTCCGAAGATGCCTGCCATGGTGGAATATGGCCATCCTGTTTATCCCCCTCTGTTTATAATGGCACACCCCCTTTTCTCAGTCCCTTTCCCCTGGAATACAGTTTCTCTCTATACTGACTGCAGTTATTTACAAACCCAATTTCAACCCCACCATTAAAGTTCCCAAGTCTCACAAACACACACAGTCCAGTGTGTGTTCAGTCCCACTAACAGTGTGTGTAACTGTTCCCAAGCCTCCAAAGTTACAATATCACAGCCCAAGTAACAGTTCTAACTCAAGGTAATAATTTTTAACACATAGAACTAATTTCACTTACAAAACTATTCAAATATTTCAGTTAAAACAGAATATAACCCCAGACCTCTGTCCTTACCAGCCTGCTGCTTATGTTCTCAATATCTGGGATGGTGCTTCTGCCCAAGCAGTAAGTATAGAACGACACCTATTAGGAGAGCACACAGTTACAAAAAGGCCTCATGGGGAAGATAGGGATGCATTGGCAACAGTTTGTTAGTGGTAGAAGACCCTGGCACTACTTGATTGTTGTTGTCCACCCCTGTAACTTATTTTACAGTTCCAGTGTAAGGCTATGTAATTCCATATGTGATGCTATGAACTTGCATAATGCACAAGTTTGGCACTGTACTTCTGTTCTTTGCCCAGTTTGTTGATGTATCCAATGGGTGGGATATTAAGACTGTGCCAGGCTGTGGCATAAGCCTGGGCGCAGCGCAACTGGAATGCACCAGGGTGGTGACAGGGTGATATTCAATGGTGCTGCGCCATAGCACAGCACCATTGAATATGGCACTGTGGCCACCCGCATTGCACATGGCGCTGTGCCACTGTGCCAGTACAAGTGGCCAGAGAGGAGCAGGGGGATGCGCCAGGGCAAGTGCCATTGCACTAGATGCAGCAACCACGATATTCAGCGGTGGATATGCAAATGGGGCCATAATGCATGCAAGGTGCAAATGGGTCCATTTGCATGTCATTTTGGCCCCATTTGCATGCAGGTGCACCAATTTTCAGTGACTTGCGCCTGACATCCTGCCAGGCTGCAGCCGGTGAGGACCGACGCCCCCTACCCCTCACCGGCAATGCACTCCAATGCCCGATCGTGGGCCGTAATAATAAATAAACTCCCTGGTGGTCCAGTGGATCTATCCCCTTGCCCGATCGTGGGCTGTAATATTAAATAAGCTCCCTGGTGTTCCAGAGGACCTATACCCTTGCCCGATCATGGACAGTAATATTAAATAAACTCCCTGGTGGTCCAGCGGTACCTACCCCCTCCCAGCCACCCTCATTCCCGCTTCTCTGCTCCTACCCGGTCGTGTAGGCTGCAGCCCCACCTGCAAACCACCGACCACCGCCCGACTGACAGCGCTGCAGTGCGGTCTGCATGCCCATTGGTCCACACTGTGGACTTCAGTGGAGTGTCACAACTATACTGTACACTGTGAGACTGGCAGCCAGCCAGGCTGCTTGCGGGGAGCTGCCAACCACCGCTGACCAGGGGGAGCGGGATGGTGGGAATGAGTGGGCGGTTGGGAGGGGTGGACCGCTGGACCACCAAGGATTCTGTTTATTGTTACAGCCCACGATCAAGCAAGAGAATAGGTCCACTGGACCACCAGGGAGTTTATTTATTATTACAGCCCCAGATCAGGCAAGGGGATAGGTCCACTAGACCACCAGGCAGTTTCTTAACTAATACAGCCCGTGATTGGGCAAGGAGATAGGTCCACTGGACCACCAGGGATTCTGTTATTTAAAACAGCCCGCAATCAGGTGTGGGGGGGTGCGATGCTGATGAACCCTGGCTCTGGAGCTCAGGCGGCCACCTACAGCTGGTGGCTGCCGTGTTGCACCCTGCAATACAGCGGCTCACCTGTGGGTGGCCAGCTGTTGCTCCTTTTTTTTTTGGCTCAACTGTGTGCGGCGCAAGTAGGGGTTGCACCTGCATCTGCTCGGCACATCCTGGGCTGAATATCGGGATGTGCAGAATATGCATGGGCACGTCCACCCTTACTTGCACTGCATACATTACTGATGCACCCTGGCGCATTGGGATTTGTGCAGCGCATAATCCCCTTTTGAATATCGGGCCGGGGCGCATCAGTGGGTTGCGCATGGTGCAACTCGGTTATATCCCACCCAATGTCTTTGTCTGTTTTTATCTGTAACAAAGCTGAGTTTTAATAAAAGAACTAGAACTCTTTTGTCAGTAGAACTGGAGATAAAGACCAGAGAGAGCTAGAGAGGAAAACTAAACTAATAAAAGACCTGCACTCTCAGCACAGCAATAATGTTTTGTTTCACTGCACACGCAGAAAAGAGGTACACAGTGCACCATTTAAAACACAAACATCAAGAGCCAAAGCTGACGTGCTGTAATTTGGCACAACTGCATATTTGGGTGTAACAGCTGCATTCTATTAGATGTGTGTCTCACTGAAACATTTTCAAAGGTAATTTCTGATAATGAGTTAGTTTTCCACACTGATATTTTTGAAATGTCTGAACAAAAATGCATTTTATTTAATATACTCCCTATTTTTGACTACTGCGATGTAGTCTATGGTGCTGCTCCCAAATCTTCCTTGACCAAATTGGACTCTCTCTCTGTTTAACTCCTTCTGCCACTTTGCCCTTGACGCCCCCTCTAGTACTCATCACTGTGACCCCTGTCATGTCCTAGACATTCTCACACTGTCCAGCCGGTGTCTCTTCCACTGTGCCAAACTGACCTCCAAATTCTGGCTTGGAGAACTCGCTCCATACCTCCTATCTTTTATTACTACCATTCCCCTCTCTCTTACTCCCTGAGATCTACTGACACATACACACCCTGTTGGTCCTGTGCCGATCTACCCTCATCGGCCAGGCTGGCTTCTCCCACTGCTTACCTAAAATCCATCACTCTTCCTTCACATACTCGCTTGGCACTACACTACACAACTTCCTCTCTTCCAGCTGTACCTGCTTTAATCCTCCCTAACTGCCTCTCAATGCTATTCTGCTCACCAGCACCCAGACCCCCTTGCAGGGTTCTTGCATCCTCAAGGGGAAACAGGTTTTGGTAGCTTGCCTCTAGCTTCCTAAATGATCATAGTCCTGTCTTGCTGCAAGCTCCCACCCCCTTACAGGGTCCTCAACATCCTGGAGGGGAATCAGGACTCAGCAGTCTTTCCCCCTCCCTCCCTCTGTTCCATTCCTCCTCAGTTCACCTTAAGCTACCTCCACTATCACTGCCACCACATCTGTGCTCCATCCCTCACAACTCTATCATTGGTAATTGCCCCCTCCTGCTCTTGTTTGCCCTTAGCACTTGTTTACTGCCTTTGAGCATAGCACTCAGAACATCATAGCACTACGATTGTATTGTTGCGTTATTATCTGTTGGGTCTACTGTATCATGTTTCTGTGCCCACTCACTGGTTGTATCAATTTTCTAAACCTGTAATTGTCTGTACTGCTCGCAATTGTGTATTATATTGACCTAATGTTCCATATTGTATCTGTTCCTACCTTCATTATTTGTAATTCTCTGTTTTCAAATCCTCACTGTACCCCGATGTACCATGAGACGTGCAACTTGTTGTTCAGTGTGCCTTCCTGGTGAAACATTTAAATAAATAAATAAATAATATTTAGAACTTTTAATACTTTAAAGGGCCACTGTCAACTCTTTTTGTATCATATTATTCCTAGCTGAAAAGCCACATTTTAGGATTGCTTACTTTCTCTAAAATGTGTTAATGTTGTTGGGTATTTTATCTGCTTCCTTTCATTGTATAACTGAAATGTATGCTAATGATGTAATTGTACTCAGTCTTGTTTTGTTTCAAATCTTTGCTCTACTCTTACAGGAACACCCCCAAACAGTGCAGCCACTCATGATTCAATAGTCGTCTCTCCTCCCACTGCATAATGAGTGACTAGACTGTGTTAGGATGTTCCCAAGTCCAGGAAAGATGCACCAGTATGATGGGCAGTCTGTTTTTCATTTTAAAAGAAAAAAGGAAGCATAATCAAACAACATGCTTCATCAGTAATCTCTACAGAATGTGAGCACTCATAATGTGTTCTTTTTTTTTTAATAAAAAAAAAACATTTTGAGACCTACAGGTGTTGACAGTGCCCCTTAAAGGAAAAGGTAAAACCGGGCATCACAGCAAACCTGCACAGACTAAAAGATAGTCATGCTAAAACAGTAATTTATTTTACAAAATAGAATTAAAAGCAGCAGCAGCAAAAAACAAACCGCCAACAACCATTTCACATCTCACAGGATGCTTTTCCGTGTCCCTTTAAACCCATGGTTGTTCTAGTTATTAGAACACCCACGCGTTTTAAATATTAGAATTTGTGAAAGGAAACCGTGCTGTTATTTACAACTGTTACTGAAGAATGGCAATAGACAGTGGCTATCCAAACTCTGAAGGAAGATCCAAAGTCAAACTTGAATAAGACTAATTCCAAATAGTTTCCTTCAATGAAATCAAAAGCTTTTCTGTTATCTAAGAAACTACACCAGTGTCCCCCAAAGTATGGGCAGGAAAGGCATACAGATATCACCTCATCTAGTAGAAGGACAACATGTGCCGCCAGAGACTTCAGGCCCTGAGCAAGTGAATAAGAAAGCCACAGTTGTGTGTTGTGTGGGGATGCAACAAGATCCAACACTGGATGGCCCCACCTTGAAAACAGTAGTCCTGCTACTTCATCTAGGAGCTCATACCCATGAGGCTTTCTCATGGAGCGACTGAAGTAGTCAGTGAGCAATGATCTGTACAGGGGGCATTACAGTATCTCTTGATCTGCTTGCAAAGTTTCTCTTTTTGCAGGCTGTTACAACGTTTGCTTTATTGCTTTAGCTGTTTCCCCCCACTGTTGTCCCATTTAAAGTTGTTGCCAATTGCCCCAGCTCCTTGTCCTGCTATGCGGTGTTGTTTGTATAATGTTTTGAAGTCATGTTCTTCTTGGCCTCTCTTTGTGCAGTTCGCTTGTGAAGTACATCTGCCATTTTTTCTGTCCATATACCAAGCCAGTCCAGGCTCCTTTGCATTAACTTTACCACCAGATTAGATGTACCTACAGTACCCTTCCTGTGTTGGGGGCATCACCAGCAATCTTGCTTAACCTGGATATTGGTACTTACCTTCAGTTCACAGATATATTAAACACACTGATAGTCGCAACGGATGCTGGTGCAAAATGGGGTGCAAACAGGTTCCCTGTTACACCGCCACCCATTTTCACTGTACACAAAAGGTTGCCTTAGCCACAGGTGGGAAAAGACCCCCTCTTGACAATCACAATAAAAGTTAGTTGGGCTGATGTTAGTGAGCACAGACAGGGTTTGCACCCACTAACATGTAGACGTGGTACAGAGTTATTTGCATAGCATAGTAGTGTACCAGTGGCATTGTGCTTTGCCATGCTGAGGGCATGTGGGGAACTGGCGTTAACTTCCTCCAGCATGCCTCATACTCTCTGGCCTGCTTCTGGGCCTTAGAAATATAAAAACATAGACGTTGATGGCTGAAAATGACCATAGGTCCATCTAGTCTGCCCATAAAACCTTATGTCCAATGTGTTCCAGAATCTTCCTTGGCATAATGCATCTCACTCACTCCTCAGTCCCACTAAAATTCATTTAAGGTGGTGGGTTCTGTTTGTTTTAAATTTTAGAAAACATCAGGCTCTGGTGGGTCATTTAAAAAAAGGTTATGCCCATTCTTAATTTTAAGTACAGTTTACTTACTTTCTCTCTCTTTCTCTATCTCTCTCTCTCTCTCTCTCTATCTCTCTCTCTCTCTCTCAATGCTCTTCGGATTTATATTTCTGTTCTTACTGACAAAATGCAGGGAGGATAATCTGTCTAACAGAACTATGAACAGGAAGTCTTTCACCACTCCGAAGTATAAACTTTAGGAAAATGCTTAAAGGTGAAATCACTTTTTCTTCCACGGTGATTGTGAGGTGCCATCTTGGCATCAATGAAATTGGATCTCCCAAGCCCACTACTCTGAATCTGCTATTGTCTCATTTCCATCAGTCAGGTGGACATTTAATTTCATTTTATTTAAACGGGGGTCTTTGGACAATATTGCCATTTTCAAAATGCCTTTGCCCAAAAAACCAGGCAAAACATGAAACACATACATTACAAAAATTACAACATTTCTGATAAAATTACATACTTAAGTATGTATGAATAAAAATTGTCAATATCCCTTAAAAATGTAGGCACTGTATTCTAATATGAAGCAATATGCTAATAAAAATACATTCGTCCCAAACTTTTTGACATTTTGGTAACCTAAGAAGAGAATCTAATGAAAATCTGGCAAAAATTACATTGTGCATAGAGGCCATCACAAGGGAGATCAATTGGGGGGGCATTATTATATTTAAATTTCCGTGTCCAATAACCAAATTGATAATGAATACATTGGGTTAAATTAAACTAATCAGAGATCACACAGAACTCCTGAGTATGTCTGTGAAATGGCAAATTAAAAGCAAATTGACTGGCTCTATTTAGAAATATTTTGTCGCAGTGTAATAAAGACCAGCAGGCAGAGGAATAAATTGCCAAACTGTAATCAATCAGGAAATACATAAGACTACACTAGGCATTTTTTACCCTCAAAAGGAAGATTGGAATGATTACGAAATAGCAATCTAAATTTCTGATTTACAGCCTTTACCAGATTCTCAGTATAATCACTGTAACTTAATTTACTGTGCAAAGTCAAATCTAAATATTTATAGCTGTCAACCTATTCCAAAACAGCACTGCCACAAGTTTTAATATGGAGATTTGCAGAGGGACTGTGTAACTTTTCAGAATTGAAAACCATTAATTTGGTCTTCTTTGTATTCAGATACAGTATATGATTACTAATCCAAGACTGTACCAAATCGAAATCATACTGTACCGAACATCCTGAGTCCTGAATATGTCCTCCTTTAGCATATAACTGTATTATCCACATACAACTGTATATCTGAAGTTTTTAGAAAAGAGGGAGATCATTTCAAATAAACAAAATAATAATAGCCCCAAATCTGAACCTTGTGGTACACTCAACGTAACCAGCAGTGAGGAGGAGTAAATATCGTAAAATGTTACTCGGTGTATGCAGTGAGACAGATACTTAAAAAAACAACTGAAGAACATGAGAAGAAAATCCTCAATGACCTAGACTATTTGACAATAATGTATGGTAGACAAGATCAAACACCTTTGAAAGATCAACATAAACAGATCCCATGGTTTCACCACTATCCAAGGCCTCATGTACGTAATTTGTGAAACAAGCAAGAGCTATGGTAGTACAATATTTTTTTTCTAAATCCATGTTGTTCATGAGTGAGAATATCATATTTCCATAAATAATCCATAATTTGATCAGAAACTATACATTCTAGGGACTTGGATAGTGGGGAAAGTATCAAAACTGGCCTATAGTTTGAAACATCCTGTCTATCACCACTTTTAATGATAGGTGAGACCTTCCAGACAGAAGGAATTTTAATATTTACAAGTGAATGATTAACAATGTGATAATAAGGATAGTCAATTCATTCAGTGCAATGGATAACAACTTCATATCTAATTGAGCACAAGAACATAAGAATGTGCTGGCAGATGGGGACCGCGTGGTCCATCTAGTCTGCGCATTTGACTACCCCCTCCCTGGTAGATTTATCCTTTCAGATTTTTACCACCCTAGTAGATTTATCCTTTCAGCTTACTGCAATGTCTAGCCCATGAAAGCTATACTCTTTCATAATTAAATTGTGTTTTTAATTTTAATTTTACATAAATACTTCAGACAGGTTTTAACACTTGTGATTCTAAAACAAAATGATAGACATTTACCATCCTTTTGTAACCAAGGAGACCCTAATCCATTAGTATCACTCAGGGAAATATTTGCAGCCAATTTTTCAACTTTGCAAGTGAAAAATCTACTGAAGGCTTCAGAGATTAATAAAGGATCAGAACAGAGCACTCCATTAAAAAAAACTGAACTAGCAGTGGTCTGATGTTTTTCCTCAACAAGTCATTTAGTCCTTTCCCAAAATGATGTGAGTTTTTAATTGTCGAGAACTGCTTATCCGTGAAATAATGGGACTTACTGTCAGGGGTTAACTTACTGCACCTGTTCCATAACTCCTGGTATTTAGCTGAAGCTGCCAGCCTGTCCTTGAACTCTGACTGCTGTTCCCACTTGAATCAGACAGCTGCAGCTTTAGCCAGGTAGTTGTCTTTTCAGCCACAGCCAGTAAGACAGGATTTAGTATCTTTATTATTACAAAATGATTCAATAAAGTATACCCATTAAAAAATATTACAAAATTAAAACCACACATGTGTAGACCATAATGTATTAACATTAACCCTTGTAAACCTAAATAATGATGTCCTTCACTGCCGAGATGATTAGGTAAGAGAATGCTACTCAGCATTGTATGAAAAAGTTCAGCTTTATTGAACACAACATTGACTTTGGAAAAAAAGTAAAAAATTAAATAAATATGAATTTAATACAATACATTCTTCTGCTACAACCAAACTAAAACCTCGGTACAGGACAAGATGTGATACTTATAACAGTAGTAATTGAATATAGTACAGTAAAATCTTCTGCTACAACCAGACTAAAACACTGGTACATGACAAGGTGTGTTACTTACAACAGTAGTCAATTACTATTTGTTAACACAGGAGATGCTCTAGTAGACCTTTTTCTTAGTGAAAGTGAAGAGTAATGATTATCATAAAATAATGGTGGACTGATTGGTCAACTTCATTCTGAAAGATTACATTAACTGCCAGGCAATCATTAAGAATGATGGGATACAATACATGGTTAATGCTTTAAACATGTAAAACACTGTTTTCCCTTCCTTTTTGATTTTAAAACAGTTTTGTTTAATTATAGCAATGCTGCACTCCACTGGTTTGGTTTCCTCCATTAAACACCCTCGTGGGACAACAGCACTCAGCTTTACCTTATGCCATTCATCACCTCAGGGGAGAGAGAGAGGTACATTCCCTACTTAATGAATACTTAAGTTGGAGTCCACATGTTGGTCAGCTTGGCTGCAATCTTGATGTCCGACAGTTTTACAGGCACATGGTATGGAGCACTGGGGGTGGGGGAAGACTACGGCAGTAGTGCAATTTTGTCACTGCTCAGGCATGAGATAGTGTCAAGCAAATGATACAATGCCATGCCCTGAACCCTGTTCTTATCATTAGCCAGCCACATTGGTAAGTACAAACACCATTTGCAATGGCTAATATCTTACTGATTCATTTGCATTGTGACCTGGATGCCCACGGAAACATCTCTCAGTGGCTGTCTGAGCACTGTGAATGGCATATGTGCAGTGGTGGCTCAGCATGGTGCCTCTTTGCACCTCTGATCTGTGTTGTTACTGACTGTGACTGTGACTGTGTACTGGTCCCCCTGATATTTAGATGACAACATTCCATTATCCACAGTACATAAAGGGAATAAGTGACTCATGTGGGTAATTAAATGCCGGAGACCGAAGGCCAAAGTGCTTAATGAACTGCAGAGGCTAGTTATTCTGAGCATATTCTGGCTAACTGACTGTTATTACTATTATAGGACTAGGAGTTCTGAAACCAGGAGTTTAAAAGCGTTGTTGTAGAAGCTGCCTTTTTCCCCATTTTTCTGAAAACTAGACGTGGAGGATAAACTGTTATGGACATATCTTAGATGTGGATAAACTAGTGTGAGCATGTCTGGAATGTGGATAAACAATCATGGGCATGTCATACAGTAAATGTGGATAAATTACCGTGGGTGAGTCTAAAATCAGGATACTCAACTAAGGAAGAAGCTGTAATAATCTGTGGGATATTAAATGACATTCTTCCTCTATTCTGATTGGCTTACAACAAATACCTTTTACATAATTTTCAGTATAGCAGCAGTTCATAATCAGACACTGGGGATGGAACTACATCAATCACAGCTCACTTTATCCATAACTGCAAATCGCAGGCACTCTGGAGTGACCCACAGTACAACATCTTGGTGTCATGCACACATGAAAAAGCCTGTGAAGTTGAAAGTGATGTAATGATACCCGGAAACACACAGAGGCGCATGCAATAGTTCAGATAAAAGAAATGAGCACCCCTCTTCAGCAATGAAAATGTTTGGCTCAGGGATACATTCTGAACATGTTTAGGGCCCCAAACATACTTATTTCATCCCTGCTTGTGAAGCAGGGGTGAAGGGGTGGGCATGATGGACATAGAGTCCTTTCAGACCTTAAATTACTATTACTATATTACCTTTAAACATTTGAGTGGTTTTAATTTGTAAATGGATAAGTAGCACACACCTAGCAGATAGAGAATATGCAGGTACATTCCAGTTGCTCACTTAAAATAGATTAGAAAGCAAAAACCTTTAGAATGTTTGGGGGATCAGTTTGTAAGGATTGGTCCTTATTTATTTATTTAAAATTTGATAACTGGGAAAGGCACGCTGAGTGAAAGCTCATTTCCAGGTGTGACCCAGGGACAGGGGGGACAGAAACAACACAGGGGTACATAGTACAAAAAAATATAGTGTAATACAATATATCATAGAATCATAGAAGCTTGATGGCAGAAAAGGACCATAAAGGCCCATCTAGTCCGCTCCCCAGAAATATACATAGAGGCTATTTACACTTTGGTATTTACATATATACACAATTGATAATAGCTAAACAGAGTAAAAGTAGGGACGAGGAAGAAAAAAACATTAGGAAGTTGGGCAGGTGCAGGAGGTAGTAGGAGTAGGTCTAAGTAAGTGCTTAAGGGCAGGAAAGGAGGGGGTAAGATGGGTATTGGGGGGGATGTTGTTCCAGAGGGGGGATGTCTATGAGGGAAAGCTAGTTTACTGGCTGAGGTGCGGACTCATTGGAGGGCAAAGGAGAGGGCACCATTTGTGCACGAGTTGTAGGGGAAGGGAGTGACAGGATTTAGGAAATAGGCGAGGTAGGATGGAAGAGTCCCAAATTTGAACCAGGAGAAGTTCTCCGTCAATAATTACAAGGGCAGTATTTTAGGTCCAGCCTATAAACATTGGGATCACATGCTTCTATACAATAGTTTGGAGCCAATAACTGTTTGGACTGATAACAATTGATACTCCAAGATCCAATTTTAGCTTCTAGTTAGCTAGTCCTGCAGTAGCAAAACATGCTACAGTGTGTATTTCTTGCAATATTTGCAAACTGCAACCCTCTAATGTGTTTATATGTGTGTGTGTGTGTGTGGGCACACGAGCGCGCAACACACTGCACATGATTTGTTTGACTATACATCACACATGCACAAGAACACTTGAAATAAGTGACAGTTGTTCTTTTCTTGTCAATAAAGAAATGTCACCAAGACAACCATGAAACGAAAGGATCATTTTCTCGCCCTCTTACTCTTGCTCATTATTTTCATAGCCTCTGTTAACAAAGACATGAGTGCGGTAATCTTGAACATAGTAGAGGGCAGGAGGCCTTTGTTCAATTGGTAAACCTGAAATGGTCACGTGCAATGGGTCAGTGATCTCCCTCATGGCTTTGTAGGGGCCTTGGCCATTCCTGTTTGTAGCAAAGCCTTCACTGTTCTGTACGACTTCTTCTTTCCCCTTCTTCTTCCATCTCAAACAGCAGATACACTGATTTCTGTAAAAGAAAAAATAGAGGCTACATTAGAGACAGAAACAAAAAGATCATGTCTCCTGGTGGTTTAAATGACCATAGCACATTTTTAGTCATTCAAGATGAGCATGCTGGGGATATGGGGAAATCTAAGGATAGGGGAAGAAATAATTAGATGGGTCAAACCCTGTCTGACAGATCGAACCCAGAGGGCAGTCCTAAATGGGACATTCTCTAAGGACAGGTCAGTGACTACTGGGGTACCACAGGGGTCAGTCATGGGATCACTCGCATTTAACATGTATATCTATGACATATGAAAGAGTTTCCAGGGCACACTAATCCTGTTCACTTATGATACTAAGCTCTTATTTATTTGTTTATTGAAAAGTTTCACCAGAAAAGCACACTGAATAACACGTTGCTCATCTCCCAGTGTGTCCTGGGGGAGAGGGTAGTGGAGTACACAAAACATGAAAGTACATTCGACAAGGGCACAATACAGTATATAGAATTGATAATAATAAAATAATGTGTCAAAAATCAGGAGAAGTGCTTAAAACTTGAAGTACATATGAATAAGTACTAAGTACTTGCAATGCTGAATTATACCAAACTAACTAATAGGGTATAGGATAGACATGGACGAGAAGAACAGCTGAGACTTAGAAAAGTGCAAATTAAGGCTAAAAGAAGGCAGGACACCTTAAGGTGTGAGATAGAGTTACAACTGCTAGGGGTGGTGGAGGCTCGATTAAGAGTCTGAGTATTTCGCTGTCGGTCAGGCAAGGTCAAATGGTAGAGGGATGGGAGGTGGGTAATCTAGGAACAAGTACAATTTGGAGAGTAGAGGTTGTGTAGGGAAGAGAAGGTGAAAGCTTTGCAGACGGGTAGACAGATATCAAGGGATTAACATTCTGAGAAAGGATGTGGGGAGACTAAAGAAGTGGTCCAGTATTTGGTAGTTGAAATTTAATGCCAAAAAATGTAAGGTGAAGTACATAGGAAGGAAAAATCTGGAACAGTGTACTGTATTGATAGGATGCTGGTAGTGAGTACATAGGAGGAGAGGGACCTGCGAGTGATGAATAGCAATAACCTAAAGCAGGCTATTAAGTACAGCAGAGTATGCAGGAGGGCTAGCAGAATGTTGTGGTGCACAGGCAGAGAGATTACTAGCTGAAGAAGGGAAGGGAAGAGAGGGGAGGGGATATTGCCTCTGTATAGATCACTGGGGAGACCACATCAGAAATGTTGTGTCCTTCTGTGGTACAACAGCATTCTGAAACCTCTAGAGACTGCATCAGTTTTGTTTTGAAAGAGAAAGAACTTCTGCAGGTACATTTGACTTGACAGCATGGCAGTTCACACAAAGAGTGAAGCTGCAGCCAGGGGAGTAAATAACAGCAGACGGAAAACAGAAACACTTTTTAAACATGACTTGGGTAAAAATAAAAAATAAAAATACAATTAACGAGTTTGGAGTGGGGAGGGAGAGCAGGGTGTGAGAGAAAGTGGGTGGGATTAAAAATGAAACACTTGTTCTTTTTTTAACCGAATGGCTGAAATGTCTGGATATTTTTTTTTTCACAATACACTATAACAAGCATTTGTCAATGCCGAATGTTGCTTGCTTCTATGTGCTGTTTAGGTATTTGGAAGTCATTGGAGTGCAAATATTAAAAATTAATGAACTTGGCGTGCGTAGAACTACGCAACACACGCTCGTAAAACAGTCATTTTTAGGAATTTTTTCACAAAATTTTTAACATAGCCATTTTGAAACCTCTGTTCATGAACAGTGTCACTGTGATTTTCTTAATGTGTCCCATACATTGAGTTCGCACACTGACTGCGCCATTGTGCACTACATGGGCAGAAACACATTTTGGGCAAGATGTGAAAAATGACAGCTGTACTGTTCATAAAGAGGTGTGGTAAAATGGCAATGTTGAAAATCTGGAGTGAAAATATTGAAAATTCGCAAACTTACACGCGTGCGTAGGAACTGCGCAACGCACGCTCGTAAAACAGTCATTTTTAGGAATTTTTTCACCAAATTTTCAACATAGCCATTTTAAGACCTCTGCTAATGAACAGTGTCACTGTGATTTATTTAATGTGTCCCATACATTGATTTCGCACACCGACTGCGCCATTGTGCGCTACATGGGCGGAAACACATTTTGGGCAGGACATGAAAAATGACAGCTGTACTGCTCATAAGGAGGTGTGGTAAAATGGTAATGTTGAAAATCTGGAGTGGAAATATTGAAAATTCACGAACTTACGAACGTGCATAGGAACTGCAAAACGCACGCTCGTAAAACAGTCATTTTTAGGAACTTTTTCACCAAATTTTCAACATAGGCTTTTTGAGAGCCCACCTTATGAACACTGATGGTGTCATTTTGTTAATTGGTCCTGAAAGGTGATTTCACACAGTGACCACGAAATCACCCTTCGGGCCCGATTAACGCCATGACAGTGCAAGAATTCATGAGGAGGGGTCCCAAAAACCCCATGTTGAAACTTTGGGGCCAAAATTCCCCAAAATGCCTGAAATATGCAACAAAGTTGAAAAAAAAACCCTATCTATCCATTATACAGCTTACCGGCATTTCCTCAGTTCGGTCGGCTTTGAAGAGTGCAGGCGTGTTCCCGGTCCACTGATGATCGTCGCACTGAGCTCCAGTAAGTATGGGGTGTGGGGGGTGTGGGGAGGCAGGTGCGCAGTGGGTGGGTGTGGGGCTGTGGGGAGGGCAGGAGGACTACGAGGGACCCGTTTTTATTCACAGTTTTTTTTTAAGAAGACGGACTGGGACATTTGCCATGCTGGGGTGGGCTCCCAGCGTATAGCAGGAAAAAGCTGTCTGGGGGACGTGGAGCCGGCGGGGATTGGGCACCCCATCGCAAAACAAGATTTGCCACGCTGGGGTGGGCTCACAGCGTGGCACGGAAAAGCTTTTGGGCGTGCAGCCTTGGAGCCGACAGAGTTGGGCACCCCATCGGCTATAACAGTTTTGCCATGCTGGGGTGGGCACCCAGGCGTGGCACCTGTCTGCCCAGGGGCGTGGAGCCGGCCGGGATTGGCACCCCCCGTCGGCCATACAGTGTGCGTGGGGGCGCATCAGCACGCAATATGCGTTGCTGCGGCGTGTTGCGGGAGAGGCTCTGCTCACTGAAGCAGAGCTCTCCCTTTCAACTGTATGCCACTGCATTTTGGAGCTGTCATAGACAGCTGCAGCACTCACTAGGGAACTGGGGCCGCGCCTGCAAACACACTGACTGCATTGGAAGACGGGCTGACACACCTCCGAAAACTCGGATGATGGCACTATGTTTCTTGCACATGCGTGCAAGCAACATAAAAAGCACTGGATGAGCAACTTTATGCACAAGCAGTGCAGCCTCAGAGTTCTGATTCCCATGGACCTCTTGAGCTTTGCTCTTGAGGTCAGCGGGAATCAGAACCCCTCTGTGGCAGAGTACACTGGTTGTGAATAGTTGTCCATCCAGTATTCTCTATGTACTCACTAGATGACAGAAACGAGAGGTGAACATGATAGACTTTCAAGTTAATGAAAGGATTCAGTAGAGTGGACAGTGCAAGGTCAGTCCACTATATTCATAAAGTGTTAACCTATAAGGCACTGTACAATATAACATCATCAGTCACAAATAGTATACAAGACAAATACAGACAGACAAAGTCTATGAAGAGAAGAAGAAGAAGGATGAACCTATAAAGCCTAATGTCTCACAAGAACAGGAGTTTGGTTCTCCCCAGGGAGTAATGAGGACCATTCCTCATATTTCTTATTTATGAGACAAACGGCGGTCACCCTCACCATTCCCTCTGAGTAGACAGAGAAAGATGATGAGGAATAGGAGTTCATGAGTATGATGGAACTAACACCTTTGAGAAGGCTACTAGTCCCAATACACAAGTCCCCTAGAAAGGCAACTTCAAAAATCATGTCAGCACCTAATTCAGCAGCTAGAATGGTTAAAACAAAAGAGAAAAAATGTGAGGTGGACAAACAGGGGGTGAACTACCAGTATGCCTACCCTGATCATAAAGGAGTAGAATAGGCAGCAGCATGTGAGAAGGCTAAGGTGCCTTTCTCTCTCCAGCCTCCTGAGAAGGACTCCACAAAATGTGACCCCATGGCAAGAAAGTTTACACTACAGCTTCACTGCAATTAAGGCAGATGGCTTACTTGACCTGTACAGCTCAGTACGAGAAGCCTTGTGGAATGCAATGCTGGCACTAAGCAAAAAAGTAGATGGTGAGTTGGCACAGGACCTGGCAACAACTGCAAAATCTGCTCTAGATGCCACAAAATACCAGTTTCACATGGTTGTCAATTCCAGTGACTCCACTTCAAGAGTCCTGACACATCCAGTGTCCTTGAGATGGTTTGCCTGGCTAAAGACAACACTCCTCACCCAGAACACCCAGGCAAAAGCCTTTCATGTTCCCTTTAAGGGAAACTCCTTACTTGGTGACAAAACTGAGGCATACATAAAGAGTGAATGGGCAGCAAGCCACTTACAAAAGCCTGGCAGAGAAATAGAAGGCTTCTACCTCCTACAGGCCTTATGCAAGGGGAGGCAGAGGTTACTACCCCAGACAACCAGCCACACAGAGAGCATACTATGGGGGTAGGGGCAGAATGGGCTCCAAGCGTGCTGCATCACCAATCCCTAAGCCACAGTCAAAACAAAACCCCTGACAATTTTACCAAGGTCACCTATCAGCCATTGCCAGTTGGGGGTGGGGGGGGGTGGAGAATGACTCACTACTTCCAGGAGTGGGGAAATGTTACCACAGACAAGTAGGTCCTGGAAGCAGTGACTCAGGGCTTGTCACTGCAGTTCTAAAAATCCCCAAAGTTGTGAAGACCAAAAATAGTCCCATCAGAAAGTCCTGCTGGATCTTGAAGTAAAAAAAGAATACTGCAAGCAAAAGCAGTAGAAAAATTCTCTGTATCACAATTGGGAAAGGACTTTTTCTTAAGGTACTTCCTCGCCCACATAAAGAATGGAGAATGGCACCTCATTCTGGATTAAAGAAGCAGTGCACTTAATGTGGGCAAAACATTTGACCCTACCTTTTTTATTGTAAAAGATTCCATGAGTCTACCAGTTTTATTTGATGGTAACATTTTCTAGTTCCACCAAAATTTACTATTTTTTAAATGTTTTAATTTTTTTTTAAAGATAAAAGATGGCCACCATGTTTGGCTTAGAAGTATTACTGTAGACCTGGAAAGGGTTAGGACTGAGAAAAAAAAAACAACTCATGGAACTCAGCATAGGAGGTGCCTAGAAAACTAGATTTGACAGGCTTGCTAATATTTTTATCAATTGTTGCTGTAACTACAGTAGCTTTTAGGGAAAAAACATTTTTCATTCAACTACTGCTTTAAGGGCCGGCCTGGTGGCGCTGAGGGTTGAGGCATGGGATGCCACACCTCGCGCTATGCCGGCGACCCGAGTTCGGGAGCGAGCTCGGGCATCAGAGGTCGGCAGGGGCGGGTGAGGATTGAGCACCCGCTGGGCTGCTCTCCTCCCCGGGGGGGGGGGAGACGGAGCATTGCTCGGTGTGCCAGTGGCTCCTGGTGGAGACCGGGGATGCTGCAGCACGTACATAGCGTGGCTGATGCTCGGCAGGGTTGCCATGTGCCGTAGTGTCGGAAACATGCACCATGCATGGGAGGGGGAGCACACACCAGAACAGGGAAAACACCGGTCTGTGGGGTAGGCGAAGGCATCTGCCCCGATGCCCACTGTCGGGTCTATCCTGCCTGGCCTTCCAGTGTCCTCCACCCGGGCTCTCACCCACAGACCGGAGACTGACTGTATAGAGCACCCAAGAGAAGAGGGCGGCCCCACCCTGGAGGGGTTAAGCTGGGAGTGACAGTTGAGTGGGTTGAGAGGGAGGAGAGAGGAGGCTCAGGTAGGAAGACTTCAGGCAGGGCAGGAACAGGCAGGATGCCTGAGCGAGGCTCCGTAGACTGTGACTGGAGGGAAAGAAATATGTAAAAAAAAAAAAGTACCTAAACAGATATATCAAAAAGGTAGTTCCATCCCTGCAGTCAGGAGACTGGCTGGGGTCACTGGATCTGAAGGATGCCTTTTTCCACATCTCAGTAAGAACAGCCACAGAAAATAGCTATGATTCAGGCTAGGGAACCGCCAGTATCAGTTCACAGCCTTACCTTTTGGCCTTACCTCAGCACCAAGAGTGTTCACAAAGGGCTTAGCTGTGGTAGCAGCTGACCTGAGAAGGCAAGGTGCAGTGGTCTTCCCTTACCTGGACAACTGGCCAGTCTCAGAGAAATCAAGAGTAGAAGCAATGTGCTCCATCTGGCTAGTAAGGAACACCTTGGAAAGACTGGGCTTTTTACTCAAACTGCAGAAGTCTCAGATGGAAGAAGTTCAGGTCCCGGACTTTAATGGAACAAAGTTGGATACCCTGCAGGGATGAGCATTTCTTCCACAAAACAGGGTAGCAAACCTGATTGCCAGTGCAAAGTCATTTGTCCCAGGCCAGTCAAGGCCTGCAAGTGACTTTCTGAAACTACTAGGCCACTTGACATCAGCCACAGCAGTAGCGCCTTGGGCCAGTCTTCAGATGAGGGTCATACCATATAAGAGGTTAATGGTCTCAAAGATCAAATCACGTCTCCTATCCAGTGCCAGCCATGAAGAACTTTGTTCAAGCACTGGAATGGTGGAAAGAGGAATGCAACCTCCAGCAATCTCCCACCAAGATTCTCACAACAGATGCCTCACTCTTAAGGTGGGGTGGTCACCTGGAGAACTCACGGGAAGTGGCTTCTGGACTAGGGCTGATAAGATTTTGGAATCAGGAATCACTTTAAATCAGCTTCTGGTCCAAATCTTGAATTAGGATTTTGGGATTCTAAGGCCAGAAATCCTAATTCTGAAAACTGTGTTTTGGAGCTAGAATCAAATTCCGATTTTGCATCTGGCATTTAGTTTGGCTCCCCACACCACCCAGTAAATTCTACTCCCCAACCTATCTCATTCTCCTTCCTTCCTTCACAGATTCAATGCAGTCCATCTGACCACCTCCACCTCAGTCCAGTCATGGTTCTTCTCTCTTCTGTTCTCCTTTTCTGATCCTGGCCCTGATGAGCAACTGGAACTGTGCATTGTAAAACTCCAGTTGTTCCCCCTTTCAAGAATAAATAAACAGCATGCAACCAAGTCCGACCTCCCCCAAGTGATGCCCTCACTATTGTTTGTCTCATCACAGGTTCACTCATATCCACCATATACTCGATCACCTGGCACTGGACTCTGTCCTGAGTCCTCCTGAGGCTGTCACCTAGCCCACGTGCTAGCAGCCAGCCTGGTGCCACTCCGACTCCCGTCCCGTCCTGTCCTGAGACTGCTGATGCTGATAGATATACACCCTGTCCTGGCCCATAGCCATCCTTGTTGCTCTTCATAAAAACACAGACAGTGATAATGGAAAGAGACCAAAGGTCCATCCAGTCTTGATACATACTTGTATATCCTGTGACTGCCCATCTCCCACCTGTCCTGTCCTGGCCCCGGTCCCAGCCATATACCCGAGTAACCTCGAAAAACAAGGAAGGAAGTTTAGTTGAACTGCCACTATGGAGAACAGGAGCAAAACCCTGGGAAAAGTGACACTAGAAGCTTTCTGGGTAGGCCTTTGCCATACAGTTTTCCCATGGTTTTGTTCCAGCTGACCAGGTCCGTCCAACAGAGGTCACACAGAACAGGAGGTTGCATCAGACTCGTAGCTGGCTCATAGGAAGTAGTAGGATGTAGGTTCTCGAGGAGTTAGAGTTTTCTGGTTTGAATCTGTCACAAAAGGTGTTAGAAGACCTGAGGGTTTCTAGGGAATCACCCAAAAGAAAGGCTATAAGAAAGGCATATGCCTCAGAGAGGAAATGATTATCATATTGCTGTGCTTCCAGAAGGATAATACCAATAGACAGGCAGGATTTTCTACAGTTCTAGACTACATGGTACTTACAGTCCCTAGGCCTAAGGCCCTCAGCTCTGAAAGTGCACCTGGCACCTGTCTCAGCTTACACAGCAGAAGGCAAGGACAAATCTTTAGCCTCAAAATCTGTTCTCAAAAGGTTTTTCAAAGGTATCAATCACCTTCACTCCCCTGAGGGAACCAATCCCCCCAATGGGACTTAAATAGTTGTCTTGCACAGCTGATTGAATCTCTCTTTGAGTCTATGGCTATAGTCAGCTTTAAATATGTCACTTGGAAAACTGTTTTCCTAGTATCCATGAATCTGCTAGTAGAGTAAGAAAACTGCAAGCCCATTGTACAGATCCAAACTGCATATCTTCAGTAACAAGGTAGCCCTTAGGACAAAAAGGAAATTACTGCATAAAGTGGTATCAGAGTTCCACCTTAACCAGTCGGTAACTCTACCTGTACTTTTTCCTAAGCACTACAGTACCGGTGAGCAGACTCCTGTGCTTTGATGTAAAAGGGCAGTGGGCTGCAATATAGACTGGACAAAGGATATCAGGTCTAACAGCACACAGCTTTTGGTCACATACAGAGAGGATGGCGAGAATAAACCAGCAGCCAGAAAGACTATTTCTCATTGGATAGTCACCTGAATGCAATTCTGCTGTGAGAAAGCTGGTAAGTAAACCTGTCAGAGGCTTAAGGGCACCCCTGCCTCTGTGGCAGCAACAAACGGCATTCCCCCTCCAAGAACTTTGCAAAATAGCCACCTTTAAAACAGTCCATGCCTTCACAAAGCACTACTGCCTGGACAAATAGTCCAGGAGGGATGCCGGGTTTGGGACTGCTGCCTTTTAGAACCTCTTAAATAGGTTCTAGACCCATCCTTCCAAGGTACAGTACTGCTAATGAGTCTGCACTTTGTAGTGGCATTGTTGTTGGATACATCCGTTAGAAGAAAAAATTACCATCTTCTATGGGATCCGACAATAAGCCAGTACAAACCATGACCCTGCCTCCCCTTCTAGAACCTAAAACAATAGGTTCCAACAAGAAACAGACTATTTCCATATAGGGTATGGGAGAGGGTTATTACGGTCAGAATTCGATGTAAAGTCATGCTTGTTGTACCATCTTTGTGATGCCGTGCAGCTGTTGTACCATTGTTAGTACATCACAGCAACGGTACAACAAGTTAGAATGCTGTCACATGCTGCCTTCCCCATGAGCTAACACTGACTTCTTCAATCACCTTCAAACAAAGTCAACGGTTGGCCATGTAAAAAAATCAAGAAATAAAAATGAGTATTAGTGATGGCAGCTGCAGTCTACTCAAAATACCGGCTCCATGTCAATATAGTGAAGAAATATTGGCGACTACAAGTACGGTGATGGCAACATTGGCAACTGTCAATACGGCAACCGGAATGTACGGTAAATGCACTTACGGTGACATCTGCTTTCTGCGGGGGGCTGAGGGCTCGGCCCCCCACCACCCTTACTTAGATATTTAACTCCAAGGTCATAGCACCTTAGGGAAGGGGGAAGGAACAAATGTTGCCATATCTTTGTTTGCCATGCATTCCAGTCGTCGTATTGACAGTCACTAATTTGTCATCGTTGTAATTGTCTTCACTGATTTTCCCTCACCGTATTGACGTGCTACCCAAAAGACCTAGCACAAGACCAACAGTCATTCGTGGCTGATCAACAAAACAGGTGGACACTAAAACAACGTGCATCAAATCTGAAACTTTTTACAGATTTCCTCTCTGAAGTTGTGATAATGTGAATTGCCACATTTCATTGCTTAGTCTCTGTCACTGTTGCCCATACACTATACAAGACAATGGATGGGCATCAGTTAGCAACCAAGCTGTATTCACTTCTTGAGTTTACCATACAAACAGTAAACCTTTCAAGATTTGCTCTCGAGGTTTACAATGTTGCCAAGGTAACCTCTCAACGCGAATACAGTGTGGTTGTTAACAGATGCCCACCCATTATCCTCTATGTGCTTGAGCAATACTCTTTTTGTAGTTCTCTCAGACTTTAAAGTTGTGGTCATTTTATTAGTAACCCCGTCTGCTGTGTTTAAATTGGTTTTAAAAAATTAAAAAACGTTTTTATTTTTATATTTAGTTATTCATTAGATAGATACTAATGGTCACTGCTCCCCTGGCTTTTAGAAATAAATATGGCATTAAGCCAGCAGGGGGAGTGTGACAAACTGCAGAGTTTGAACTTAATACTACATAGAAACACAGAATTTGATGGCAGATAAGGACCGCTTGGCCCACCTAGTCTGCCCATTTCCCTACCTGATGGATAAGCTGCAGATTCTAGTTAATCAACAGCTTACTTTTTCGTACCCCCCACTAGAATTGCCTTATGCCTGTCCCATGCATTCCTGAATTCTCCCAGTGTTTCTGACTCCACAACCTCCTCAGGAAGGCTGTTCCATGCATCCACAACCCTCTCTGTGAAAAAATACTTTCTAATATTACCTCTGAGCCGTCCCCCTCTATCTTCAAATTGTGCCCCCTTGTTCTTACACATCTCTTCTTCTGAAAGATGCTACCCTCTTGTACTTTGTTAATTCCCTTGAGATACTTGAAAGTTTCTATCATTTCCCCCCTCTCCCTCCTTTCCTCAAGGGTATACACATTAAGCTGCTTTAGTCACTCCTCGTATGTCTTCTGGTGCAGACCCTGCACCATTTTGGTTGCCCTCCTCTGAACAGTCCCCACTCTGTCTATGTCTTTGCAGAGATGGGGTCTCCAGAATTGCACGCAGTACTCCAGATGGGGTCTCACAGTCTGTACAGAGGGATAACAACTTCCTGTTTTCTACTGTTGATGCCTCTCCCTGTGCATCCCAGTATCCCTGCAACCCTCCCTACTGCCTTCTCACACTGCTTGCCCACCTTTAGGTCATCTGATATAATTGTTCCTAGGCCTCCTTCAATTTTTGTTGTTATTAACTCATCCCCCATTGTGTGCTCTTCCCTTGGGATTTTGTTTCCCAGATACATTACCTTGCACTTCTTTGCATTGAATCTGAGCTGCCACATATTTGGCCATTCCTCCAACCTTGCCAAGTCCCTTTTCATCCTTTCCACCCCACCTTGTGTATCAACCCTGTTGCAGATCTTTGTGTTGTCTGCAAAGAGACATATTTTTCCTTCCAGGTGCTTTCCAATGTCACTTATAAAGACATTAAAGAGGACCGGTCCCAGTATTGAACCCTGCGGTACCCCACTAGTTACCCTCCTTTCTTCACTGTGGACTTAGTTTACTATTACCCTTTGCATCCAGTTGTTCAGACAGTTTTTTATCCAGGCTACCACCTTGGGACCCACTCCGAGGCTGGTTAACTTGCATATTAATCTTTTGTGTGAGACTGTGTCAAATGCCTTGCTAATATCTAGGTAGGCCACATCCACAGCTCCTCTCTGGTCTACTACTTTGGTCACCCAGTCAAAGAAATCCATTAGGTTCATCTGACATGAGCTTCCTGCTGTGAAGCCATGCTGCCTTGGGTCCTGTGCCCCACTGGCCTCTAGGTACTCAACAGTTCTTTCCTTCAGAAGTGATTCCATCATTTTCCCTACCACTGAAGTCAAACTAACTGGTCTGTAGTTTCCTGCCTCTGCCCTGCTCCCACTTTCGTGAAGTGGAATCACATTTACCCTCCTCCAGTCCTCAGGTACCACCCCAAACTCCCATGATTTGTTAAAGAGAGTAGTCGGCGGTGTTACTAGTTCTACCCTTAGTTCTTTTAGAATTCTTGGGTGAATCCCATCAGGCCGCATTGCTTTGTCCACCCTCAGTTTCAAGGGTTTTTTAAAAACCCTTTCTTCAGTGAATGGACTGGTAACAACCCGCCTATTCAGAGTTTCTCTCGTTTGGTTTAGGTACCTCCCCCTCCTCTTCTGTTGTGAATACTGAGCAGAAATATTCATTCAGTATCCCTGCTTTTTCACTGTCACCCTCTGCCCACATTCCCTCCTCTTTATTAAGTCCCTGTATCCCTCGCTTGGCCTTTCTTCACTCCCTAATGTACCTATAAAAGGTTTATCCCCCTTCTTAACAGAGTTGTCTATCTTTTCCTCAGTTTGTGCCGTTGCTCATCTGACTGCCTTCCCTGCCTCCTTCTGCTTTAACTGATAAAGTTCTCTGCCCTGCTCCTTCTGTGTTTCCTTATATTTCCTGAATGCTACCCTTTTCTCCTTAACTGTTCTAAATTCTATAATTAGTATATGTTCCAATTCTCCAGGGATCCACTCAGCATAGAGATGATGCACTTTGTACTGGCTAATTGTTGGATCCCACAGAAGAAAGAATAATACTACTACTACAGTAAGTTGTTTTTCTTATCCTCCTGCCACCAATCTGCCCCTTTCTAGCCAGCCCCATTGGTCCCATCACCCACCATCTCCATGTACTTCTATTTTTAACTCTATGTTCCAGAACACCACCCAGGACCCCCTACAGCCATCACCGGCATCACCATCCTGTCCACTGAGATGTCTGTACCTGGGACTCCTGGACTTCTGGACCACTATTGACACCCTGCTGGGTAGACCCCCCCCCCCCGGGTCATGGTCTCTGGAGCAGGGCAGCCTTCTGCTGCTTGACTACACCACAAGACGATTCAGTCTGCCATGTTGGAGGTGAAGTTTGAAGGTGTCTCAGATTCCAAATAGATGAGTCCCAATATTGGACATAGGGGAAGAGTGAAGCTTCATCTGCCTAGCTGGCTGTCATTTTCCATGCTTTTCTCCCTAGCACCAGTAGAGAACTACACCCAGGTAGGTCTACATGTGTTTCCATTAGCAGCATTGTGGCATCTGAAGTACTTCCCCCTCGAATGAGGCCAAAGGTGCACTACCATTTAGCCCTCTACTAGATGGCAGTCATGCACAAAGTGCCTGAACCCCCCCTGCCCCCACAGGGGGACAGCTGTCCCTGGGATGCTCAATCCTCCTCACCGAGCCAGCCCTCTTATGACTCAGGCTCATTCCTGAACCCAGGCCATTGGCATAGCAAGCAGCAGTGCTACCACTGCGCTGGCAGGCCAACATCTTCTCCAGGCACTTATCTTCTACCCTTCTAGTTTCCTCTGCTTTTTCTCCATTCCCCTAGGACATCCCCATTGAGGCCACTAGGACTTGAGCATCTAATATGATAGGCAGCACTGCAAATCCCCTTCTGAGTCAGTCCTGTTGTACCGCCACCAAAGAACACCCAGTTGGTGGAGGTAGCATTGTGGAGTTCACTGCCCTTCACTTCAAAGGAGGATAGCATCCACTGAGACAGTCAAGTCCTTCTCCCCTGTCCTGCCCCCAGAGTCCAGGGTTTGTTCCCAAATCCAGATCACCAGTGTCAGACCTATTGCTGCCCCGATTGGCCGGTCCCCTACTTGGCTAATGTTAGAGGTACAGACGGCTTTTGGAACCACTCATAAGGAGTAAGCAGGGAGCGCAGAGGCACTAAGATGGATGGGAGGGTAGAGTTGTACATGTTTTGTGCACTGGTGGGGGCATACAACCTAGCTGGTGTAGGTTTGTTTTAGGGTGGTGGACACTTCTGCGTATACTGTGGGGGGGATTTTCTAACAATGTTAATGTCTATATGTGTGGGCAGGGGACTCATTGTCCTAGCCTTGCTGTTTTTTTTTTTTTTTTGGATTTATTTATTTTTTATGGTGATGGTGTTGGCCGCGGGAGTAAGTGGACCTGGAAAAGGGATTTTCTACTGCTTTTTCAGCTCCCCTATCCAAACAGACTAAAATACTGAATGTTAGTACTATCTGGCACACAGGCCAAATGCTGAATTGTGATGAAATTCTTATATTTGGATTTTCTGTTTGATTTGGTGCACATCCCTATTCCTCATAGGAGGCATGATATGGTTTGGTCATACAAAAAGACAATTTCTGTTTACTTACCCTTTCATGCATGCAGCAGCGAGCAATAAGAAGATGAATATAAGAGCAAGAAAACATCCCATCATGATCTTCAACCATACTATTGGGAGAAAGGGAAACCATTAACCTCCTTTTATTGTTAGGACTATCTATAAAGACTATGAACATGTATACTGTGTTTAAATAAACAGATGAGCATCAGTGAATCGCAAGGAAATAATTCTATCAAAAAATTCTGCTTCTTATAAACTACAAGAGCAAAGCTTAAGTGATTTATGGAATGTCACCAGAACACCAAGTTGAAATTATTCCTTGTCACAGATATTTCATAGATTATTTTTTTCAAGTATATGGTTCACAGCAAAACAAAAATATTTAGCAGTTTGTTTTAAAAATGTAAGTTATCATTTACTAATGTGATGTAACAGCAATGAATTTTCGATATATGATTGACAGGTAAGTCATAATTTGCTGATGTGATATCACAGCAGTGAATCATGGCTAGTTTGATTGACAGGTGAGTTATAATTTTCTGACGTGATGTCACAGCAGTTATCATGTAAGCAATAACACATGACAGAGTGTACATTATGCTAGATCACTGCATGCATTACATTGTGTACATTGTGAGGCATGAGCTCACAGGTTGATTGCCTTCAACTACCAGAAAGTATGGCAATCTAGCATAATCCATGACTTGGAGTGTGTTATTGCACTTACAAAATCTTTTTTGTTAAATGTTTTTAAGAATTAAATAAACACATTCAAGCAAGTAAAAACAAACAACATACATTTTGGTAAAATAGTTCTTCTACCACATAAATCTTGATATTTTTTTGTTTGCTTTATTGGTCTTAGGTGACTTCCGTATTTGTAGAAACACAAACATTGTCAGCAGAAAAAGATCATTGGTCCATCCAGTCCACCCTGCTTTGTTGCTGTACCACATCCCATGACTGACTGTCTAGATAGGGTTTTCACCTTCAGTTCCCCCCACACGTGTTCACTACTGCTGTACCTCCCCCCCCCAGCATAACTATCAGACCCCTTAACTCTGCCTTAGCCATGCTTGAACCCCATTTATGGTTTTTGCTCCCACTATTTCAGCTGGTTGAGACTCGACTGGACCAAAACAGAACTGCTAGTGAAACCAGGTTCTTGAGAGTTGGCCGGGAGACATGAGGCCATTTGGTTACCATATTTGAATGGTAGTCAGCTCTCGGTCGTGGATAGGGTGAAAAATCTGGGAGCTATTGTGGAGTTGAAGCTGACACTGGAAAATCAGGTGTTGGCCCTAGATGGATTTTCCAATTAAGGAATATTTCTTGAATTAGACCCTATCTAGGCCAGGAGGATCTGGCAACCCTGATACATGCCTTGGTGATCTTGAGGCTTGACTACTGTAACTATCTACATCTAGGGCCATCTTGGGGTTTGGTGTGCCGCCTGCAGCTGGTGCAGAATGCCTCAGTCAGGCTGGCCACATGTGGGTCATACAGAAGCATATTTCTCCTGTGCTGGGTCAACTGCACCGTTTCCGATTAGATGCTATACCACCTTTAAGACTGCTTTGTTAACATACAAAGCCCTCCTGGCCCAGTGGTGCTGAGGGTTGAGGCGCTGGACATCATACCTCGTGCCACGCCGGTGACCCGGTTTTGGGAACGAGCCTGGATCACTGGGGGTCGGCAAGGGAGGGGAAGGATTGAGCATCCGGAGGCCAGCTCTCCTTCCTCGGGGAAGGGGGGGCCCAAGGATGATGCCCAGCACCGTGGCGACCTCTGGTGGAGACTGGAGGTATTGCAATGCTACAGGGCCAGAGAAGAGGGTGGCGGATCCATGGCAAGATGTTCCCTGGTGTCATTGCACATCGGGGCTTTGTCGGGGGAGGGAGAGGGAGTACTAAGAGGGGGAAAAAAAACCATAGCTGATAGGCGATGGTACCTTCCCGCAATCCCACCCATAGTCAGGCTTGGTCCTCTCGCCTCCTGCCCTCTCCAGCACAGTTAGCTCAATACTGGAAGAAAGAACACCCTGGGCGTGGGTGACCCTTCCCCGGAGGGCAGACCTAGGGGATGCCTGGTGCTGGAGAGTAGTGGAGGAGGACACAGTGCCACGCAGGGAGGTAGAGATGGTGGAAAGGAAGGTTGTCGGAGAGAGTTCAGCTGTGGGGGATGGAAAAATAGAGTTAAAAAAAAAAAAGACATCTGAATGGATCATGCCCAGACTATCATAAAGACCACTTGGTCTGGTTTATTGCCAGCCAAGTTGCTCCCAAAGAATTATTGCTGGCCATCCCAAGATCTCACCTAAAACAATTTAGCTATAGAGCCTTCTTGGTGGTGGCCCCAGTGATATGGAACTCATTGCCATTCCATCTTTGGGGTTCCCTCTAGGTGGATGCATTCAAAGGGGGCCTGATGAGTTACTTGATTGACTATGCATTTAACGTGGACTCAGAAACAGTTTGTGTTTCCCTTGAGCTGTATTTTTAATGTATAAATAGTGTATGCTGAATTGCATTATCTAATGTGAAGCACCCAGAGCCTTCTGGCTAGGGCACTCAACAAATAAAATTTCTTTGCCTTGCCTGCAAGGCTGTTCCAAAGCTCAGCCACTCTCTCCAGGGAGTAAAGTTTTTCCACATCCCTCCTAAATCTCCCTCCACCAGCTTCCATTCATGCCCCCTTACTATTGACCCACTCTTTCTGTTAAATAGCATGTCACAGTTTATCTTGTTTATTCCTTTTGGAAACCTGCATGTCTTTATCATGTTGCCTCTCTCCCTTCTGGCTTCCAGTGAGCATATGTTCAATGCACTTTGCCTTTCCTTATAGGATCTGACCTGTTGGCCCTGAATCATCCTAGATATCCTTCACTGCACCATCTCCAGTCTGTCTCTGTCCCTCCTCAGAAGGGAGCGCCAGAACTGGGCACAGTATTCCAGGAGGGGAACTCACCAGTGATCTATAATGAGGCAATATTACCTCTTTTCTCCTGCTGTCTATATCTCTCCTAATACACCCCAACATTCTGGTTGCCATGCTGTGGACCTTATTGCACTGGCTAGTTTATTTGAAGGAGTTGCTTATGATGACTCCCAGATCCCTTTCTTCTGAAGTAATGACCAATGTAACCCCTCCCATCTGGTACTCCATCTAAGGATTCCTACTCGCTGTGTGCATCAGCTCACACTTTTTAACATTAACTCTCAACTGTCAAAACATGGGCCATCTCTAACTTTTGTAGATCTTTCTGCAACTCCCTCACCTTCCTTTTCTGTGTCTATCCTACCTCAGGGAATAATCTAGTCTGAAAGAGAGACACATCTTGCCCTGTGTACCTTCTCCTATGTTGCTAATGAACATATTGAAAAGGACAAGTCCCAGGACAGACTGACCCTTGAGGCACCCCACTCATGACTTCTCTCTCTCGATTTGACACTGTTCACCACCACCATGCTCTGCTATCTTCCCTCTAGCCAACTTCCCTCCCATTTAACCAGCTCACTCGTCTTCTTACTTCTTAAGCAGCCTTCTGTGTGGCATCAAGTCAAATACCTGGCTGAAGTCAAAGCAGAGCAAATCTACTGCTTGTCCCCACTGTCTTTGTAACCCATTCAAAGAATACTATTGGGTTGGTCTGACAAGACCCCCCCCCATGACCCCATGCTGTTTACTAATGTGGTGTCTACTGCTTTCCAGGTAGGTCACTGGGTCCACTTTGACTAGTTTTAATGGTTACTGTAGTTTTCACTGAGTACTCTCCCCTACCACACACGTGCACTTTCATGTGTTTTGTTTCATGCAGTTTTTCATGTGGAAGGGACAGCAAGATGGGTTTCAGCAATGGTTGTGAGAAAGACAGAGCAGCAGTTTGCAAGTAAGACAGAACAGCATTTTGTGAGAGAGAGCGAGTGAGAGACAGCGAGAGAGAGAGCGAGAGAATGATGGTTAAAAGGGGCTTGTTGTCAATGTACAGAGTGGCAAGACAGAGAGAATAGTAGGAGCATTGTGCCAGCATCAGTGAGAGACGAGTATGAGTATGTTTTTTACCCCACTGCTTGCCACTTATCATTAAAGAAGTGGCTGTTTAAATGTAAAGAAGTACTTTGGTGAGTGACAAGTGTGCGCCAGTTGAGACATATGACTGAAAGTACAGATAATGGAATGTGCGCTGACAGGGAGAGACAGATACGATTATTTCTATAGGAGCACAGCGAGAAATATTGCAGCTGAATCATACTGCAAAAATGGGCTTACTCATGCAAGTATATACACATTTTCAAACTGACTACAGGGAGAAATTTGGGATACATTTTGGGACTGGGGTACTGTGTGATGGTAAACAGGATTTTTACCAGGGGTTAAGCAAGAGAACAAAATGGCTGACAAACTTTTTTTTTTAAATTACAAGGTGAAAATTGATTTGGGAATGGACTGAGTACCTGCATGACTGTGCGATGGGCAAAATCAATGCATGGTAATGTGACGCATTTTAGCTATTCATCTTTTTACTTTCATTCTACTCATTTTATCAGACTTTCCTGTGTAAGTCAGGCTAGAATTATATAAACGTTATCCATGTGTTACTGTTTACAGAAAATAACCAGTGAATTAAATAAAAATTGTCACTTACATTTGTTGTCCGTTTGCTTTCCAGGAATAAAATCCGTTACTGTAAAAATAAGATAGAGGTGTTAATGCCCTGCCCAAGCAGGTAGTGATTAAGCCGTGTACCTGCATACTGCTGTACTGTAGCTACAATGCATGACTTGGATACGTATATTGTTTAGGATAGAGAAGTACTGTCATCTATCAAGTCTGTCCTGTTATTCAACCTAATTTAACTAGCTCTATCTCTCCGGTGACACCCCATAGAAAAGCTAATCTCCAACCGAACAATGGTTTCACAAAGTGTTTCACAGCTGAAGGACAGGGTTCAAATTCTAATTCAAGTGGCAAGCAGATTGACTTCATGAGATAACCTCAGCTCAATTCTTCAGTGGAGAATAGCTCACATTCCAAGCCCCCCACAATGCACACTGATGCCACTGGCCTACCAGTTTAGACTCGTGTGGCTAGAAGAGTGTGATCTAAACCAGGCTTCCTAAACTGCGTTTGCTTTTCACAGTGACATATAGAAACATAGAAACATAGAAGTTGACGGCAGATAAGGACCGCAAGGCCCATCCAGTCTGCCCATTTCTTTTTCTACCTTATAAATGTGCCATCGGCCTTTGCTCTGTCAGTGGCCTATCTATTCATAGTGATTTGTATTGCTCCCTTATGCCTATCCCATGCCTGTTTGAAGCCCTGCACTGTATTCATAGCCACCACTTCTTGTGGTAAGCCATTCCATGCATCCACCACCCTTTCTGTGAAAAAGAATTTCCTCATTCCCCTTAATCGGCCTCCTCTAATCTCATGCTGTGTCCTCTTGTCCTGCTATTTTTCTTATATTTAAACATGTTAGACTCTTTCACCTTGTTTATGCCCTTAAGGTGTTTAAATGTCTCGATCATATCACCTCTCTCCCTCCTTTGCTCAAGGGTATACATATTGAGCTCCGTTAATCTGTCCTCATATGTCTTCTGATGCAGTCCCTGCACCATCGTGGTTGCCCTTCTCTGGACTGCCAGGGGTAGAATACTGAATATTAGTAACCAATACAAGGCAAGGCAGAAAGTGGAGAAGTGGGAGAAAAGTGTAGATGCTGGCTAAGCTGCTCCTGTAGTGGAGAGATCTAAGGCAAAAGTAGCTTAGCCAAATATGGCTTGGGAGACCAGGGTTCTGTTCCCTGACTCCTGCAGCTTTACTCTTCCCCTCACCACAAGTGTGTTATTTTTTTATTTTATGTACCGAAAAAGATATACCCCCTCAACGTTCTACCCCGACCCATGTTCCTCCCCCCTTGGAGTTGGATATTTTAGTTATGGGGGGCGTGGGGGGGAGAGCCTCCCACATCAGGCGGTGCGGGGGGCTCCGGTGTTTATGTGTGTTTTTTTAGCCATGGTAGTAGTCGTCGGTATGGATTTGGACCGCTACCATTGCCGCTATTGTAATCCAGCGATGTTTTGTCCTGGCGCTGTTGTTGACAACACTGTTTATAGAGCACTGTTCTTGACAGTGATTTTGTAGTTGGCACTCTTGTGACCTAGTGCCCTCTACTGGAATTGACAATTTTGAAGAGATATACAGAAACCAAACAATTTTGAAATTTGCTGTCTCCTTGTATCCTTTTGCATTTGTGTAACAGTTATGAGGAGACAAGACAGACAACTGAGTGCAACAGAAGAGAAGGGGGCCAATTCTGATCAAAACTGTTTGCAGAGACATAGAAACATAGACTTTGATGGCAGAGAAGGACCGCTTGGCCTACCCAGTCTGCCCATTTCCCTACCTATTGGATAAGTTGCTGATCCTAGTTAACCAACAGTCTACTTCCTCCTGCCCCCCCACTAGAATTGCTTTATGTCTGTCCCATGCATTCTTGAATTCCCCCACTGTTTTTGATCCCACAACCTCCTCAGGAAGGCCATTCCATCCATCCACCACCCTCTCCATGAAAAAATACTTCCTCACATTGCCCCTGAGCCGTCCCCCCTCTATCTCCAAATTGTGCCCCCTTGTTCTTGCACATCTCTTTTTCTGAAAGATGCTTTTAGATCTTAGTAATATTTGTTGATGACTGAATAGGCTAGGCTGCATATATTTTTGTTTTCGTTTTTTAGGTTTAGTTGTTTATTGTGTGAATTTTGATAATTAAGGATTATTTGTGCCTTAGATCCATATGGGCTATATGGCAGGACTAAAGGGGGCTAGAATTATTTATGCTAGTTCGGTGCTACACGACCTGCGCCCTTTTATCCCCCACCCAGTTTCAGCCACTACCATCAGACGCTGCTGGGAGGTGGGGATTGGTAGAGATGAGCCACCGTGCATTTTGAACAACCTATGTATGGGTGGTGGGAAGATTGAGGTTGTCAGGTTCAGAAGGTGCCCTGGGATGTATCGGGCACATGGGAGAAGCCAGACATGGTTGCTGCCCATCCCAAGGGAGTCCACTAGATCGAGTGGCCAGGTAAGTTATGGGGCTGCATCGCCCCCAAATCCCCTGATGGCAGTGCTCTCTAATGCCAGATCGATCAGGAATAAGACAGCAATTATTGCTGCCTTGATTTCATCGGTCGATCTGGCTTGTATTACGGAAACCTGGGTGGGAGATGATGAAGGCCCGATTTTTGAGGCTGCAGTCCCTCCTGGGTATACGGTAGTGCACTGACCCCAGAGTGGAACACAGGGGGGGTGGTGGTGTAGCTATCTGTTTTAGATCCAGCTTGACCTTCACCGTGCACCTGGTGAGAACTCCGGGATCTTTTGAATGTGTGGCCATCCGTGGAGGATCTGATGCGGGCTGCAGGATTTTTCTCATTTATTGCCCTCCTGGGTCAATGGGAGATTTCCTGCAGGAGATCGCAGATTTTGTTGCTGGCTGAACGTTGGAATCCCCCAGATGTCTTTTTCTGGGGGATTTCAATGTTGGGTCGACGACGTAAATCATAGATACAGCTATGAGTTTTCCCAGATTATGTCCTCCTTAGGTCTGACGCAGGCTGTTTCTGCATCGACTCATCGGGATGGCCACATGTTGGACCTGGTGTTCTCACTGGGACTTGAGATTAGTGATCTCAGGATTAATCCTGTTCTCTGGTCTGATCACTGCACGGTGCAGTTCACGCTTGGGGCTCCCGCCATAAGCCCTTCCCCTGTTGAGATGATTAGGTGTTGCCCTTTGTGGGGTTTGACCCCTGAGGGTTTTTTGGTGGCAGCAAAATTGTCTAGTATGGGTGATGCATGCGTGGGAGGTGTTGTTGTCGGGGTTGACACCTATAACCGGGTGTTATCCGACACCATTAACTCCCTCGCACCTGTCTGTGTACGACCCAGAACTTCATACCTAAGATCGCCATGGTTTGATGGTGAGCTCAGGGAGATGAAGAAGATGGGTCAGAGATTGGAGCGCTGCTGGAGGAGATCCCATCTGGAGGCAGATAAACTGGTCCTGTGTGCCCATTATGGTGCGTATCAGGAGGCAATCAACCGCAAGAAGACAAATTTTTTGTCTAGGGAGATTGCCGCCGGGAAGATCCGGCCGGCCTCACTATTCTGGACTGTGGATAGGCTTTTACATCCTGCCTGTCTACGGCCCGGGAGGGTTTTTTCCAACATAGATTGTGAGGAATTTGCTTGGTTCTTCTCGGACAGGGTATCTTCGATCTGGCGGGTGGCTTCTTCAGCTAGAAATGTTATATCTGGCAGTGATCGCTTGATGAGTTCTGAGTGCTCTCTATCTGGTTGGGGTGAGTATGGGCCAGTGGAGGTTAGTGAGGTTATCGAGGTAGCAACCAATATGAAGCATACCTTCTGTGAACTGGACCCGGTGTCAACGCGTTTCTTAATGAGATGTGTTGACTCCGTCGGCCTGGTGTTTGCCTCGATTGTACGGTGTTCCCTCTCTGAGGGTGTCTTCCCAGATGCCTTGAAGGAGGCTCTGGTGAGACCCCTCCTAAAGAAGCCATCTTTGGACCCGGAAGTCAAGGAAAATTACCGTCCTATCTCCAATCTGCCATTTTTGGGGAAGATTGTTGAAAAGGTGGTAGCGCTTCAATTGGAAGAGCACCTCGTATCTCACAAGTTATATGAACCCTTCCAGTTGGCTTTTCACGCCAGATATAGCACTGAAACAGCACTTGTTCGGGTGCAAAATGATCTCCTCAGGGCTAGAGATCGGGGAGACAGGACAATTCTTGTTCTCCTTGATCTCTCTTCAGCATTTGACACTGTGGACCATTGTGTGTTGCTTGTCTGCCTTAGGGACTTATGTGGACTCACCAGAACTGTCATCAAATGGTTTGAGTCCTTTCTTACCAACAGGAGGCAACGGGTTATGATGGGGAATTCCTCATCTATACCCAGTCTCCTTTTTTGTGGAGTTCCTCAAGGATCGTGACTGGCCCCAATGTTGTTCGAGTGTACATGCTGCTCTGGGTGGATCATTAGGAAGTATGGTCTGAGTTTTCATTGCTATGCTGATGATACTCAGCTATATTTTCCTTTGCCCCAGGAACATCAAATGCTGTGGAGGTGCTTAATATCTGTCTGGCCGAGATTAATGACTGGATGGCTTCCAGCTGGCTGCGACTAAACCCTGATAAGATGGAGGTATTGGTAGTGGAGTCAAACAGAGTTCATGATAGGATGGCCACTGACACAGGAACCGGGCTTGTTCTTGGAACTGTGTCATTGAAGGCCTCCTCTTGGGTGCGAAATCTGGGAGTGATTCTGGACAGGGATCTAGCCATGGAGGCTCAGATATCCTCCACGGTTCGTACCTGTTTTTACCATCTCAGAAACATTGCCAGAATTAAGCCCCTTGTTCCGCCTCTGGACCACCCTACCTTGATACATGCCTTAGTCACATCAAGGCTTGATTACTGCAATGCGCTCTATCTCGGGGTCACGGGAGGATCTCTCCGCAGACTGCAGCTGGTGCAGAATGCGACTGCCCATTTGTTGACTGGACAGCAGAAGTCCTGTCATATTACACCGGTTTTGCGCGAACTGCACTGGCTGCCAGTCAGGTGGAGAGTCCTCTTTAAGGTGGGTTTTCTCACCTATAAGGCTCCTACATGGACGGGGCCCTGTTACCTGTCGGACCTTCTGTTACCTGCCCCTCCCCATGCCTCTCTCGTTCCTCTAGTGGGGCTTCCTGGCCATTCCCAGAACTCGGTTGATATCCGCTGGCGATAGAGCCGCTTAGCGCCACGGCCCTGTTCTGTGAATTCTCTGCCAATTATGGTCAGGGAAGCCCCCACAGTAGATACTTTTAAGGCCCAGTTGAAGACTTTTCTTTTTTTTAAAGCATTTGAGGTTTGAATTGACATTTATGGAAATGTCTCTGGTTCTGATTTTGTGTTTTATTATGTATTAATTGTATATCTGTTATTTATATATGGCTGTTTTAAAAAATTTTGTACGGCGTCCAGAGCCTCCGGGATTGGGCCCCTTTTAAATAAACTTTGCCTTGCCTTGCCTTGCTTCCCTCTTGGGCTTTGTTGATTCCCTTGAGGTATTTAAATGTTTCTATCATGTCCCCCCTCTTCCTCCTTTCCTCAAGGGTATGCATATTAAGCTCCTTTAGTCTCTCTTCATATGGCTTCTGGTGCAGACCTTGCACCATTTTGGTTGCCCTCCTCTGGACTGCCTCCATCCTGTTTATGTCCTTGCAGAGATGGAGTCTCCAAAACTGCATGTAGTATTCTAGATGTGGTATCAACAACTGTCTGTACAGAGGGATAACAACTTCTTGTTTTCTACTGGTGATGCCTGTCCCTATACATCACAGTATCCCCCCCCAGCCCTCCTTACTGCCTTCTCACATTGCTTGTCAACCTTTAGGTCATCTGATATGACTACCCCCAGGTCCCTTTCCATTGTTGTTGTTGTTAGCATCTCCCCACGCATTGTGTACTCTTCCCCTGGGTTTTTATTTCCCAGGTGCATTACTTTGCACTTGTTTGCATTCAGTCTAAGCTGCCATACTTTTGACCATTCCTCCAACCTTGCCAAGTCCGTTTTCATCCTTTCCACCCCACCTTGTGTATCAACCCTGTTGCAGATCTTTGTATCATCTGCAAAGAGGCATGCTTTCCCTTCCAGTACTTCTGCAATGTCACCTATAAAGACATTAAAGAGGACCGGTCCCAGTACTGAACTTTGTGGTGCCCCACTAGTAACCCCATTTTCTTCAGAGTGGACTCATTTACTATTACCCTCTGCATCCTGTTGTCCAGCCAATGTTTTACCCAGGGTACAACCCCGGGACCCACTCCCAGGCTGACTAACTTATTTATTAATCTTTTGTGTGGGACTGTGTCAGATGCCTTGCTAAAGTCCAGGTAGGCCACGTGCACAGCCCCTTCCTGGTCCACTACTTAGGTCACCCAGTCAAAGAACTTGATTAGATTCATCTGATATGACCTCCCCACTGTGAATCCATGCTGCCTTGGGTCCTGTGCCCTACTGGTGTCTAGGTACTCAACAGTTTTTTCCTTCAGAAGTGATTCCATCATTTTCCCTACTACTGAGGTCAAACTAACAGGTCTGCAGTTTTCTGTCTCTGTCTTGCTTCCACTTTTGTGAAGGGGAATCACATCTACCCACCTCCAGTCCTCAGGTACCATGCCATCCTCCCATGATTTGTTAAAAAGGGTAGTCAGTGGTGTCACTAGTTCTTCCCTTAGTTCTCTTAGAATTCTGTGGTGAGTCCCGTCAGGCCCCATTGCTTTGTCCACCTTCAGTTTTAGGAGTTCTTTCAGGACCCTTTCTCCTGTGAATGAACTGGTATCGACCCCCCTATCCAGAGTATTTTTACTGTTTGGTTTAGATACTTCCCCCATCTCTTCTTTTGTGAATACTGAGCAGAAGTATTCGTTCAGTATCTCTGCTTTTTCACTGTCACCCTCTGCCAACCCCTTCCCCTTTATTAAGCCTCACTATCCCTCCCTTGGTCTTTTTTCACTCCCTAATATACCTATGACATCTATGATCTTAGAGTAAGACTTAAGAATTTTAAGTCAGTTTTAACTAGCTTTTTCCTATTCTGTACTTTTGTGTTTAAACCTGTTTACTTCAAATTCCGTAGTGTGTGTGTGCACGTGTGGTGTGTGTGTGTGTGTGTGTGTGTGTGTGTGTGTGTGTGTGCATTCTCATTACTTGACTATATATCTTGAAAACGTGTAAATATTAACTAGCTTATATTTAATATGTCTGTGACTGGAGTGTTTTAATAAGTACCAGTAACCTATTTTCTGTGCTATTACGTGACCTGCTCATGAAAGAGCTCTACCAACTTAAAAAAGTAAAATTGTGTCTGATGCAGAGTAGTAATGAGGAGTACCTGGTGCAAATAGGCAGATTTCTTTGTCCAATAGACCTTGTATTGTACATGCAAGAACCTGGCCTTGTTCTGTGTGAGAAGGAGCCTGTTGTGGGACACGAAGGCAGCAGTCCTAAGTGAGCCAAGACCAGGTTGGTGGCAATGTGATTCAGTGAGCAACTCATTTGACCATGACTACCTAGGGTGTCATGGATGATGTGGTGGCATCCCCATAGCCAGCTCTTTCTTCAACTGCTTCTGCTACCCCTGACTGTACAAATTGCCTGGAACTGACAGCTGTTAGTCACAAAGAGGCTGGGAACTGAATGTCCAGAAATTGGAACCAGTTATCTCTCATTTTACCAAAGAGCAAATCACTTGCTACAGAACTAGTTATTTGTATGATATGAATGCTTTCTATTTCTGTATACAGCAGCACCTTTAAAGCTAATGGAAGTGGAAGAAAACTTTCTCCAACAAATAAGGCCTTAATTTTTAAGTATAGAATATGCTTGCCAGCCTGCTGATGTAGTGGCAGCAGGCTTTACTTTCGATTTTGGCAATCTGAGTTCACATGTCATGCCCAGACAGACAGGAAGAGCCGAGACAAAGCTGATTAAACATCTCAACAGATGTGGGCAGTGACTCCTGCTGCAAAATTGTAAGTGTAGTTGAGCAGCACTGGTGTGAAACCCAGACTGCAACATGACCCCCTCTCGCTGCACTGGGCTGGTGAGGGCTTAAAGATGCTGCAAAGGTAGTGTCTAGGGTAAGGGTGGCAACCTTGCTGGTGTTTGAGTACAGTACCATCTGTGGTTCATTGTGTTGATGTTAGGACATTGTGGATAATTTCCCACATTACTCCAGATTTAACATTGCCTAGTCTGCTGGCTCCTCAACGGCTCCCATTCGTGATTAGATTCCTGCATTATGAGGTGTGTCCGACATTTTACCACTTAGATGTCTTCTATCTCTCATAGAGCATTTTTTGCACATTGTACGCTGATGTTTTAAAGAAGAGATTAATGCTAATCTATTTTGCTCAATCAATAGCAAACATCAAGCATATGAAATAACGTAGTTTTACAGTGTTATGAGTTTCTGTCTCCATGATATATTTTTTAGTTTGTTTAAAATATATTTACTCAGGATAGTAAAACTGAGATGCACCATTTCATTTTCAGTGGTGTGCTGCTTCTACACAATTTTACAACTTGGTGGACTGGAGCTTTGGGGGTGCCAAATTACTAGTTCAAGGTCACACAGTGCATCAGTGTCTCTGGTAGGATTTGAACCTGGGTCTCCTGGTTCCAAAGCCTGTGCTCCAACTGCAGGACCCCATATCCTCATGATATGATGATGTCCCTCTGACTTTGTTTCTTTCCCATGTAATTACCCACATTTGTGTTGTGAATTTGCATGTAATGATCCACATTTGTGCTGTGAATTTGCAGGTAATGACCCACATTTGTGTTGTGCATTTGCATGTAATGACCCACATTTGGGTTGTGAATGGGTGAAAGAATTGTTTCATTTCTTATAGAAAACTAGAAAAACATGCCTTTCAAATTCTGCCTTTGTAGATATTCTCCTATGAAGGTCACAATGTTCAAAATGTTGTGTATTCCATGACAAAAATAGGATCGAGGTACCCTGCACACAGCACTGACATTTAAAAATGCCACTCCTGGGCTTCAGCAGGACCAAAACTTCTCAATGTGTCTCTTTCTCACTCTGCTAGGTTCTGGATTCATTTAAGACTGTGCTACCTTTTATTGGACCAACAAAAAGATTGTACAAAGATGGAAAGTTTATTTTTTTTTGGGGGGGGGGGCAAATTGAAGGCATCACAATCTTCAACAAGTCTAGTTTTCCAAGGACTAAAGTGGCTGCAAATAGTCTCTCCCTCAGTTAGGTTCAATTGTTTTTATTTTATTAAAATTATTTTGTTTTCTTGTGGGTTCACTCATGGGCTAGGTTGAACATCACCAACTATGCACAGCCATCCAAAGTTTGCAGCACAGGCAATCAGGGAGTGAGAAGAAAGGAACATGGCTGTTTCATGATACAACACTAAGGAAGGGCACTACAGGACTTCAGAGAACATCTGGTGGCGATGCTTTTCAGAAGAATTAAAATTGAAAAATAAAGTCACTCTTTCCTACTGTATTAATCCATCACGAAATGCATTTACTGCTATCTCCAAAGATTCTTTATTAATAAAATAAAAATGGCATTCACCACTGTACCGCACCATTAGGTCCTAATGAGGGCCGTGTGCCCCTGACCTGCAGATGCAGGATCCACTCTGAGCAGATCAAACGATTCAGCATGATGCCACTCTGCTCTGCACAACAGTTCCACCACAAGTCCATGAGGTCTTCTACACCTGCACAGATGATTCAATTTGGGGGTTCAGTTTTATTCTAGTGGATTTTGTACTTACCATTAGGGTTAAAGCAGTACACTGCTGCTGTTGCATTGGGGTTATTGACGCATGGAGTCTTTACCAGGGTTCCATTTTCCAGGATCTTAACCACATCTCCACCATGGTTCCAACCATTTATGACAGGATACACTGTAGTGCTAAAGTGTAAGGGGTAAAATGGAAGCATTTTCACTGATCATATTTGTACTGAATGTTGTTTCAAAAATAAGTTTGATGTTCTAAGTACTGAGGTTAAAAGCTTCACACACTCCATACCTTTTTATTGCATCTAGTCTGATCTGAGCATGACAACTAAAGGGGGACACCAGGCCACTGCCAGAGGACTTAAGCTTTTCTTAGGATATATGGAAAACAACTCTGCCTTAAAGGAGAATGTGGATGCACATGGTTCCTCAGTCTACAAGATTGTGAAAAGCCCTTAAATCCAAGTACTGGGCTTATCTGAAGGCATCAGCAGTTCAGAGATAGCCCAGTCTAAATCTATAATAAAGGCAGCAGCAATTTTATGGAACATTTTGACAGAAAATGATGTCATGATTACTCAAGTGGTACTTACAGTAACAACATACAGCTTGATCAACAGCGGTATCACGTTCTGTCTCAAGGTTCATTCAACATTCATTTGAAAGTGCTGTTTATGGTCTTTCAGACTATGAAGGACTCTGCATGCCTAAATTCCTTTTCAAGGCAGCATGTTATGAATCATAACCTCCCTCACCCAGCATACTTGAGCAATCTGTTTCCAAAATCCTGATGACTTTTGAATTGGTGCCAACTATCTGAGCTGAAAAGCAACTTTAAAATTTTGCAACCCTCTTAAGTTGATACAGATGTAGTGGAATGACTCACAGGATTTTTCAAATCTGTTTTGTAAATCTTCCATGGTGCTTTCACAACAACACTTCTAATTTGACTAGGAAACTCCCTTATATTTGCAAATGAGAGTATGTTCCCACCATCTCACCCACCATCTGTGATCCACCAGTAGGACTGTTATCATTACTGGGGATCAAGGAGTAGCCTGTATTGCAAATGTACAGAATTAAGGTTATAGCTGCATGTGTCTGGAGAGTCCTGAGTGTGTGTGCAGACTATGTGAGAGGGACCCCTGCCCTATCTCTTGCACACCCTCCAAGCACAACCTGTCTGGCACCATTGCTTCCAGTAAGCTACCAACAGACAAAGCATCAGACTTCCTGGATAGCCAAGGGGGCTGGCAAGTGGTCATTTATTGATTTACTTTATTAATGGTCTACAAAGAGGCTATGGCAGTCCTTGGAGGACTTTTATATCCTACAGTCCTATGTTCTGCACAGAGTGGGGGTGGGGGTTCCACTGTACAACCAAACCAGACATCTGATTGGATGCCCAATGTCCTGTTCTGTTCTGGCCCCTGGAATGCTTCCAGTCTCTGTGCAAACCTTTGTCCTCATGTATCTGGTTGACAGGGGCTGTAGATTCAGCAATGGGTGGATTCCACTTGGGTTCGGAGCAGATCAGGCCAGCAACATGGAAATCATGGAATAGTAACCCTATGAATCAGGCAATAATGAGGAATCTATAATGTCAACAAGGCCCTTTCCTGATCAGCTTCCCTAAATAGGGAATGCCTGAACCTGTATTTCCATTTCTCATTCTTTCTACCAATTTGTGTATAAATCTCATTAGGCACTTATCATTATGTAACCCTTGTGGGTTATTATGCTTTTAAGACTCCTTTGCTTGCTTGGACATCAAGGGCATTCGCCACTGCCCATGGGGTCAACACTGCTATGGTAGCAACTAGATCAGGAGTCACCTGAACTACCTATCAGATGCATTGAATATGAGTGTGTACACACACTGGACTGGCTCAGGGTGTGATATGGTGTTTGGACCGTGTTTATGCGAAACAGTATATATTTAATAAACTGCCTGTGGAACTACAAAACAGCAGCCAAATTGCTACCCTCTGCCCTGCCCTCCCATGACAGGGTTGAAGGGCCCTGAGCCCACCAATCAAGGATGTTTGTCAGATAAGGGAGGCACAGAGGCTCATAGACTGTAGGCAGATCTAACCTAGGCCTTTTGGTGGTGTCTTCCCTATGGTAACAGCTATATGAGTAATGTTTGCACTTTAAAATAATACTTTTGTAGCAACATTGTGCTGGTGGATGGTGCCATATTTCTTTTGGTTGATGTGGCTTGTTTTGGAGACATGGCATGTCGGCATCAGAGTGACTGTTTGTTGTTTTCAAACAAGGTTGAAAGACCTTGAGACCACCAATCAAGGATGTCTGGCAGCTAGGGGAGCCACAGGGACTCATGGACTGCAGGTAGACCTAACTAATTCAGGGGCCTTTGTAGCAGCCAGTCATCTGCCATGCAAAAGATCTTTGGGGTTTCCTATCCTGAGTGACAGTTTAGATGGGCCAGTCATGTTCTGCCATTGCCCCGTGAGATGCAGTAGCTGAGCTGCTCTCTGGGCAGATCTGGGTTAGGTCTCATCAAAGACCGACCATTGTCCAGGGGTCTCAGAGATGTGCTGCAATAGAACATGCATCTGTAGAGATAAACTGATTGTGTTAATTTTCTAGAAGGTATCCTACTGAACTAAAAGAGGTGTTCATGTGCTGACCAACACAACATCAGAGCTGAGCATTGCCTGTGCAGAGCGATAGGATAGTAAGGGGAACTGCAGTCCATGACTATTGATGGAGCCGCAAGGGAGTACCATAGCCCAGTACCAGACAACTACTGTCTGAAGTGTCTGGATGTTTAGATTTGGGAAGCTGTGGAGAGGCATAGTGGTCGCATCAACTGGAGGATAGCTGAGAGGGGAAATTGAATGTCAGAGTCTGAGGAGAGCAGACAGCCACCTGAGAGGGGTTGACTCAAGCTCCAAACCAGAGCCCTGCATAGCAAGGGAGATCTGTGAGCATGTTACCAGTGCATGATTATAGGAGAATGTATAGCCATTGTGTGTGGGTCCAAGGGTGGGGATGGGGGCTACAGTGAGGAGGTGGATAGGTGCTGCATCCCAAGCGATTGTACCGCTAATCCACCAAGTCCACAATACTACTTCTCTGGGTGGAGGCACTGCACTATTTTATTTCTATAAATGGTTATGACCCCCCCACACTGGTCAAGTGACACCTGACTAGCCCAGGAGCACTGTGACATCCACAACGACCCTGTGACAAGTCATGTTGTGGAGGCCCACACCCTACAGTTGCCTGAGAAGGTACCACCTTACACATGATACTACAAGGTACGCTGCACAACAGAATGGATGGGATAGCCTTATAAACTAATGCATTTGTTTGCATAACATACTTTCTAATCCCTACTTATGGGGGGGGGTCAGGGACCACATGGACCTAAAGTCCCTTCCAACCTTAATTACGATATTACTATGTATACATTTTATGTACAGAATCTATGTCCCTCTTCAGATTTTTACAGTTTTTCTCTGGGCTACTATTATGGATAGCTTAGCATCCTCTTCAGACTTTACCAGCAGACTGTTGACTCCTCCAGTACATTTACAAGAAACATAGAAAGTGCCAGCAGAAAGGACCAGGAGGTCCATCCAGTCTGCCCTATTTTTCCTGCCTAACTCTACACCCTGAACCCTACTTGGTCTCAGGTGCCCCCCCTTACCTCTACTTATAATACCTGTGTGACTGTCACAAGCATGTTTGAAGCCCCCCACTGTCTTCACCCCACCACTTCTTCTGGCAAGCTGTTCCAGGTATCCACCACCCTTTCTGTGAAGAAGTATTTCCTCACACCCCCTTCCTTAACTTCCCCTCCCCCAAGTTTCATAGCATGCCTCTGTATACTGGTGCTTCTCCTCCTTCAAAAGAGGTTCCTGCCCTGTACTTTGTTCACCTTGTGAGGTACTTACAGGTCTCAGTCATGTCCCTTCTCACTCTGATCTCTTCCAGGGAGTACATGCCGAGCTCCCACAGTCCCTCCTCAAATGCTTCTCATGCAAACCCTGCACCATTTTAGTAGCCCTCCTGTGAACTGCTTCTACCCTGTCAATGCCCTTGGGGAGAGGATTCATAAACTGCCCCCCACCATTGTGGCACCTGTGGACAATGATCTTCGATAATATATATTTTTTTAATTCTTTGGTAACCGGATAAGGCCCATTAGGCATGTGCCCTGTTTTCAGGGGAGGCCAGGGATGACTGGGGAGGTTAAGTGACTTGATCAGAGTCACACAGTATTGCAAGTGGCAGTTGTGAAAACCAAACCCAGGTCTGCTGGATACACCAAGCTCACCTGCAGCTCCTTACTCTAACCTCCGTTATACTCTGAATGCTCAGCCGGTTAGATAGCCACCTCTGTAATACCCAGCCCCTGACCCAGGTTACTTAAATAATGGGAGCCATACTGTCCCGACAGCAACACACAGATGACAATGCTCTCATTTTAGGCAGGAGACTCCTGATTTAGAGTGTTATTCTACCGCCTATTTCATAACTCATTTCTCCTCAATTATCTGTACATAGGGCTTGCCATCCACCTTTCTGCTGAAGATAGAGCTATAAAGAGCTTTTCCTTTTTTTTCCAGACTTATTTACCAAGGAAAGGCCAGCTGGGATTCAACACCTTATTTCCACTGGGGTCCTGCTTTGACCTATTTCTGAAGTTGGGTGGACTGGAGCACTGAGAGATTAAGCAACTTGCTCAAGGTCACACTGTGAGTATTGGGCTCAGGTGGGGTTCGAATCTGTGATCTACCCATTCCTAAGACGGTGCTCTCACCACTAAACCACAGAGCCTCTGGGTAGTTGTGCACTGGCATAAGAAGCTGTTCCGCTATGTAACGACAGCAGCATTTAGTTTCAAATATTTTCTCTTGTTATGCAAGCATGTTTTTGTTTAAGCAGAACTTAGTGTGGTAGTGTTTCCGCTCACCCCGCCACTGAGGCAGGCACATATCTTGAGGCCAGTGTTGGTGGGATGTCCAGGGTGAGGAGGAGGGGTTGCAGGTGCTGCTTCTCCACGGCTACCTGGATGACCACAGATGGGAATACAAGCAGTCATGCTGTCAGGAAGGGGGAACGCCATCAGAGTCCCAGCAGCATGCTCTGTGTGCATGTACCTACCACCCTAACATCCACATCCCAAGGGATGGAGGATCCAAAACAGTGGAAAACCTGGAATTGGCAGGATAAAGCCTTGATATGCACTTGGGGCCCATGCAGTCAGCTTCAGCTCCCATCCTGTGGGCTCGGAAAGGGGATGCTGACCCTGCAGCCTTGCCACGGGGGGTAAGCTGTGGATGGGGTCACAGGGTTCACATTCAGTGGAGCCTGCCAGGATGCAGTGCAGTGTGTCATGGATTTAAGCACTGAAATGGCACTGTTTCCTGCAGTAACTCTGCAGAATTCTGCAGTATCCTGCATTGCAACTTGGTGTGCTCCATTGTAGGCTGCTTCTGGGCACTGTGACTGCTTCAGAGCAGATGGGAGCAGATCCAGTGACTAGAATGCAGAAACAGCAGTAAAGGAAAAAAAAACAGAAGTTAGTGAAGGGGAACTTAAAACTCAGCTACTGCATATATTTTGAGCCCAAGATATACAGGTTTAGTTTAGTTGCCGTATTGGTCCTTTTAAGAACAGATCCAGCAGCAAATGGCTTGATACCTTTTATTGGACCAACACTGATGTTACAGAAGCTTCTGAGGAAGGACTTGGTTTGTCCAAAAGTTTAGGCACGTTGTTCTTTTTGTAACATCTATGCTGGTCCAATAAAAGGTATCAAGCCATTTGCTTCTGGATCTGAGCCCAAGATTTAGCACATATAATTTACAGTAAAAGATCTGCAGTTACTGTATGCTAACTACTCAGTGTTTTTTTTCATTTGTACAGTAGCTGACATAGTACTTGACTGCGATAGCAGCTACATGATATTGAGGCATCCCAAAGGAATGAAACCCGTGTTGGTAGTTTGTCGCTTACTGTCTGTACTGGAATTAATACAGCATATACAAGTAAGTTTTCTGGCCACTCTTGGCCCTAATGAAGACTGCCTGTCATACGCAAGGATTTGCATATGTACCAATCACAATGCATAGCACTGGACTCAGGGCTTTAAAGTGCATGTGAGAGTTTGGAAGACAGACACAGAACCCAAATAAAATAATTAGGAAGTAGCAGAGAAAAAAGCAAGCACATTTAGTTCCTTTGGAAACATAAGCAAAGAAGACTAAGAGGCAGTGTGGTATAGTGGTTAGAGCACAGGCATGGGAACCAGGAGACTCAAGTTCAGATCCCACCAGAGCCACTTAACAACTGTAGAACTGTGAGCAAGTCCCTGTAGAACTGTGAGCAAGTCCCTTAACCACTCATCACTATTGCAGAGTTGTGTCAGGTTGTGCTGGCATGTCACTGCTGGGGACTGGTGGACTTGTGCTGGTGTTTCAGAGTCCACACCTACTAAGACCCCCGTGACCTAGTACTGAGTGACAGTAATTGTTAGCATTCATTGCTGATTTCAAGGCTTTTAAACCAATGTAGTCTCTGCTTTAACTTCATGGCAATTGTTATATTCTCTATGGCCTCAATGATTTTCAAATAATATAATAATCCCACCCAAAAAAACTAATTATGCAGTTAAAAACATAAAAAATAAAAATAAATGAAAAGACATTACATTTAGGGCATTTAGGAGGATTTGAGAGTCCTTTTCAGGTTAGTTTACATACTGTTTAGAGGTCTGAGAAGAACTGTTAGAGTGCGGTGTACACACTAGCTTAATCGGCATTTCTTTCATTCAAATATAGTGCCATGTGAGGTACTGCTGCACTCAAGACAGTGACTGCGAGTCTCAAGTGCAGCTGATTTCTGTGTATTATTGGTACATGTTTACCATAATAACTGGCCCATTTGCCATAATAACTGACCTGTCATTATGGCAACAATAACTGAAGCCACCAACATTAAAAACACTCATGGGGAGAAACAGCAGATGATGCTAAAAGGGAGTATAGTAAAAAAAACAAACCCCTGTGTCAAACAAGTGAGCAAAAGCAGGAGGACAAAAAGACCCCTATGGTTCTCAAAAGAGGTGACTGAAAAGATAAAGGCTGAAAGGGTAGCATTCAGAAGGTATAAGGAGACACAGAGGGAGGAGGTTAGGGAGAGAGAAGCAGGGAAAGCAATAAGGAGCACAAATATGCAGACTGAAGAGACAATAGCCCAGGAGGTAATGAAAGAGGATAAGATATTTTTTATGTATATAAGAGAAAACATCTCTGTTGGCCAGGACACTGGGGCAATCCCCAGCTCTTACAATGAGTGCCATGGAATCTTTAACTTCCTACCTGGCAGCCACTAGAAATGGGCAGAAGGGATCTCAGTTTAAGATCTCATCCAATGGATGGTACCTAAACAACCCAGCACCCCTGCATGCTGCATTACAGTGTCAGTATTATGTATTAGCCCAAGTTCTGGTGGGACTAGAACCCTTGACCTTTCAATCATGCAACACAAGAGACAGGCATGCAACCTACTGAGGCAGTGACAATGCCAATACACAAGCTTAGAATTTAACTTTGACATGTTCTATAATAAAGCACAGGTTTTATTATTAATGTGATTGCAATATTTGACGATGTATGTGAGACATGCTACTTACAGGTTGTGTGACTGTAAACTGACCAAGGCCTGTTTCAGGTCCTCTTCGGATGCCAAACTGTCCCCAAGAGAATCACAGGACTGGTTCGCTTCAATAAAAGAATAGACTCCAGATGGGGGATAAACCACATACACATTGGTAAGCAGTACTGTGGAGAAGAAAAAAAATTGCTGATTCCTACTTCTATATACTTCAAATACAGTATATCAACACCATAGTACATATAAAATAATGCATGGGGAGTAGTACAAGTTTTGTTTATCCACCTAAGTGTGTGATGCTTCGTAAACGACAACAGTGAAGATAAGGTAGTTTGTATACTGTAGGCATCCCAGAGTGAGGGTGTGAAAAAAAAAGTAATTACCCTCCCCTATTTTATTTTATGTATTTACCACTGCCAAAGTAAAAACAAAATAGCAAAGGTGAGCTGTGCTTGTGAACGCTGAATAAAAACAGAATCATGCAATCACATAAGCTGCATGAGCTGTGAGAGATAATGAACTGTGTCCAAAAACAGAAACTGTTTAACTTTGAAGAGTTTTTATTGGATTACTCAGAAAGGATAGAGACTGTCATCCACTGAGAGAAAGCTTGAAGCCATGCCACAATTGCAATGTTATTTGAGATGGTGTTGCCATGCCAGCAGTTTTGGTTGCCCTATACATGAATGTGATGTCACATCTATGTGTTATGGGGAAAGTTGTGTATTACGGAATTTGACAGACACAGAAATCCAGTGCTTATAAGGGCTTTCCAGTAATTATATAGATCAATGTATAGGGTGGTATGCATTACTATGACTGAATAAACACCCGTGGTGTGTGCATAACCCCAAAAGCAATGTTTGATGGGTTTATTCAAGTCTCACACACTGAGGGTGTGTATTAAATTTGAATATGAATACCACACCATAGTTAGTTTTTATAATTTTTGTCCATCAATCCCCCACCCCACCCCCAGCAGCTGAAGGCAGGCATGGGAGTTCTGCCCTGTGTAAGAGTCTACCTTCCGAGTCCACCCCTAGCTCTTCTTATTGAGGACTGCAGCCCTGTCTTTCACAACCAAACTATTGATCTGCTAATGCCCCCAAACTTACGCTGCAGTTCTATCACTTTTTTTTTTTACTTGGTGATGAACATCTGATTGTGGCTGCTTTTAGTTTTCAGTAAGAAATAATGTTCGTTGAGCCGGCCCAGAGGTATGGAGGGCTGAGACGCTGGATGCTTTGCCTCCTCCCACTCTGGTGACCCGGGTTCAGAAATTAGCCTTAGTCACTGGGGGTCGGCCGAGGGGGAGTTGAGGAGGTGGATGTGGGCTTTCCCAGCTCTTGGTTGCCACCAGGTGGAGGCTAGGTGGCAGTGCCAAGCCAAACAGGGAGCCAGGCATTAGTCCAGGTGGGAGGAAGGGGCCATCACCAGAACCATGGGGCACATGCGCAACCGTGTTCTGTGGTCCTGGGATAGCCGGGGGGAGGGGGGGCCAAAACAGAAAATGGGTCAGTCTCAATAAAGCCTTGAGAGAAGCAGGGCAGACTGAGATCCTCTTCGGGAGGACCATAGCTTGCCTGCCCTGGAGCCCCGGCGCTAAAAAACTATATATAAAAAATATAACATTCACTTGACCACTTTCAGTTTCTTGGATAGCAAGGGGATAAAACACTTCTCTGCAGGTTAGTCGATGTCTAAAATATAGTGCAGTCTGCTGCCTTGGTATCTTGGAGGTCTGAAAGTGCAGACAAAAAAACCCTGCCATGTATAGAGAATGCTGTGCTCTGAGCAAGTCTCGAGCGTAGCTGCTTTCGGTGTTATTAGCATGTGTTTGCTGTAACAATGTGCCGGTTATTAACTGCAAATAATAACTGGCCATTACCATTGAAAAAATTGATGATCGGTTATTATATGTTTGTATGTACAGCTACGGCATCTATTATGGTTGTATGAGTGCCTTCTCGAATTTTTTGGGTAAGGTAACTGCCAATGGAAGCTGAGAAGTTCTGGAACACAAAGGACTTGAGAAGAAACTCCTAAGCATAAGAGACACCATAACTGTACATATACAAAGTATTGTAAATCATGATAAAGATTTTTTTTTAATCAAACATGATTTTAAAATCAAAATGCTTTACTTTGTAGAAAATAGGAGAAACCCACGTGAGAAACAGACTATGCCAAGTGAACTTAGAACTTCAGAAGTTTGGAATTGTTATCATGAGACCTTTTTATGTTTATGAATGTCTGGAATGTTTTAAAAATTAACAGAATTAACTGGATAACAAAATAGTGTAATGTTTTATAATTGACAGCACAAGAAAGAGAACAGATTTAAGGGGGACAACATGTGCAGTTTCAAAGATAAAAATTTAGAACCGACAAAATAAAATATTTTATAATTGTAACTGTTTTCTGCATGTAAGTCACGTGCTACTGCACTTTATACTGTACAATGATTGGCTCCCTATTTATTAACTTTTTGTTGACTGGGAAAGGAGGACTAGGTAAATCGGCTTATTTTCAGCCTCATCCCAGGGATGGGGAGAGGGATATACAGACGGCAACCAACTGAAGTTGACATTTAGCTGTTGGTGGCATTTGTAGTTATGAAAACTGCTACTCATAATAATGTTGTGTTGCACTGTATTGCACTGTAAACTTATTCGAAAATCACAGACATGCAGAAATGTAGACAATAACAGTCAGAAAAACAACATTGGTGCATCAAGTCTGCCCGTAAAAACCCTAACAAACCCAGGACCTATTGTCCATGCAGGGATCTAACCCACACTGTCCACCCCCATGTCTTCCGCCCTGCCGCTACTGCCCTGAGCAACCATTTGGGCAATCACTAAGCCCTTTATTTGGTCCCAGCCATGTCTGAAACCATTGATACTTTTGGCATCCATCACATCAGCTGGCATATCATTCCACAGCCCCATCACCCTTTCTGTAAAAAAAAAGTCCCATTTCCCTCTCAAACCTTCCCCCATCAGTTCCACTTTTGCCCCCCCCCCCCATATTCATAATCTGCTACTTATGCTAAATAGTTTATTGAAGTTTTGTCTGTTCATTCCTTTCAGGAACTTGAAGGTCTCTATCATATCTCTGCTCTTCCATCTGGTCTCTGCTGAGTACATGTTCAGTGCCTAGAGCTGCTCCTTGTAAAATCTGCCTTGCTGGCCCTGAATCATTTTGGTCACTCTACGTTGCACTGTCTCCAGCCTGTCCTTATCTTTCTGTCTCTCTGTAAGTATGTATGTATTTATTTCTCAGAATATTTAGATAGGAAAGGCCCACTCAGCCAAAGCTCATTTCTAGGTGTGACCCAGAAGAGAACTGTCAGCAGTGTCAATGACTCAGCAGGCTGTGCACACACCTCTGAGGCCAGAAGGTCAGAAGGTTGAGAGTTCTAGCCCCACACCAAGAACTTGGGGTAAATTTCAATAGTGAGACTGTAGTCCAGTATGAGAGGGGTGCCATCTTTCAGTCTGAGGTGTTAAACCGAGGTCCTGCCTGCCTGTTCTGGTGGTTGCTCAGGTGAACATTAAAAATTCAAATTAATTAATAAGAACCTTAGCTGTGTGAATATGTACAGAAGTGGTAATGAAAAAATAGTCTATTCTCGTGGCCAGATGGCCTTTCTGGAAAGTAGGTTCTACTGTATCTGTATGAGACAAACAAGTATCTTTTAAATCAGTTGACTGAATCATTTGTTTCAAATAAGACATGTCACAAAACACTTTAGTCATTTTGGTGTGTTTACCCCCCTCTCAGTTAATGACAATCCACAGTTAAAAATCCCTCTCCCCCAATATCACATTTTGTGAAGAATACAAAAAAAGGTTGTATTGATTGGTTGTATGTGATTCCCCTTCACAAAAGTGGGAGCAGGGCAGAAGCAGAAAACTACAGACCTGTTAGTTTAACCTCAGTGGTAGGGAAAATGATGGAATCACTTCTGAAGGAAAGAATTGTTGAGTATCTAGAGGCCAAAGGGGGCTCAGGACCCAAGGCAGCATGGATTCACAGCGGGAAGGTCATGCCAGACAAATCTGATAGATTTCTTTGACTGGGTGACCAAAGTAGTAGATCAGGGAGGGGCTGTAGACATGGCCTACCTAGACTTTAGCAAGGCATTTGACACAGTCCCACACAAAAGATTAATATACAAGTTAGCCAGCCTGGGAGTGGGTCCCAAGATGACAGCCTGGGTAAAGAATTGGCTGGAGAATAGGACACAGAGAGTAATAGTAAATGGAGTCCACTCTGAAGAAAGGGGGTTACTAGTGGGGTACTGCAGGGTTCAGTATTAGGACCGGTGCTCTTCAATGTCTTTATGTTTACATTGCAGAGGGACTGGAAGGAAAGTATGTCTCTTTGCAGATGACACAAAGATCTGCAACAGAGTTGATGCACAAGGTGGGGTGGAAAGGATGAGAGGGGACTTGGCAAGGTTAGAGGAATGGTCAAATGTATGGCAGCTTAGATTCAATCGCTAATGTAACCCCCTGCAAATGGGGTTCCTAAAAGACTTCCAGGAGCTTGCTTGAATGCTCCAAGCCTGAATGGTGTTTGGCATTTAAGCCATTTATCAGTGAGTGTTTTTAGAGCCTCTGGTACTGTCTCTTTAAGAGCTGTCTGCTTGCAGACATAATTAGTTTGTATGGGGGACTGTGTGCTTCTCTGAGTACCACCGAGCTGCTGCCAATTCACTTCATTTTGCAGTCACTAGGAGTGCAAAGGGAACCTATCTGAAAGATGTTACTGTTTGCCAGAAATTATTTAGAGTAATAATGAAATTACAGTTTGTCTAACCTGCTTTCTTTGCAGTCAGAACTGTGTCTGCTAGTTCCCCATTCTAGTTTTGAACTGCTGAACTGGACCAATCAGTGTGGTAAGCTATTCTAAAATGGTGCCTTGGACGTAATCAGAACTTGACTCATAATCTGAGCCAGCCACAAGAGGATTGTATGGGGACTTGGAGATGTAGTTTAGACTTCAGCACCTTTTGGACCAACAGCAGCAGTCTATTGTGAGTGACAGCCAATCCAGTCAAGAACTGGGAGGAACTCAAAGGAAGTGCCCGGTTTTGTCGGGTTGGAGTTTCAGTTGAGCTTTGGCAGTGAAGAAGGAAGGAGCCCTGTGCTTTTTCAGTGTGCAGTTTTAGTCAAAACGGTGTAAGGCCCAGAGTTCCGGTCTGCAGCTTGTAACAGCTTGTTAGGACTGAATCTGTCCTGTGAAAAGAATCAAAGGATCTCTGAAGAGTAGAAACCAGGCTCACCCTGTAGAAGACTGGAGGAATAGCTGAATTGCACTCGGTCTGTCAGAACTGAATCTGCTGTGTGTTCTCCCGGTATTTGTGCAGTAATTGCGATCGGGATACAGATGCAGCCTGCCTGGTATAGTGCTTTCTTTTATATGGATGTGAAGAGGTTTGTGCACCTCAAGTGAGCCCTGCTGACATTGAAGGACCCTATCTTATTTGGAGGTCGTGAGTACTAATTCAGGGTCGCTTCTGTTGAATTGCCACATTAAATCCAAATGGAATTACTGTACTGCTGACTGTTTAATTCTCCTTTCTCTGTGTGAAAGGGCCCCTACCAGCTGCCACGGTTTGACTAGCCACTAGGGCTTGGGTACCTAGGGACAGTAACTGATAGGGATAGGCCGTGCACAGAGCCATAGGTAGATTATTAAAGTGATAAGCTAATTAACCTGATTTCCCTGTCCTGTTATATCCCCCAAAAAATCAGAGCTGCTTGTTTCAGCAAAGTTATACTGCCTGAGGTATTTGTCTATGTTAAAGTACTGTACTGTGATTGTTGCACTGTATCTCATTTCACAGGAGGTCCCAGTGCCGAACCAGACCTGGGGTAAGTGTATACTGTGAAGGTAATTCTGATATATTGTGGGGCCACTAGTGGGAAGAAAGGTTGCAGTGTCCCAGAGGGCTGTGACCAAGTTAGTTTAACTATTGCAAACCCTGACCTCTGGGTGGAGGCACCCGCCATTGGATCCAGGCCCCTCAACCTGTTAGTGGCAAATCAGGCAGGGGTAGTAGCCCCTGGGATAGCGCCATCTAGGGGTTACACTAAGAAGTGCAAGGTAATGCACCTGGGAAACAAAAACCCAGGGGAAGAGTACACAATGGGGGGTGAGATACTAACAAAAACAATAATGGAAAGGGACCTGGGGGTAGTCATATCAGATGACCTAAAGGTGGGGAAGCAATGTGAGAGGGCAGCAAGGAGGGCTGGGGGGATACTGGGATGCATAGGGAGAGGCATCACCAGTAGAAAACAGGAAGTTATTATCCCTCTGTACAGACAGTTGGTGAGACCCCATCTGGAGTACTGTGTGCAGTTCTGGAGACCCAATCTCCTCAAAGACATAGACAGGATGGAGGCTGTCCAGAGGAGGGCAACTAAAATGGTGCAGGGTCTGCACCGGAAGACATATGAAGAGAGACTTAAGGAGCTGAATATGTATAGCCTCGAGGAAAGGAGGGAGAGGGGGGACATGATAGAAACTTTCAAGTACCTCAAGGGAATCAACAAAGTCCAAGAGGGTAGCATCTTTCAAAAAAAGAGGTGTGCAAGAACAAGGGGGCACAATTTGAAGATAGAAGGGGGGTGGCTCAGAGGTAATTTAAGGAAGTATTTTTTCACAGAGAGGGTTGTGGATGCATGGAACGGCCTTCCGAGGAGGTTGTGGAGTCAAAAACAGTGGTGGAATTCAAGCATGCATGGGACAGTCATAAGGCAATTCTAGGGGGTGGGGGTAGGAAGAAGTAGGCTGCTGGTTAACTAGGATCTGCAGCTTATCCATTAGGTAAAGGGAAATGGGCAGACTGGGTGGGCCAAGCGGTCCTTATCTGCCGTCAACATCTATGTTTCTATGTATTGTTTGGAATAATTCATTCCTGTCAGCCTTAGTCTGAGGTGCATAGAGGTTGATAAGTCTATACAAGGAGTTTGGAATTTTGATTTCTAGTAAAACAGCCCTCCCAGGCTCAAAATCAATTAGTTTAATAAACTGAAAAGAAATATTCAAAAATAGAACAATAACACCTGAACAGGGGTCCTGGCCCAGGGACCAGTAGGAAGGGCCCACAAACCACTGGGATATGGCTGTCCTAAGGTCAGCCAATGTATGTAGCCTGGTGCCCTACAAAAAAAGAAACCTTTATTAAAAGATGTCAAATAAGAGAAGACTGCTGTCTTTTTCTTATGATTTTGATGCTATTCACATTGAAGGTATGGATAGAAATGATAGACTATGTGTATGTGAAAGTGTTACATCACCATTCAAGGTGGCTGTTTCATGGAGCTTCTGGTTAATCTAGCATGTCTGAGTTTAGCTTTAGCCTTGGAAGAGACTTGGCTGTCAGCAGGCTTAAGGGTGTCTGAAGGAAGGGGATCCTCCCTAGTTGAAGCAATGTCAGGAAGGGAAGACCATGCTGAGGAATCATCCATTTCATTCCCTGAAGCATCAGGGTGATCTGTTAAGGCCTCAGACCAGTTAACCTAGGGTATCTGAGCAGTTTTATGAATTTTGGGGTTCGGCTGTGTCCAGGTTTGCCTACGTCTAGCCGAAGGTTTGGATTTACCTTGGTCCTTTTGGGCCTGGGGAGGAGCGGGCATGTCTGCCTGCATGGCAGAGTCTGTCGCAATGTTGGCAACAGAGTGAGAGTGTTCTACAGATGGTGTAACAGACAGTGGCAGGGGTTCTGACACCCCTGTGGGGGGCCTGGGGAAGGCTCTCATCAATGTCAGGAGGCTCATGTACAGGATCAGAGACAGGGGGGATGGTGTGTCCCCAACAACAGTCATTGCATTTGTCTGTCCTTGAAATATAAACAGTGGCAAAGCCGTTGTACTTGCCTGAGCAGTGAGGTCCTTGGTTACCCCAGCGAGAAGGTTCAAAGCTGAATCTTCTGAGTTTGACAGAGGCAAAAAAGGTGTGGCTCCAACTGCATCAGCTGTCTGCCGCTGGGCCTTTGATGTCATGGTCTCCGCCTTCTGCAGTTCCTGACTATTGAGAGGTAGGACAGTCATTTTTTGTTTGTGAGCAAACACGGCTTTTAATTCCACCTGCTGTCACCGAAATGATTGTTCTTCTGTCTGCGGTTGTTCCTCTAGATCTGTAGTGTCTGGTATCAATGCCGATCTCCAGCACATATTCCAGTCAATTCCCATCTCGGGTACTGCCGAAGGGAGGTCTACGGATGGTTCCTTTAGTCCTTTACTGATGTCAAAACTCCCGGGTGTATCAAAAAATGTATCGGTCTCAATCCATTGAGGGGCAGAAGACGAGACCAGCTCCTCTGCCTCCTGTGCGTCTGTCTCCATTTGCAACACTGGGAAAGTGGCCATCCACATGCTAGCAGCACCCCTTCTGAACAGTAGGGGAATTTCCCCAGTGCCCTGACCAAATTTCACCCAGTCACTAAAACTACCATCAAGCACTTAACCTGATTCAATACTGTATGTCAGTTTGCATCTGTATCTCCATGCCCTCCCCCGGATGAGGCTGAAAACAGGCAGAATAGCCTAGTCTTCCTTTCCTGGTCAACAAAAACTGAACTATAAATAAATTAGGCACAGGGAGGTTACACAACTTCCTGAAGGTCACATGGTATGCAAGCAGTGTCTGTGAGATACAAATCTGGGTCTGCTGGGCCCCCGGGCCCATAATTCTTTGCTCTTAACTTCCTCCGAGCACATGCCCCAACTACCAAAGTGGCCTGCTTACCCAAAAAATCCCTATTATAGTTTTCAGACAAGGGAAGTCCTCCAGCTCCCTAAAACAAAGTGAATTATACTGTAGGTGAAAAGGTAGTTAGCACTGCAGCACCCGAGACTGGAATGCATGATCAGACCTACTGAAGCGTATGGACAGCCTTGCATGGTTCAAGTCAGTTATGTGCATTTAGACAAACCTTGCAACTGTCATATGGCATTAACAGGCAATCCATTGCATGTTTACTGAGTAGCTGCCACTCAAATGTTATTCCCTATTACCTAGCACTACATACTTTCTAGCTTCTTGTTTTCTACTGGCAAGACTATTTCATTTTCAAAATGCTGTGTAATTGTATATGATGATAAGATAGTTTCTGTACACTAGCTGTCACACTGTTTTCTCCTGGACAGGTTTTTTACTTGACCTAGATTCAGGCTCAGTTATTCTTTACTCCACATCTCTAAGCTAGGGGTCATTCTGGATGAGAGGCTGACGTTTGAGGCTCATGTGTCAGCAGAATTCCAGAGTGGCTTTAACTGTCTCAAGAACGTCACCTGGACTAAGTCTCTGGTCCTGCCCTGATGACCTGCCTTTGCTAGTACATGCGCTTGTGACATCCAGGTTTGAGTACTGTAACACCCCCTACCTTGGGGTCAATAGAGGTATTGTATGATGCCTGCAACTAGTGCAGAGCACAGCGGCCAGGTGGCTGACAGGACTTCTCAGATCCTGCCATGTGACCCCGGTCCTGCATGAACTGCACTAGCTGCTGGGGAAGTATGGTATTACCTTCAAGGTCAGTTTACTGATCTACAAAGCCCTGTACGGATTGGGCCCTGGATACCTGGAGGATCTCTTTCATTCCTCATCCATCCTCTGCCTCCTCCTCCACTCCTTCAAAGTGGACCTCCTTTCAGTTCTCATGGAAAGTCTTAAATCTTCAAGCATTTGAAGTAGCTGGTCCAACCCTGTAGAACTCGCTGTCAAGATCTCTGAGGAAGGTGCCATCAGTGGACACCATCAAGAGGGGTCAGAAGACCTTTTTATTTAATGAGGTCTTTGGATATTCTTAGGGGCCTTTGTATTTATATCTACTGATGCCATCTGCTTCTGAATTATTTAATTTATTTAATTAAGGATACTATTGCTGTTTTATGGATTTGGCTGAATTATCATACATTGTTTTATTGAAATGTTGTATTTTTGTGTGAGGTAAAGCTACCAACTTTATGAGGCCTAAAACTGGGACAGTCCATCCTGACCATGCCCCCCCACCCCCACTGTGTCACTCCCATGGGCACTGCCGCAGACAACGCTGCACACGATCAATTACATTTTGCTGCTTGCTCTGGCCATGCCGCCCAACAGTAACACCAGTAGCAAACATCCAGATTAAAACAATACATCATTCTGCTGCAGCAAGTTCCAGATCATGATGTACAGAAAGTTCATTAGAAGCGAACCTGCATTAAACTGTGATCAGACATTCGAGCTGCATGTATTGCTCCTCCTGACAGCCCCATTCAACCCGCTTACACTCACCTTATTTGCTGAGCAAACTTCACTTCAGTGACTCCCACCACCATACCAGATTATTTTCACACACCTCCCTACAGCTGATCAGGTTTGGGAACCTTAGTTCACTGCTGCCGGTCTCTTTTCTGTCTGGAGTCCTTCTCAGCTGCTGGCAGGCAGATGTCCACATGCGCTTGTTTGCACTACTACCCAGTCTAATCTAACAGGAAGGAACATGCTTTACTGTGCTCCCACTGACATGCTTGCAGTGCAACACAGGCACAGGGGTTGAAGTTGCAAACTGCTGTCCAGCCCAAGCAGCGCCACAGTGGTGCTGAAATAACTGTCACTCAGAAATTAGCAGTCAGCAAAAAAAAAAAAAAAGGACAAAACTGGGACAAGTAAGCAAAAACCAGGACAAATGTGACATTTAATAATAATAATAATAAATTTATTTGATATAGCGCCTTTCACATATCAAGGCTCTGTACAGTCAAATAAAACCAAACACAATAAATACAGATAAAATCAAGAGAATACATAGTAGACTTTTCCCCACAAAAAGGTCTTCAGTGCCTGCTTGAAACACTCCACTGTCCTGCACTCCCGAAGCTGACAGGGCAGAGAATTCCAGAGGGTAGGTGCTATAAACCCAAAGGCACACACACCAGATGACTTTAAACTTACCCTCGGAATCTCCAGCAACCCCTCGTCAGCTGAGCCGTGCTGTCACAGAGGGGTGTAGGGAACCAGGAGCTCTTTCAAGTAATCAGGACACTGTCCGTGTAGGGCTTTGTAAGTCAATAGACCTACCTTAAAGGTGATCCGCCACCGAATAGGCAGCCAGTGCAGATCGTACAGCATGGGGGTAATATGCGTTCTCCTAGAAGCCCCAGTCAACAAACGTGCTGCAGCGTTCTGCACTAGCTGCAAGCGGCAGATATCAACCCCAGGGAGCCCTAAGTAAAGGAGTTGCAGTAATCAAGGCGCAATGTCACAAAGGCGTGGACCAAAACAGGGAGGTCACTAGACGGAACAAGGTGCCTAATCCTAGCAATGTTCCTAAGATGGTAAAAGGCCAGCTTGATGACTGCTGACACCTGATGATGGTCAGGCCATTGTCAAGCACCACTCCTAGGTTACGCACCCTTTCAGAGGTAAGAACCTGGGCCCCCCAGGACTAAAGCGGAGGGGAGATTAGTCCTCAACCCTTCTGACCTATGACCTGGGTCCACTACCAAAACCTCAGTCTTACCTGGGTTCAACTTTAAACTGCTGGTACTCATCCAATCTTGGATTTCTACGAGGCAGCTGTTCAGTACTGAGATAGCACTAATCTGGTGAGGGGCAAAAGAGAGGTAGAGCTGGGTATCATCTTCATAGCAGTGAAACCTCAGCCCAGACCATCTTACAATGTCTCTGAGGGGCAGCATAAACACTGCGAATAACATGGGAGACAGTACTGAGCCCTGAGGTATCCCTCAAGGCAGAGAGAAAGCCCCGGAAGAAAAAATACCCAAGACAACTCTCTGCATTCTACCAGCGAGGAAAGATATAAACCATCTGAGGACTGAACCCGACAACCCACAAATGGACCTCAAACACTCAAGCAGAATCCCATGATCCACAGTGTCAAAAGCTGATGATAAATCAAGGAGAACCAAGATGGAACGGTGTCTCTGATCTCTCGCCATCAGGAGATCATTGAGCACCTGAACCAGAGCAGTCTCAGTGCTATGCCTCTTACGAAAACCCGATTGGAGAGGTTTGTATAAATTATGGATGGTTAAATGGTTCTCCAGTTGAGCTGCCACAACTTTCTCAATAACCTTCCCCACAAAAGGAAGGTTAGAGATAGGCCTGTAGTTTGCCAGGTTCTCTGGGTCTAAAGAAGCTTTCTTCAGGAGGGGTGTCACCACCCCCTCCTTTAGGGAGCTAGGAAACTCATCCGAGTCCAAAGAGCACCGGACAATCCAAGCTGAGACCAGGCCAATGATGTCACTACAACCCAGAATCAGGGAAGTGGGGCCCGGGTCTAAATTAAAGCAAGTGGGATGCATCCCCTGGATAAGCCTCATAATATCTATGAACTCCGGCAGATCAAAGGTACTCCAGGAAACTCCGGGCTCTACGACTAGGCACCGATCAACAGCATCCCCTTTAGAGTGAGGTTGGTGGTATTCCTGCCTGATGTCAGCCACCTTATTCGAAAAGAAATGAGCAATCTCATCACACTCATTTTGTGAAAAACTCGATGGAACCGTTGGCAAGCTGGGTTGTACAGCCTGTCAAAGGTTCTAAAGAGTTGAGCGAGTCGGTTCTATGCAACAGTGATTTCCCTGGACAGGAATTCTGCCTACTTATGGGAAATTTCTGTTTGATAGAGTTTATAATGCTCTAGCAAAATAAGGTGGTTGGCATCTAAGGCTGTCCTCCACCAACAATGCTCTAACCTACGCCCCTATATTCATAACTCCCTTAGAGTCCCATCAAACCAAGGGGCCCCAGGGCAATGCAGGAGGGGATGAACACGGACAGGAGCAATCAGATTGAGAGCTGAAGAAACAGCCCTATTTTAGGCCATGACTAACTGCTCAGGATTTGTGCTAGTCTCGCCCAACAACGAGAGGTCAATCACCGCCATCAGGTCTTCAGGGACCACATCCCGCAAAGGGCGATAACTGACCATCTCCACAGGGGCCGACCTACCCAGGGGGGCTGAAAAATTGAACCCAATGGTGTAGTGGTCGGACCAACCGACAGGTTCCACCACCAAGTCAGAGTTCTTGATCCCCAGGAGGAAGACCAAATCAAGAGAGTGACTGCCCTTATGAGTAGCTGAGGAAACAATCTGTGTGAAGCCCAGAAATGTCATCACCTGGAGGAAGTGTTGACCAAAAAAAGAGGATTCGTCATCGACCCAGGCATTGAAGTCACCCAGAACCATCAGTCTGGGTGACTCCAATGTCATGTTGGCAGCAAAGTCTGCTACTTCCTGCAGGAACAGCTTCTCATCACCTGGTGGACAATAAATGAGAACTATCCTGCACCCCACACCAGCTACCACAGTACACTCAAATGACCAGCCTCCTCAACTTGGTACACTGGTTAGAGCCCAATTCAGTCTTAAAAACAGACCACTTCAGGTCAATCTTGGCGATGTATAATTGACTACCCGGTGGGGACAGCCGCCTCTAAAATAGGGGTGGCATTCCCATCTAACCAGGTCTTGGTAATGCAAACCAAATCTGCCCTACCAACAAAATCTGCAATAAGAGCAGTCTTGTTGCAAACAGATCTGGCATTGCATAACAGCACCTGAGTTGGACGAGGTTGGTGAGCCGTCCCAACTGCTTGCCCTCCCAAAACGGAAGTGCACTTGGGTATGGAAACCAGAACGGGATCACCACGTTCCAGACACCACTTCACCCCAAGGAGTCTTCTGGTCCTGACCACCAAAATGGGAGAGCACCACTCATTTGGGCTTCACTGCCCTCGACCCCCCACCCAACCCCTACTCCCACCCCTGCAAGCAATCCCCAGAGCTCTACAGCGCTGGTAAATAAAAGCAGGCGTGGGGGAGAAGAGAATGGGTGGAGGGCGCGGACAGCGGAGGCTGAATAGTGCAGGACAGGGGGAAGAAGCAGGCACATTCCACCAAAGATTATAACAAAACAATAGGGAAAGCACCTAAAATTCCTAAATCCAAAGCAGAGCTGGAGACAATTAAAAATCCTAAAAACCCCCAAGCAATAATAACTTAAACAATAATCCTTATCTAGCGAAACATATAAACTACCCTTTTATTTAGCAAAACTTGTGTGGCCACTGGGACATGCTGCTTAAAATAGGGGCTGTCCTGGGAAAATAGGGGCTGTTGGTAGCTTTAGTGTGAGGTGCCCTGAGCCTCTGGGAAAGGGCGTGGTACAAATTACTACTTCTATTGCTACACATTAAAATGATCACCTTACTAGGGCTAAGACAGCTATAGTATACATTAACACAGATAAGGCCTATATTAAAACTTATTCTAAAGCATCCAATGACCAATGGCAATGTAACTACCAGCATTACAATACTAGTAACAACACAACATCCAAGATAGTTTATGGTGGGAGCAAGATTGGGATAATGAGGACCTTGAGATGCCCAGGAAGGAAATGAAATAATTACAGAGGATTTTCCTGTCATGTTCCCCTCCCTAGAGCTTTGCCTGGTACTAATAGGCAATGACTAAGCAGGCCAGCCGACTCTGCTCCTCCCCGTTTGGGCCTTTCTTTGCAATGCAAGCTCCATGAGGAATAAGACAGGAGTGATGGAAGGTTTCATCATTGATTCCTCAGCTGATCTTGTCTGTGTCATGAAGACCTGGCTGATTGATGACTCTGGACCAGTGCTGAAGTCATCGATTCCAGCTGGGTTCTCCATGGTGCATTACCTGAGGTGGGATCACAAGGGGAGCGGGTTGGCCATTGTTGTAGATACACTCTGGGACTCACTGCATACCCCATGGGAACTTCCAGGTCCTTCAGGTGTGTGGCTGTTAGGGGTGGGTCAGGTGTAGGTTGCAGGATCCTCCTCATATACTGGCATCCAGGATCTTGGAGTGATTTCCTGCAGGTGATGATGGGTCTCATGGTCAAACAGGTCTTGAAAGCCCCAGACTTCTAGTGCTGGGGGATTTGAATATGCGGCTCAATGATGAAACCTCACCTTTTGGGCAACAGCTCCTCCAGTAGATGTCATCACTAGGCCTTACACAAACTGTTGGCTCTATTACCTACCTGATAGCCACACCCTGGACCTGGTTTTCTCCTTCAGCTTGGTCTCAGTGTGTGGTCAAGGCTGATCCAGTCATTTGGTTGAATCATCATTTCATGTCATTCCTCTGCAGGGCCTCCCATTTGAATACCCCACCTGTGGAGAAAATTCAGTACCACACAAAACATAATTTGGAGTCTCAGAAACTCAAAGCGGTATTGAACGTCTTGGACATGATGCCATCTTGTGCTTCAGGGAGCAAAGAAAACAGTGGAGCACTATAACACAGTTCTTGTGGCTACCTTGTACTTCCTTCCATGCTATCATGTCTGTCCTTTGACCTCCTGTCATAGTTCACCACAGTATTGCAAGGAGCTGAGGCAGTTGAAGAATAAGTGAAGACTAAGGGGAGAAGTTGGAGGGTTTTGGGCAGGCGTTCCACTCTGTGGAAGACAAAATGACACAGAGGGTTCACTATGGTGAGTACCAGTGGGCAATCACCTTGAAAAAGACAAAGCTCCTAACAAGGATGAATGCTGCAAGTAAGAATCAGCCAGCTCAGTTTTTTTTTGCACCATGGATGGGTTGATTAACTCTCCCTGTCTGCCATCTGATTGAGCCTTTTTTGCTGATAAATATGAACAATTCAGTTAATTCTTTCTTCACAAGGTGTCCACCATTAAAACTGGAATCTCCTTAAATGGACTGTCAGTTGTCAGCGATGTCCAGCCTGAGATGAACAATGATGATTTGCTATTTTGGGTTAATTCTCACCCAGTTGTTGAAGAGGCGGTGCTACGGGTAATCTTGAGTTTGCACCCGACTTGCTGTGTGTTGGACCTCAGGCCTACCTGGCTGCTGATTGGCAACATGGAATCCTTGGGGCAAGTTTATTCTGATGTGGTCAGGTGTTCCTTGAGGAAGGGTATTTTTTGTTGGCTCTGAAAAGGGCGGTGGTGAAGCCCCTCCTGAACAAACCATCCTTGGACTCTAAAAATCGGGTGAATTACAGGCCTGTGTCAAACCTACCCTTTTTAGGAATTGTTATCAAGGAGGTAGTTGTGGTGCAGCTTGAGGCTGACTTGGAACAATATAATATCTGTGAGCCTCTCCAATAAAGATTTAGGCCCTGTCACAGTACCGAGACTGCTCTAGTCAGAGTGCTCCATGATCTCCTCAGTGCAAGAGACTAGGGGCTTTGTTCCATCTTGGTCCCTCTGGATCTCTCATTGACATTTGACATGGTGGACCACAGTGTGTTGCTGCAGCACCTGAGGAACTATGTGGGTTTTGTGTAGCGTTGAGTTCTATATTACCAGAAGGTAGCTTTAGGTAATCTCATCTCTGGAGTGGCTGCGGTCACCTGTGGGGTTCCTCAAGGCTCAATTGTGGCATCCATGCTGTTTGCTGTGTACATGCTGCCTCTGGGTGAGATCATTAGGCGGTAGGGTGGTTAAGGTTTACTGTTATGCAGATGATATCCAATTCTAGCTGTCTTGTGCTCCTGATAGGACAAACTCAGCCTTGATGCTAAGACGGTGCCTACAGGAGATCAACAGTTTGATGGCCTCCAATTACTTGTGTCTCAGCCCTGGTAAGACAGAGGTTTTGACTGTTGCAGTGACTTTCTCTTACCGTCTTTGAATGGTCAATCTCTTCAAGCTGAGGATGTGGTGAAGGTTCTGTTAGTCTTTTTGGACTGCAAGCTGACATTAGAAAAGCAGGTGTCCTCTGTAGTCCGAAATGGCTGGTACCATCTTCATAATATTGTCTTGATCAAGCCAAAACTGGCACCAGCTGATTTGATGATGATAGTCTATGCCTTTGTCACCTCCAAATTTGATTATTACTATGCTCTTTACTTAGGGTTCTCTGGAGGCTTAATGAGTACCTTGAAACCAGTCCAGAACACTGCAGCTTGGCAGGTAGCAAGAACTTTTTGAGGGGACCACATCATGTCAGTTATACACAATCTGCACTAGCTACCAGTGCGGTGGTGTATCACCTTGAAGATCTGCTTGTTAACGTTCAAGGCCTTACACGGTTTCAGTCCTAGCTACCTGAAAGATCTCTTGATTTATCACATTCCTACTCGTTCTGTCCACTCCACAGGTGCAGGTCTGCTCCTGGTCCCTTCTTTCTGCCTTAAGCAGTCAGGGCCTTTGAGTTTGCTTCCCCACTGCTCTGGAATATACCTCCTGTAAGGATTTGATCTTCTCTTACTGTGGGGACTTTCAAGACTTCTTCGAAAACTTTTCAATTTAATCAGGCCTATCCAGATAAATTCATTTATTGACATTTTTATTCATTGTTATTTACAGTTCTGTTGTTTTTTTTGTTTTACTGTCATGAGGCACCCTGAGCCTTTGGATAGGGTGCCAAACAAATAAAATTGGCTTGCCTTGCCACAAGATGCACAGTAAAGTAACACCAGAAATGGCATCAGCAGTCTGAAGGCATGTGGACCTAGCAACCAGCAACTCTGTAGAAATGGATCACACCAAAAAGGCAGTAAAAGTATGAAATTGTTGATTTTTGTTTAAAAAAAGTCTGTTGTTAAAAAAACCTGGAATAAATGTAATTTTTATAGTAATGTTTATTGGGTGGTGCTGTCTAAGTTATTTTTTTTAGGCTATCCTGGTGCTGAAAATTTCAAACAAAAACAAATTGTTAAAATAAGATTGATTTCATTCATTAAAGTATTTCACTAGGAAGATGCATGCTTGAGATGAAATGTGTCATTTGCAACAGAGTCCTGGAGAGTTGTTGCATTGTACAGTACAGTTTTATTCTTTCTTCAGAACAAAGGGACTCAAAGACAACAGTGTAAAACTCTTTTACAGTATGAATAATGGATGGGGTTCTTACTGTTATGGGATAAAGAAAAATGAGACAAAAAAAAAGCACTTACAGCCAGGTGTAAAGCAGAACACATCAAAGCTGCCATTGTTGGTGAAGTATTCTAACAATCCCACGGTACCATTAAAACAAGACGGTGAAGAGTTCTGACGGGGGATATAGACTTTTCCTTCAGCTGCCCAGCCAGCTCTAGAAACAAAAAATAAAATGACAGACTGAGAAACTTCTGCAATGCGTGACTTTGACACTAGTGAGTTAGAAACACAGAAACAGACACCAGCAGATAAAGAGTAAGGGTCCATTCAGTCTGTCCATAAAGAGTTCCAACCAATCCCCTGACCTAATGTCAAAAAGGAGTTTTATACCCCAAATGGTTCCACTCTCCCCAATCCCCTCTGCCTCTCTAGTTCCTTCTCCTAGAATTATCATACATTTAAACCTGTCCCAGCCATATCTGAACCTATTTATAGTCCTTACCCCCACCTCTTCTGCCTGTGATCTGTTCCATGGCTCCACCACCCTCTCAGTGAAGCAGCATGTTCTCACATTTCCACCAACTAGCCTCCATTCATGTCCTTTCATGGCTGCACCACTGTTCCTGTTGAATAGGTCTTCACCGTTCACTCTGTTAATTCCCCTCAGAAACTTGTACAGGGCCTTTTACACAAGCACGCTGCACCGCCATGAAAGTGAGTGTTCTGTCTCCATGTGCTTCCTGGTTTCTTGGGTATGTCGTGTGTTTTGGCTATTTTGCAAAGCCATGTAATCAGACAGTGGCGCCCACATTGATCTGTCCCCTCCCAGCTCAACAGGCAACTCATCAGGCTCTTGGTCATCCAGAAACATGCCAAACGCTGAAAGAGCAGTCAGGGTGATGCAGGGAAGAGTCATGTAAAATAAAAGGCCAGTGGTGCAGACAGAGTGGAGTGAGACAATTCCAACAGCAATGCTATCAGGTAGGCTCCGTGTAAAAGGGCCTTATGTCTCTCATGTTGCCCCTCTCCTTTCTGGCCTCCAGCGAGCGCATATTAAGGGCCTCAAGTCATTTCTTATAGGATCTGCCCTGTTAGTCCTAGATCATCTTAATGATCCTTTGCTGCACAGACTCTAGCTTGGCCCTAACCTTTCTCAGGTACTGGCTCCAGAACTGGGCCCAGTGCTTCAGGTGAGGTCTCAGTAATGACATACAATATACAGGGGCAACATCATCTCCTTCCTCATACTGTCATATCTCCTCCCAAATCACCCGGCATCCTTGTTGCCTCCCTATATGCTTTACTGCACTGACTATATTGTTTGAGAGAGTCACATAGTGATGATGCCTAGGTCCCTTTCCCTAACAATTGTGACTAACCCCTCCTCCCCATCCATCAAGTACTGGGTACATTGTATATACCCATGTTATTCGATAAAAATGCATTTAAAAAAGTGAAGAACATGAGTTTCTCTTCCATGTGTGCTACACTTTGCACATTTTGTCACTGAATCTTAGCTGCCATATAGTGGACCAGCTCTCCAGCCTCTCCAGTTCTCTTACATAGAAACATAGAATCTGATGGCAGATAAGGACCGTTTGGCCCACCTAGTCTGCCCATTTCCCTACCTTACAGATAAGCTGCAGATCCTAGTTAACCAACAGCCTACTTCCTTCTACCCCCCCAACTAGAATTGCCTTATGTCTGTCCTATGCATTCTTGAATTCCCCCATTGTTTTTGACTTTACGACCTCCTCAGAAAAGCTGTTCCATGCATCTACAACCCTCTCTGTGAAGAAATACTTCCTCACATTACCTTGGAGCCATCCCCACTCTATCTTAAAATTGTGCCCCCTTGTTCTTGCACATCTCTTTTTCTGAAAGATGCTACCCTCTTGGACTTTATTGATTCCCTTGAGGTATTTGAAAGTTTCTATCATGTCTCCCCTCTCCCTCCTTTCCTCGAGGCTATACATCTTAAGCTCCTTTAGTCTTTCTTCATATGTCTTCTAGTGCAGACCTTGCACGATTTTGATTGGCCTCCTTTGAACAGCCTTCACCCTATGTCTTTTCAGAGATGGGGTCTCCAGAACTGTACACAGTACTCCATGTGCAGTCTTACCAACTGTCTGCACAGAGGGCTAACAACTTCCTGTTTTCTACTGGTGATGCCTCTCCTTACACATCCCAGTATCCCTCCAGACCTCCTTACTGCCTTCTCACATTGCTGGCCCACCTTTAGGTTGTCTGATATAACTACCCCCAGGTCCCTTTCCATTTTTGTTGTTGTCAGTATCTCACTCCCCATTGTGTACTCTTCCCCTGGGTTTTTATTTCCCAGGTGCTTTACTTTGCACTTCTTTGCATTGAATCTAAGCTGCCATACATTTGGCCATTCCTCCAACCTTGCCAAGTCCCTTTTCAGCCTTTCCACACCACCTTGCGTATCAACCCTGTTGCAGATCTTTGTGTCATCTGCAAAGAGACATACTTTTCCTTCCAGTCCCTCTGCAATGTCACTTATAAAGACATTAAAGGAGAAGACTCCTGTATATTTATTATTTGTATATGTCTGATGTATCTATTATACATTACATCAATTACTGTACATATGTCAATAAGAGTTCAGTCATTTCTTCTGTTGCAACACATGTCTAGCATCTGAGGCTCTGACTTAAGGTATTAAAGTGTCAAGCAAGCCTCCATTTACTTGCAAATGAGTCACCTGTACTACAGCTCCTCCCATTCCCTGATGTCACTGCAGCAACAGTGCAGAAGAAAACATAAGGGTATCAATGCTGTCTATCCTGATTTTAGTTTAAGTTTGCAATGGCTTAAGACAGTTCTGTCATGCAACAAACACAGGGAGTAGTACTTTCAGCCTTAATACTGTATGTGTAGAGCAAATACTACATCTAGTAGTATTTCATTCACAGGAAACAGAAGCTGTTTCTGTGTACTGCTCATTTCTCTCTGTGAGACCATTGTAACATGTTGTGGAGAGCAGTAGATTGAATCAGTCAATCAGTCAGTCTGTATTGAACCAGGTGAACACCCTTGAAGATTCATTTATAAGGTAGGCCTGGGCAGTTTCCCAAAGGATCACACAAGACTGAATTCCTCCTTTGCACAAATGATACACACCCCCTTCACCAGCTTGAAAGTGGAGAGCTAGATCACTTACTGTATAAAGTGTATTGTTTTACATTTCAAATGCTCCTTAAATCTGAGTTCCTGACTGGAACTACCAAGACACATAATGCATATGGCATGGGAGGAATGAGCTAAGCAAATACAGAGCACTACAAACACTGAGACTGATTAGTTTCTTTACCTACAACAAGCTGAAGTGTAGCATCCGATTTGTAACAGACATCCTACTTCAAATGCTGGCATTGCAAAGCGGGGGGGGCGGAGGGCTGCCACAACTTGTTCTCAGTACCTTCAAAGTGCAGTGCTGTAGTTCTCACATCACTCCTAATGATTTATAATGGGAATGGGGGCACTTTTAAAGTCATGGACCTGAGGGGCCATCGCAGTTCCCATGGAGATTAAGGGAACTTGTTAAGAGTTAGAGAGTAAGGGACTTTAGTAGGATTTGAACCAGAGTCTCCCAGTTCTTGTACTTGTCCTTTAACCACTAGATTATCCTTCTTCCTTATGCTGCAGCTGATGTTTTCCTGGTTACCTATTCCTTGTTATGACTGAACTCTTTATTACCTTACAGCAGCCATCCAATCACTGACTGCCTAGTTACAAAGAGAAGGGAGCATATTTGCTAGATTGTTTCTCATTGCTGGTGTCAATCAAAAAAGAGAATGCTAACACACACAGAACATAATACAACAGCTGTATAATACCACTTAAAACACTTGTTGTACCCAGAGTCATTTATTGGGTAAACTGTTTTTTGCTAACAGAAACAGTAACACAACACATACAGGCAATTCCTTATACGAATACTGTATATACATGTCAAATCAGTGCTGCATCACACTCACATGGTCCTAGTCCCTATTAGACCTGCACTTCAGGATGTGCACATCACTTAAAGGGTTCCTCCATTACTCAAGTTGGGAACCAAACATTGTGGGTTTGGTTTACTGGTGGAACTGCATTTAGTGCAGCACCATTATTTGTTGCTCTGATGACATCATTTTCCAGCAGCATTGATGGTAAAATGGAGGACAAACACATTGATAACTTCTGGGGGCTGTATATTTTTATTTATAATCTAGATTTGGACAGCAATAGGACTGCTGGCAACTGGAGGAGGCACACAACAGTTACAGATAAGGAGTTAGGAAAATATTGGTGTGACACTATGGGAGACTTCCCCTTTCAAAAGGACTGGCCCCAGTACTGAACCCTGCAGTATCCAGCTAGAAACCCCCTTTCTTCACTGTGGACTCCATTTACTATTACACTCTGTGTCCTGTTGCTCAGTCAGTGTTTTAGGCAGGCTACCACCCTGGGACCCTCTCCCTGGCTGGCTAATTTGTTTATTATCTTTTGTGTGGCACTTTATCAAATCCCTTGCTAAAGTCTAGGTAGGCCATGTCTATAGCCCCTCCCTGGTCTACTACTTTGGTCATCCAGTCAATGAAATCAATTAGATTTGTATGACATGACCTTCCTGCTGTGAATCTATGCTGCCTTTGGTCCTGTGCCCCACTGGCCTCTAGGTACTCAACAATTCTTTCCTTCAGAAGTGATTCCTTCATTTTCCCTACCACTGAGGTCAAACTGACAAGTCTGTAGTTTTCTGCCTCTGTCTTGCTTCCAATTTTGTGAAGGGGAATCACATCTGCCCTCCTTCATTCCTCAGGCACCACCCCATCCTCCTATGATTTATTAAAAATGGTAGTCAGTGGTGTTACTAGTTCTTCCCTTAGTTCTTTTAGAATTCTGGGGTGAATCCCATCAGGCCCCATTGCTTTATCCACCTTCAGTTTTAAGAGTTCTTTCAGAACCTTTTCTTCTGTGAAAGGACTAATATCAACCCCCCTATTCAGAGTGCTTCTATTGACTGGATTAGGTATCTCCCCCTGGTCTTCCATTGTGAATACTGAGCAGAGATATTCATTCAGTATCCCTGCTTTTTCACTGTCTCTCTCTGCCCAACCACCTTCCTCTTTATTCAGCCTCAGTATCCCTGCCTTAGTCTTTCTTTGCTCCCTAATGTACCTATAATAGGTTTTATCCCCCTTCTTAACCAAGTTGGCTATCTTTTACTTGGTTTGGGCCTTTGCTATTCTGACTACCTTCCCCACTTACTTCTGCTTTAACTGGTACAGTTCTCTGTCCTGCTCCTTCTGTGTTTCCCTATTCTTCCTGAATGCTATATTTTTCTCTCTAACCTTCCCTGCCACTTCTTTTGAGAACCATAGTGTTTTTTTCTTTCATTTTGATTTGTTTATTTGCTTCACACAGAGACTTGTTGCCTCTTTTAACTCCCTCTCCCCTTCCTCACTGTCTACCGTGCTGCATAGTTTTGTGTCATCAGCAAAGAGACACATCTTGCCCTGATGACCTCCCTATGTCACTTATGAACATATTGAACAGGACGGGTTCTAGGACTCACCCTGTGACACCCAGCTCATGACCTCCTTTCCTCTGACTTGACCCTTCCAATTACAACCCTTTGTTCCCCTTCCCCCAACCAGTTTCCTTCCCATTTGACCAGTTCCTTCCCAACCCCCAGGTCTTCCAGCTCCCTCATTCGCCTCCTGTATGGCACCAAATCAAAGGTGTTGCTGGTATCGAACTAGAGTAAATCTGCTTCCTGTCCTCTATCAACTGCCATTATGACCCAGTCAAAAAATAGGTTGGTCTGCCATGACCTCCCTGCCACAGATCTGTGTTGCTTGTTGTCCTGTAACCCATTTGCTTGGTTTCATACCTGGTAATACAAGACAGTAGAAGACTAAATTAGTCTATAAGTAACCGTCCCTTAAAGCATCACTGATGCTGTTGAGAAAAGTTTGTAAAATGTGACATTTAGACACAATTCAGTTTATAGATGACAAATATATTTTTATAATCTCTCCAATTTTTCTATATTACTGAGGACAGCTGCATAAAAAACAAGATTGATGTCCCCTGGATTTTACTTACTTTGGGTGCTTGTCTACACTTGACATTGTAATCCTATTTATAACAGCATAATTATCTCCACAGACTGATGTCATAAACAAAATTGTGCTTTAAGGTGGAAACATGGGGCCCAATTCCAGAAGAAGCCCTTGGAGTGAAGCAAGTTGCACCACTCCAAGGGCTATGGCAATGTGGGGTGCACCAGGAACCCTGTGCCATATTCTGAAAGAAAGCAGGGTTCCTGCACCAAATGCCCCGTGATTGCCATACGTGCGGGAATGTGCCCAACCAATGGCGCACCAGCATCACATGCTGCAAGGCTGTGGCATCACTTACGCTGGGGCAGTGAGGTGTGGCCAGCACTGGTGGCAATGGTGCTGGGGGACACAAATGCCCAGTGGGCATTTGGGGTGGGTGGGATCATAGAGAGGGTCAGTGTGCCAGCAGGTTGGTTGGGTATTGCTGTGGCACCCAGCATGGTGCATATGTCCATGATACATAGAATCAAGGGTATTTACACCCCCCAGGTGTTACAGCATTTCTGTACATCCTGGCTGCCACACAGACCCTCCCTATGATCCTCTGTGTCCCTCCTGCTTGCAGACCCCACCTGTAGCCCTCACTTGACGTGGTGCCAGTCGGTCGCAAGAGGCTTAGACCATTTCCTGGCAGGTCTAAGTGGAGCCCTTTGTGACGCCTACTGCGGGGCTCTTGGAATCAGAATTATGATCCCCACCATGGTGCAAACCCCCTTTCGACCTTGTGTACCTGGTCACAGGTCGCAAAGGTGACACAGTGCACATTCAGCGCAGCGGATTCCCTGTTCGGCACAGGCCATGTTCTGGAATGGGGAATGCTGCAATGGGGGATGGAAGGTGCAGCTTGTGACATTGCTCTTTGTCGCAAAGCACCTTGCGTCCACTGTACCGACTTCTGGAATTGGGCCCATGCAGTCAGAGCAAATAAGGCAGAGGTTCAGTCTTTGTAAATGTCCTTAGTAATAGAGAAGTAAGGGTGAGAATTAAAGAAAATGTATGAAATATAATCTAATATGTATCTAAATATTACATTTTTTTCAACGCAATCTCAATGCCATTAGGGGCTCTTTAATAACAATAACTTTTCAGAACTGTACGATACATGTAGCTATCTAGATTTTTTTAAACACTTTTTTTTTAGTTGTTTAACCAGGAGTAGCGCACTAAGCTGAAAGCTTTTTTACAGGAGCAACCTGTGGAAGTTAAGTAACTTGCTCAGGGTCACACAGTATGCAAGTAGAAGCTGTGGGATTCAAACCCTGGTCTGGTCTGTTGGATGTCACCAGATTTATAGCTCAGAGCCTTAAACCACTGCACTATACTGCCTCCCTAATATGTTTTTGCTGTTAATAATATACTCTGACAATGACTTTCATATACCAACTATCCATTATGTGAAATATTTTTTCTTTCACAGGTTTTGAAATTTTTAGCTCTCAGTAGTTTATTGTGAATTCTTGCAATTTTTCTTTTTTATATTCCAATCCTAACTGCTCCATCACATCAATATCATTGTGGATATTAAATCATAATAAAAGGTCTCTTCTTATGTATTTTTATGCAGGTTTGACATATGTAATGTATTTAACATAACTTTGTAACCAGTATCTTCCAGTCCCTTTATCATTTTAGTGGCCTTCCTTTGAATTCTTTCTCAATTGTATTTTACCCCTACTGTAAAACCTCCCCAAAACTGAGAGCAGTAGTTAGTTATGGGCCTCACACATGTGTTATACATATATAGAAGAACCTCCTTTGCTCTATGGATAAAATGGCACCTAATGGTATTTAGATAGTGATTTGCTTTATTATAAGTAGTTTCTCAATGATGCATACTTTTGAAGTCAGACGTAATAGAATCATAGAATCATAAAAGCTCGACGGCAGAAAAGGACCCTTCAGGCCCATCTAGTCTGCCCATCCCTCCCCTTTCACATACCCCCCCTTCCCACCTGCCCTTGCACTCCCCCTATACTCAGCCCCATATGCCTGTCCCATGCCCTCTTAAACTTCTCCACCATTCCAGCCCCCACCACTTTGTCTGGCGGTCTGTTCCAGGGCTCCACCACCTTCTCTGTGAAGAAGCACCCCCTCACATTGTCCCTGTATCTATTTCCTTGCAATCTGAGGCTGTGCCCTCTAGTTCTGGTTCCCTCCTTCCTCTTTAGCAGACCTGCTTCTCCTACTTTATTTAGTCCCTTTACATATTTAAAGGTTTCAGTCATGCCCCCTCTTTTCCTCCTTGTTTCCAGCATGTACAGATTCAGCTCCTTACAACTTTGATCATATGTCTTCCCCTTCATACCCTGCGCCATCTTTGTTGTCCTTCTCTGAACCCTCTCCAATGCATCTATATCCTTGCGGAGGTGTAGTCTCCAGAACTGAACCCCGTACTCTAAATGCAGCCTCACCATAGCTTTGCAGAGGGGCATTATTACCTCCCTCCTTCTGCTAGTAATGCCCCTGCCTATGCATGCTAACATTACATTTGTTCTTCCTGCCGCCCTGCTACATTGGAAACCTACCTTAAGGTTTGAGGAGACTATGATCCCCAGATCCCTTTCCTGTTCTGATTTTTTGACTCCCCCAGCGTGTACTCTGCTTGCATGTTTTTACTCCCTAGGTGCATCACAGTGCACTTCTTGGCCTTAAATTTCAGCTGCCACTTCCTGGCCCACCTCAAATGTCTTAAGGTCCTTTCTGATGTCCTCCACCCCTTAGGGGTGTCCACCCTTTTGCAGATTTTTGTATCATCGGCAAATAGGTACACCCTCCCTCTCGAACCATCTGCAATACCACGGATGTAGATGTTGAAGAGGAGCAGACCCAAAACTGACCCCTGTGGCACCTCACTCCTTACCCTTGCCATCTTGGAGTGCACCCCGTTTAGTACCACCCTCTGAGTTCTCGCTACTAGCCATGCCTCTACCCAGCTTGCTATTTTCCCTCCCAACCCCATGCTTTCCATCATGCTCACCAATCTCCTGTGAGGAACGGTGTCAAAGGCCTTGCTGAAGTCCAGATAGGCCATGTCCACCGCCCCTCCCTGGTTGATTACCCAAGTCACCAATCAAATAGTTGTACCTAAATACTTTTCTGAGTCTGATTTCTTCAGTAGAGTACCATTTAGACTGTAGTTGTTTATTATTTTTACCAAGATGCATAACTGTACAGGTTGTTAGATTGAAAGACATTTTCTATGCAGTTGCCCAGCAACCGAAAAGACTGAGATCTTTCCATAACACCTCATGGTCTTTGTCTGAATCAATGTTGCCTCCAATTTTAATATCATCTGCCAGTTGAATGCATTTATTTGTCTTTGTCTTATCTTTACCCGTGTCAGATATAAACATGTTAAACAATGTAAGCCCCAGAACTGAGCCCTGTAGTACTACCACACTCCGTACTAGTCCTTCAGCTGATAGGAAGCCATTTAGTCTCCTTTTTGGGGTCAGTTTGTTAGCCACAAATTTATCTGCTGAACTGGTAATAGGTTGATTTTATAACTGATTCATTTTTGGATAAGCTTATTATTTGGTGCAACATCAAATGTTTTGCTAAAATCAAGGAAAATGATGTTTGCCGATCCCCCATGATAAAATGTTTTACTGATTTGTTCAAAAAAGCTGAGCATGTTTGTGTCACCAGACCTTCCCCTCTTAAATCCATGCTGAGCAGCATCCCTGATGTCATACTTTTCACATTCAGTGTCTGTTAATAACTTGAGTCTGTGTTCCATTTGTTTACTCATTATTGACATAATGCTTATACATCTATCATATGAAGTTTCCTTTTCCAAACTATTATTGTGAATTGGGAGGGACCACTTCTGCAGTTCCCCAGTCTGAGGGAACTTCTCCCATGTTTAATTACCAATTGAAAATAAAATATCTGTTCAGTTACTTTCTTTAAAAGCCTGGCACTAAACCATCAGGCCCTGCAGAGGTTTGCTGTGTCATTTAATTACAATCTCTTCAAAACGCTGGCCTTTGTTATCACATCAGAATTTCCAGCTGTCTTATCTAAATGACTGTACTTTTACCCAAACTGTTGACAGAACAAAAGTGATTATTAAACTCACTCCACATATCTAATTCTTTTACTATATCTCTGTTATTAGTTGTCAGGGGTCCAATAGCGTTTATATTACTTTTTTTGAGTTTATATAACCATAAAAGGCTTTAGGGTTATGTTTATCTTTTGTTGGTTGTGAATCTGATGGCTTTCAATGTTACAGACTTCTCATATCTAGTTTTAATAAGTGAACTTGGGTTGTTTTTCATAATTTGACCTTTTTTCTTTGTAATCAAACTTTTAATTTTCCCAGCCCCCACACACACACCTTATGAAGCAGAACCACATCTGAAGATCTCCAATCCCCCGGTATCACACCAGCTTCCATCCAGCATCTGAACAGTTAAGCCAGGGTCTTACTCAGCTCTAAACCTGTCATCTAAGCACCTCTGAGTGCAAGCCATCAGGTCCCAGTGCCAAATCTACATTGGCAGCTGCAAGCCCATTCCTTACCCTGTTTACTGTGACCACTTCCTGCCCCATTTCAAGCATCCCCAGGGTACTGAAGGAGCTTGCAGAGGTTCTTGCAGGACCTTTGGCAGACCTATTTAATGCCTCACTACATTCGGGGTGTGTACCTCAGGACTGGAGGATGGCTCATGTGGTGCCCCTCCACAAGAGTGGCCCCAAGGATGAACTGGGAATCTACAGATCAGTGAGCCTCACATCCATCATGGGTAAGCTAATGGAGACTATCCTGAAGGAGAGGCTGGTGGCCCTCCTAGAGGCCAATGGACTACAGGACAGCAGACAGCATGGCTTCATATGTGGCAGATCCTGCCAAATCAACCTGATCGAGTTCTATGACTGGGTAACTAGGCAACTGGACAGGGGCCATGCAGTGGATGTCCTGTATCTGGACTTCAGTAAGGCATTCGACTCAGTGCCACATGGAAGGCTGGGAAGGAAGTTAGTAGGCACAGGGAAGGGTGCAAAGCTGGTGAGATGGGTAGGAAACTGGCTGCAGGGAAGGCAACAGAGGGTGGTGGTGAGTGGGGAGCTCTCACACCCAAGGGCAGTGACGAGTGGTGTTCCACAGGGCTTAGTGTTGGGACCAGTGTTTTTTGGGATATTCATTGCAGACATACCATGGGACATCAAGAGCAAGATCAGTTTGTTTGCTGATGATACCAAGGTAAGCGCGGTGGTGGATGACCTAGGGGGATGGCATGGGTTGCAGGATGATCTGGCAAAGCTTGAAACCTGGTCAGACACCTGGCAACTGGGCTTTAATGCCAAAAAGTGCAAGGTGCTGCATTTTGGGATGAAGAACCCAAGGAGGAGTTACCAGCTAGGGGGAGTGCAGCTAGCCCAGACAGAGGAGGAGAAGGATCTGGGTGTGCTCATTACAGGGTCAATGAACAACTCGGCACAATGTAGGAAGGCAGCTGCAAAGGCCAACAAAATGCTGGGTTGTATTGCAAGGGGTATATCCTCGAGGAAGGAGGAGGTGATTCTGCCACTGTACAGGTCATTAGTTAGGTCAGACCTGGAGTACTGCATGCAGTACTGGCATCCGTATCTGAAGAGGGACATTAAGTTACTGGAGGGTGCAGCGCAGAGTGACAAAGATGATCAAGGGGCTGGGGACTTATCACACGGGAGGAGGTTGAAGGAGTTGAACATGTACTCACTGGAGGAGAGGAGAGACAGGGTGACATGATTGAAACCTTTAAATACATGAAAGGAATAAACAAGACAGGTACAGAGGGGCTGTTCAAAGTAAGGGAGGGGAGGAGAGGGCCACCAGGGGCCATGATATGAGACTGGAGTGAGGAAGGTTCAGGAGGGAGATGAGGAGACACTTTTTTACAGAGAGGGTGGTGGCTGGGTGGAATGCGTTACCTGCTGAAGCGGTATGCAGTAGAACAGTGGACTACTTCAAATGAGGATGGGACAGGACAAGGGGGAGGGTTAGTGAAGGAGAAGGGTGGAAGGAAGGGGCAGCTGCAGAATAAGGGGTGCTAGCTGCACATTCGAGCAGACTTTATAGACCTCTAGGCCTTTATCTGCTGGCAAATTTCGTATGTTCGTATCTCCTTGTGCAGGCCTTAACACCACTCTCTGGTAGAGGCCTTTCACCCTCCACCATGAATACTGAGCAGAAGAAATTGTTTAAAACATTAGCCTTCTTCACATCATCCTCTACGACCTTCCCCTCAATAGTCTGACAAGTCCCCCCTTGTTGTCCTTTTTTCTCTGATTTACCTAAAGAATGCTTTTTCCCTCACCTTGACACATTTAGTAATGCGCAGCTGTGCCGTTGCCCTCCTGTCCACCAATCTTGACACCTTTAGCTTGCCCTGATTATGGGTCTTAGCCTTCCATTTGGAAATGAATTGGGGTATATTCCATAGAGAGGGCAGGAATAAGCTATTTATTTCCTCTGGAATGTTGCCATCTCTGCTGTTTAGCAATGAGTGGCAGAGCAAAGTGGAGCCATGAGTGTTTGGTGGCAGCAACATCAGCATTCCTGATGGGATGAATAGCTTATTCCTAATCACCCTACGTAATACCTTAGGTACACTACAGCAATGTAAGGAGAAGGAAACCTGTATGACTGATAGTTACAGGGAAAAATAAAAATGGGCTGCAGGGTGAATCACATGTTACCATATTCACTGGGGGGGGGTCTGCACTGTTTAGGTGCCATTCTTCCGATAAGACATTAAACTGAGGTTCCTCCTGCCTATTTATGGTAGCTTTTCTGGTAACATAGAAACATAGACTTTGATGGCAGATAAGGACCGCTTGGCCCACCTAGTCTGCCCATTTCTCTACCTATTGGATAAGCTATAGATCCTAGTTTTACCAACAACCTACTTCCTCCTACCGCCCACTAGAATTGCCTTATGTCTGTCCCATGCATTCTTAAATTCCCCCCACTGTTTTTGACCCCATGACCTCCTCAGGAAGGCTGTTCCATGCATCTACCATCCTTACCGTGAAAAACCACTTCCTCACGTTGCCCCTGAGTAATACCCCCTCTATCTGCAAATTGTGCCACCTCGTTCTTGCACATCAAGAAGTTAGAAATTAAAGATCTCATGGCACTTACCATAAGAGGGAAGAATTTCTCTCGGTATTGTGACCAGCATTGCACCTGTCAATAAAACAGTTCCATGTAACCCACCACCAAGGGCGTACATGGAAATGAGCTGTCACAGGGGTCAATGTTCCTTTCCTGGTCAAAAATGACAAATAAGTAAAATAATAAAATATACATATTTAATGTATGTACCCAAGGATAGTCCATCTCAGCTGCAATATCGCATTTTATGTGGGTCCTAGTTCTACCAAAAGCTACAGCTGGGAGGATTAAAGTTGAAGGAAGGCAAAAGACTTGTTCAAGGTTGCACTGTGACTTCCTGTTTCACAGTTTAGCATACCAGCTACCAGACCCCACTGCATTACTGTACCTCCCCCCAAAAAAAACACCCTAACAGGATCTTGAATCCAGGACCCTCAAATTAAAAATCTGGTGCTCTACTGATAAAGAGAATCTGGCACTGAAGACATAAAAACATTGTTTCAAGGCGTGTATGCCCCCTCCATACCTGCAGGTCTCGTACCCAGCCTTATATGCATCCTCAAGCTGAGCGTAGGTTGCTATAGTTGCATTTTGTCTCTGACAGAGAGATAGTCCATCTTGCAGTGTAAGATTGTATTTCCCATTTGGCGACTGCAATTGAAATACTCCTCTAACCACTGAAAGAAACAGAAACAGATAAAAAAGATACTTCAAATGCTATTTCATTGCTCTGGAACAAAAAAAAAACTAACATAATGAAAGACTGGCATGTTTTGGTGTTATTCCATAGACACTCTGGTGTGATCCATAATAAGAATGATAAGCAATATCATTGGTTATTTAATTAGTGAGTTAGTTAGTTTTTTCTGTGAATTTTTTGCCCAGGAAAAATGCTCTGACCAGTGAACAGCTCATTTCCAGGCGTGGCTAGGGTACATGGGAAACAGAAAGTAACAGAGGCACAATGAATTACATTTAAACAGTACCAATGAACAAAAAGCTATTTATGAATGTTTTATAACTTTTATCAATCCATCTTTCTACAATACACAGAAAAACATAGAAATAAGCAGAAAAATTAAATCCTCGGTGAAGACGCCAGTAAATGTATATTTATTACTTCAGGAAGAAAATTTGCAAACTAAAGAATTTCAGAAAGTATTTTTTTAATGTTACCCCATTTGCAGCCCCCATTATTCGAGGATAAGAAGAGCAAAATATTAAAATAAACATCATCACAATAGATTTTAGTGGACTAATTTACCATCAGAAACTCTAACAAGCATTTGTCAATGCCGAATGTTTGCTTGCTGGCATTGGCATTGGTAGTGTAGGAGTTACAAAGTTGCATAATAGGAATGGCAGTGAAGTATTGAACTGAAGCCAACCCCACCACCACCCTGCAGAGATTGATAGGCACTGGGGTGTGCCTTTGGGTCATCAGGCATAACTGCCATACCATTTCACCACACCCTACCTTGCAGACACCGACAAGTGTCACAGTGTGCCTTGGGGTCTTTGGCCCTTATGTTCACCCCATTCCATCAGGAAATACGGTGAGATGGGTGCAGTATAGGAGAATGGAGTGAACTTTGGGGCTGGAGAGTCCAAGGCACACCTTGATGCCTCTCACTGACTGCATGGTGTGGGTGGGGGTGGAATGGTATGAGCATTACAGGCAACAATCCCAAGTCACACCCCTGATGCCTGTCAGTCTCTACAGAGTGGGGCATTATGGTTGGAAACCCTAATGCCTCAGGTGCTCGTTGGTATTTTCACTCCAAATTTCCAACATGGTTTTTTGGAGACCCCCCACCTTATGAACAGTGGCAATATCAGTTTGTTAGCCGAGAGCTGATTTTTCACAGCGACTACGCCATTTGGCACCACAGGTGTGAAAACACATTTTGAACAGGATGTGAAAAATGACAGCTGTACTGTTCATGGGGAGGTGTAAAAAATGACAATGTTGAAAATCTGCAGTGAAAATATTAAAAAAAATGGTGACATCACGAGCATGCATAGAAACTGCGCAATGTACACCCGTAATGTAATTAGTTTGGGAATTTTTTACAGCAGATTGTCAACACAGGCATTTTGGGACCTCCACTCATGAACAGTGTCACTGTGATTTTCTTAATCTGTCCTGAACAGTGATTTCCCACAGCAACCACACATTTCTGTGCTGGAAGTGTGAAAAAACATTTTGGCCATGGTGTGAAAAATGACAGCTCTACTGTTCATAAGGAAGTGTGGAAAAATACCAGTGGTGAAAATCTGGACTGAAAATATTACAAATTCATGAACTTGTGAGGGTGCGTGGAAACAGCAATGCTCGCTTGTAACAGTCATTTTATGGACTTTTGTCACCAAATTTTTAACATAGCCATTTTAAGTCCTCCGCTCATGAACAGTGTCACTGTGATTTTCTTAATCTGTCCCGAACATTGATTTCACACACTGACTGCGCCATTGTGCGCTATATGCACAGAAACACATTTTGGGCAAGATGTGAAAAATGACAGCTGTACTGCTCATAAGGAGGTGTCATAAAATGGCAATGTTGAAAATCTGGAATGAAAATATTAAAAATTAGCGAACTTATGAGCGTGCGAAGGAACTGCGCAACACATGCTTGTAAATCAGTAATTTTTGGGAATTTTTTTACCACATTTTCAACATAGGGTTTATGGGGGCCTACCTCATGAACTGTGACACTGTTGTTTCATAAATCAGTCCCGAAAGGTGGTTCCGCGCAGTGACCGTGAAATCACCTTTGGGGGCAGATTAACACCATGACAGTGCCAGAATTCATGAGAAGGGGTCCTAAAAACCCCATGTTGAAAATTTGGTGCCAAAATTCCAAAAAAATGCCTGAGATATGCATCAAAGTTGAAAACCCCATATTTATTCCATTATACAGTTTACCAGCATTTCCTCAGTTCACGGTCAGCTTTGAAGAGTGCAGACGTGTTCCCGGTCCACCAAAGATCTTCGCACCAGCCTCCAGAGGTAAGTATGGGGTGAAGTGGGGGTGTGGGGAGGCAGGGTGTGCAGAGGGTGAGCGCGGGTGGGGGGTCAAAACAGATAGCGAGGGACTGTTTTTTTCTTACAGGGCATGTTTTTTTAAAGACAATGTAGGACTTTTGCCAGGCTGGGGTGGGCTCCCAGCATGGCAGCTGGAAGGCTGTTTGGGGGGCAGTGGAGCCGATAGGGAATTGGGCACCCCCGTTGGCCATATGGACTGTTGCCATGCTGGGGTGAGCTCCCAGCATGGCACCTGGAAGTCTACTGGGGGGATACAGTGGAGCCGATGGGGAGTGGGCATCTCCATTGGCCTTACAGAACTGTTGCCATGCTGGGGTGGGCTCCCAACATGGCACCTGTAACTCTGTTGGGGGGGGAGCAGAGCTGATGGGGGATTGGGCACCCCCTTCGGCCATACAGTGTGTGGAGGGGAGCATGAGCATGTTGGGGTGGGCTCCCAGTGTGCTACTCATTATGGGGGATGGAGCTGTCTATGACAGCTGATTCAGTGCAGTGCCGACCTGTAGGCACTTTGCATACAGCCGATGCGGCAGTATGCAAATTGTCTACATGTTACCACCGCTGATTGCAGCGTTTTTTTGCCTTTAACTGTACGCCACAGCATCTGAAGGGCTGTCTTAGATAGCTCCGACATTGATTGGTGGGGTGCGGCTGTGCCTGCAAAAGGCAGCAGGGCATTGGAAGTGGGGGAGACACACCTACGAATTCTCGTATGGTGGCGCTATGTTTCTTGCACATGCATGCAAACAAACATAAAAACTAGAACAAAAACATATGCCATTCCCCTTGATAAATTACCATGCCACTTGTATTTTCACATTATGTAGCCACTGTAATATCAAATCCTGTCTGCATCTATTTAAGACCCTGTACACACTACAACTTTTAAACAGCTCAAACTCTGTTAAAATGGTTTAAAGGTTTTGTTTCCAGATTGTAACACTGTAAAAACTGTGCTATAATCCATGCTTTAAAACTGTGCTCTAACCCTGCTCAGAGGAAGACTAGAGCCCGGTTTTACAGCAACATGGTTAGTGCCTGGGAACTCATTTGGGCAAGTGTGATGTCAAAGGACAACCTGGATGTTCCGACATCTGTGCTTAAACTCAGTAAGTGAAACTGTTTTTAAAAAACATTTCTAAGTTGTGCAACTAGTGTGTACAGGGTCTAACAGTCTGACACTAAATTTTGATGGGCACTGATGTATGAAAACTGTATTAACAAGACATGGCCATGTCAAAATTAAGTTTTTATTTTAAAATATGTAACCTGCCAGCCAAAACAGTTCCAAAACTAGTCATTTTCAAAGAAAATACCTTTAGAATAGCTAACTTCGGAACCGTTAGGGCTAGGAGCATCACTTTTTTTAATGAACGCTTGGGTGTTAGATCGACATGGCTGTGGTATTACGATATAGCATTTATGTATCGATACAATCATTTTTACGTCAATGGATTGTCTTTATAACAATAATGAAAATGCAAATTTTTAAGCCTATGTATTTTGTACTGTACGCAATGGAACCTCATACTATAACACGTTTTCAAGGCTTGACCCTCACCATTCCAATGAAGAAGAAGAAGAAGAATCAGCATTTATATAGCGCTTTTTATACACAGTGTATCCCAAAGCACTTTACAAGCAATGCTGGACTGGTAGTGGAGTGACTGAATGTGTAGTGGTGGCCATATCGCACATCATCACCCTCACACAGCCTGGATAATGGCATATAACATTAGCTTGTCACATGGAAAGTTGCAAAGATATTAACCTCTAAGTTTACACTGATGTAAAAATGTTAATGTTTACATTACATCGATGTACTTTACTCCACACATCAATGTACCAATACAATACAGTACATAGTTGGTTCCTGAAAATAGGTATATGTATGCCTAGTGTAACTTACTCGGTCAACAAAAGCTAAATAAATAAATAAAAACATCCAACAGATGGTTTAAAAAAAATGTATTCAAATACTGTACTTTTTCTGTAGAAGTGTTTATCCCCCTCAGCCAATATGCCCCATATGACTTGCACCCCCAACCCCAACACCAGCCTGCTCCAGAATGTACCCTGCCCCCTGTAATGTTTCTCTCCCTGGCAGGGGTTTTCATCTGCATCATTTCAGAGTTCATATCATGGGTGGGGACAGGAGCCATGGTCAGTGGTGTGGAGCCTGCATGGTACAGGGTCTTCCTCTGCAACTTTCCAGGGCCAGAATGCAGGAAGAGACAGAAACCATGAATGGTAGTATGGGCCTGCAGGGTGTGGGATCTTCCTCTACACCTTCCCAAGGTCTGGATCATAGGGAGCGACAGGAGCAATAGTTACTGATGTGTCTATCTTAATTTCCTAATCTCCCCCCATCCACTCCCTCTTGACTTCTAAGATCCTATGATCACAGAACTCTAACTGTTCCCTGGAGATCAACCTTAAGTGGACAGGCCTCCTCCTCCTATTGTCTCCCTAAATTGTGGAATGCTCTTCCTACACAAATCCGATCTTCTTCCTCTTCTGGCTCATTAAATCAAGCTCTACATAATTTCCTGTCTGTTAATTGCACTTGCCCCTAGCTCCCCCCTTCCTCGTCCCACATCCTGACTGATGCGCTATTTGCCTAACCATAACCAGATCGATGCACTTATAGTTTTTGAGCCTACTTCATCTCCAGTTGTGTGTGGTTGTGTCAATCATCTCTTTCTCTAAATTGGTCTATCTCCTTAGCCTGTTGACCTAGCCCTGGTCTATAGCTCGATTCTCTACCACATTGTTATTTCATCTCTCATGCTGCTCTGTGCTACTTAGTCCGAGTAGTGTAGGCCATTGGTCACACTTGCAATTACTTTACCCTATATCTGTCTCACCACAAGTTCACTGTTACAGGATTAACTATTCTACCCTGTAATTATTTGCTTTTCATGCTAACATGTAAATCGCTTGTAACAATTTTTGTTATGCTATTGTGTAATTTGTGTGTACTCATTGATGCCATGTAACTCCCATCACCCCTTCCCCCAGGTCGTACCAGGAGATGAGCAGCTTGTTTGTTCAGTGTACCTTACCTGGTGAACCTTTTTAATAAATAAATACATAAATAAATGCGTGGCCTGTGGGATGTGGGGTCTTCATCCTCTTGCGGTTGGCCATTTTTCCTTCCGTTTTTCTCCCATGCCCCCCCCACCCACTGGCAGCATGCACAGCATTTGGGGATAACTCAGAAGCAAACAGTGCACTCCTGGTGGGAGAGGAAGCCACCCAACCCTCCAGTAGGAGCTGCTGCAGCACTGGAATGTGCCACCACTGTTCCCCCAGCTGGGATGAACTGCCATTAGCAGCATGTTCGCCAGCCTGGCCACCTGATCAACAGTTACCAAGTTCGTTCCCGAACCAAGGTCTCCAGCATGTAAGTGCAGTGCACTTCATCTGGACAATTCTGCCAGCCTCATTAAAATACCTTTTTTACATTTTCTAATTTTTGGTTCTCACGAATGAAAAATAAATAGTAATGGCATACATTTGTCCATGAAAAAGTACTTCCAAAGTGGGGTAAATCATGTTACAATAAAATCTTCATTTTCTTTGAGTAACCCTAGTTCTTCCTTTACTTTTGTAGGCTATGCCTGCAAAAGCATTGGAAGGTAATAAGTCAAACAGAAGAAACACCTTAAAGAGTGTGCAGTGCCAAAATATATAACACATAATCTTATGAATTTTTTAAAGTAATTGCTTCTTTTATTTCTGAAATATTTTCCTTTTCCTTTTGCTTATTAGAAAGTTTTCTGCCTGAGAGTATTACAGTAAAGTAGATGTGATGTGAAGAACACCACTTGCAGTCTATCACTACTGTATAACTTACTGCACAGTCACATTTGTCATACATGCTATTACAAGCATATCACTTTTGCACTATGTAAAAATGTAAAACTGTGTCACTTCATTGCACCTTATGATGTATTCTTTTTCATACTGTTTCTCACTACGGTGTCATGTACTGTATCATTATGTTGCTGTTTATATAATATACTCATAATACCCAGGTTGTGCCTGAAAACGGTGTCTGGCACCTGTGTACCTACAGTCAACAAAGAATAAATAAACAAACAAACAAGCAAGCAAGCAAACTTTACCTGGTGGCTGACAGAGCTAGTTCTATCCCCTTTAAACCTCTTATAAAATGGGCAAATGATTTCAAGCAATCTGATTGGTTGTTAGCCATGCATTAGATGTGTCTAATGCACAGCTAAAACTAGAACTCTTGTTTAGAATACACAGACCCATTTTATAAGCACAATAAGCCACTCTAGGGATGTGCATTAGACAGTTCTGATGCATGGCTAGGAGACTGGACGCACTCGGCCTATGGCCTCGTGCCTCACTATGTCCCACTAGCCGTGCATTAGAACTGTCTAATGCACACCCCATTGTGTCTTATTGCTTACTTTAGGATTGTGGCTTCACTTTCTGTGACATCACAAGTGGCCAAACTGGCGAAACATGATTGGCTATTCTCAGTTAATTGTGATATCACAATGATGGAGGTCACAGTCCTGAGGAAGTATGAAGGAGAGCAGAACTAGATATGTCACTCTTCAGGTGGAGTAGTGTTCCACATGTTGCAGCTGGTACAACAAGACAGAAACTCTTTAAATTAGAAAAAGGGAGAAGAAAAAGTGCTTCATTTATAAAATGCAACTGTTTACAACTTTTAAAATGTAATAACAATTTCAGGCAGTGCACTAGCTCTTCAAGTACCACTATTTTAAAAAGGGAGAAACTGCAGAACAGAGTTTTTATACTTCCTATAGGTCAGGTCGAGCAGCTAGCAAGCTGAGCACTAAATGAAATGGTATCATTTTTTTGTTTAATTTTATATTTTTTTACTTTCCTTTATATTGATATTAAGGGTGCTAAAGGATTCCTAAAAAGGGTGTTATCAGTGACATGTTTACACTTATAAAATGCTAGTTCCAATAAAAGGTGGAACCTGGAATGTAAATGAGATCAACAGTCCCATCAAAGATATAGAATTTTATCCAGGATAAAGAAACTAACCCTTGACGTTGTCATGTTGCAAGAGGTTTTTTTTTTAATCAAAAAGAAATGGAAAGACTTAAGAAACAACCATTTGTCAATGCCGAATGTTTGCTTGCTGGCATTGGCATTGGTAGTGTAGAAGTTACAGAGCTGCATAATAGGAATGGCAGCGAAGTATTGAACTGAAGCCAACCCCACCACCACCCTGCAGAGAGTGACAGGCATTGGGGTGTGCCTTTGGGTCGTCAGGCATAACGACCATGCCATTTCACCACACCCTACCCTGCAGACACTGACAAGTGTCAAGGTGTGCCTTGGGGTCTTTGGCCCTTTATGCGCACCCCATTCCATTAGGAAATACGGTGAGATGGGTGTGGTATAGGAGAATAGGGTGAAGTTTGGGCCCAAAGAGTCCGAGGTGCACCTTGATGCCTCTCACTGGCTGCAGGGTGTGGGTGGGGGTGGAATGGTATGAGCATGACAGGCAAGAATCCCAAGCCACACCTCTGATGCCTGTCATTCTCTACACGGTGGGGCGTTATGGTTGGAAACCATAACGCCTCAGGCATTCGTTGGTGCTTTCACTCCAAATTTTCAACTTGGTTTTTTTGTGACCCCCACCTCATGAACAGTGGCAATATTAGTTTGTTAGCCGAAAGCTGCTTTTGCACAGCGACTATGGCATTTGGCACCACAGGTGCAAAAACACATTCCGAACAGGATGTGAAAAATGACAGCGGTACTGTTCATGGAGAGGTGTAAAAAATGGCAATGTTGAAAATCTGCTGTGAAAATCTTAAAAAAACTGGTGAAGTCACGAGCATGCGTAGAAACTATGGAACGCACACCTGTAATGTAACTAGTTTGGGGATTTTTAACAGCAGATTGTTAACACAGGCATTTTGGGACCTCCGATCATGAACAGTGTCAGTGTAATTTTATTTATCTGTCCCGAACAATGATTTCCCACAGTGACCACACATCTCTGTGCTGAAAGTGTGAAAAACACATTTCGGCCATGTTGTGGAAAATGACAGCTGTACTGTTCATAAGGAGCTGTGGAAAAATGCCACTGGTGAAAATCTGGACTGAAAATATTACAAATTCATGAACTTACGAGGGTGCATGGAAACTGTGCAATGCTCACTTGTAACATAGTATTTTATGGAGTTTTGTCACCAAATTTTCAACATAGCCATTTTAAGACCTCTGCTCATGACCAGTGTCACTGTGATTTTCTTAATCTGTCCCAAACATTGTTTTTGCACACCGACTGTACCATTGTGCTCTACATGTGCGGAAACACATTTTGGGTGAGATGTAAAAATGGTAGCTGTAGTTCTCATAAGGAAGTGGGTAAATGGCACTGTTGAAAATCTGGTGTGATAACATAAATTGCAACTTGCCAGCTGCAGAGCATGAACCAAGTAACGGCGCCCCTAAAACAGACATTTTGGAATTTTTACCAAATTTTCAAATATAGCCATTTTAACACTTTTGCTCATGACCAGTGTCACTGTGATTTTCTTAACGTGTCCCATACATTGATTTCAAGACACCGACTGCGCCACTGTGCGCTACATGGGCAGAAACATCGCTGTGGGCTTAGATGTAAAATGACAACTGTACTGCTCATAAGGAGGTGTGGTAAATAGCAATGTTGAAAATCTGGAGTGAAAATATTGAAAATTTGCAAACTTACGAGCGTGCGTAGGAACTGCGCAATGCACACTCGTAAAACAGTCATTTTTAGGAATTTTTCCACCAAATTTTCAAAATAGGTTTTTTAAGAGCCCACCTTATGTACACTGGCAGTGTTGTTTCATTAATCATTCTGGAAAGGTGATTTTGTGCAGTGGCTGCGAAATCACCCTTCGGGCCCTAGTAACGCCATGACAGTGACAGCATTCATGAGAAGGGGACCCAAAAACCCCATGTTGAAAATTTGGGCCCAAAATTCCAAAAAATGCCTGAGATATGCAACAAAGTTGAAAAAACCCTATCTAACCCATTATACAGCTTACCGCATTTCCTCAGTTCAGGTCGGCTTTTGAAGAGTGCAGACGTGTTCCCGGTCCGTCAAGATCATTGCACCAAGTTCTGGAGGTAAGTATGGGGTGGGGTGTGGGAGGCAGGATGCACAGTGGGTGAGTGCGGGTTGTGGGAGTGGGGCAGGGAGAAGCGCCGAGGGACAGTTTTTGTATTTACAGGTTTTTTTTTCTAAGACTACGAGGGACGTTTGTGGGCTCCCAGAGTGGCAGCTGGAAGGCTGTTGTAGGGGGTCTGGAGCTGACGGGGGATTGGGCACCCCTGTCAGCCATAAAACATTTTGTCATGCTGGGGTGGGCTCCCAGCGCGGCACCTGGATGCTTTGGGGGGCATGCAGCCGATGGAGGATTGGACACCCCGCCGGCCATAAAACATTTTGCCATGCTGGGGTGGGCTCCCAGCATGGCACCTGGATGCTTTGGGGGGGCGTGCAGCTGATGGGGGATTGGGCACCCCCATCGGCTATACAGTATGTGTGTGGGGGGGCACATCAGCACTCAATATGCGTGCGTGCGTGTTGAGGGGAGGAGCTCTGCTCACTGAAGCAGAGCTCTCCCTTTCAACTGTATGCCACTGCATTTTTAGCTGTCATAGACAGCTGGAGCAGTGATTGGTGCACTGTGACCACACCTGTAAACACACTGACTGAATTGGAAGAGGCTGACACACCTCTGAAAAATTCGGATGATAGCACTATGTTTCTTGCACATGCGTGCAAGCTAACATAAAAATGGCCAGGAACAATCTTTTATTCTTTGGGTCCTTCAAATAAAATTGCAGGAATTTTTCTAATGTTCAGTAATAAATTTAAAGGGCAACCAATGGACCGCTTAACAGATTCACAGGGATGAATTGTTGCAGTTAAGACAAAGGTGGAAAGATATGAAATTATTTTTTGTTCAGTGTATGCACCCTTTAGTGGCTTTAGTAATTTTTTAGCTGAAATCATTAAAATCATATATAACTGGGAATACTACAACATACTTATAGGAGGAGATTTTAACAGTTCATTAACAGGCCCCTTAGATAAGTTTTCCTCTTTCTCAAAATGGGATAAATGTAAAGCTAAGCAGTTGCAGAGTTTTTTTAGATTCCAATAATTTGATAGGTGTCTGGAGGGAGCTACACAAGAATACTGAGGACTATACTTATTACTCTGCTCAACATAAAGGGTACTCCAGACTTGACCATTTGTTCATTTCTAAAGATTTCCTGATTAGCTGTCTTACCATCCAGACTAAAATAGAACCAATGATAATTTCTGATCACAGTATGGTTACATTTGACTTAACAGTTGATAGTTACAATAAGAACATCTGGATATTAAATAATTTACTCTGAAAAGCTCAAAATTGTATTAAAAAACTGAAGAGGCTATATCTGATTTTATGGTAGACAATAAAGAAATCAAAAAGTAATATTATAGGATCTTGGGATGCTCTGAAGGCTACCATTGGAGGTATACTAATTTCAGAGGCCTCTTGGAAAAAATTAGATTAGAACACAGAACTTCCAAATTACAAATGAACACAAAGTAAACTAAAACTGCTAGAGCTTGAAGTAAAAAATGGGAATATGAGTAAATCAAAGGAATTGTCAGAACTAAGAAAATTTGTAACTTCAACAGAAATTTATCAAACAAAATACAGTTGGGCCAAAAAGAATACAAATTGGAAACTATACAGTGAACAAGTAGGGAAAGTATTGGCAAAAAGAATACAGGGACAAGAAAATAAAGCAGATATTACAATGATTAAAAGGTCTAATGGTCAAATATGCACAACTCAGGATGAGATCGAACAAGAATTTTATGATTTTTATGCAACCCTTCATACCTCAGAATGTAGTCCATCAATTCAGGAGATATTGCAATATGAACCCATATTTCCTTGTATTGTGTTTTATATGCCCTGTATTGTTATTTACTATATTTCTGCCTCTGATGTGGAACCTTTGTAAATGAACCATTGGTTCAAAGGTATTTGTAATCCTAGATCTTAATAAATAAAAATAAAACTTCTCTGATGTTAAAATCCCAACAGATGATTGGGAACTCTTAACGAAGTCCATAACTATTGAGGAAATTTATCACACTATCCACTCTACGAAAAAAGACAAAAGCCCAGGTCCTGACGGTTTCGCCCTCGAATTTTATGATACTTTTAAAAAATACATTAGGACCTTGGATGCAAATATTATTTAATCAAATCCAAAAAGTACATATATTACCAGACTCTTACAATCATGCCTATATCTCCTTGATCCCTAAACAAGGTAAATCTATAACTAAAACTGAAAATTATATGCCAACTGCCATCTTAAATGTTGATTATAAAATCTACTCTAAAATACTCAACAACATAATTTTACCACAACTAGGTAACATTATTAATGCTAATGAGACCGGCTTTATCCCAGATAGAAACATTCAATCTGGATTACATTCAATTCAATGCATAATGGAATATCTCCTCAATTCAGGTGCTCCAGCTTTGTTTCTTTCCTTAGATGCCACCAAGGCATTTGATAGGCTAGAATGGAACTACCTCTTTCAAGTAATGAAGTTTTTCAATTTTCCTGACCAATTTATAAGATACATTCAAACTATATATAATACACCTTACACCCAGATAAAAATCAATGGACACCTATCTAAGCCTATTTATTTGCATTGTGGGGTAAGACAGGGCTGTCTCCTATCTCTCTCACTTTTTTGTGATAGGCTTGAACCCCTTGTTAAAAGAAATTATGGCTAGCTGTTTGATTATCGGTATTCAAGTTCCCTGTTTAGAACTCAGATTTAATGCTTACGCAGATGAGCTTCTAATTTTGATTCAAGAACCTGAGCAGAGTTTAAAAGAACTAATTAAGCTAATATATGATTTATCTAAAATTGCAGGCTATAAAATAAATGAAACAAAATTGGAAATGATAATGTTTAATATTAAATACTCAGATCCATATAAAAATATAATCAATGCCATAATTCGAGAAAATGGGATGACTAATCTTGGTATTACTACATCCAATAAAATAAAAGACTGGTACTCTTTGAACTTTGAAAATTCATATTCCCTCTTAAAAAACAAATTTGCAGGCTGGAGCAAGCTTCCCTTATCAATATGGGGGAAAATCCAACTTATAAAAATGGCAGCAGTGCCTAATCTAACATATAGGTTACTATCTAGCCTATTCCCAATTCTTCTTAAATGGTTTTAAAAAAATAATAAACTTTTCAGCAATTTTATATGGAATAGCAAACAACCAAGAATTTCTTCATGCTTAATACGTTTTATTGATTTGACTTATTAAGATGATACAAACATTAAAACAGTCGGATACATTGCAAAGATCTTACAGACTGTTACATATGTCTGTAGAAGCAGAGAACAGAACATACTGGCCAAATAGTAGCAAACTGAATATACTAGCCAGGTAAGCAGTAGGATAATACTCTGTGCCTGGATGTACAACACCTATCCATCTGGAGATTAACTTTGAAAGTATTAGCAGTTGGTGCATTGCATTATGACTAGCTCATACAAACATATCTTACCTGGCCCCATCCTGTTAGTTTCTGCAGTATTTGACAAAGCATCGGAAATTATGAGAGGTCCAGGGCCACTGTCCTCTACTTTACACCTACAAATTACAAGAGATCACATACACAAAGGAAATAGGTCTTCATTGTCAGAGAAGATACTATCCTTTACTGATATTATACCATGCCATCCGTAGAGCAGGATCCCCTATAACTCAATAACAATCTCTCCAGCACTTGCCACTAAATGCACTATGAGAGGAGACCATTATAGTAGCATGGTTGTGCCTATTCAGCCGATTCCCTCCCTAGGTTTCAAAAACAGAAGGAAGGGAGTCCAGAGGGCAGTATATTTAAAGAGGGTATTGGTCACAGTATGTGATATTCTGGACCAATTGGTAACTTGAGCCATGGAGGTAGGTACCTCCCACAGGGAGGGGATTATCTGGGACTGCCATTTACACAGTAGGAGTCTTTTAACCTGCATACTGAGAACCAAGAATTTCTTGGTCTAAATTGTGTTTACCGAAAGACCAAGGAGGCCTTGCTTGCTTAAAATAAGCTATTATGCTTATATCTTCAAATTATTTATTAATTAGGTGCTAAATAAAAAAAAAAAACAAGAGTGAATCCACGGATAGAAAACTCCAACTTGAAGAATTATTACAAGGAATATATTAATGTTAAGAATCTGTAGTTCTTGTCATCCAATGGAATTAAATCCAAAAAATCCATTATTAAAAATGTATGCCAAATTTTACAGAGATCCCTTAATAAGACTAAATGATTAGGCTGGAGTTCACCCCAAATGACATTTGGGACAATCCTAATTTTACTTTATAAGGGAAAGCCCTACACAATAAATTCTGGTCCCAACATGGTATTAAAAAATGGGACAACTTTTACAAAAATGGTATTAAACTCCCATGGGATATCTTTAAGCAAAAGTTTCAGCTTAAAAATGGCCATTATTTTTACTTCAACCAATTAAGTAGTATTTTTAAAAAAGACTATTAAAGATGGGAAAAGGGCTCCAAGTAATAAAAATATTTATTTCTTTTTATTTGTTTATTGAAATCTTGGATTACAACCTTTGAGCTGAAAGCTCATTTACAGTACAAAGGTTCCATGTCACGACAAAACAGGGATACAGTAGTTAAATGATACAAGTTCAAACAGTGTTAACAAAGAAAACAAACAGGCAATTCAAATATAGATGTATAAGATGTAGGATTATAAAAGTACAGATATTATGATACAGTATATGCAGCAACACAATCGTGTGTAACATACGCGCACTAATAATGCAAGGCAGGAGACGGAGAGAGGACCATGGATGGGAAGGGACTGGTAGCAGGAGACGAGGGGAGGAGAGGGATAGTGAAGGAAGGACTAAGAGAGGGGATGAAGGGAGGACTGGAGCAGCCAAGTAGGCCTTATCAAAATTTAGCAGATGAGGGAGTAGATAGAGGGGGAGTGTGGGATAGGGCGGGGGCATGTAGATCTGGGCGGGGGTGGGGGGAGATGGAGGGACATGGCTCGGAAACTGAAGGAGGCATTGAGAGAAATATGAAGGTGGGAGATGCAGGAGGGAGAAAGTGGAGGTGTTGATAGGGGCTTGAGCAGGTTAAAGGTAGCAGTTACAACAGCTTAGGGTTGCAAGATAGTCATGAAGCTTATCTTTGAATGGGCTGAGTTTAGTATTGGATAGCAAGTCTTCGCTGAGAAAGTTTAGCCAGAGGGGAGCACGATAAAAGAAGGAGTATTGGCTCTGAGCAATGTGGTGGAAAGTAACTTTTAAGGTCAAGATGTTGGACCCCCTAGTGGTGTGGGTATTGTCGATGGGGGACAGAAGGCTTTGAACACCAGGAGATGCAAGCCCTAGCATAGACTTTTTAGCTAGAAGGCATACTTGGTACCAAATTCTGCAGTCCAAGTTTAGCCACCCTGACTGGGAATAGAGGTCACAGGTATGTGTTAGACGGGGAGTGTCAAGGACCAGCTGGCAGGCTTTTTGAGGGCCACTTTGACCCTCTTGAAAGTTGTATCAGTAGCAGCACCATATACTACCAGTCCATAATCAATCACAGATAGGACAGAACTGGTAATGGCTAGGTTTAGGGCACCATCTGATAGGCAGTGCTTGTGCCTAAATAGCTGGCCAATTCTAGCATTGGCTGCTTTAGCTACTAGGTCAATATGCTGAGTGAAAGAAAGAGAACTAGTCAAGATGACCCCAAGGTATTTGAAACTCTGAGCCATCTCTAGGGGGGTATTTTGAGAGTTCACTATGTGATATTGGTAGGATTTGTGCCTGTTATGGGGGGAGGTGAACATCATAGTTTTGGTTTTTGGTAGTTTAATAGGAACTTAGAGTAAATGAACCAGGACTTGGCGGCAGGGAAATTAATTTGCATCTGTTTTTCCAGCATTACTGGGTACGACTGGCTGGAAAAAAAGCATTGCATCGTCAGCATAGAGGAGGACCTTGTCCAGACATGCTCAAGGGAGGTGGTTCAAGAACAAGCTGAAAAGCAGGAGGCCCAGAATTGACCCCTGAGGTACCTCTGTAATTACAGCCCAGCTTTCGGAGAGGACATCAGTGATTTTCACTTGTGTTCTCTTGGAGAGGTAACTTCTAAATCAACATACAGTTTCAGGAGAGATTCCCAAGTGGGTTAACCAGTCCAGTAGAAGTTCATGGTTGACTGTGTTGAAGGCCTTGGTGAGGTCAATATAAGTAGCCTCCACCAAGTGGCCCTGGCCAACAGCATTGTGGGTATAGCCTGTGAACTCCACCAAGGTGGTGGTGGTGCTGTGTTGTTTTTGGAAGCCATGCTGCTCTGGGCATAGCAGCTGATATTTGTCAAAGTGGTCAATGACTTGGTCATAGACAATATGTTTTAGTGCTTTCAAAAGTGGGGGAGAATAGAGATCAGCCTATAATTGGCATGCCTTGCTCTATCCCCATTTTTGAAGAGGGGGTGACCACAGCCTTCTTCCATGCCCAAGGGAATTTGCCATGAATGAGCAACAGGTTCAGGATCCTGGTAAGGGGTGGTAGTACCTCATCTAGGGTTAAGGCAATGAGCTTGAGATCAAGTGTGTCACTGCCCACTCTGGTTTTCCTGAAGACTTGTGAAAGGTATTTTTTTGCGTTGGCCTGGGAGATAATTTTTAAGTGGAAAGGTGGGGGCAGAGCCAGTCAGAGAGACTGATGGGTTGAGGGAGTTGGAGATGTCATGAGGTGGAAAGAAATTTGGAGGGACCATGCTACTTAGGTCTGTAAAAGTCCTATTAAAAGTGTTAACTATAGTTACAGGGTCCTGATTTATTGTACTATTTAGACTGAGTAGGGCTGGGGAGGATTTTTTGGGTTTACCAGTAAGACTCTTCAAATTTTCCCAGAATTTGCAGCTATCTCCTCCGTTGCTAGACAACTTGTTGTTGAAGTAGTGACTCTTTGCTAAGTGAATAGTCCTTGTGCAGTTATTTTGAGCAGTTTTGTAGCTCTGGAAGTCTATGGAGGAGCCAATATTTCTGGCTCTGTGCCAGAGATTGTCCCTAAGTTTCATCTGCTCAAGGAGGACCAAGGTGATCCAAGACTCACTACACCCCTTGGTTTTGCACTTGATGGGAGAGGCATAAATATTACAGACTGTATTGAAGGTCTGGATGAAATGATGGAGTGCAGAATTGATGTCATTAATTGTGTAAAGATATGACCAGTCCAGCTCCAAAAGGTGCACTCTGAAAGAGGTCAGCTGCCCTTTTTTTAGTACTCTGGAAGTGTGTGTTTTAGCAGGGGTTCTGGGGGATTTATTTGACCAGGTACAGATTACAGGTGAATGATCACTGATAGGATCAGGGAGGACAACTGGGTGGGTAATTCTCTCGGGCAGATTCATAATCAACCAATCCAGCAGTGAACTGGAACCGGTTTGATAATTCCTTCTCATGGGACAGTCTACTAGCTGCGACATGAGTAGGCAGGAGATAACATCTTAGTACAGTGCTGCATCAGGTGAATGCCAGTTGATGTTGAAGTCACCTAAGATAAGAACCTCTGAGTTCTGGTCCAGGTTGGAGAGGTTGTTGAGGATTTCAGTGAAGCCTGTTGATTGCTCTTTGGGGGGGTATGTATACCGTAACAATTGTTACACCTTTGCTGTGAGCACCTATCATAAGTTTAATTGCCAGCATTTGTACATTTCTGCTGTTGGAAGGGCATGGGAGGCCGCATCCTAGGATAGTGTCCTTGGTATAAATGACACAACCCCCACCTCACTTCCCAATCCTATCTAGCCTAAAGGAGGTATACCCCTCCAGCTGAATGGCCATATCTGGAATTCTTGGTGAGGGCCATGTTTCTACAATGGAGAGCATGTCAGGCTTATGTTGTGATACCCAGACTTGTAATGAGTCAGATTTGGCCATGAGGCTGCAGATGTTGACAGATGCTATTGTCAAGCCACCAGATCTCTTTAGGGGAGCTGGTGTAGGGGGCGAGGGGCCGGGGTTGCGATGGATGTTACCTGAGAGTAACAGGAGTAGACTGGCCATCCATATTGCATGCCATTTAAAGAGCTTTAGCATCTGTGTATGGTTTCGGCCTGTGGGACGAATGTTCCTGCCTTTGTCAGAGATTATGACATTGAATAGTACAGGGAGAAGGGGGGCAGCACCACTGCAAATGCTGCATTGTAAAGGACAGTGTAGGGCTGAAAGTAGTGATGGCAGAGATGGAGGTAATTTTTTGGCATAATATGAGGTTAGAAACATAGAAACATAGACTTTGACGGCAGATAAGGACCGCTAGGCCCATCTAGTCTGCCCATTTCCCTACCTACAGGATAGGCCGCAGATCCTAGTTAACCAACAGCCTATATCTTCCTGCCCCCCACAAGAATTGCCTTATGTCTGTCCCATGCATTCTTGAATTCTCCCACAGTTTTAGACCCCACAACTTCCTCAGGAAGGCTGTTCCATGCATCCACTACCATCTCTGTGAAATAATACTTCCTCACATTGCCCCTGAACTGCACTCCTTCTATCTTTAAATTGTGTCCCCTTGTTCTTGCAAGTCTCTTTTTCTGAAAGATGCTACCCTCTTGGATTTTGTTGATTCCTTTGAGGTACTTGAAAGTTTCTATCATGTCCCCCCTCTCCCTTCTTTCCTCAGGGGTATACATATTAAGCTCCTTTAGTCTCTCCTCATATGGCTTCTCTTGCAGACCCTGCACCATTTTAGTTGCCCTCCTCTGGACTGCCTCTATCCTGTCTATGTCCTGCGGAGATGGGGTCTCCAGAACTGGACACAGTATTCCAGATGGGGTCTCACCAACTGTCTGTACAGAGGATAACAACTTCCTGTTTTCTGCTGCTGATGCCTCTCCTATACATCCCAGTATACCCCGGCCCTCCCTACTGCCTTCTCACATTGCTTGCTAACCTTAAGGTCATCTGATATGATTACCCCCAGGTCCCTTTTCTGTTTTGTTGTTGTTACTACCTCCCCACCCACTGTGTATTCTTCCCTTGGGTTCTTGTTTCCCAGGTGCATTATTTTGCACTTTTTTGCATTGAATCCTAGCTGCCATACATCTGACCATTTATCCAACCTTGCCAAGTCCCTTTTCATCCTTTCCACGCCGCCTTGTGTATCAACCCTGTTGCAGATCTTTGTGTCATCTGCAAAAAGGCATACTTTTCCTTCCAGTCCCTCTGCAATGTCACTGATGAAGACATTAAAAGGACTGGACCCAATACTGAACCCTGCTGTACCCCACTAGTAACGCCCTTTCTTCAGAGTGGACCATTTACAATTACCTTCTGTGTCCTGTTGTCCAGCCAATGTTTTACCTAGGCTACCACCCTGGGACCCACTCCCAGGCTGGTTAATTTGACTAATAATCTTTGTGTGGGACTGTGTCAAATGCCTTGCTAAAGTCTAGGTAGGCCATGTCCACAGCCCTCCCTGGTCTACTACTTTGGTCACCCAGTCAAAGAAATCTATTAGATTCGCCTGACATGACCTTCCGCTGTGAACCCATGCTGCCTTGGATCCTGTGCTCCACTGACCTCTAGGTACTCAACTATTCTTTCCTTCAGAAGTGACTCCATCACTTTCTCTACCACAGAGGTCAGACTGACAGGTCTGTAGTTTCCTGCCTCTGTCTTGGTCCCACTTTTGTGAAGAGGAATCACATCCACCTTCCTCCAGTCCTCGGGTACCACACCATCCTCCCATGATTTATTAAAAAGAGTAGCCAGTGGTTTCACTAGTTCCTTCCTTAATTCTTTTAGAATTCTGGGGTGAATTCCATCAGGACCCATTGCTTTGTCCACCTTCAGTTTTAGGAGTTCTTGCAGAACCCTTTCTTCTGTGAAAGGACTGGGATCGAATCTCATCAAGAGTGCTTCTGTTAATTGGATTAGGCACTTCCTCCTTTTGTGAATACTGAGCTGAAATATTCGTTCAGTATTCCTGCTTTTCACTGTCCCCCTCTGCCCACCCACCGTTCATTCTATTCAGCCTCACTATCCCTCCCTTTGTCTTTCTACGCTGATGTACCTATAAAAGGTTTTATCCCCCTTCTTAACTGAGTTGGCTATCTTTTCCTCAGTTTGGGCCTTTGCTATTCTGACTTCCCTCCCTGCTTCTTTCTGCCTTAACTGGTACAGCTCTCTGTCCTGCTCCTTCTGTGTTTCCTTATACTTCCGGAATGCTATCTTTTTCTTCCTGACTTTCACAGCCACCTCTCTTGAGAACCATAGTGGCTTTTTCTTTCGTTTTGATTTGTTTATTTGCTTCACACAAAGGCTTGTTGCCTCTGTGATGGCAGTTTTGATAATTCCCCATTGTTGCTCCACACCTCCTTCTAGCCTGTTTGCTAGTGCTTTTCTGAGGCACTCTCCCATCTTGCCAAAGTCAGCCCTCCTAAAGTCCAGTACCCTCACTTTTGGTTAGGTGGTGAATCAAAAGTGGAAGACATTTGGGAGTGAGACCCAGTGTCCAGGAGTGGTGGGATAATTGATAGTAGAACTAACAAGAGCTGGACGCTGAATGGACCCACTATAAAGGAAAAACTGAATGGTCATGTTGCCTAGAGCTACTGCCACAGATAAGGTGCTATGGATGACACAGGCTTTAACCTCAGGGGTGTGGACAGTTTACACCCGGGGGAGGGTGGGCCTAGTGCTAAAACTATTTGAAGGTGAGTCATCAGGGTAAAAGGAAAGGAGCTGAGAATAAGATGAGGGAGGCTGCCCGATTAGTGCAGTGGTAGGCCTTGCCTTTGGTTTCAGGATTACCTTTAAGTCTATGAGGGATACTAGATATGCAGCTGTTACAATACCTAGGACACTTAACTTAGTGTGGCACTATTAGATCATCCTGACAGCATTGAAGTAGGGAAGGGGAACTCAGGGGTCAGCCCTGAACAATCAAGAGAAAAGTCAGACCCCTTGCTGGATACAGAGGAAGCAGTGAAAAGACGGAGTTAGGAGACAGAAAAAAGGAAAAGAAATTAAACAGAAAAATTCAAACTGAGGTAACAAAGGCTGCGGAACAATTCACAGCACCTTAACTCTTGAATGAAAGCTGTCTGACAATCGATCAAAGAAGAAAAAGAATTGATGAAAATTTTGAACTCAAATCAAATAATATTACACTTTATCCTTGGTTAGTTTCTAAATTTTACAGACCCTCTCACATTATTTATAAAAAAAAAAAACAAGAAGAAATGGGAGGCAGAAACCAAGCAACAAATAACAGAAGAACAATGGAGGTTAATTCTGACACACATATGCAGATATAATCTGACTAGGGATAAGGCCATTCAATTCAAGGTAATCAACAGAGCTTATTATATCCCACATCGACTCCACAAGATGACTTTACTAGATTCTGACTCATGCTGGCATTGTGGAACTACAAATGCAGATTTGGCGCACATGTTCTGGAACTGCAACTGAAGTAAGGTTTGGTGGGAACAGTCCTTCATCTTCCTAGAAAAACTGGGCCTCCAGTTACAAGAGTGGAAGGAGTTTACATTTATAATAATAGAAATGTACACTCAGTTTCAGTTAGATAAAAATGATAAGGAAATTTTTAAAGAGAATATAATGGTTATTAAAAGATTAATCCTAAAATACTGGAAATCGACTGAAATGAACTCGAGATTTCCAACATTGGAATGGAAACAATTGTTCCTATCTGCACTTTACAATAACTATTTCACAAACTATGAATCTGTCTGGGACTCTGAAGGCTCTACAATAAGAGGCCGGACTGGACCACAAAAGATTTCTTTTGGCTCTACAGAATAGACAGTTTTTCAAATTGCAATCTTCCTATTGTAATTATTTTTATGTATTAGTAATAATTAACTTTTACACCCTGTTGATTGAAGATATAAGATAATGCAAGTAGCATCCTATTTATATGTGAATTGTTATAGGATTTGGTTTGCTTCTGTTGAATATGCAAAAAAATATATATATTTTTTTTAAAAGAGTACTGAACGAAAATGAAAGGAAACTAAATGGGTAAGAATTAGTGCAATAAAGCTATTGCAATCTTTAAATGACCTTGTTATTTTTAAAGTGCCATTAGAAAGGTAAAGGGAAACAAACAATTCCTTCAATTGATTGATCCAAGGAAAGCTTACAGGCTGCAAAGCAAAGATCATCCATGATTCTTTTCCTTTGCAAAAATCTGTATTTATTGCCAAACTATTCTTTAAACATACATCTTAACCTTTCGTTACTCCAAATGTGGAAGACTGCATGAAAAAGCGGAACAACATGTGGGTTTCACTATTGCACCATCAATGAGTATTTGTCGATGCCAAATATTTGCTTGCAGTGTAATAGAGCCTTAAAGAGCAGCAGATGTCATGACAACTTTAAAAAATATGCTATTTAGACACATTTTATCTTATGCTTTTTCTGTAACTGTCTCATTTCTTTATTACTAAGTACATTTGCATGGAAACAAGATCTCTGCCTATTTGCCCTGTCTGTTTACTTCTGCAGTAACAGTTCTGTTTATGACATCCCAATCTGTTGCTGTGGAGATAACTATGATGGCATAAACAGGGCATTACAAAGGGGAACTTGTTTAACCAGGAAAGGCACACTAAGCCAAGGCTTGTTTCCAGGTGCGACCTGGGAGCACAAGGAAGTTAATCGACTTGCTCAGGGTCACACAGTATGCAAGTGAGGGCTGTGGGATTCAAATTCAAACCCAGGTCTCTAGGTTTGCAGCTCAATATACTGCCTCCTATTATGATGTCATGTGTAGACAAGCAGCCAAAGCGAATAAAGTCCAAGGGACAGTCATCTGGTTTTTATGTCAGTTCCCTCAATAATAAAGAAAAAGAGGAAAGAATTGCAAAAATATAGTTCTGGCTGAATGGTGCAGAGGGTAAAAGCACAGCATTGTAAAACAATGGGTTGCAGGTTCAGTTCCCATGGTTGGTAAATAAGTTGGGCAGGGCCACAAACAATATTGTCTAGGGAAATCTGAGCTGCAGTAAACTTTTAGCTGGCCGAGTGGTGAGGAGGGCTGAGGTGCTGGACACCGCACCTCCCATCACATTGGTGTACTGGTTTCGGTAACAGACAAGGGTTGCTTGGGGGCTGGTGGAGGGAGGAGAAGGATGAGTGAGAACCCATTGCTCTCTCTCCTCCTTCATGGTGGTGGGACAGTGTGCACTGCTGCTTGGCTGGCATCTACCAAAAGCTAGGCGGTGCAGCAGTGGTCACCAGAATCAAATGCTGGAGGTAGGTGCTGAGGTCGTGGAAAGTCTTCACCGTCTAACTGCACACCACTCATGTAAAGTACACTTACACCAGCTAATAGCTGGTGTAACTGTACTTTGGCGGATGTCCTCCAGGGGTTGTTCCAGAATAGCAAAACTGGAGACTGCAGCTGCCCTTCCAGACTAGGGAGCAATTGCTGCCATAAACTCCCTAGCACCATGTCACAGACAGTTTGTGTCATAAGTGGTGGAGTAAGTCCACTTTGGCGCAAGCAGCCTGTGACATGTTGCAGGCTGCTTTGCAGAATACCAAAATGTTGCAACTCCTTGTGTAAAATGCTACTTACATCATTTATTTTGGTGCAATTCAATTTATGCCAGGCGTAACCCTTTGAGAACCAGGACCCTAGTGTCTATCACCACTTGCAAACACATACATGTGCACGCGCATGTATACACACACACACACACACACACACACACACACACACACACACACACTTACACTCACACTCACACACTCCACTGCACACATGCATGCACGTACATAAACACAAACCCCACTGCACACACCACTTTACACACAGATGCTTGCACATACCATGATACACACATACATTCAATACACACAGTTGCCCCCACTCCTCACTATGCAGGTACTCCCCTCCCCGCCCCAACCTGATTGCAACACCAATGGAAGTCCCAATGTCTCCCTGGTGCTCCAGTGGACCCCCCCCACCTTGCCACCCACTCAGGCACACCCACCCAACTCCCCCCATCCCAGCATGTTCTGTCTGTCAGCGAGCAGGTCAACCCACTCACCCACACAACACAACTGCCTGCTGACAGAGCCAACTGTGAATGACAGATACTGTACTACTGTAAGCCCATTGGTAGACCATGTCGACCAATGGGCTTGCAGTGTGTACTGTAAGCTGTCATTCACAACTTTGTGAATGACACAGATCATTCACAAAGCTTTGCATGACAGCCTACAGTATGCACTGCAAGCCCATTGGTCAGCACAGTCTACCATTGGGATTACAGTAGTACAGTAGCTGTCATTCACAGATGGCTCTGTCGGCGGGCAGCCGTGGTAGTGTGTGGGAGGGTTGAGCTGCCAGCTGATGGGTGGAACATGCTGGAATGGGGGAAGAAGAGTGGGGTGGGGGTGCCTGAGTGGGTGGAGGGTCCGCTGGACCACCAGAGAGATGTTGAGACTTCTATTGGTGTTGCGATCAGGCCAGGGCAGGAAGGAGGGTTCTACTATACTAACAGGGATTATGCCGCAGTGCTTTCCATGTTACCAGGGATGCGGCCAGGGAGGCGGGGTGCTTCTGGACTATCCAGGACATTACTGGGTTACGTTCTTTTATGGATTCATGCAGGGGGGAACACTGGACCACCAGGGATACTGTGTGGTATGGAACACAGTATGCAATTGGGTCAGGGAAGGGTGGGGGAACCACGAGACTCCATGGGATTATGTGTGTGGCTCACAGCCCTTGCAGGGCACCCGGTGCATTCTGCTAGGAGCATCCCTGCAAGACTCATGCAAATGGGGCCATAATGACATGCAAGTGGCCCCATTGTGCCTTGCATGCTTAATGACTCAATTTGCATGTTTGTGGCTGTGAATGGCATCATTGGGCGCAGTGCATCTGGAGATGCATTGCCCCATTGGTTTCCCAGCCCATCCAGGGGGTTGCACTGGTGCATCTCAGGTTGGGCACAACTGTGGTATTCACAGAGGGGATGCACCGGGAGCATCCCCCAGTGCATCTTCTGTGAATACCATGGTTCAGTTATGGCACTTCTCATTGACGCTGAGGCAGCTGAGATGTGCCGGGTGCAAATGCTTTGAGAATTCTGCCCATAGACTCCAGCATACAAAACATATACCAAAAACTGTAGGATACCACATTAAACAATTCCTGAATCCATAGGCCCTCCTTGCAATTGCCCAAGTGAATCTCCTTCCATTAATCGACTACAGTGTCCCCATATATACAGAGACCTCCACCAAGCAACTAAACAGACTGAATGCAACCTATAATGACATCTGCAGATTTGCTTTTATGGCAAAATACACCAACCATCACTGTACCCTCTGTGGAGGGGTTGTGGGATAACAGAGGGACCAGACATCAAACTTCAGGTTCAACACACAATCTTTGTGTGTTGTTTATTCAAAATACAGGAAATAAGCTTCAGCAATGGCATATTCCTTCTTCAGTACATCAGTTTGTAGCAACAGACTATGTATGTCCTTTCTCTGCACTTAGCTACCACATACTGACACTGATCTCTAATCTAACCACTTTTCAGTGAAAACCCTTCATCCCTATGTGGGGGCTCAAAAGGAAAAAAAACAAGCTAAAAGCAAAGAATCTCAGTGAAGAAACACTGAAACAAGGGCTACCCCAAAGGGCACTGGCAACAAATCAAGTTTCGAAGAAATACAACATTATACATACTTCCATAATGCAAAGCATCATGAGATATATGCAAATCATCATTACATTTCAGATTGTCTCAGTTTACAGCAATTTACATGCATTTTAAATAGCACAACTAACTTAATTATTATTATACAGTTAACTAGTACTTTTTACCTTTATCAATAACACCTAGTGCCATGGTATTTTCAACATTTACAGGTTTCATACACATAAGACATATACATAAAGGTATTTTATGACATAGTGCTATTACATACTAAACCCAACAACGATAAACACAACCTGTTTTACATATGCTTGGAGGTCACCACAATAACCTCCCTGTAACAGGACCTGAGAGGGAAAATGAAAATTAGAGAGGACACTATAGCATAGTCAAGAAAGGAAAGGGGGTGCCCATAGGTGGCCAAACTTATGGTCTAGAAATTGTAAAGGATAGATTAGGCTAAGAAACATAAGAACTGTTGCAACAGATTTAAGAAATGGTCGGTCCTCAAGAGTGGTAGGAGCTCCCTGTCACACCCTATACCAGTTCCTCAGATGCTGCCCCCCTCAGCTCAGAAAGACTACAGCCTCGGTTGTGTCATTGGCAAGGCCATTAGAGAAGGTGACATATTGCCCCTATTCCCCCTACTCTAACCAAAAATCTTCCCCCAGACCCTCAGTAACTCCACCAGCCTCCTGTTGGATCCCCCCAGGATCTTCACCTGCCTGGGAGACAAAGCCTTCTCCGCAGTCACCCTCAAATTGTGAAACAGACTGCCCCATGCCCTTTGCTCACTGGACTCTCACCCCTCTTTTAAATCTTGGTACAAATCTGCACTAATAGCCAATACCATCTGTGCCTGCCTCCAGGATGACCCCCCCCCACCAGTGTCCCACCTAGAATTTTTCACCTTGCATCTCAGGACTCATTGGGCACTCCCAGAATCTCAGATTACCCCAACAAGAGCGCAATCCTAATGCACCAGTCCTGTGTAATTCCTTGCAAATGATGTTATGTTTATGGCCAATGATGGCCAAGCCATGCATTTGCACCATCCTGCATCACTATTCATAAATTAACTATGTAATGTTGTCTTTATGCTGTACTGCCTTTTGGCACACACCACTGTACTGTATTTATTTATTGTATCTCTCCTCATATTCACATGCTTTACTGTATGTGCAAAGTGTGTTGCACCCTCAAACTGTTGTACTGGTTCTTTGTTTGTCATATACTATGTACCTGTATTGTAATCACTGTGCCATCTTCATGGCTTGAGTCCTGCCTGCAAATGGTCCATTGGATCAGTGCACCTACCCAGTAATCAAGCACAAAAAAATAAATAAATAAAAAGTGTTACAAAAAAAATCTAGTGCAGTGTAAAACTACAGGCAAATTACAATGCAGATGGCTGACTGGAACTGGAATCATTTGCTCATCTCTTAGGCATTCAATTATTGATTAGACATGCCTGTAAATATATAATATATATATATATATATATATATATATATATATTAAAACACAGTTGGCTCTCCGCCATAGGAACCATTATTGTATATTTCCCTATATACCTCCCAATTACAGCTGTATACCTCTGTGGGGATAGCTGGAGACCTCCAAAGGTATACAGCTCTGTAACTCAAAATTAAGGCTGCACCTCTGTACTGTGGGGAACCTCCCCCCGATGCTGGGGCACTCAAATCCTGAAAACCAAAACCATTTGTAGGCAAGCCTCTCCCCCAGCCCCCCCCCCCAACCTGGAGCTCTTCAAATCTAAAAAAAAAATAGTTGGATGTCAGCTGCAGGGAAAATGACAGAAAACCCTTTCCCCAATACTTACCAACAGTCTCTTTTTCCCTCAGAGCTCCAGCTCTCTCATTGACTGCCATTCACACCATGCTGCTGCTACCATCCGAGACTCCAGGCCAACGTACTGCACTGGCCCCCAGAGCACTGACACATGCCACTACCGGACCACAAACCATCATCTCAGCCACCGATGCCACTCATTCACACCACCACACATAGCAGCAATCCATGAACCCACCAATGAACTAAAGGCTGACCTGCCAAGACACACACCCTTTTGTAGGGAAACCCTGCACTAAGGAAACAAATGGGGCTGGAGACAAAACAAACCCAAAAATGGTTCCGACCACAGTTTTCCAGAAAACTGATCCAGCCCCACACAGCAGGTAAAACCAAATAAAAAACTGCTAAGTAGTATATAAAACAAATGATAGGTATGTGTGGCATATAAGGGTATATGCCCATCTCGGGGGGGGTGCTAATTAGATAATAAAGCCACTCGCCCTTTGGGCTCATGATCTTATGATCTAATTATTCCCCTCTCAACAGGAATATTTCCTTGTATATCACACAAACCCATCATTTATTTTCTCTCATTTAATTAGTATTTACTCCCCAAAACTGCCCCACCTCAAGCCCTATTTGCCTAGCAGACACCCAGATTCGACAGTGACCCATACCCCAGAAAACTCCCTGTATTTGCCCGTGGGGCAGCTAACTCATCAGGACTTTGCCAAAAGCCGAGTGCCATCATGCTGGGCAGATGGGAGGTGCAGAGCCAGAGTGCTGCCAGCATCATCCTGGTCAGCTTCACCTCGCTGTTCTCTCACCCAAGGAACTCAAGAAGGGAAGCAATGCCAGGACTCTGCACATAAATGTATACAGTATTAGTTTTTTGTTTGTTACATTTTTCTATGAGCACTTTTAAGTGCTAGTCCACAGTATATGCACAATGTAATTATTTCTGCCAATCAGTCAAGAGGGCTATAGCAATGTAAAAGTTGCAGTGAATTATTTCAGGATTAAAGTACAGAATTTCAGATTTTAAATTCTTCATTGAATGATTATATTTAAAATGTGACTACATAAGAACTGAGCAGAAGAGGGCAACATGCTTTAGCTCTGAAAAAGCTCTCAAAGCAGGAGAGCAAATGTTAGGTTTTTGGACAGAGACAGAGACAAAGAGAGAGAGAGAGAGATGTCTTCAGGAATTTTGTAACTACTGTAGCTTGACTTTTAATCAGTTTTGTATATTAGCTTCAACCTGCCAGAGTATTAATCTTTTATTTGTGGGGTGTGTGTGTGTGTTTGGTTGCTCAGCTTCTGCTACTGGTTCAGATCCACAGCGGTGGCACTTGAAATATAAAGTGGTACCCATGCTCAGCTGCATTTTGGGAAAATATTTTCTTATTATTCCCTATTTATTCCATATTGTAGCTAATTTTAAACAGCCCCTTTTCCTAGACTCAACAGATGAGAAGGTGTACAACTCCTTAGTGAAAGTGCCACCACCAGATTCAGATCTGTGTACCCTTACTAAGATTTCATAATACGCAACTCCAAATTGTAAAACTGGCCCTGTTAAAATGCACAAACACAAAAACGTCTGCATACAGGGATGGTGGTGCTCCAGGACAGGAAAGACAAGGCACAAAATAAAACAGTCGGGCACGCACCACCTCAAACAAAATTAGAAATGAACACATTGGCTAGAGTAGTTCAGACTTTGTTGTCCTTTATTCAATGGTACAATCACATATTAAAAATCAGCATCTTGGGTTCATGCCTAAGGTGTTTTGTATGTTAGGTTCTTTATCAAAGGCTGAACTGTTTAAACTATTGCAGCCAAGGTGTTGATTTCTAATTTTGTTTGAGGTGGTGTGTGCCTGACTGTTTTGTTTTGCACCCTATTAAAATGTCTAATAATTCTGGAAGCTAGATTGAAGTGTGGTAAGAATGCTTTTCATGTAATGTGGCTGGGAATTACATCTCATGTAACTATGGGGGAAAAATTATATGGGTGAAAATGGTTCTCTGCCAAAGAGAAGGTAGGCTTTTCTTGACCCATTTTATAAATGTAAATAAAGTATGGCATGCCAGCAGAGACCCAATAATTAATTGCACTATTGTGAATTGTTCCAGCTGCACATGTATTTGTGCTGAATACTGAGGGTGGGAAATTCAAAAGGGTTGTGCATGGCGCAACCCACCAATGCGCCCCAGCATGATATTCAAAGGGGCAAGTTGTGCTGCGCAACCCCCAATGCGCCGGGGTGCATTGGTAATGTATGCGGCTCGAGTGCAGGGGGGTGTGCCCATGCATATGTGGCACATCCCGATATTCAGGCCGGGATGTGCGGAGCATATGCCATCACAACCCCACCTTGCGCTGCTCAGGGGGGAACAAAGTTGTGCCTAGTAAAACCAGGAGCAAGTCCTGGCCACCCACAGGTGAGCTGCTGTATTGCAGGGCGCAACATGGCAGCCGCCAGCCGTGGGTGGCCACCCCCCCACCCAGAACACTGTCCACACACTCCCTGGCCCGGGAGTGACATGCCCCCCCAATTGCCTGAACGTGGGCAGATGTGTACATATCCTTGGTGGTCCAGTGGACCACTTTCCAACACCCGATCGCGGGCTTAGGTGAAATACACCCCTGGTGGTCCAGTGGAAACCCCCACCCAGCGCCCGGTCGTGGGTGGAATCACCGATAAAAAACCCTGCTGGTCCAGTGGTACCCCTTCCCCACCAGCTCACTGGGGACCCCGCCACCCAGCACCCCCCCAGTCAGCGGCGGGCGGCAGCACCCTGCCTGCATGCCACCCGGCTGCCTGCTGACTGACAGCGTACAGTAGGGTCTGTATGCCTATTGGTCCACTGCGTGGGCCAATGGGCGTACAGACCATACTGTACTACACAGGCCCGTTATGTGAATGAACGAGTAAACGCATCTATTTATGCACCTTTTTTGCTGTGTTCACCTTTTACTTTGGTTTCAAATGAGTGCCGTGACTTGCTGGATGCTTCAAATGTTGAGGTCTGTTAGCTCTGTCCTCACAAAAGAGGTATCACAAAGTCTCAAAAATGTATCAGCACTGTTCTCAGGATCTTACACAGTCCCCAAAATCTTTCTTTTAAATTATTTGATCAGTCCCAAATCAGCCTGCTCACACCACCAGTACAGGTAAACTACATCTTGTTTTGATGAAGCGACCCAAGTTGCCAAGGGGGTTTTAAGGACTGCTTTGAAGTGCAACAGCTTCTGTTTAGATATTTAATATGCATAAACAGTGCTGACAAATTTTCTGCAGGTCATAAGATCCTTAGAACAGAGCCGACATATTGTTTTTGTTTGTTTTTTGAGACTGTACAATATCTCATTTAGGAGCTAATAAACTCATTGCAAGGCTGACCACATGAACAGGGTATAACTCTTCAAAGCTACTGTAGTCTCAAAAAACAGCTTTGTTAGCCTAATAAAAGTTATAACCTACAAGGTACTCATTTTTTTCCCTGCATTTGGTTGTACAAAATCTTAGATTAAATGGTATAGAGATCCATAAACTACCTAGAACAGTGCAATTATATTTTTTTATCATTCTGGTGATGTTCATGGAGATTCAAAACTGTCATTGTTCTGCCAGGTAGAAACATTTATAAAAACAAATGGCTGGAGAAATCAAACTATGTGTGCAAATTTCATTTGTTTAACCTTTGTTTTATAAGGTAGTTTCCACAATTAATCTGAGATCTCTTTTGCAAGTGTGTCCAGGAAGTTAAAAAAAATCTGGGTCCCTTTATCACAGTTTAAATAACAAATTATTGTTGAACTAACCATTGGCTTTGTGACAGTAAGCACTGGGAGCTTCATAATAGCGACAGGGTAGTTTTTGTAAGAGCCCAACTTGTTTGTTGGCGCACTTCTTGTCTGCTGTCACTCGGGCCATGACATTCCTCTGCTCTTCTACCCAGCCCCACCTGTAAAGGCAAAATAATATTCATCAGTGCATAGCCAGAACTGTACAATGATTAGAAACAGTTACTGCAAGATATAGATCACATTGTAAATAAATCTCACAGTCACAGAATGCCCTGTCACCCCTGCAATGATAAAGGAATAATGCACAACAGGGTGTGTGTGTCATGCTGGGATGACGCCACGCCTGGGGGGGTTGGACACGAGGCCGCAGGCCGAGTGCGTCCAATGCCCCAGGCGTGGCGTTATCCCAAATGACACACACCCTAGAGTGCATTATTCCTATTATACAATGGCTCGTTGTTATACAGAATAAAAAAAATAATTTTAAAGATGTTTCTGTGTGGAAAAATATTTTTTGTTTTTAAGAGAAGATGAAACAATCAATCAAAAGCTCTATCTACTGCTCATCTACATGGGTTCACGGTGAGGCTGAGACTAGACCTGTGGAGTCATGCTGGGATAACGCCATGGGTCCAGCCCCAAACTGACCAATCACAGTCCAAGATTCTTTCTTGCCATTGTATAATTGTTATCATAAACCAATGCTGCATTTTTTATGGCTGACCAACATAGAACCCCTGAACTATGACATTTTTGGTGACATGATGATGAGTCAGGCAGGAGTTGTATTGGAGTGCTATTAACAGTACTCAAAATGGCTGGCCCAGTGGTGCTGAGGGCTGAGGCGCTGGACGCCACACCTCATACCATGCTGGCGACTCGGGTTCAGGAGCGAGCTTGGGCCGTCATCAGGGGGTCGGCAGGGGTGGGAGAGGATTGAGCATCTGAGGGACTGCTCTCCTCTCCTCTTCTGGGGGTGGAAGTTTGGGATTCCTGGCTCAGCAGTGGCCACTAGCGGATGCTGGTGGTAGCACTAGCGCAGGGACATAGTGAGAGAGGGACGTCAGCAGTTTCCAGTGACAAATGAGCATGGCGCCATGCAGGAAACATTGCACGCCATGCCCCTGGGGCAACCTACAAGGAGGAAAATCCCCGTCCACCAGTAGGCGATGGTGGGGACCAGGGACTACCCCCCACACCCAGGCCAAGTGTGTCGGCTACTGCCGGGGCTCCTCCGCTTCCAGGATGCCCATCCAGACTTTCAGAAAGGACACCTGAAGAGAGTGGCGGTCCCACCCCAGGGGCTTAATCTGGGGGAACGGGCACCAGGATGATGAAGTGGAGCACCCCCACCCGACAGGTAGGACTGAGCCTTCAGTAGGGCAGGAGACAGGTATGTCGAGTGTCCCTGCTGGAGAGAGTCTGGTGGTTCGGAGCTAGGCGGGAAAATAAAGTTAAAAAAAAAACAGTACTCAAAATCATCCAGTTGCTATTAAGTAAAGGTGCACTGGAATAGATTGGTATTCTACAAAGCAGCCTGCTTAAACAGACTATGACTTCACAGGGGAAAGTTTCATCAAAATATATATTTTTAGACATGTCAGCTTTTATTTCACATATTTTCCATACTTAACATCCCTGTTTTTTTTTTTTTTTTTAAATCCAAGCTGCTTTTCTATGCCTGACACCTTAATCTGTGAGTTACGATACTGTTATTGTTTCCTCAGCAAGGAGTTATGATTTCACAGGCAGAGGTCTGTGATGTCAGGTGCAGACAAGTAGCAGGAGCCGATGAAGCCTAGAGCACAATGATCCTATTGTGATATTTCTGTACATAGTCCTAAAGAGGAGTAAGATGATAAATACAGAAAACAAAATTATATTTAAAATGTATCTTAAAATAATATATTGTGGAGTACACTTATGTACTTTTGTATGGGGCTAATACCAGCTGCCATCCCTTTTAGTGCCCTTAGAACAATTTGTAGCAATTATCTCATTATGCTAATTATTGTGTTGGCAGGTGTAACCCCCACCCCTGCCTTTTGCCAAAATGACAGGTGGCATGCTGTTGGCGCTGGCAGCAATACCTGGTAGGGACCTGGGTTCGGGGAGGATGAGGTTACTCGGCACAAGGGGACCTAGGTTTGGCTACTCTGCACAGGGGCACCCAAGTAAATCCGAACACAGGAAGCAATAACTGTAATGTCCAGAACCAGGAATGGTATTTTTCAGTGTGGCTTTTATTCACAACTAGCTGAACACAACAAAGCATAGATGGACCCCCATGGGGCTACGTTTACTGATAATGCAGATTAGAGACTACAAGGTGGTCCACTGGAAGAATGAACCATTTCTACTGTTTTCAGGCTCTGGACCCACCAGGCACACAGCTCGGACTTGCATGAGCTTTGGGTATACAGCCCGACTGGCCCGGCTCCCCTGCCGGCCACTTGACTGACGGTCCATTGGAAGAATGAACCCATTTTACTTGTTGTGGCTCCCCACACCACTTAGAGTCTGCGACCCCTAGAGAGATTTCCCATCTGCTTCTTCTGGCTCCCATCTCACAAAGAGAATTTTCTTCACCCTTTTTGTGGCTCCCCACACCACTTAGAGTCTGCAACTCCTAGAGAGATTTTCCCATTTGCGACCCACGTCTGGGTACTTCCCTCATCACTGGCCAAGCGCATGAGGCAAGTAGCAATCACAGCAGAAATCTGTAGAGGTGGACCTGGTTACTAAAGATGGGGGGGTGTTCCCACCTCCAGCTCCCACAGGCCATACCCAGCCATTTCTCTGGACAAACTGAAACTTTGAAATGTAGATTAAACGGTGGATGAACTGTTGCACCCCCTCTACAATATTACTTGAATTCACACAGCACTTTAGCTTTTGACACTACTCCATTTGTTTGTCCTAGTACTATAGGCCTCCCAAATAGTAGTTCAAATCCCAGATTTCTTCACATTTCCCAGGCTGAAGAAACATATTTTTTGCCCTCTCATATTAGAGCAAACACTCACCCTTTTGTTGCAGGTGCCCCACAGGCGAAGTACAACTCTTTCCACTTCTCAAGCACAAACTGAGACTGTAATAGGCAGCTTTCTTTCTTCTGCAGAAATTTAGGGGATTGCCCCTGGAATCTACATGGGGATACTTTACTTTCTCCCCCCCTGGAGGGAGGGGGGGCACTGAGACCTGTACAGCGGTCTCCACCACTTGAACACTGGACACTCACTCCTTCTCCTCAGAAGGTAAACAAAGACTCCCTTCCTGCTTGAGGGCAAGCAGGAGACTGACTTTGAAAACTCCCAACGTTCTATCTCACTCCCTCTGCTGCAGATTCCAATGTGGCTTATGCAGCTGCGACAGTTCTGTTGGTGATGTCATCTCTCAGTCTCAGCTGAGACTGAGAACAGAGTGAGACAGTGTGAAACCCATTTAACTGGAGTTTCACAAGCTGCCTTCCCTGCCTACCACTAGGTCTTACTGGGATTCTAGTAACCCCGGGTAACAAGGGGTTGCACAGGGGCTAGAAAACCCCTTAGACTATCTGTCAGTCAGTCAGAGTCTGAACCACCTAGAGAGAAGATGTATGTACCTACTGCTGTCTAGGAATAAACTGTTTATGCATTTATTTCTGCGTCTGTCCAGTTTATTCACATGGTCCAGTAAGGGGTCCTCACCAGCAGCAACAGATGGGTCTGGCAGACCAGACAGAGAATGTAAGGGTCTCTTAGTGGCAGAGCAAACCAAAACACCACACATGGCGGAGAGTACGGCCCTTCGTCTGTCCAGTCCCCATCTTGCTTGTCTGCATTGCTTGGCACCCCAAAGTCATCACCAAAGTATGTTTGAACTGTCTGAATGCTATTTAAACTACAGCCTTGGCTGCAGAAAGAAAAATTAACTGTGTCCTGCCTTATCCAGCAGCCTGCAGTCCTCCTACTGTATTAAATAAACTGTCACAAAGGACACTGTTCAACATTGCTAGCCAGCTAAATGAATGAACTGTCAGCAAGTTATTTTTTTTTCTTTCTATAAGCCCCACAGAACTCCACAAACTGCAACTCCCATGTTGTGGCAGGGCTCATAAATGTTCATTTTGCCAGGCAAGCTCCCTCTATGCCTCCCAGCTGCAGGTGTTGAACCCTAAACCTCTCCCAGTGAGGATCGCAGCTAGACAGAAATTGAACTAATAAGCTCACAGTTGCAACAGAACCACCTTTCAGTTACAACTCCAGCTCAGCACTGTTTCAACCTCTCTGCACCAACTAGGCCTGCTGCATCCCCTGACTCCTCAGCAGTGCCTGCCAACCCCATTTTATGGCTTTCAGCTGTACAGCCGTGGCTCTGCCTTGCACTTAACCTTTATGCCCTGTTAGCCAAACCGAGCAGTCTCTGCCACAATGCGCACATTACTCCACTCATTCCTGCTTCCTCACAGCAGCAGTCCACAATGCCACCTCATTACCAGGACATTACCTCTCTGCCTACCTGCTGCTTTGCACTACTGTGTCCCTGTCCTCCCCTCATAGTTTCAGTGAACCGGGGCTCCACTCCTCACCATGGCTCCACTCTGTTATTCCCGATCTGCCATTACTGAAAAAAAAATTCCACAGAGGTACTCAACGTAAGTACTTGGAGAACAAAAAAAACACAGAGAGAAAGCAGGGAAACGTAGGTCAGAAACACTACATGTAAGCTATAACCCACAACAGGTCATGGGTATGCTAGGCATTGATGCATGCCCCAGGTGTGTTGTGAGGCACAAGGGTACAGCCCAAGTGTTCTCCAATCAACTAGGGGCATGCATTAATGCCTAGTATACCCACGGGCCTGGAGGGAGTTATTGCACTAATGAAATGAACCCCTTTTCAGATCAAAATAAAATACAGAAACATTTTAAAATTCATGAAAAATGTATTTTATTACTCTGCCAGAAAGTAGTTAGACCTCCAAATTATTGATAATACAAATAATTTTCTCACTAATTTTTTCTTCTCCTCATTGAGATTTCAAATATGCAATTTGTTTTATAATCCACAGAATACTTTTTAATAAAAATCAACCATAACTATTTTGTGACCGACGTCAGTCATCACTGAACATGCCACATGCATCCCTACTTCTTCTGCTTTTCTTCCGCCCCTGCAACCACAAATCACGCTGGCTATTCAATTTTCTTTTTTAACATACATATTTTTCACCTTTATTTGTCTGTTTCCCCCAGCTTGCATCATCAACAGAATTTCATCTTCATGTGTTTTGATCCCCACCCCAGTAGTGTTTTGGGGGTATGGTAGATGGCAATTGGTGCTACAAAAGTGAGTCAATTGGGGCTAGCATAGGGCAGTAAGAAACAGAAGTGGCCTTGCCTGCAGCTTTAAGTCTAGCCAAGAAATCAGGGATGGCGTAGGTTAGTTTGAAACTGATTAGTCTTCAGAATCTGGCCCTATTACGCCTTGATACCCTCTGTCTCCCCCACTTTGGACTCCATAGGTAATCTACGATTCCAAAAGATATACACTTCTGCAAAAAATACTATTTTATGTATACATTTCATATTTCTTGGCCACATTAACATCATTTTTTCATTTTTTTTCTACTTGCTATTCTCTCTGTCGCTAAATCAGTTTGAAATATGGCGCCTACTCTATTTGCTTCTCAAATGCATGTGTCAGAAACATCACTCGCATTGATTTCGGTGCAGTGCCCTAACAGAATCGACATGTTAAGTGTGAGTTTCCTGGGGGCGTTAATCAATGCCCACTTGACACGTTTTGCCCAATGAGCTTACTGGGCTCAGTGGCATTTCTGAAGGCCATTTTATAAACCGCTTGAACTTCCAGCCTGCTCGGTTACACTCCAAGCACCATGGCTCCTCCACTGCCCCACTCGCTCCTGCTCTGCCCTTCTCACATGCTCTACCCTTCTCACAATTATGGCTTCACTCTCCCGATCTGCTGTTCACACTCAGCCACACTACAAAGGGCCATAAATAGATAATTGTGAGCAGGGAAACAAACAAATAAAGGGGGCCTTCTCAACAAATGAAAAATATCAGTACAGGAGCCCCGTGGAGCAAATACATAAACAGGGACAGAGAAACAAACAACAACAAAAGAATAAACAGCAAGCCACCTCAGGAGCTACAACAGTGCAAATAATAAATAACTGGAGCTCATCTGGGAACATTAGATAAAGCAGAGCAGCTACACATTCAACATGGGCAAAAGCAAAATGATAAATAAACAATTCAAGCAAGGCTATATACTAAATAAATGGGGGCAAGGAAGAAAAGGTGAATAAACAAAGCACAACACTGAAAAGAAAAACAAAAGCTTCACAATAACAAAAAGGGTAAAGTCAAACAAATTCTATGATATCCCCCCAGTAGCTTTCACTCACCAAAACAAAATCCCACCATTTTTCTGTGCCAAGTCATGAGGAAGAAGGACAGCAGCCACAAGAATCATCATTTTGGGCATTGTGGAAGCAGCACAGCAGCCTCGTGGCATGAAGCAGACATCTTTGTTTACAGTGCAAGAAAGGAAGTGACCCTTAACCCCCCCCCACTGGTGGCCATCTTGCTACAGTCATACCAGTCAAACCACAGGAACTGCATGTCAAAGTTCAGTGACCATCTTGCAAAGGGCACTAAATGACCTCACTCCATAGAAATCAATGGCAAACCTATTGAAATGAATGGACACTGTAACAAATAGCTGATATTTGCAACAAAAAAAATTGTTTATTAAGAGGTCATTTGATGAACTTTGCTACAAATAATTGTACCTCTTGTCTACAAAAATATTTTCTTCCCGGCACTTCATCTACTCCACGACGTCCCGTTTCCCCCATGACAGCAGCTACTTCTCATCCTTATGATCTTTGCTCAGTGAAATGAAACTCTTTACCAACCATGATGTCCAAAGATGATGCACATCTGGGCAGCGGAGCATCTGAGTTCTACCTTCACCCACCTCAAGGTCATGAGGCTATGCAATAAAAACCATCCTGCACAACATCCAGTCGTCCATCTACGTTCAAGGAATACTAGCTATACAAGCCATTCAAGATGACCTGGCCTACATTAAAGCTATTTCACCACAGTCCACGGTCCATACCAGCCTACAACCAGTACCCATCTCAGCCTTGTCTCATAAAGATGCTGTCGACTGCCTTGAACAATTCCAAGCCTAGATTTCCTTACATGGTTGGACTGATCCTTTGTGTATTTCCCATGCCTTATGCTTGTTTCTGAGAGGGACTACCATTTCCTGGTTCAATGCACTTCCAGAACAAGTCAAAGGAGATACTGCCACCATATATGCAACCTTCAAACACCATTTTCTCCAAGCACATCCACCATGGTTATTGGAACAACAGCTGTAGGAATGCACCATGTAACCCACTGAGTCTCTAGAAGCATTCATAGTGGACACTGAGTCATGCTGCAAACATCTGCAGAAATCTGAGAAAGAGCAAATCACAACCTGTGTCTGGGGACTGCTTCCTCAGCTCCATTTTTATGTAATCCAACAGAAACCAACAACCTGGATGGGCACCATCCAGGCTGCATGACTTACAATAGAGTCCATATTAATATCCCAGACTACCAGTGTACAAACACCTTAGTCATCACAGTTAGCTGAACTCGCAACATGTGTCCAGCAGCAGCAATCAGTGATAGAGATGCTCACCGCAACTGTCAATAGTCTGCACCTAAGCTCAATTGGTTCTTCTACAACTTCTGTCAATGCTCTTCAACCACTTTGAAAGCAACCTGAGTCACCTCCACCTGCACGAGAACCAGTGACCTGCCAATGGTGTGGATTCTGGGGACACACTGCTGCTGTCTGCTGAAAGCTACAGTATCACAAGAGAGATCAAGAGAATCAAAGGTGCCTACTGATGCACAATCAACCAGATAACTGCAACTACTCCCAGGATCAGAGGAACACAGCCACTGACCACCCCCTGACTCTTGTAATTCAAACAAAGCGCACACTCCAACTGCTAACTCAGGCACACACTTGCTTCCAGGGGTAAGGGTACCTGTCATCAGATCACCTCTCCTAGCAAACTATGTGCCTGTAACCATCATAGATTGGTCCACGCATGCCTTGGTCAACACTGGAGCAGAAATCTCAGTTATCAACAACAGTATTCTGAACAACCATACTATTCATCATATACCTAATGTCTCTCCTGCCAACCTAAAGTACATTACCACAGCAAGTACAGCTACAGTACCTATCACAGTTGTGGTCCATCTCAAGCTACACTTTGGCTAACAACAAGCTACTGTCAAGTTCTACCCTGTGCCTGATCTACAACCTGCAGTGATTCTTGGCCTGGACTTCCTCAAAGCTCACAAAGCCATCCTAGACTTTGCCTCAAACAAACTGTCACTAGATCCTCGGAGGCAACTTGCAGCTACAGACTCAGTCACTGTGCCTCCTCCATCAGAGATGGTTTTGAGTGCCAAGATTCTAGGTGAACCACTTCCACAAGGTGTTGTTGGCATCATCATGGGATCCCCATGCTGTATTCCTCAAGTCTCCTTCCAGGAAACACCTTATTGGAGGTGCATGATGGCACAGTCTTCCAAAAATGCTGTAACTTCACAGATGAGCCTGTAGTCATCTCAAAGGGTGCCCACATCAGAAAATGTGTCTGCTTGTCTACAGGGGACCATCTCATGCAAGAACCTCAGCCTGGTTCCACCAACTCTGGTCCTGTCAATGCTGTCAAGACGACTCCAGCTTCAACAGAGTTATCCCTCAGTCAGCAACTATCCTCTTTGAAACTTCCAGCATCTCCAACAGAAAAGCAACAACTTTTGAAAATCCTGGAAAATTACTCGGATGTCTTTGTGGGTCCAGATAACAAGCTCAGATGTTGTGATATCCTGCAACACACCATCGAAGTGCAGCCCAACCAGAAACCAATCCATCACCGAGCCTACAAAGTGGGACACAAATAGAAACAAGTCCTTGAGAACATAATCAAAGACATGCTGTAACAAGACATTGTTGAAGAGTCTACAAGTCCCTGGGGTGCACCTTGCCTGCTGGTGGCAAAGAAAGACAAAGGATATCGCTTCATGGTAGAATACAGAAAACTCAATGCCTACACAGTGCAGGATGCTCATCCATTACTTACAACTGAAGATGCCTTAGAGAGTCTTGGTGAGGCCAGCCCTGCTTACTTCACCACTCTAGACCTTCAGAATGGGTTCTACCAAGTTTCCATGGATCCAGCTTCTCATCCATACACAGCCTGGTGCTGCCACTTGGGACTTTTACAATTCAAATATCTGCCTATGAGACTTCAGAATAGTCCAGCCACATTCCAACATGTTATGGAAGCCATACTACATTGGTTGTCTTGGAAATCTTGCCTAGTCTACCTGGACAATGTTATTGTCTTTGGCAGACCCTTGCCAGAGTACTTCCAACATCTCAAAGAAGTGTTTGAACATCTCAGACAAGCCAGTCTCAAGTTTCACCCAGAGATGTGTTGTTTCGCACAGCATCAAATTAATTTCCTGGGACATGTTGTTAGTTCTCAAGACATCTCTCCAGATCCAGACAAGCTCTCAGCAGTCAAAGACTATCCAGAACCTAACAATCTCAAAGACCTTTGAGCTTTCCTGGGCTTGTCAGGCTACTACTGAAAGTTCATTTGCAACTATGTCAAGAGTGCAGCTGCATTGTACACCCTCACCAAAAAGGGATGTGACTATACATGGACTTCCGAATACAAAGAGGCCTTTGAAACCTTGAAACAAAACTTAATCTCTTCACCAGTATTGGCCTACCCAAGGTTTGACCAACCCTTTAAACTCTACTCAGATGCTAGTTCCTTTGCAGTGGGAGCTGTGCTATGTCAAATTCAAGAAGGAACAGAACGAGTTGTCTCCTATGCTGGGCACTCTCTTTCCTCAGCTGAGCAGAACTATGGCATCACAGAAAAAGGATGTCTAGTCATGGTATTTGCCGTAAAGAAATTTGACTGTTACCTTCGCTACTCCTCCTTTACAGCTATCGTTGATCACTCTGCCCTCAGATGGTTATTTGAAATGAAGGAGCCAGTAGGCAAGTTTACCCAATGGATCACCATTCTGCAAAGCTACAACTTTGAAATTCAGTACAGACCAGGTCAAGTTCATTCAACTGACGATGGTGTAAGCTGGAGATGATATCCCTCTGCATCATCTTCAACAGAGGAAGAATCCTACTTACAAGTGCTTCCTTTTCATGCCACAGATGTGCTTCCTCTAGACACTCCTACAGCACCACAGGTTGCTTTGCTGCTACCAATTGCTTCTACAGAAAGACACACAAATCCTCAATTACTGCAAGCAACCAAAGAACTTCTCATCTCCTTTACTTCTGATATGTCTCTGGAAACTGTTAAATTGCAACGAAGAACTTGATCCTCAATTCACAGACATAATCACATACTTAGAGTCTGGAACTTTACCGCAACAAAAGAAGCATCGTCAGGGTGTACTTTTCTTTGCTTCGCAGTACTTCCTCAATGACGGAGTGCTTTTCCACATTTGGACCAAGGAAGGCAAGGGTCATCGCATGGATAGATCTTATGTACAGCTAGCTGTGCCAGCCTCTCTAGTCAGTCAAGTTCTCTCTCCAGTCATGCCTCTCCACTTTCCAGAGGTCATATGGGAATCCACTGAACTCTTGAAAAGACAAGGTTTCACTTCTTCTGGCCTCACATGATCTAAAACATTGTCTGATTTGTCAAATCCTGCCAGCCCTGCTCTCAAAGAAAGCCTCCTGCCAAATCAACAAAGGCATATATCATTTCAATGCCTGTAACCACTGAACCATTCCAAAGAGTCAACACAGACTTTCTTGGTCCTTTACCTACATGCTCTGACTCTAGCAACAAATACATCCTTCTTTTTGTGGACTACCTACCTAAGTATTTGGAACTAGTCTCACAAAAGACATTAAAGCTGCCACAGTGGCAAGTGCCTTCCTCAACACAATCATTTGTCATCACAGTACTCCAGCATACCTGCATTCAGACAGAGGCACTAACTACCTTTCAACCATTATTCAAGAAACTTGCAAACTTCTTGACATAAAAAAGACACACACAACAAGTTACCATCCACAATGCAAAGGCCAGAGTGAAAGAATGATGTCTACCATTCTCAGCACACTCTCCAAGTACCTGGATGAGACTCATGACACTTGGAACCATTTTGTTCCCTTTGTGCAATTTGCCTACAATACCCGCCCTTGTGTCGATGGTACAGAGTATACACCATTTTTCCTAGTCTATGGACATCATCCAAGAACTCCACTGGACAGGGAACTCTCACTGCTAGAGGTTCCTAAGTCAGCTTCTTCCTTAATTATTCCTATGCTGGAAGAGCTTGAACTTGCCAGATGTGTTGCACTCACCATGTTGGGCCAGAGAAAATCTGCAATGCAGAAAATGTCAGTAACTAAGTCACATGAGCCTTCATTCTCCATTGGGGACATTGTGTACTTGTACCGACCTGTCCTTGTTCTGGACACCACCAAGAAACTGCTTCGCCCATGGATTGGTCCCTTCTACATTGTAGAAAAGCTTCCTCCTGAGCACATTCATCTATTCCACAAGTCTGATGGAAAGCTGGTACACAGCAAAGTCCACATCAATCGCTTGAAACACGGGTACCTGAGTAACACTCTTTCAGACAACCCCAGTCCACCTAACAGTGAAGCTGCACTTGAGCCTGCATCCTCTCTGAAGCTGAAATCCCTTCCAAAAACTTGCAACCAGTTCCTACAGATCTTCCCACTCCTGACACTCTCCAGCCAGATTCTGTTTTGCCTGATTTTCCAGATGATCTCCCTGGGACTTTCTCTTCTCAGCCTTCTTTTTCTTCTCAGTACTCTCTTGTACACACACTGGTGTACCAGATCGAGAAGATCCTAAGGAAGAAGTACACAAATGGATCCTGGACTTACAGAATCAAGTGGAGTGGATTTGACAGTGGGCAGAACTCCTGGGTCGCTTTTAATGACCTGACCCCGTCCTGTCAGGAACTGGTGCAATCCACTCATGCTTCCATTCCCACTGACCAGAAAAGTTGATGGAGGTCTTGAACTTTTGTATACTCAGAGTGTTTTGGGACCAATTTCTCTGGTGGTAGTCTTTGTCCTTAAGTGTTTCTTGCTCCTCCAACAACTGTTGCTATGGTACTACATACCCGAGTTAATGTTTCTTTCTTTCTTTCTAGGAATGTCTTCTCAAATGGACAGTCTACCTGTTCTTACTGTTCTGCAACTGTTATTGAAATGTGTCCTACATTTTAGGTATCCTCCTGCTGCTACCCTTCCCTCTCTTTCCTTTCACATCCCCCACACTTTAGCACTTCTGGCATGACCAAGCTTCACGTGCTATGTTCTTCCCTTCCCTCTGGTGCTACTCTGACTGGTCCTCAGTGTAGGCCAGATTCTTTCCTCCCCCTCCCTGCAGTGGAGTACTGTTGCATTTTAAGTGTGTGCATGCCTTGAAATGCTTAAAAAAATGTTCTTTAAAATCTTTTACAGTACTGTTTATAGTGTGATATTGCTTTGCTCGAGTGGTGCTCACATTAACTGTCTCAGGGGTGATGTGGAGTACACGTATGTACTTTTGTATGGGGTTTAATACCAGCAGCCATCCCTTTAAGTGCTCTTAGAATGATTTGTAGCAATTATCTCATTATGCTAATTATTATGTTAGCAGGGGCTAGGAAACCCCTTAGACTATCTGTCAGTCAGTCAGAGTCTGAACCTCCTAGAGAGAGAAGATGTACCTACTTCTGTCTATGAATAAACCGTTTATGCATTTATTTCTGCTGGTTAGCTGTAGTAAACTCTTCCTTCTTCTCTTGCTCTGCTCGGGCAACATTGAGCTTAACCCTGGACCCAACATCGGCTTGTCAGCTGACCTTCCTATCCTGAAAGGGCTCAGCTTTATGCATATCAATGCTTGTAGCCTATTAAAAAATATCCCTCTTATACAGGCATGGACAAGCCATACCTCCCCAGATATTCTGGTGATTTCTGAATCATGGCTCCGCCATTCAACCAGCAACCATGCTGTCTGACTCCCCTCCTACTCACTGTTCCGACCTGACAGACCATCAAGGGGGGGGCGGCTATTTATGTCAAGGACAAGTACTCTGTCTCCATTCTGGACTCAACCTCAGTCCCCAACGAATTCAAATCTCTATCCCTCCAAGTGGTGATCACTGCTGGAGTCTTAGTCAGTGTTGCTGGCTGTTACAGGCCGCCATCAGCAGGTTTGCAGCTACCAAACCACTTAAGTAACCATCTGGGGCATAAATCTTCAGAAACAATAATACTCAGGGACTTAAACTTCGACTGGCATTCCAATGCCGCCACTCCCCTCAAATCCCTTTGTGAGTCCCTAGGGCTGTCCCAGCTCATCACTGAGGCTACCCGCCCAAACAAGAGTAACCCAGCCAAAAGTACTCTGCTGGACCTCATCATAGTTAGTAAACCTCATCTGTACTCCCACTCTGGAGTCTTCTTCTCTGACATCAGTGACCACTGTATTGTTGCTTGTGTCAGGTCTTGCCATTCCCCCACTCTCCCACCTAAATTCATTACAAAAAGAAGCAGGCGTAGTTTTGATTCTTGGTCATTCACGGCTGGTTGAAGTCTCTCCCCTCAGTGGCAGGACTTCTCCCTAGCAGAATCCGTGGCTTCCACCTATGACATTTTTCACAACATCGTGTTAAGTGCTCTGAACAAGTACACCCCACTAGTTACATCCCGAGTTAGAAGCAAGCACTGCCGGTGGTTCTCAACTGACCTAAAGAGTGCACTGCAGAATAGGGACAGGCTATGGAAAGCTGCTCGCAAAACAAAACTACCTAACTTCTGGAACCTCTTCAGGAGAGCTAGAAACCTCTGTACCAAACTGGTTAGAGATACAAAGGCTAGCTATTACCGCTCTCAACTTGAAGCTTCCTCCACATGTCCGTCAAAATTCTGGAGGATTATCAGAGACATTGACGGCCATTCCACTGGCAACCCTCTGCCTGCCAAAATCCAGGTTGGTAATGCCACAATTACTGATAAACCTACTATTCTGGACTCCTTCAATAATCATTTTGCCATTGGGGGTCTAGGTTTTGATTCCTCCCCAGCTAGTACTCTTTGGGCAAAGCTGGGGCTCAATACCCCTAACCCCCCTGCATTCATCCCATCCTTCTCTCTCCAAGCCACATCCTTGAAGGAAGTGGAGGATCTCCTGCACCAGCTGGATGAAAGGAAAAGCCCTGGGGCTGACCTGATCGATCCATTCTTTCTAAAAGCAGGCTTCCGTGCTCTTGCTGTGCCTATCATTCACCTGTTCAACCTATCCATCTCCCAAGGTGTCCTTCCTACTGTTTGGAAGACTGCCCATATTATTCCTATACTCAAGAATGGGGACACTAGGGACCTGAATAATTATAGGCCCATCTCTCTCCTCCTGGTATTATCAAAAATGCTAGAGAAAATTGTTAACACCCAACTCAGGACCCACCTTGAATCGGCGAACCTCCTCAACCCCCTCCAGTCCTGATTCAGGGCCCAACATAGTACAACCACTGCCCTAGCCAAAGTTAGTAATGACTGGCTGAGGGAACTGGATAATAAGAAATTTGTCAGAGCAGTCTTCCTGGACCTCAGGAAGGCTTTCGACACTGTTGACCACCCCCTGCTGTTATCATCCCTATGGAACATTGGTCTGGACTCTCCCTCTCTTAGGTGGTTCAATAATTATCTAACTGACCACACCCAGAAAGTCAAGGCTGATGGCGAGGTCTCGCTCCCCAAACCCCTTATGCGGGGAGTGCCACAAGACTCTATTTTGGGACCCCTGCTTTTCGCAATATGCATCAATAGAATTAATACCTCCATTAACAAGGCTAAAATTCATCTCTTCGCAGATGACATTGTGCTCTACACCAGTGGCCCATCTCCTGACACTGTAGTGAATTTGATCTGCTACAACTCCAACTCCTAAAACAGAAGTTGCTCCTGAATGCAAAAAAACAAAACAAAAGCCATGCTCTTGTCCCCTGTGTCCAATGATAGTGCCTCTCCCTCTCACGGCTCTCTATCCCCTATCACTACCATACTGGGGGATCAACTGGAATACGTATCTTCTTTCAAATACCTTGGGGCTTGGATTGACAGTTCTCTCTCCTTCCACGGTCATATTGAAGAGCTTATAAAGAAGCTCAGGCAGAGACTAGGACTATTCTTCAGGATAAAAAAAACTTCTACCAAGGGAGGCTAAATAACGGCTAGTTCAAACTACATTTCTCCTCCTGCTAGACTATGTTGACTTCCTTTATAGCCAAGGTCCTGCTGGTTCACTTGCAAAACTTGACATACTCTACCACAGAGCATTAAGGTTTATAACAGAGCTCCCCTACTCCACCCATCACTGTCCCCTATACACTGCTGTGGCCTGGCCTTCTCTCACCCTTAGGCACCAGAGAAACACGGTACTCTGGACCTTCAGAGCCATTACCAATAACCTGCCCCACTATATCACTAATTGCCTACCTCTAACCCCCCTATCTAACTATGCCCCAAGAAGTGCTTCTTACGTAACCCTGCAAATCTCGAAGGTGAGATCCCGCTTTGGCATGGCGGCATTAAGCTAAGCACTTCCTTTGCTGTGGAACAAGTTGCAAAATTCCCTGAAATTAAACCTCCCTTGCATGTTCACGGCTTTTACAACTTTAATTAGCCACAAACTCAAGGAATCCTGTGACTGCTTTCATTAATACTACGGATTGTTGATGTTGTCCTTTTTCCTGCCCCCTCTCTACCAGCCCTCGTCCCATATCCCTGCCCTCTCCTCTCCCTCTCTATCTCATGTATCCCCTTACCTGCTGCCCCTTTGGGGGAAGACAACGAAAAATTGCGCTCAACTTGTACATTTCTCTTATGTTACCATAGCCTGTATATTTAGCACTTTTTGTGTATGTTAGATCTGTGTAAATCCTGTTCACATCTGTCCTAATGTATACTGCCATGTTGGCAGCACCTGCAATCCTGTTGAATCCTTCTGTAGTTTTTCCTTACCCCAGGTTCACCTCAAAAATGAGCTCTGCTCAATGGTGCCCGCCTGGTTAAATAAAGATTTTGATTGATTGATTGATATTCCATATATATATATATATATATATATATATATATACACACACATATATACACACACCACACCAGTGGTGAATACATTGAGTGAATATATTGTGTTATTTTGGGATAAACATTTATTTTCACTTAGAACACCATTTATACGACTTAGAACATATTATTTCCACTTAGAATCTGGAAATGGAACACAGAGAACAATGGGCCAGATAGGGGACTTACAATAGAAAGAAAGGCAGTTTTAAGGTAAAACAAGGTAAAACACCAGTAAAAACACTATAAATGGTGTGGTATATATCAAACACATAATGGACTGCAGTAGAACAACACACTTATTTCCACACATGGGGTGAGAATTAGGACCGACGACCCCAACGCACACCCTGATGCCTGTTGGTGGGGGTAGGGTGGGGGTGGAGTGCAAAGTCGGGGGAACCCTAACATCGAAGTTTCTCACTTTGTCACTGTGGAACAACCCTAACTGATGCATTAAATGTCATTTTTTGCCAAGAATATATATATATATATATATATAAATATATATATATATAAAATACATATATATTTTTGTTTTTCCACCAGTTCTATTTTCTCACCCTTCAGGGTGAATTTTCTTATCTTGTAGATAGTCCCAATACATTGTTATTGTTGTATACTGCATGTTACATAGTCTTATAGGAAAAGGGGAACCAAAACACAGAAAATATATGAAATAAGCTGAGATGTGTCTAAAAAATTGTTTTTTCAAAATTCTTCTGAAATTCCAGGGGTTGCATAAATCTTTTTGATGATCTAGTTAAAAAGTTCAGAACAAATATTGACAAGCACGTACGGGGGGCTTTAGTCCCTCAAGCTCCCCCATGTCTCCCATTGAAATCCAGAAAGTAATAAGAACTAGTCAGAAAAAGAATAAAACAAGTCATGTGGTGTAAGTAAGTAAGCTAGGCTTTGCACACAGGTCCTTGCCAATTACCTGCAGGTTTGGAAGCTGTTATTGTATGCTTTTGTCACTTGGTCCAAAGTTGCTATCATTGCGTTCTGAGCTTGGCAGAATTCCACAGCACTTGTGTAATTGTACAGCACTTCTGTCGTTTCAAACACTCCTGAGACAACTAGAATTGAAAAAAAGGAGCATGAAGCAAATCACGTAATATGCTGGCTGGGCCCTATGATACATGCTGAAGTAAAATGGAAAAACAAGTTGAATTACTTTGTACAGATTCTGAACATTTGATAGGAATATAGTAAGAGCCAGATTTGAAAAATCAGGAAAAGTTAATCCATAGTGTTCTTGCAGTGAAGGGAAAACAGAAGATATTAAATATACTGTATATTAGTTAGTTAGTTAGTTGGTTTGTTTTTGTTGACTGGGAAAGGAGGGCTAGTCAATTCTGCTTATTTTCAGCCTCATCCTGGGGGTGGAGTGGGTTATTGCTCTTTTTGCCAATGTTATTCTAAACCAAGAACACTGTGTCTTGGTGAAACAATGTCCATTCCATACTGAACATGAAAACATGATACGATAGCTGTTATATTTTCATTCTAAGTATTTTCTTAATAAATTACCAAATTAGTGCAAAATGTGTTTGAAAATAAAAGAGAATGTTTTTAAATATGGGAAAAATTTGAATCAAGGATGCTTGTGCTTGTGTCTGTTTAATGCTGTTTGTGTGGTTTTAACTTTTTATGACAAAAAGGCAATAAATTAAACTATGTTGTACATACAGTACTGTGTTTCGTATACGTAAATTTCATTCAACGTGATCGGTTAATTGTTAACTCCAAAAAGTACATGTCAATCAACCACATTGATTTCCCAGTCCCTAATATGTTTTTTCTATCCAACTACAAGCAATTTAAATAAAACACATACTTTTAATATAATCGCATAAACCGGAGGAAAAAAGGGAGGAGGGGGGAGGAAAAGGAGAAGGGAGAAACAACAAGAGAAAAAAGAAAATTATTGTTATTCATAATAATTCTATAGGTATACAACTCTATTTAATAATTTAATTTCTTTTTAAATTATTTTTAAATAAGGTTTAATATCCAAACCTGAATTTAATCCTGGTTCTCTAATGGCACCTAACTGTATGATCCAGAAGTTTTCCCTTTGTAAAACTAAATTTTTAAAATTTCCTCCTCTTGGTTTTAAAGCCACTTTTTCTATTGCTTGGAAACTAAAAATGTGCTCCATGGCAGTCCTATGCTGCAGTTTGACAATATGTGCTGCTGTGGCATATGTACAGTCCCTTCGTTGTATTGCACGTATGTGTTGCCCAACTCTTATCTTAAAACTTTGTGTAGTTTTACCCACATAGAAAGAAGAGCAAGAGCATGTTGCAAGACAAATGACACCCGAGGTGTCACACGTTATAAGATGTTCTGTTTCAAATCTTTTGAATGCATTTACAATATGTGCACCTTTTGCAGGTAACACAACCTCTAACCCTTCTATTAAGCCAGGTTTGTGTGAGAAACTCTGTTAAAAGAATTCATTGACTATCTACATAATACTACAGAGCATTTAAGATTCACATATACAGTGAGTCATTCTATGATACATTTTTTTAGATTTAAACATTTGTCTAACATCTGAGGGTGATATTGAGACTGGGATTTATAGAAAATCTACTGATGGGAACACGTTACTTCTTGCCTCGAGCTGCCACCCGAAACATGTGATTCAGAGTATACCAATGGGGCAGTTCTTGACAGAAAGAAGAAATTGTGGTACACTGGCACAAACTAATAGAAGTATGGCAGAAATGACAGAAATGACTTCCAGATTCCAAGAAAGGGGCTGTAGCAATGCAACAACAGAACAAGCAAGGGGGTTTGCTATGGAACAGAGAATTGTTGTTACAGGATAGAACAGAAATAGATACATTGCAAAACAAAAGGTTTAATATTGTGATGACTTCCTCTGTGCATTCTAATGAGCTGGAACATATCTTGAGAAAACAGTGGTCTATTTGGCAAGTGATTCAGGGTTGAAAGATTCAGTACAGTTACCCCTGAGAATGGCGTTTAGAAGGGCAAAGACTATAAAGGATTCATTAGTGCTTAGCCATTATACTGATTCGGTTTATACGCAAACCTGCCATAATAGAGGGGTTAGAGGTTGTGTTACCTGCAAAAGGTGCACATATTGTAAAGCTATTGTAAGCAGTAAGGATTTTTGGAGTGTAAATGCATTCAAAAGATTTGAAACAGAACATCTTATAACGTGTGGCACCTCGGGTGTCATTTGTCTTGCAACATGCTCTTGCTCTTCTTTCTATGCGGGTAAAACTACGCAAAGTTTTAAGATAAGAGTTGGGCAACACATACGTGCAATACAACGAAGGGACTGTACATTTGCCACAGCAGCACATATTGTCAAACTGCAGCATAGGACTGCCATGGAGCACATTTTTAGTTTCCAAGCAATAGAAAAAATGGCTTTAAAACCAAGAGGAGGCAATTTTAATAATTTAGTTTTACAAAGGGAAAACTTTTGGATCATACAGTTAGGTGCCATTAGAGAACCAGGATTAAATCCAGGCTTGGATATTAAATCTTATTTAAAAAGAAATTAAACTATTAAATAGAGTGGTTTACCTGTGGAATTATGAATAACAATAATTTATAGCAGAAAAGAGAAATAATATTTTGATATATATATATATATATATATATATATATATATATATTTATATATATACTGTATATGGTTTTGGTTGCCAACTGGATGTTTTAATAAATGGATGAATGTATAAATCCCTTAGTTTGTTTTCTTTTTTCTCTTGTTGTTTCTCCCTTCTCCTTTCTCCTCCCCCCTCCTTTTTCCTGTGGTTTATGTGATTGTATTAAAAGTATGTGTTTTATTTAAATTGCTTATAGTTGGATAGAAAAAACATTGCAGGGACTGGGAAATCAATATGGTTGATTGACATGTATTTTTTGGAGTTAAAAATTAACCTATCACGTTGAATGAAATTTAAACATCATTATGATGTCATGGTGTATTATTAGTATTTAAATGGAGTGTGTCATTAGTATTTTAGCCTTTGATATAGGATTTAGATAATCTGAAATGCGTCAGTCGTTTTTTATGGAATAAAGTAATTTTTTTTTTGCTCAGATCTCTGGTGTGCATATTATTTGAGATGGTGAGTGCTCAGCTTTTGTGTTTTACATTGATTGGTTTTAGTTGGAGCACCACCAAACCGGTGCGAAACCTTTTTGTTTTGTATTTGTGTTTCATATATGTAGCTGCAGTGTGAGATTCAAAGGTCAAAGGCAGTGCAAAAGATATTTTGATTTATTCACACTGTTAGCATTCTCTTTTTCAAATGAAAGTGATGTCACATAGTACCACCATGCTGTGTTTTTTTACTTTCGGCCTCTTCTTGAGTCCTCATTCTGTGGGAAGCAGGATTATATCACTTTAGCCGCAGTACAATTTTCTACCTACTTAAAAGTGGGCCAGTCACACCCCTCGGTCAGTAGAAAGGACAGGAATGTGGTTTTCCAGTGTGCCTTTCATACTGTGTGTTCTGTATCCTTTGAAGTGCTGTGCAAGCCATGAATAGTCAACATTTATTAGGCATACAAAGGGAGATTATAGAGGAACTGTACTGAACCTAAAGATTTTATTTCTGTTGAAGCAGTTTTAAACATAGAAACATAGAATTTGATGGCAGATAAGGACCACTTGGCCCACCCAGTCTGCCCATTTCCCTACCTAATGGATAAGCTGCAGATCCTAGTTAACCAACAGCCTATGTCTTCCTACTCCAACCCCCTAGAATTGCCTTATGACTGTCCCATGCATGCTTGAATTCCACCACTGTTTTCGACTCCATAACTCCTCCAGAAGGCGTTCCATGCATCCCACAGCCCTCTCTGTGAAAAATACTTCCTTACATTACCTCTGAGCCGCCCCTCTGTCTTCAAGTGTGCCCCTTGTTCTTACTTTTTCTAAAAGATGCTACCCTCTTGGACTTTGTTGATTCCTTGAGGTACTTGGTTTCTATCATGTTCCCCCTCTCTCCTTACCTCAAGGCTATACATATTAAGCTCCTTAAGTCTCTCTTTATATGTCTTCGGTGCAGACCCTGCACCATTTTAGTTCCCTCCTCTGGACTGCCTCCATCATGTTTATGTCTTTGAGAGATTGGGTCTCCAGAACTTGCCACGTAGTACTCCAGATGGGGTCTCACCAACTGTCTGTACAGAGGGATAACAACTTCCTGTTTTCTACTGATGATGCCTCTCCCTGTGCATCCCAGTATCCCCCCAGCCCTCCTTACTGCCCTCTCACATTGCTTGTCCACCTTTAGGTCATCTGATATGACTACCCCCAGGTCCCTTTCCATTTTTGTAGTTGTTAGTATCTCACCCCCTATTGTGTACTCTTCCCCTGGGTTTTTGTTCCCCAGGTGCATTACCTTGCACTTTTTAGTACTGAATCTAAGCTGCCATACACTTGACCATTCCTCCAACCTTGCCAAGTCCCTTCTCATCCTTTCCACTCCACCTTGTGTATCAATTCTGTTACAGATCTTTGTGTCATCTGCAAAGAGACATGCTTCTCCTTCCAGTCCCTATGCAATGTCGCTTATAAAGACATTGAAGAGGACCAGTTCTAGTGCTGAACCCTGCGGTACCCCACTTGTAACCCTCCCTTTTTTAGAGTGGACTCCATTTATTATTACCCTCTGTATCCTGTTCTCCAGCCAATTCTTTACCCAGTCTACCATCTTGGGACCCACTCCCAGGCTGGCTAACTTGTATATTAGTCTTTTGTGTGGGACTGTGTCAAATGCCTTGCTAAAGTCTAGGTAGGCCATGTCCACAGCCCCTCTCTGATCTACTACTTTGGTCACCCAGTCAAAGAAATTGATTAGATTCATCTAACATGACCTTCCCACTGTGAATCCATGCTGCATTGGGTCCTGTGCCCCTTTGGCCTCTAGGTACTCGACAATTCTTTCCTTTAGAAGTGATGCCATCATTTTCCCTATCACTGAGGTTAAACTAACAGGTCTGTAGTTGCTCTGCTTCTGCCCTGCTCCCACTTTTGTGAAGTGGAATCACATCTGCCCTCCTCCAGTCCTCAGGTACCACCCCATCCTCCCATGATTTGTTAAAGAGGGTATTCAGTGGTGTCACTAGTTCTACCCTTAGTTCTTTTAGAATTCTGTGATGAATCCCATCAGGCCCCTTTGCTTTGTCCACCTTCAGTTTCAAGAGTTCTTTCAGAATCCTTTCTTCTGTAAATGGGCTGGTATCAACTTCTGTAACCACAGTGTTTCTATTGTTTGGTTTAGGTACCTCTCCCTCTTCATTTGTGAATACTGTGCAAAAATATTTGTTTAGTATCTCTGCCTTTTCACAGTCATCCTCTGCCCACCCCCTCCCCTTTATTAAGCCTAGCTATCCCTCCCTTGGTCTTCCTTCTCTCCGTGATGTAGCTATAAAAGGTTTTATCCCCCTTCTTAACTGTGTTGGCTATCTTTTCCTTGGTTTGGGCCTTTGCTGTTCTGACTGCTTTCCCAGCTTCCTTTTGCTTTAACTGATGCAATTATCTGTCCTGTTCCTTCTGTGATTCCTTGTACTTCCTGACTGCTTTCTTTTTCTCCCTAACCTTCCCTGCCACCTCCTTTGAGAACCATAGTGGTTTCTTACATCATTTTGTTTTGTTTATTTGCTTCACACACAGGCTTGTTGCCTCTGTGATGGCAGTTTTGATTATTCCCCATTGTTCTTCCACCCCTCCTTCCTGCCCATTTGCTAGTGCATTCCTTAAGGACTCACCCATTTTGGCAAAGTCAGCTCTCCTGAAGTCCAGTACCTTGGACTTTGTATGGCTTGACTCTACTGCTGTGTTTATTGTGAACCATACTTTTCGATGGTCACTAGTTCCCGGATGGCTACCCACTTCTAAATCTGTGACCCTCTCACCATCTCTATTTGAGAGTACCGGTCTAAGATTGCTCCATCTCGAGTGGATTCCAATACTAGTTGTTTAAGGCATGCCCCCTGTAGGGCATTTAGAATGACCCAACTCTTAGATATGGCTGTGGGAAATGTACTCCAATTAACATCTGGCATATTCAGATCACCCATCAGCAATATCTCCCTCTTTTCTGGCATTCTAAGAATACTTCCTATAATTTCCTTGTCCATATCCTCCCTGAGATGGGGGTCTGTATACAACCCCTGTGTGGATTGTGGTGCCATTGCCTGTCTCCAAAATGACCCACAGTGCTTCCTCTCCTCCTTGTTCACTCTTTTGTTCTGTAGCTTTGATTCCTTCCCTTATGTAGAGAGCTACTCCTCCTCCTCCTCTTTTACTCTCCCTATCCCTCCTGTAGATAGTATATCCTGGTATGTTTATGTCCCGGTCATGGTTCTGTGTGTACCATGTTTCTGTGACTGCCACGATATCCAGATGTTCCTCCTCCATTTTCAAATACCTGTTATAATTGTCTTATTGTTTTGTCTTTAATTTGTGTTTCTGATTTACAGAATGGTAGTTAGTACCATTTTAGAACTTGATGATATAGGTTATGTCCCTATTAACCACAGAATTCTATATTACACACAGATTGTATCAAGGACATAAACTTCATCACACAGTTCTAACATGGTGTTGAGCACTAGTGTGCAAGTCAGAAACACCAATGGAATTTACTCTATGGCCAGTTAAGATGGAACAGTAAGAGAAAGTGAACCAGTATTTGAAGAGCAACTTTAGTAAAAAATACAGACTTGCAGGTTAGGAGACTGAGGGAGGTACAAGAAAGTTCAGGAAGGTTAAGAACACATGGGACCGAGAGCAAGAGAAAGAAAGCGAGAGAAAGAGAATAGGAGGAAAAGAGAGAGAGCGCGAGAGAGAGAGAACTGGGGTGACTCCAGGAGGGGGGCTTAGAGAATCGAGCACTCCTAAAATTCAGTTTTTTTTTTCTTAATTTAGCCCACTGTTTTTTTTAGCCAATAATGACTTTTTTATTCAGAAAGCCCCCTGCTCTTTTTGTGTAGAGCTTCCTGAGAGAGACAGAGAGAGAGAAAGTGCAAGTGAGAGAGAGAGAGAGAGAGAGAGAGAGAGAGAGAGAGAGAGAGAGGAGGATAAGCATTTGCTTAAAGTCAGACACCCAGTGACTTAGTCTCTGTAGCTGCTCGACTCAGACCTGCATCTCCAGGTTTACAGCTCCACACAAGGCATGGGTAAATCCCCCAATAACCCATATCCTGGAGTGCCTTGTTGCAATTATACAATGGACCCATGTGTAAAATAAATTTTAAATGTGTTTAGGTATGTTTTTTATAAATGCCATTTCTCAGCCGTGGGTTATTACAGGATATAACACAGTCATGTGATGTGTTTTGACTAATGAGGTTACAGGATTTTCATACCCCCATTGTATAATCACTAGGTTACACTGCCTAACTGCTAAGTGTTTCTATGGCCATGAGGTCATAGGTTGTTACTTTCAATTTGTTTTTGCTCCCTATAGACTCCCAGAGCCCTACTCCTTCCAGCCTCCAAATGTCCACAGCTGCACCTGGCTTTGCCACCTGCATCTTGGCATCCACCTCCTGGCTCCCCAGGGTAGTAGAGCCCTCCCCCAATGTTTCCTGCTCATCTGACTGGAGACCTCCTCCTGGTGCCTGCCCATAAGCACCTAGAAGGGACAAGTGCCTTTGAACATTAAGGAGATGGCTGGGTGTGAATGCAGAGCAGGCTGGGGCCTGGTGACTTGGGTGGAAACCATTGGTGGCTGTCACCTAGTGTACTGCACCAGCCAATTTCCCTGTGTTGTCCCGGCCCTTCCCACCACCCACCTCCCAAGCGCTTTCATACCAGGATGTCCTGTGAGTGGGGGCATGCATAATGTGTGTTCACCCAAGTCAAGCATGCCTCCCCAAACCACCACCCAGAGACAGTCAAAGAGCTGTGTTATGCCAAACTCTACCCAGGAATACAGCATCCGCACAGATGCTCTGTCACCCCCCACTAGCTCCCACTCTTTATGTTCTTGGCTTGGGGTGTGAACCAGGTTGCTAGCATACCAAAGTGGTGCCCCACTGCTCTGCACCATGGAGCCAGCCCACTGTACATTTATATAACAGTCTGGGACTAAATCATTAGAATAGTAAAGTAGGAATTCAGATTCAGATGTATTTCTTTAATAAACCAGGATGCTGTGCCCACTGAATTACACAACACATCTTATTTGCTATGGGGGCCTGGCATGAAAGCAACAGTGAAGTATAATATACATATATGGGCTGGCAGTATAACCTAGAGGTTAAAGTAATGAGCTGTGAATGAGCTTGATACATCCAGCAGACCAGGGTTTGATTCCCACAACCTCCACTTGCATACTGTGTGACTCTGGGCAAGTCACTGAACCACCCCAGTGCTCCCGGGTCACCCCTGAAAACAGGCACTTGTGCCCAGTGGGCCTTACCTGATTGCCAAAGAACAAAATAAATATAGAGGGGCGCAAGCAGTTTTGTGGCCAGCTTTGCAGTAATTAAAAGCAAAGTACCATTAGTACGTAGAGGCATCAAGCTGTCCCAATGCAGAAGCAGGATCACATTGGATATGTGATGTGTCATCACAGCTATGCTATCCTGTGTAAATAAATTGCTTGTAAAACACTTTGGGATGCAGTGCATGAATAGTTCTACATAAATATAAATTCTGTACTATTTTTGCAGTTCAGGCACTACCAGTAGTTGATCAAAGTATCAACGGTACTGAGATGTGCCAAGACCCATGTCACTATGCAGACCACACTGTAGCCAGGGCATGCACACAATAAAATAACATTAGCCTTCCTTAAACCCACATCTTCAGCTTTAAGAAAGGGGTGAAATCTGGCAAGGGTTAAAGCACCCCCCAGCTACAGCCCATATCTGAAAAACAAGGTCAGAATTATAAAAAAAAAAAAATAACTGCTGACAAAGTTTAGAAGGTATGTGAGGAAGCACGTTTTCACTGAAAGAGTGGTGGACACCTACAACACTCTACCAGTGGAAATGGTGGGAGTGAAAACAGTGGTAGGCTTCAAGCACGCATGGGATAGACACAAAAGAATCTTAACAGAAAAGCAAACAAGGGGGAAAGTGGTCAGCAATCAGGTAGGGTCTCCGGTGACAATATAGGCAGGGACAAAATGGGGAACTGGGTGGGACAAGCAGTCCTTATCTGCTAAGAAATTCTATGTTTCTGTGTTTCTCTTTACTATACAGTGACTACTAGAATGGTGGACAGTACCTGTTACTTCAGCTACCTGAGAGCAGATACATCTGCGCTCCTCTTTTTGGTGAGTGAAAGAGTTGGTGTTATTTAAATGCTGATAAGAAAGAAGAATATGAACTGTATGACACATAAATTACACAAGAAGGCAGACACTTCCCAATTTATGTGGTTTCTGTAAACACACATACAAGCAAAAGCCTCAAACCAAGCAAAAAGCATTGTGGTTCTACAACTCTCTGTGTGTTGGGGGGTTGGGCAGCTTAACTAGAAGAGGATTCATCTGGTGCTATATTCTGCTTACATGCTACTGCTCAGGCCTCACCACAGCCAACTCACACAACCGTAGTTCAGAAAAGGCTGAAACTAGGAGGCATGCAAAAATACAGAGATTTATAAGCTTCAACAATGGGTAAGAGTAAAAAGAGAAGAGGAACATGCAGTATTTTTTTTTTTTAATTTTAGTCTTTAGTAACCAGGTAAGGCCCACATGCCTGTTTTCCGGGGCAACCTGGGAGCACTGGGTGGTTAAGTGACTTGCTTAGAGTCACACAGTATGCAAGTAGAGGTTGTGAGAATCAAACCAAGGTCTGGTCTGCCGGATGTACCAAGCTCGTTCACAGCTCATTACTCTAACCTCCTCTAGGGTATAGTGCCAGCCAGTATATTTGCTAACTCTTCCACTACAGTAAAAGCATCAGAATCTCCACTTATCCAAGGCTTCCTGCACTGTTTTCAAGGCAGCTAAATATAATTTATTATGTTGGACTGTGTGATGATGAGCTTTTTCCATATTCACTGCGTCGAGGAAAAGGTTTTTGAGTCGGAGGTAAAGGATTCTTCCAGGCATGTGCGGTCTTCGGCAATGGTGGCAGTGCAGTGTAGTGGTTAAGAGCAGTGAGCTACACACCTAGAGACCTGGCATTGAATCCCATCAGTCTCCACTTGCCTACTGTGTGACCCTGAGTGACTCTCTTAACTTCCTTGTGCTCCCAGGTTGCAACTAGAAACAAGTTCCGGCTTGGTGTGCCTTTCCTGGTTAAACAATTTCCCCTTTCCTTTGGCATAATCAAAGTCAAATTTAACAGCATCTGCTTTGGATTGCGAGGGAGAATCTGCTTAGGGGAGGTGCCTAATAAACAAAAGCTATATTGAGCCTAAAATAATGTTAATTGCAGTGAAGATCTTTATCCGAAAGAGCAAAATTTCAGAGCATGTAGTCATGACATCTGAGTCATCCCAGCTCAGTAGAACCACTTTTGCATAACTATTTTAACAGTTAATAGTACTTTCAGGCAATGTATTAGCTCTTTAATGGGGAAGGGAAGTATTCCCACAGTCCCAAATCATACAGGATATACTTGCTTCCTGTTCTCTTGATGTACACGTCTCTTTGTTGTTTGCCTCTTGGAGCTTTAGAATCAGATCTGTATGCAACACCTCTGTTGCACTATTACAAGTTCTCCAATAAGGGGCATTGTCGGTAGCAATCAGTCAGTGGCTCCCTAGGCTGCTACTATTACTTACCTACAGCAGGTTGCTACTTCAGTGTCAGCTGAGCAAACGGAACAGCTGCTCCATTTTCATCACACTAGCAGCCCCCTCCATTAGTGGTACTAGCAGTAGGAGTCACTGACTGATTCTAACTAGTGACGTCACTTACTGAACATTGTAAAATGGCCTTCAGAATTCTCTGTAATCCTTGCGCCCTCGTTGATTCAAGCATATCATGTGATCATTCATTAATTCCTGGTACCTGCATGGTTTGTCACCAACCTAACATAAGCTACCTAGCAAAACCTTAACTACACAAATATTGAACCTTTTTCCATTACCATTTTTTTTCTTTTTTTATGACCAATAACTCACTTCAATACCTGTATTTCTTGAGAATTAACGCACTTCACGGGTGTGATGACAGGCACTCAGCCATTGGTCTTGGCCTTCCCATTCCAGATTAACATAAGGCTGTTAGAATGTTTTCAGCCAATCAGAAAGCTCCATTTCTCAGACCTTTTTTATAATAATAGTTTAAAGAGTTCAGTATCCTGAGAATCTTGAGTACTGAGCATTCTGCTTGGAACCCTTCTGAATTCCAAACTGCCAGTTTCTGCAGGTAAACTGTCTCTTATATCTACTGTGCAGCACTTCTCTTGAAGCAACAGGTCTGGATTCGGCGCATTTTATCAACAGTTGGTTCCCAGTGTTTAAAATCTGTTACTGTACATTAGCTTTTTATGTTGTCAGCATTTTTCTGTTGGTTTAATGCGCTTTTCCATGGAACATAACTCTTGAAAAGCCATAGTCTGCTAAAGTAAATGATTACTAGCACAATACTTGAGAAATGAAGCTCTGCTTACAGAGCTAGTAGTAACAAAAACAACAGACAGAAACAATTACTTATTTTTAAAAGTGGTTTGTTATTATTTTTTATAACATGGATTCTGAAAATACTGTCTTCTGATTCGTCCAAATAGGTCACCTGACCTTTGATTAATCCCGATCTATCCACAGTTGCATGTTCACAGGGCTTTATTATACTATTTCTTTAGGTAAAACTGTAACATATCAGTACCCATGTTATACGAGGATTAACCCACTCCAGGGTATGGGTTTACTGAGCATTAATCCTTGCTTGGGTGGTTGAAGTCACTCGGCTTCGCCTCATGACTCCAACCCCCCCAGGCATGGATTAAGCCAGCAATAAAACACTGCAAGGCGTGGGTTATGGTCTGATAAGAGCACGCCCCAGGTGCATTATGAGACATAAGGCGCTTGCGCCGAGTGCCTTTAGCACCTGGGAAGTGCACTTATCAGGCCATAACCCGCACCTCAGAGTGTCTTATTGTGCTTATAAAATGGGCCCTCCAGTACAAACGTTTATTAAAAAAAATGCACATACAAAGTGTATATAAAAAAAGAATAGAAGTTATGATTTGTTGAAAAAGACAAAAAGTAGTCTTTGCAATGGAGCTGTTTCATTAAAAGTAACTAGAGGAGGTTGGTGTCTGCTCCCCAGACACAAGTAATGAAAATGCATGTTTTTTTTGTCATTGCTGTACTAAACACATTTCCTTCTTTACTTTCACCACCCCTTCAACGTACTGCAACTGGGAACCACTGTGCCGTCATGCAGTTTCAGCTACAGCAATGGGGACTGAACGTGCACCATATTGTGTTATGTATTTTTTTTTTTTTTTAGTCTTTGGTAACCGGGTATGGCTCACTAGGCATAAGTCAAGTGCCTGTTTTCAGGGGCGACCTGGAAGCACTGGGTGGTTAAATGACTTACTCAGAGTCACACAATATGCAAGTGGAGGTTGTGAGAATCAAACCTAGGTCTTGTTTGCTGGATGTATCAAGCTCGTTCATACCTCGTTACTCTAACCTCTAGGCTATACTGCCATCCCATTGTGGTGTTTCTGGTCCTTATCCCCTCCACAGACACAGGAAGCATTTTTTTTTCCATTGTTTTTTTTTTTTTAAATAGATTTCTCCCCTAAATGACTGCCTTGACTGGGAGTGAGCATGTCCCTTAGTGAATGCCTTACATATTTCTTTCCTGTTTCGAGGTTCTGAAACCTCAACAGCCACAGTGGAAAATTAAACAACTTTTTGTTTGCTGCTGACAGTAATGCGCTGAAGTTTTTTATTCAGCATTTTTGTGTCTGGGATTCATAAGAGAGCACTAAGTGTATGGGGAGGGGGTCGTATATGGGATGAACGAGTGGGACCAACAGGTGGACCTATGAGGAGCAGTACCAATTAGTAAAAGTAAATTTGACACTGAAAGTGTTCACGTTCGCAGCTTGTACAGGAAGGGGGAGCTTGTATGCCGTGACTGGTATTTCTGTGGTGGTCATCCAGTGCTGGTGACTCTTTGCTAAATGGTGAAATTGTAGAATCAGTTTCCCATGCGAAGGTGTGGTTTCTTGCAGAATGCCTGCCCAGCCTCGCAGTATGCCTGCCCAGCTGTTCACAGTGCCAGAGTTTGAAAGTGGGGGCACAACAATATGACAGCTGTGCTGCGGCGGGTGCTTGTGAAATAGTGCAGGTTGGCTAAATATGTGCAGATAAGGACACGGCTCTGAGAGGCTGTCAGCCAATCGGAGTCATTAAAATCTTTTGCCCATTTTATAATGCTCAGTTAACCCATATCCTGTCATGGGTTAATCCATCCTTATTTCTGAAGTTGCTTTCCTTTTCCATTTGCTCATTAAAAGGCTTTTACCTGAAATATGGAAACATGCAATTTGTCAACAGAAAAGGACCATATTGACCCACCCAGTCTGCCAGATGGTCCCTGCTTAGTCTGTCTCCGCAGACCATAACTGGTCTCCAGCAACCCTCCATCCTCCCTTACTAATATTCCCCTACATCTATCCTACACATTCTTGAAGCCCGCTACTGTTTTTGCCTCCACCACTTCTGCTGGCATTTTGTTCCAGACATCTACAGTTCTTTCAGTAAAGTAGTACTTCCTCACATCTCTCTTAAACGTCCCCCCCACCTTCAGCTTCATTGCATGCCATCTGATCCTGGTGCTCTTTCTCATTTGAAAGAGAGTCCCTTCCTGCTACCTGTTTTTATTTTTTTTATTTATTTATTTAGAATTCAGAAAATACCTTTGAGTCAAAGACTCCTTTACAAAGGTTCAACGTCACATATATTCGATACAGACACACAATACAGAAGATGTTACAGAGTACAGTTAGGTTTGTCACAGGTACAGTTTGGCTAACATTCAGTAACTAGTGCTATTTAAGATTGTGATAAAACTGAATGATTAACAATCCCTGGGAAAATTGAGTTAAGAGCTGTGGGCAGAGGCAAGCCGGCCGCCATTGTCAGTGGTAGACGCACAGGGGGCCCGGTTCAGGTACAGTCGCAGTCACTTGTTGCATGAAGGTGGGCCCTAAGCTGTGTTTTAAAATGACCAATTCTTTGTTCAAGAGCAAGGAGGAGGTGGGTTATTCATCCACAATGGTGCCCTATAGCAGAGGATCTTTGGAATTGAGCTGTGCGACAAGAGGATGGAAAAAGATGGGTGTCAGAGCTACGGTGTGTTTAACTTTTGAGTCCGTAGTGATTAAGGAGTGAGTGCTGAGGGGAGGCCTAGGGTGATTTTCTTTGCCAGGACACAAGTGTGGAATTTGATTCTGTTATTAAGGTTAAGCCAATTGGTGTCCTTGTATAGGGAATAGATCGGTGAGTCTTATCAGACTCCCAATAGAAGTCGACAGGCCTTGTTAAGGACAAGTCTAAGACTACCTAGGGCTGAGGACCTTGCCCCTCCAAATGTCAGAAGGCCATAGTCGAGCAGGGAGAGTACCGAGAAGGAGATAGTGAGCTTAAGGGCCTCAGGGTTAAGGCAATGTTTATAGTGGTGCAGAAGCCCTAATCTAATATTTAGGCCTTGGATATTGTGCATATGCTCATGATAGGTAAGGCCAGTGTCCAAAGTGATGCCCAGGTATTTAAAGGAATGCACAAATTCCAGGGGGGTCTGTGAAGCTGATAGTATTTGTGGGAAGAGCCCTACCCTGGAATTCTGCGGATGAGCGAATAGCATACCTTTGGTTTTATTATAGTTAATAATAAGACGTTGTGAGGAGGACCAACTTCCGGTAGCGCTGAAAGAGGACAGGAGGGTCTGGTGGAGTTGAAGAGGGTCTGAGTTGGAGGAGAAGACAGCATCATCTGCATAAAGTAATAGGTTGGAGGTGCAGAATGCGGGAAGGGAGTTTAGGAAGAGGCTGAATAGAAGGGGACCCAAAATAGACCCTTGAGGGACCCCAGAGAGGACAGGGGATTTGGCTGATTGGGTATTGCCAATCTTAACTTGAAGGGTCCGGTTGGCAAGATAGTCAGCGAACCATCCCATTGCTTTCTAAGAGAGACCCAGGTTGAGCAAGGAGGTTTGAAGAAGCGAATGGTGGACAGTATCAAAGGCCTTAGTGAGGTCAATGAAGATCGCACCTGTGATGTGGCCTTTATTCAACGCAGTGTGGATGTGCGATGTAAGTTCAAGCAAGGCAGTAGTCGTGCTGTGACCTCTGTGGAAACCATGTTGTTGCTTGCAGAGCAGGTCATATTTATTGAGGTGGTCAGTGAGCTGATCCAAAATTATCCTCTCTAAGGCCTTGGAGAGGGGGGGAAGTATAGAGATAGGGTGGTAATTGTTAGTAGAGGTGCGGTCACCACCTTTAAATATGGGCGTGATAGTGGCGGATTTCCAAATGGCAGGGAATTTGCCTAGTGCGAGGGAGAGGTTTAAAATATGGGTGAGAGGAGCAAGGACTTCCTTAAGGGAGAGCCGAAGAATTTGGAGATCAAGGGAGTCAGCGTTAGAGGAGGCATGACTAAGGGCAGAAATAAGGTACAGTTCGTCTGACTTAGGAGAGATGCAGCGAAGGTAAAAGGGGGGGGACCGAGGTGGGGGGGCAGGTGAGCTGTGATCTAGTGGCTCATAGAAGTTCAGGGGGAGAACATGGCTAAGGTTTGAGAAGGCATCACTGAAAGCAGCAGCAATATAAGTGGGGTCAGAGGTCAAGGACCCGTTAACCATAACCTGAGAGGGAACCGGATTGGGGACCTTACCGCATATTTCTTTAATGTTGTTCCAGAACTTGCGGCCTGAGCCCCAGGACAAGGTTAAGGTGGATTTGTAGTAGTCTGCTTTTGCTCTGCGAATGGCCCAAGTGCACTTGTTCCGAGCCATTCTATAATTCAGTCTATCAAGGGGTAGGCCGGACTCATTGGAGAGCTGCTACAATGAATCCCTGGTTCGCAACAAGGACTTTAGTCATTCAGTGCACCAAGGTGCGTGATTGCCTTTTACCTTTCTTTTAATAAACGGAGTGTGGAGGTCGCATAGATTATTGAAGGACCGGGTAAATAGGTCCAAGGCACTGTCAGGGTTTACAGTGGTCAAAATGAAGGTCCAATCCAAGGCCCTAAGGTGAGCTTTTAATTGTGTCAGCTTGTCAGGACCAAGTTTACATTGCATAATTATTTTGGATGGGGATCTTGGGATTTTACAGGACCAAGAGCAGAGAACTGGTGAGTGGTCACTAAGGGCATTTGGAAGGACAGAGACATTAGTGATCTTGTGCAGGCGATTAGAGAAGATGAGGTCAAGTAGGGAGGAGGATCCTGTACGTGGATCCAACCGGTTGGGGGAAGTGACCAGTTGAGTTAGATCTTAGGCCGTGGCAAGATCAATGTGAGGGATTGCATCCTTACTTAGCCAATTGATAATAAAATCTCCAAGTACAAGTAGTTCCGACTGTGCTGGCAGTGTGTCCAGATATGCCAGTAATGCTTGGAACGCTGATTTTTGGTCCCTTGGGGGAATGTATACTGTTGTTATGTATAGAGGGTTTTGGGCTCATCCCAGTGCCAGTCTGACAGTGAGGGCCTGTGAGCCATCCCCCAATTGAGGGGAGTGGAGTAGGTGACCTTGCAAGGTATCCTTCGTGTAGAGGGCACAGCCACCCCCTCGCTTACCATGTCGATCCACACAGTAAAGGGTAAACCCGGGCAGGGATACTGAGGAATCAGGGGTCCGATGGGGTGAGCCAGGTTTCACACACTGCTATAACATCCGGCTGGTGCTGTAGTACCCAGCCCTGGAAGGAGTCCCACTTTTTTTGGATGCTACAAATGTTGAGACAGGCTATGTGCAGCAGACCTGGGTTATGTTGCGGAGGCCTTAAGCCAAATGGTGGTCCAGGGTTAGGATGGATATTCCCTGACAAGAGGAGGAGGAGAAGCAGGAATCTTGAGGGAAGGTTCCAGGAGCACTTCCTCTTATTATAGAGGGATAGCTGGGTAAGTGGTGTATTGGAGGAGACAGTAGAAATGGGTAGAGGCTGTGCTATGAGGTAGGCCTGAAGGCGGTAATGAAAGTCTAGGGTTACTGACAGAGTTGCCTGCTGAGGTTTCTGAGTCTGGACAGTACCAGAGGGAAAGGCCAGGGCTGACCAACTAGGCAGGCATTTGTAGTGTGTATCAAGAGTGTAAGCTGTATGCCCAGCCCCTGTATCGGGGTCATGGGGTGGGGGAGCGACTACCCATAAAATCCCTAGCTGCCAGGCATTCAGATTTAGGTCAGTTGCAGGGGGGGGAGGGGGTGCATAAGAGTATGACAGGGAGGGGGACTGGGCATGGGGGAACAAATGGCAAAGCAGCAGAAATAGAGTAAACATCCTGACACTGAATGGAAAGCTCAAGGGTTAACAGTGAAACAGGATATCTAGCAGTAGAGCAGCATCTAGTGGTAGAACAATATAAGCTGCTAATGGTGAACTAGGCTGATTGGTTACAGCTGCCTATAAAAGGGTGTGCTCACCAAGGGCAGTGGTGGGGAGCCGACGCCCTGCGTCGGCAGGGCAAGAATGTAAGCAGCAGAGTCCTTCCGCAGCAGCGTGGTGCTCTTTTCTCCGTACCTGATTCAGTGCATTTCGGGGGGTGGGGGTGGAGGAGGGCACCATAGCCACTAGCCCTCTCGACCTCCTGTGAGCCTGTGAATAAAGCAGAGGACAGGTAAGGAATTTAAGCGGCAGTGTTGGGGAACAAAGGGGGGCAGGGATAGTAGCTAGAGAGTGTGTAGAGAGATCCTCTTTCGAACACTAGTTGCACCACAACAGAACTTATACTATCAGGCAAAGTTGATTTTATCTATAAAAGCCCTCTAAACCAACTAAATAGGCTAGGTACGGCTGTTTGGGCACTTGCTGATGTTCCGACGTGAGGTTTAAACACTAACAGCCCTTAACAGCCGTTACATGAGTCACGGAGCGAGTATTGCTGGATTGAACTGTAAAAGCCCATTAAACTGACTGCAGAAGCTATGTACAGCTGCTTTGGGCTATCACCGATGCTTCCATGTGAATTTAAACAGTAACAGCCCTTAAGTGAGTCACGGAGTGAGCCTTTAAGATACCAGTCGGCTGCAGCATTAAAGCAATCTACAGCAACATTTTCACAGGGTACAGCTGCTTAGGGCACTCGCATTTGCTCTGATGCATAGCTTAAACAATTAAATGCCATTAAATGGGACATGGAGCAGTTCTTAAGGCACCAGTCAGTTTGTAAAAAATAACAAGAAACTTTTACATGAGCCCCTTCAGGAGACTATCTCCATATGTGCGCCGACAGTAAAATGGCGCCAAGATTCAAAAAATAAGAATGTAGGCAGCAGAGTCCTTCCGCAGCAGTGTGGTGCTCCTTTCTCCATACCTGATTCAGTGCAATTGGGGTGGGGGTGGGAGGGCGCTAGCCATTAGCCCTCTTGACCTCCTGTGGAGCCTGATTTAGTGCAATTCGGGGTGGGGGTGGGGAGGGCACCGTGCCACTAGCCCTCTTGACCTCCTGTGAGCCTGATTCAGCGCACTCGGGGGTGGGGGTGGGGAGGACGCCATAGCCACTAGCCCTCTCGACCTCCTGTGAGCCTGATTCAGCGCAATTCGGGGTGGGGGTGGGGAGGGTGCCATAGCCACAGCCTCTCGACCTCCTGTGAGCCTGATTCAGCGCAATTTGGGGGGTAGGGGTGGGGAAGGGCGTCGTAGCCACTAGCCCTCTCGACCTCCTGTGAGCCTTTCATGTTCTTGTAGATCTCTATCATATCCCCTCTTGCTTATCTCTCTGTCTGGGTATACATGTTGAGATCACTCATTCTTTCCTCATACAGCTTTTGGTGCAACCCCTGCACTATTTTAGTTGCCCTCCTCTGGACTGCCTCCACCCTGTCTATCTCCTTTTGGATTTGCAGCCTCAAGAACTGGAAACAATATTTCAGGTGGGGTATCACCAGTGAGTGATATAATGGCAATACCACTTCCCTCCTCCTGCTGAAGAGACCTCTCCCTATGAATCCCAGCATTCCACTGGCCCTACCCACTGCTTTGTCACACTGCCCTGCCACTTTAAGGTCATCCTTCCTGATAGTATTAGGTGTGATATTAAGAGCAGTACCTTACCTAGAGCCTGACATATCTAGCTCAGTGCCTCTTTATGCCTCACCAGCAGTGATACCTCTCCTGCTGTGACATCACACGCGATATGGCAGCAGGTGATTGGATTCTTGCTTAGCTGTGGATGTCACAGTCAGTGAGGTCACAGACTTGATGATGAACAAGGACATATAGAACAAGCTATTGCTAGCCTTTGGGTGGAGTACTAGTCCATAAATCATGCCTAGTACTGTCAGGTGGTAAACTTTTTAATTAATAAAAGGAAAAAAAAAATTTCAGCTATAAGTAGTGTAACTGTTCACTACTTTTGAAAGTTAATATTAATTTCCAGCAGTACACTAAATCATTAAAGGAAAACTCTTAAACACTGGTAGGGTAGATCCTCCCTCCAGAGGCTAATCTCCACCACCACCACCATCCCACCCTGATTAGCTGTTTTGCAAAAACCCATTTTCATGTACCTGATAGCCTTGCCTTTCAACTTAATCTCATATGCCATACATGTAAAGAAACCCATGCTACATGCTGCCAATACAGATCGCTGCTGCTCCTCACAACTGCTCTGCCAACTCTTCTGTGAAGCATGATCGAGGTGCAGAACTGCTTGGCTTACTCTGAAATTATTGCATGCAGCAATGGTTCATTTATATATACTGGCTCCTATTCTCCAATGTCCGGAGAGTCTATGCACAGGGTATCTGGGGTACATAGACTCTCTGGCCCCTGTGCACCATGTGCCCAATTCTCCAAGGGGGCACACGGCTGCTACGTGCCGGATTCCCCACCCAGCTGGTGAGATCCACGAGGAGGCAGTCTGGGGGGCAGTGCATGGGGCATGCCCATGCTGTGTGCTATGCTGAAAAGCATAGAGTGCCAGGTGAGGGGGGGCACAGGCTACACATCCCCAAGGCAGACATAGCCACTGCGCATCCCTTCTGGTTGCCACTACCAGTCGTGATGGTCATGTTGGGGCACAGAGTGCACCTTACATGCTTATCCAGACCTCAGCTACCCTTTGGAGGTTCAGGGCGGCTGTCTGGGCACTACCCACCCCAGTGACATGGCCGCTTAGTGGCTGCCAATATGCTGTGGCAAGTGATCCAGTGGCAGACCAAGTCTGGGCATCCCATTGGATGCCTGCCCATGTCCACTGAAGTGACCGCATGCATTTGCATGCCAGGGGGACAGGGTCACAGAAGGGGCTGTATGGTGGCTGTGAATACTGTGCATTGTTCCTCAGATGTGGTACTCCATGGGTGGGATACGTACCTTTGGCACATACGTCCCATACCTTGGAGAATCCCCACCATTGAGCATGAGACTACATTCAAATACAGGGGTGATGAGGTAAGTGAAAATCTGTTTTTTTCACAAATTAGCTAATCAGGTGGTTAGCCTTTGGGAAATGGACTTCCCTGTTTTAAGACATTTTCTTTTAACTTTGCAAGGACATGTTAATGCAAGTTATAAGTCTAATTAATTAGCCATGAGCCTAGTGAGGCTTCTGACTGGCTACTGGGTCAGTCATTAATGCCTTAGAAATGACTGATCCAGCTGCCAACTGATGCTGTGAGGTACGCACAGCTCACACCACTCTGCTTAAAACATTATTTAAGTTAAAAATATATGGGATCAAAGAAATTATTGTTATGATTAGACTTATAATCACAATAACAACCTCGAAGCTGGTCATTTCCTTGGATTAACGACCGGCTAGAGGAGGAGGTGGCTCTCGGCACCCATCCACCCAACCAGTATTTAATCCTTCAGAAATGACTGGCTTCTCAGTTGTTGTTGCTTAATTGAGGTCAGTGAACAATGATGAGTGCCTTTTGGGTGTAAAAGTAGCAGCCTTGGGAAATGACACTACTTAACTGCTTCTGGCAATGGCTAGTCTATGGGTACTTAGCAAAGTGATATATTTGCTCTGTATATGTCTTGGGTTGAGCTGTGCAGAATGGCAGTATACTTAAAAACATATTCATGACCAAAAATAAAATCATATGCAATTTGTTCAACTCCAAACGGTACGCCATGTTATTAAGTCTGAGTTATTACTTGAGGGCAATACTTCCAGAGCCAGTGGCGCCAAAGCAGGCAGACAGGAAAATTATACAAATTTTAAGAAGTAGTTAGTTATTACTTTTTATTTCTGACGTATTTTTCCTTTTCCTTTTGCTCATTGTAAAGTCTTCAATCGGAGTGTAGCTACAAGGGTGCAGGGGGTGCAGTCGCATTCAGGCCAATGAGGTTTGAGGGGCCCAAATCATCATTTTGATGTCTATTCAAAACCAGGGAAGCCCTACAACATACCCTTGCACCCAGACCCTCTGGGAATTTGCTACGCTACTGTCTTCAATGTGATAATGTTGTATTGGATGTGTGGAACAGCTCTTAGCCTGCAGCTGGCACATCTGTCTCTATCCTTCCCACTACATCATCAGCATTTTGATCTCACTGGCAGTGGCATCACAGGTGACTGACTGACCTGACGGCCCCTGAGTGGCTGCTTCTACGCAGCAGTAATAGCAAAGTCAGTGTGGTCACAATGCAGCTGATATGGGGGGGGTAGAAATAGCTATGTCAGAAGCCAGGCACAGTGCTGCCCAAACACACCATACCTGCTAACATCAGGTAAACAGTCTTCTAATTAAACAGAGGGAAAAGAAGACGTTCCTCAAATATGAAAGGTAAAGGTTGACTGCTTTTAAAAACTAATATTAGTTTAAGACAATACGCTAGCTCTTTAACTTTAAAGAAAAGGTGGTGGAGAAAGTTGATTTTAACTAATTTAATATTTATGCATACTGTGTATATAGTGTAGTTGACATTAATTGTATTTTTGTATAAACTGACTGTCTTTTTTCTAAACTGGATATACATCATACGCTGTAAACCTTTTCACATTTAATTGTTTTTTTGACTACCAATAAATCTTTGAACTAAACTGTATGGAATGTGGAATTCCACTGCTTCTAAAATGCTTTTTGGAATTTCTTTTAGAATCCCATGGAAACCTTAAAAGCTTATTTACATAAACCACAAAATACATTTCCTCAGGTCAAATATACCGTGGAAATGTTTGCAGTGGATTGGGGAACACGAATCCTTGGTATATGCAAATCACAACCTACTAATCCATGAAAACCAGTCCACTTTATAAATTTCAGAATTCTTCTGCCAACAGAATTCTGTGAAATCAGGTGGAATTTTCTTAAATTCAGCTGAATTCCATTCCATCAGAGTTCGTAAATCTCAGGCAGCACTAATCCTGGGCTGAGTTGTGAACCCTTTGGTGCTACGTGAAAACAAAGCTCCAGAAGTCTGATGTTTATAATCTGCGCTGATATCTGATCTGATTGAATGCTTTGAGGCTTTTGGAACCCACATCAAAGGAAGGAAAGGTATAGGCTGAAAACCGTATGGTGAAGGGTGAAAAAAATGATCCAGGGATGGCAGGCTCAGTCCTCTGAGGTGAGACTAGAAAGTCTCCAGATGTACTCTCTGGAGGATGCAAGGGAGATCGGGGGGAAGATATGATAGAAATATTCAAACACATAGAAGGACAGACCTATAGTAATACCACTCACTGGAAAATATAATTTATTTTTTGTTGGTTTTATAGTTAATTTTGTGCTGTGTGGACCAGCTATGAACCTGCTACTTTGAAAGCAGATACATTCAAAAACAGCATGGCAACTCCTATATTTATTTCTTTTGCTATATTTATAACCATATTTCACAAACACCTCATGCCTTACAATGCACCTGAGTCTGAGAAACTTACATCCTGTCATGACTTACTGCTTACATAACCTAATCTCGACATTCAGTCACATGGTGATCATGTCATCTTCAACAACTAAAAAAGAACATTACAACTAGGTGTCATTAGCTTAGAAATTGCAACAAATGTTGCACCTTCCTGTGATTTCCCCAGGGGCAGAATATATACTTTGAACAAAAGAAATAACAGCAGTGATCCTGGGGGAGTCCTACTAGGGATCCTAGATGATGATGAGATGTAAGCTTTACAGCCTGAGATCTACTTGTCAGATAAGACTGGAACCATTTAAAAATGAACCCAGGAACACCACAGTATGCCCTTAGATGGTCAAACAGCACCACATGATAAACCATATCAAAAACTGTTGTCAGATCAACCATAATCAAATCAACATGAACAGCTGGCTTTTGTCTCTCACTACGAGGAGATTATTAACCATATTGATGAGTATAGTCTTTAAGATTTGACCAGGACTGAACCTAGGCAACATCTTGTCAAAAGTGTTAAGACTGCCTAGGTGAAACTGCGTCTGAGCCACAGCCTCAACCCAGCATCTACCATGAGAAGGGGATGTTCAAGACTGGTCTAAATAATTGTGCAGACAGTCAAAATCCAGAATGAATTTCTTGAGTAGTAGTTTTATCAAGGTCTGCTTCAGGAGAAGTCTGCCAAACAGTGGTCAGTCCATGGCAACAGAGAAGCTGATAGAGACTCTACATTAGCTCCCATGGCAAACACAAAGTTCAACATGTGCCTTTTTCATGTGTCGCCTAGTCAGTAAATTGCCTCAGACCTAGGGATGCCACTATTTCCCTGCAGAACTGAGCAATAACACCAGAGCTGTTGTCTAAATGTACATTGACACAGGTGTTTATTATCAGTTCCGCCACCTGTTAAAAAAACTGTATGACAGTTCCACCACCTCTGACATCTTTCTCCATTGACTAACACAGAAGAGTTCCATCACCAAGAAATGACAGTTCCACCTCCTAGAAATCTAGATATGAGTTCCCCCATCTAAACTCACAGACATCCAAGACTGGATGAATTCCGGTGGTTTAAAGTTGAACCCAGGAAAAACTGAGGTTATGGTTGTGGACCATGGTCGCAGGGTAAAGGGTTTGAGGACTGGTCTCCCCTCTGGATTAATCCTGGGGGTGGACCAGATCCTCACCTCTGAACGGGTGCGTAACCTGGGAGTGGAGCTTGACGCTGGTTTGACCCTCCGTTACCAGGTGTCTGCAGTTGTCAAGCTGGCATTTTTCTATGTCAGGAACATTGCCAGGATTAGGCATCGTTTTCCGCTCAGTGACCTGCCGGTCTTGGTCCATGCCTTTGTGACATCTCGCCCTGATTACTGTAACTCCCTTTACCTAGGACTTCCTGGGGTTGATATCCGCTGCTTGCAGCTAGTGCAGAATGAGGCAGCACGTTTGCTGACTGGGGCCTCTAGAAGTTCTCATATTACCCCTGTGCTGCGTGCTCTGCACTGGCTGCCAATACAGTGGCGGATCACCTTTAAAGTGGGTCTTTTGACCTACAAAGCCCTACACGGTCTGGGTCCAGACTACTTGAAAGAACTCCTGGTGCCTTACACCCCTCTGAGACAGCTCCGCTCGGCTGATGAGGGGTTGCTGGAGATTCTGAGGGTAAATTTGAAGTCATCTGGTGCCCGTGCGTTTGGATTTGCTGCACCTACCCTCTGGAATTCTCTGCCCCGTCAGCTCCAGGAGTGTAGGACAGTGGGGAGCTTTAAGCAAGCACTAAATTCTTTTTTATGGGAGCCGTCGTTTCCTTCTTTGTTCTAATTTTATATTGCAGTACTGGAATAAATGTTCATATTTGTTTTTATTAAATGTATTGAATATGTTTTATGTTTGTTCTTGATGTACAGCGCCTTGAAATTTTGAAAGGCGCTTAATTAAATAAATTTTATTATTATTATTATATTATTAAACATTTTCAATTTAACCATTGCATTGATGTCTCGGGAGACTAAAACAACCAAAGAGAGTGAAAACAGGGCAGATAGGGAATCACAAGCAGACCATATGGACCCTTGGTCTTTTTCTTTCATCATTGTCTTTGTTTCTATGTTTCTACACAAGTTTAGTATATATTTTTTAAATATGAAAAAACACAGTAAAGGGCTAATATAAATAGTCATGTTGTACTGTATGGAGCACAGTAATGCAGCTGGAATGCTCTTGCTCTATTGACATTATTATAAGCAAAGGATTTTAGAAAGAAAAAAAAAAGCCAGATTATTAAGAACTCTAATGATGAAAAAGTATAAAAATTCTACAGGTACTGTAATGACTGCAATAGCTTTTTAACACTGCTGTAAAGTCCTATTCTTTTGTACTGGGGATTTTTTTTGCAATGAGGATTTTGATAACTTGGTTATATTTTAACCCATGTTTAGCTCTTACTAATGAAATACCAATACAGTATTAGTTTGTACCAATACTTTTGCACATTTTAATTTATTTTTAATAGCCTATTTCAATTTGAATTTATTTCATTTTAATAGTCTATTTCAGTAAGTAAAACAAAATGCAATATGCACATACCTATGTCATATGGTTCACAGCAAGCAGCTTCAACTAGTATGGCAAAATACAAAAAACTCTTCAGCGGCCACTCCATGTCCCTCAACAGAGCTTCTCTCTGATGCAGCTGTGTTTCAGTCCAAGTTGTAACAATGGTTTTATCCCACTTTCAGTAAGCCAGTGTAGGGGAGACAGTGCGTAAAGTGTTCTTTATACTGCTTGATGACTGCAGGTATAGCCTCAGGGTTTTGCAGACAGGCAGGGTGGGATCCAACGTCACTTCTATGTCATACTTCACTGTCAGATCTTCCTCACCCTTAACATCAACAAAAGAAATGAAGCCTCTTGGCATGCATGCACTGTGGGTACATCATGTACTACACACTCATTCCTTATTGGGGACAGGCTGGTTCACTTGTACGCTGCATTTTTCAGGAGGTGGTTGTTATGCTAATTAACCTTCTACATGATCCCCAGGCTAAACTGAAGTAAAGCTCAGTTTCAAAAAATTCCTGCTGAGGTGAGGCAAACCAGTTACACAGTCCCTGATCTTTGTATCTATAACTCACCAAAGTTCACTTCAGGTATGAGGCCGTCACTATCAATTTTCAACAATCCTTGGCCCCTTTAATGCTGTCTTCCAGCACACACCACTTAGTTGTACTGTAATAAAGCAAGTAGAACAACGGGTAGTCTACAATACACAGCAAGGGTGGATTTCCATCTAAGTGACCTTGTGACATTACAGATCAAGAAAGCAAGGTTCACGTGGTCTATGATGTCACAAGGCTTCCCAAGTTCGGAACTTAGCCTGGTTGTGCTTCATTTGGCTATTTTGCTGTTTTGTATAGTGCGCAGCAGTCACCTGACCTAAAAACAAAATGCTTATTTCTGTGGGTTTTAAACACTGAAAGTGACAGTTTCTTTTGAATGTCTCACCTCCAGATGCCACTGTTCCATCATTAATGGTGTCAGAATGATGGTACAGCAGCATCCTGATGTCAGAACAATGGCTCAACAAGGCTGTGGCATCACCATCCATTTCTCTATAGGAAAGCTACTAGCCATACACTATATAGCCATTCCTACATCACAAGGGGATGCTCTCATTGTTTGAAGAGAACCAGGAAATGTAATGTTCATCTTCTTATTTATGATTAGTCTTATTCATAGTCACTCACGGGGGTGGGGGATCACATCAGCAGAGTTACTGCATTTGGGAGAACACAATAGCAGTAAACATAACATTTTTTTTTTAACTTTATTTACCCAGGATAGCCAGCTGAGATGACGTGCCTCTCTTTAAGGGGGGGGGCTGTTTTTAACTATCTTTACTGCTGGGTGGACTGAAGCATTGGGATATTATATGACTTATTCAGGATCACACAGTAAGTAAGTGGTCTAGTGGTTAGAACACTAGTTTGGGAACTGGGAGAGCACAGGTAAAATCTAGCTAGAAGCAATTACTCAGTGTATGACTATGAGCAAGTTACTGAACCTCCCAGTGCTCCTATTCATCCAGTTTCTGAAACGGGCAGAAGGACCCCTCTGAAAATGAGATACTGCATCTCAGCTGGACTCCCTTGAGTAAAAAAAGTATTTAAAAAAATGGAAATGATTATGGTGGGAAGTGAATATGGGTCTCCTGCATCTCAATCAGTGCTCTAGAACATACTCTTACAGCAGCCCTCCATTTTATTAAAGGGACTCATACAATTTCCTATTGATTTATTTTAAAATGCTGCTTTAGTGATACTGTAACTAGATTGATAGGTTAACTTTTTAAAATAGCAGAGCAAATACTGAACCATGATTGGTACAATCTGAGCACATGTCCATCTGATGAGTGTTCTGGAAGCTGGGGTTGCCAGCAGACTGATTACGTTCACAGATGATAACACCACATCCCATAAACAAAAAATAAAAAATCTGCCCACATGATGCACTTCAAAAGTCAAATCTATAAGTGTCAGTGGGTATTCAAAACATTTGCACTTATAGTTTGGAGAATTTAGTACATTTTAAAATATCATGGTTTTTGGAACATAAAAATGGCTGTCCATGGACTTCAGAGACAATATAATTGTTTAAAACAATGTATTTACTCAGCTAAGATACAGTGGCCCTTGTGTGTAACATTACCTCCTGCATTAGTCCTTTCAAACAACTGGACTTCATCAGTGAGATGCCTTACAAATAGCATCAGTCTGCAGGAGTGCATTGCCCCAGAGATAGAACTTTATGTCAATTACAGAATTCAGAATACAAATTCAGACTCTACTACACTGTGGCCATGCTCCTCTCCTGCTCTTCTAACATCAGATTTGTTTCTCCGACCAGTTTTCCAATCTTCTCCATTTAACATTTTTATTCTGTCATTTGTTATTGTAGTTTAGACTTCAATAACCCTTTGATATTTATTGGTTAGTGGTTATAAACAACTGCCAGCGAGTACCCAAAAGCTCCATAAACCACATACAGTATGTGGTTTATGGTGCTCCATAAACCACAGGCAGAACAGTACCGCAGCATCACCAGAAAAAAAAGCAGAACAAGCTGTCCTCACGCTGGACGTTCACAGGCACTACACAATCAGTCACTCAGCGCAAGACAAGCTTGTCAGTGGTAACAGTTACCCTCCGAAAGTGACAAAAAAGACAATTTAAACAAAAAAAAAGAACACCAAAAACAATAAATATAAAAAATAAAAAACGGAGAAGTGTGGTTCTCTGGAAATTTTATGCACCCCCTCGGTGAGTGATGTGGTTCCATGTGGTAAGGGCGACTGCGAGCGGTGAGCATCCTTATCACAGTGCACATCCCAAAATTAATTTCTAGATGTGGCAACTGCAGCACCAGTAAAAGCAGTGCAAAACATGATATTTTATCAGAATGTGGTGGCTGTGCCCCCACACCCACAAATCCCTGTCTTGGGCCAGGCGCAACAAAAAGCACCATTGTCTGGTCCCGAATCCTGCATCCCCACCACCCCAGGCCAGCATCCACCCCATCATGCCATGATGCCAGCTTAATGGCAACCCACGGCAACAACTCTCACAAACCCTCTTGCCTAAGCAGCGCGCTCGGCCCCACCCCTCCACATGCATATACATGCGATATCCTATTACCGTATCTCAAACCCTCCCCATCCGGTTGCCCTCCCTACACCCTCACCATCGGGGCAGTTGCCGCAAGTGCAAAAGCAGTAAAAAAAGGTCCCTATCCCACACTGGGGCAAGAGTCTCTGTCAAGGTACTCCTGGACCACAAGAAAATGGGGAGTGGCAACCCATTTTAGACTTAAGATATCTGAACAAGTATATCAAAAAAGAAAAGTTCAAGATGGTCACATTGGAACCAGTGATACCATCCATACAGTCAGGAGGTTAGTTGGTTGGGGTCACTGGTTCTGAAGGATGCATATTGCCACATCCCAGTTAGACACAGCCACAGAAAACATCTCAGGTTCAGGCTGGGAAACTGTCAGTATCAGTGTGATGCCCTTCCCTTCGGTCTCACCTCAGCACCAAGGGTATTCACAAAGTGCCTAACCATGGTGGTAGTTCACCTGAGGAAAGAAGATGAGGTGATGTTTCCCTGCCTAGATGACTGGCTGGCCTCAGGAAAAACATAGCAAGAGGCAAGGTGCTCCCTACAGCAGGTGAGGAGCACCATAGAGAGCCTGGGATTCCAAATAAATATGCAGAAATCTCAAACAGAACCAGTGCAGGTGCTGGATTTCATAGGTGCAGAGTTGGATAACCTGCAGGAGAAGGCTTTCCTTTTCCAAGAAATAGTTTCAAACTTTATTGCCAGTGCAGAATCCTTCACACTGGCCTGCCTAAGGCTGGCAAGGGATTTTCTGCAGCTATTGGCCCACGTGGCCTCATCCACAGCTGTGGTGCTATGGGCCAGATTTCAGATGAGGGACATTCAGTACCATCTAAGAGATCACAGGCCCTAAAGGTCAGACTCACTGTCCAAGCTGGTGCCAGTCACAAAGGCCTCCATGCAGGCACTAGAGTGGTGGAAGGAGGAAAGCTACCTCAGAGACAGCATTCCCTTCCACAGGAAATCCCCTACAAGAGTCCTGACAACAGATGCTTCTCTCCTAGGGTGGGGCACCCACATGGAGAATCTCATAGTAAGTGGCATATGGAGCTACCAGGAGACTCAGGAGCACATAAATCTCCTGAAGTACAAGTACAGTTTTCACTGAGAGGGTTGTGGATGCATGGAACAGCCTCCATGAGGAGGTCGTGGAGTCAAGAACAGTGGAGGACTTCAAGAATGCATGGGACAGGCATAAGGCAGTCCTAGAAGCGGGTAAGAGGAAGTAAGCTGTTGGCTAACTAGGATCTGCAGCTTATCTGTTAGGTAGGAAAATGGGCAGACTAGGTGGGCCAAGCGGTCCTTATCTGCCGTCAAATTCTATGTTTCTATGTTTCTAAGGCAGTACTGATGGCAATGCAGTCCTCTTCCTCCCAGTTACAGGATCAGTCTGCTGAAATCCAGACAACACTACAACAATGTGCTACATAAAAGAGCAAAGGAGAAGAAGATCCCCCAATCTGTGCAAAGACTCTATGAATATCTGGGATCTGACTTATTCCTTGGAACCAAAGATGTCTGCAGTGCATCTGTCAGGTAAGGACAATGTCCTGGCAGACACCCTAAGCAGAATCAACCAGGGAAATCATGAGTGGACCTTGAACCAGCAAGTGCTGGCTTCAATCTTTACAAGATGTGATATTCCAGAAATAGATCTGTTTGCCTCTTGTGGGAACAATCAGGTCCCAGAGTTTTGTTGCAGGCCACCAGCAAGGGGCACAGTCCCAGAACAATGTGACAGGGTTGGGTAAGACCCTGTTCCATTTGTTATAGTGAGATAGTTAAAAGCAAGGATCTATTCTGTTTTCTCCTATTCTGTCACTTGGCTGCCACAAGCATCAACACTTTTTCACCCTTTGAAATGTTGTATGGTAGACAACCTAGAGGGCCACTAGATGTAATCAAAGAAAGAGTCTATTACATCTTATATGTGTGTGCTCTGAGAAAGAAAATGGCAACATACATTGAAATTGCCCGTAGTAACCAAGAAGAGGCCCAAAAATAGTAGATGTATTATATGACCATGGGGTAAAAGAAATAGTTTTTGAGCAAGGAGAAAAGGTCTTGTTACTGTTACCTACTACAGAAGAACTATTAAGGAAGTGGCAGGGGCCTTATAAAGTGGTTAAACTGCCAGTACAGATACCTATGAGACTGAGCCCCCTGATAGGAAAAATCCTACCAAGATATACCATGCTAACCCCCTGAAGAAATGGGTTAAAAAACACCAAAGATTTCTTTGTTGGTATTACCAGAAACCTCTAAAGATTACATTGATATAGCTTATGACAGACTGCAACAAACTGTAACTTCTGATGTTGTAAAGGTAATTGTTTCCTTACCCACAGAACAAGCTGTGGAAATTCATAACGTAGTGAAGACATTTAGAAGTACTTTTACTACTTTGTCAGACTAAGCAAAAGGGGTCAAGCACATAATAATGACAAAAAATGCTCACCCTATCAGACAAGAGACATACAGATTACCAAAGCGGTTATGAGAGCACATGTGGTTAAGGAACTGCAAACAATGAAAGAGCTGGGTATCACTGAAGAATCAAGAAGTGCTTGGTGATCACCAATGGTGACTGTAAATACAAAAGAAGGGGGTGTAAAAATATGCCTTGATTTTAGGAAACTTAACCACATGTCCGTGCATGACAGCTATCCTGTGCACAGGACATATGATTTGGTGGACAGACTAGGAAGTGCCAAGCACATTAGTACCCTCAATCTCACCAAGGGTTACTGGCAAATTCCTCTAGCTAAAGAATCCAGATACAAAACTGCATTTTCCATTCCAGTCGGATTCCATCAGTTCACCACCATGCTGTTTGGTTTACATGGTGCACTCACTACATTCCAGAAGTACATGGATACAGTTCTAGCCCCTCTCACTGGTTGTTATACTACTTACCTGGATGATGTTGTGGTGTAATGCACATGGGAAAAAAAAACCCAAGGGAAGCGTACACAATTGGGGGTGAGATACTGACAACAGTAAAAATGGAAAGGGACCTGGGGGTAATTATATCAAATGACCTAAAGGTGGGCAAGAAATGTGAGAAGGCAGTAAGGAAGGCTGGGGGGATACTGGGATGCATAGGAAGAGGCATCAATAGTAGAAAACAGGAAGTTGTTATCCCTCTGTCCAGACAGTTGGTGAGACCCCATCTGGAGTAACTGTGTGCAGTTCTGAGACCCCATCTCCGCGAAAGACATAGGCAGAGTTGAGGCTGTCCAGAGGAGGGCAACTAAAATGGTGCAGGGTCTGCACCAGAAGACATATGAAGAAAGACTAAAGGAGCTTAATATGTATACCCTTGAGGAAAGAAGGGAGAGGGGGTTCATGATAGAAACTTTCAAGTACCTCAAGGGAATCAACAAAGTCCAAGAGGGTAGCATCTTTCAGAAAAAGAGATGTGCAAGAACAAGGGGGCACAATTTGAAGATAGAGGGGGGACGGCTCAGAGGTAATGTGAGGAAGTATTTTTTCTTGGAGAGGGTTGTGGATACATGGAACAGCCTCCTGAGGAGGTCGTGGAGTCAAGAACAGTGGGGGAATTCAAGAATGCATGGGACAGGCATAAGGCAGTCCTAGTGGGGGGTAGGAGGAAGTAAGCTGTTGGTTAACTAGGATCTGCAGCTTATCTGTTAGGTAGGAAAATGGGCAGACTAGGTCAGCCAAGCAGTCCTTATCTGCCATCAAATTCTATGTTCTATGTTTCTATGTACAGTCCAGACTGGAAAACCACCTGGAACACCTATGAGCAGTTATTCAATCTATCAAAAATGCAGGTCTGACTATTAATCCTACCAAGTGTACATAACGCATGCAGGAAACCAGATATTTGGGTTATATTTTGGGAACTGGAGAAGTAAAGCCAGAGATTCCGAAGGTAGCAGACAGTCAAACAAAGAAACATGTCAGGTCATTTGTAGGTCTGGCTGGATACTATAGGAGATTTGTTCCCAAATGTGTTCGATTAGCTACTCCCCTCACTGAACTCATGAAAAACAGTATCCGAATAATGTGAAATTGTCCCCAGAGTGTGATGTAGCTTTTCAGGCCATCAAGGCTGCATTATGTTCAGCCCCTGTTTTAAGAAGTCCAGACCTTGGGAAACAATTTTTGTTACATACAGGTGCATTAGAGGTAGGTCTAGGTGCAGTCCTGAGTCAGAATATAGATGAGAAGGAACACCCCATCCATTTCAGTAGGAAATTGCATGACTGAGAGAAACAGTGCTCCACTGTTGAAAAAGAATGCCTTGTTGTGAAATAGGCAATGGAGTCCCTGAAGTTTTATTTGGTAGGAGCTGACATTGTACTTAAAACAGATCGCAGTCCTCTCTGTTGGCCTAATCAAATGAAGGATAAAAATCCCAGAATCAAAAGGTAGTGCCTGGCACTACAGCCATTTAAATTCAAAGTGATGCAGAAATCTTAAAAGAGAAAGTCAGTGCTGATTTTCTATCATGATATGTTCAGAAATTGAGAATTCAGAAAGTTAAAAAAATGTGTGTGCTTAACTGAGATGTTTGTTGTAATACGTGTCATGAAAAAGGGCTACAGCATATGCATAGAACTGTAAATGTTATAAGGTAATGTTAAAAGAGAAATAAAAGAAGGTTTTGGAAACCTGTTTTAAAGAGGAAAAAAAACAGGTTCCCTCTTAAAGAGTGGGGTATGCGACAGGGTTGGGAAAGACCATGTCCCATTTGTTATGCAGAGAGAGTTAAAAGCAAGGATCTATTCTAAATTCTCCTATTCTGTCACTTGTCTATCTCTTGCCTGTCTGACTGCACAATCAAATTTTCCTTGTTGCACCTAGGAACTGGCCACTCCACTGGCCCCACAATTTTCCCATTTTCTCACTTCCTTCACTTGCTGTTTCTCTTCTTTCTTTCTCCCCTTGCTTCTTTGTGGTTAAAAGAATATATATAAATCTATGTGAAACTGGGATTCCTTAGTTTGCAAATGCATATAATTATATTATTGAAATGTTTGCAGAATGCTATTTGGGTTTATCTGGAACACAGGTGGTTAACCTTGAGGTGCATTTGACCTCCACAAGCATATTTGCAGAGTAGTTAGCAGAAAACTAGCCCAGGGACAGGCTGTCTTAATTGGCCGCACCTGTTAAGAAGACTAATGCAGTCTTCAGGCAGGTCATAGGAAAGAAACTGACAAAGTTTTAATACATTTATTGTGTGACACAGGTGGTGTAATTTACAAGAACATTATGCAGAATGTAATTGCCAGGGAAAAAACATATTTTAAAAGAGAGTAATGTTTTGTTTAGATATATAGAGAGACGGAGACTGTAAAGAAACTGCACGTTGTTTCTATTTTGTTGTTATTGATAATAATAAAACGCTACTTGTGAATTGTACAACTTCACTGCTTTTGCATATGCCGCCTAGCCTATGCCTCTATGATAAGGACATCCTAGCCTGGAATGGACAGGGAGATTCCATTTTGCCTTCCTGTGATAGGGTCAGAGATCCTATCCAGTTAGAAAATTCTAGTGATGTTTAAAGCAGCCCTGTTGCAACAAAGCTTTCCCCATGGTGCCAAATTAGGGATATATGGGGCATATTTACCTTTTCTGTCCTTTGAGTATGTCTGTTGCACTTCACATGCTGTCATTTGATATTTCTCTGTGCCTTGCTAGGTGGCCACTATCGGGGTGTTTTTTCTTCTTCTTCTTCTTCTTCTTCTTCTTCTTCTTCTTCTTCTTCTATCTACTGTAGGGTTTCTTTCTGTGTTCTGTGACCCCTCCCCAAAGCATGCAGCGAACTTTCTGGTCTGCAGAGATGACTGACTTATCAGAAAGTCCCTGAAATGTGAAGGAAGGATGTATGTTTGCTTTCAAAGTCTGCTCCCATTGGAGATACAGAATAATAGTGTGTGGACAGTTATTATGCTTCCTGTTTGCTATACAACAGGAACAACAGGTATCAGAAGGAAAACTGGTTGGCAGCCCCCCCATATTAAAATAAAAAGTTTGTCTCTGGAGTGTGCTTCTCTCCTAGGAGCATTTCTTTTCAGTAAACGATACCAGCTGCCAGGACAGAGGTTTGTTCTGGTCCTCAAAGCATGGATTATTCTTAAAATAAAAGAGCTGGGTCCATTGAACTCCACAAGGGAGTCATAAAGAAATGTGAATTAAAACAAAGTCAGTGTATGAGTAGGTATAAAATCTTGTACAGTCCTGTTGAGCTCAAAAGAGTGAGCTGTCCATAATAAAGCATAAAAGGACAATGGTAACAGGTGACTTTCCCTTCTAGACTGCATCTGATGGGAGAGGGAAAGTTGATATGAAGCAATGAGAGCGGCATTGCATTTTGGTTAGGACTGCGAGTTTGGTTCTCCATAAGAATAGAACACCTCAAATTTCAGTTGTTTGATTCTTTTGCACAGTGGTGAACTTTTAGTGGAAATTGGCAGACTTTTGGTATCATTGGTTCAAGCTGTTCCGAATGGTGTGGGCCAGTCGAACCAGGAGAACTGTGAACTGGAGTTTTCACCTAGAGTTGCAGAGAAGGAAGGACTTTTTAACTTGCTGTAGTGCTGCAACTCCCCCCCCACCATTAAAAAAAGAAAAGTTGCCTAATATCTCTGGGACCTTGTGCTGCATCTTCCCAAAGCAGTTCCTGCAGAGTCAGCTCGGTGTGACTGTCCCATCTTGCAGTCAGAGCGCAGAACCTCTGTTGTTGCCTTTTCTGCCTCTGTGCACTAGTAATCAGCCAGAACAGTTCTTGCTGCATCTCCTTCACAGCAGTTCCTGCAGATCCAGCTTGGCCTGAGTAACCGTCATCCCCACATTTTACAGCAGAGCTGAGACTCAGTCACTATTGTTGTTTTCTGCTGCATTAATTTTAGGCTGCCACTGGGACTCGGGGGCAGGGGAGAAGGCAACGGGAAGTGCAAGCAGTACAGTCAGCACCACTGGGACTCAGGGGGGTGGGGAAGAAGGCAACGGGAAGTGCAAGCAGTACAGTCAGCATGGAGTTCCAAAGGAGGAGAAACCACTGCAGCACCCTGCAACTGCAACTCTACCTCATCTTCCCTTTCAGTAATACAAGTATACATCATGTGGGAAGCCTTGGGGCTTAATTTTAAAGAGAAAATGTTATGAACCGATGTGCTGAAACTAGTTGTGGCTCAGTGATGCAGGGATATGGTATGGAGGAGTCGTGGGGTTGGAGACTGAGTGACCAATTGCCATTGCTTTGCATGGAGACAGATATACTAACAGTCTTGTCTTCATGCTTTTAGCTGAGCCTTATAAGAGATAAAATACTCTCTTGTTTGTGAACATGTTACTCATCTGTAAAGAAATGTAGACACACAGATGGCTCAGCAGAGGGATCTGACACAGGATGTGGAAACACTTTAACAGTACATTCATATCTGACTCCTCCAATAAAATGTGGTTTAGCTGTTTTAACACACATCATAAACTCATATAACATTGCTTTACATTAATAAACTAGGAAGCATCTTAAAGGAGTAGTTCACCCAGAATTTGCAAAAAACATATGTTATGCAGAGTGTTTTGAGATGTATGTTAAGTCCTAGTGTATCCTTCCCTCTGTCTGCTATTAGGAGTTTTTCCTAAATTAGCCTGCTAGCTGTATGGCAGTTTTATGACCCCTGGGGATCTCCATTACAAATAGGTTTATTGGCTTTCTTTCTCCTACGATGCACCCTGTCTCATGTGACACTGATGTAGCCATGTCCTTAGATTTAGCATGTGCACTGCTTTAAAATCAATTTACAACAGCAGCTAACTGTTCTTATATAGGGAGCACAAATGGCAACAGTTAGTTTAGCAGATACCCAAGAGCAAACTAACTGGGTTTCTGTAAGACAACAGCTACTAAATAACTCTAATTCATTATTTTTGTTTTCTATGTGCATCAGGTCTAACTACATAGAAACATAGAAACAGAGAATTTGACGGCAGATAAGGACCGCTTGGCCCACCCAGTCTGCCCATTTCCCTACCTGATGGATAAGCTACAGATCCTAGTTAACCAGCAGCCTACTTCTTCCTACCCCCACCCCCTAGAATTGCCTTATGACTGTCCCATGCATGCTTGAATTCCACCACTGCTTTTGACTCCACAACCTCCTTTGGAAGGCCGTTCCATACATCCACAACCCTCTCTGTGAAAAAATACTTCCTTAAATTACCTCTGAGCCGCCCCCTTCTATCTTCAAATTGTGCCCCCTTGTTCTTGCACACCTCTTTTTTGAAAGATGCTACCCTCTTGGACTTTGTTGATTCCCTTGAGGTACTTGAAAGTTTCTATCATGTCCCCTCTCTCCCTCCTTTCCTCGAGGCTATACATATTAAGCTCCTTAAGTCTCTCTTCATATGTCTTCCGGTGCAGACCCTGCACCATTTTAGTGGCCCTCCTGGACAGCTTCCATCCTGTTTATGTCTTTACGGAGATTGGGTCTCAGAACTGCATGCAGTACTCAGATGGGGTCTCACTAGCTGTCTGTACAGAGGGATAATAACTTCTTGTTTTCTACTGGTGATGCCTCTCCCTATGCATCCCAGTATCCCCCAGCCCTCCTTGCTGCCCTCTCACATTGCTTGCCCACCTTTAGGTCATCTGATATGACTACCCCAGGTCCCTTTCCATTTTGCTGTTGTTAGTATCTCACCCCCATTGTGTATCTCTTCCCTGGGTTTTGTTTCCCAGGTGCATTACCTTGCACTTCTTAGCATTGAATCCTAAGCTGCCATACATTTGACCATTCCTCTAACCTTGCCAAGTCCTTCTCATCCTTTCCACTCCACCTTGTGCATCCAACTCTGTTGCAGATCTTTGTGTCATCTGCAAAGAGACATACTTTCCTTCCAGTCCTCTGCAATGTAGCATAAAGACATTGAAGAGGACCGATCTAATACTGAACCCTGCAGTACCCCACTACTAACCCCCCTTTTTTCAGAGTGGACTCCATTTACTATTACTCTCTGTGTCCTATTCTCCAGCCAATTCTTTACCCAGGCTGTCATCTTGGGACCCACTCCCAGGCTGGCTAACTTGTATATTAATCTTTTGTGTGGGACTGTGTCAAATGCCTTGCTAAAGTCTAGGTAGGCCATGTCCACAGCCCCTCCCTGATCAACTAATTTGGTCACCCAGTCAAAGAAATCTATCAGATTTGTCTGGCATGACCTTCCCGCTGTGAATCCATACTGCCTTGGGTCCTGTGCCCCTCTGGCCTCTAGATACTCAACAATTCTTTCCTTCAGAAGTGATTCCATCATTTTCCTACCACTGAGGTTAAACTAACAGGTCTGTAGTTTCCTGCTTCTGCCTTGCTCCCACTTTGTGAAGGGGAATCACTCTGCCCTCCTCCAATCCTCGGGTACCACACCATCCTCCCATGATTTGTTAAGAGGGTAGTCAGTGGTGTCACTAGTTCTACCCTTAGTTCTTTTAGAATTCTGGGATGAATCCCATCAGCCCCCATTGCTTTGTCCACCTTCAGTTTTAAGAGTTCTTTCAGAACCCTTTCTTCTGTAAATGGGCTGGTATCAACTTCTGTATCCAGAGTGTTTCTACTGTTTGTTTTAGGTACCTCCCCCTCTTCCTTTGTAAATACTGAGCAAAAATATTTGTTTAGTATCTCTGCCTTTTCACAGTCACCCTCTGCCCACCTTCCCTCCCCTTTATTAAGCCTCACTATCCCTCCCTTGGTCTTCCTTCACTCCCTGATGTACCTATAAAAGGTTTTATCCCCTTCTTAACTGAGTTGGCCTATCTTTTCCTCGGTTTGGGCCTTTGCTGTTCTGACTGCCTTCCAGCTTCCTTTTTGCTTTAACTGATACAATTTCTGTCCTGTTCCTTCTGTGATTCCTTGTACTTCCTGAATGCTTTCTTTTCTCTTGAACCTTCACTACCACTTCCTTTGAGAACCATAGTGGTTTCTTACCTTGTTTCATTTTGTTTATTTGCTTTACACAAAGGCTTGTTACCTCTGTGATGGCAGTTTTTATTATTCCCCATTGTTCTTCCACCCCTCCTTCCTGCCCATTTGCTAGTGCATTCCTTAGGCACTCACCCATTTTGACAAAGTCAGCTCTCCTAAAATCCAGTACCTTTGTCTTTGTGGCTTGACTCTATTGCTGTGTTTGTAGAACCATACTGTTCGATGGTCGCTAGTTCCCAGATGGCTACCCACTTCACATCTGTGATCCTCTCTTCATCTCCATTTGAGAGAACCAGGTCTAAGATTGCTCCTCTCAGGTGGGCTCCAATACTAGTTGTCTAAGGCATGCCCCTGTAGGCATCTAGAATAACCCCACTCTTAGAAGTGGCTGCTGCAACTGCACTCCAGTTAACATCTGGCATATTCAGATCACCCATCAGCAATATCTCCCTTTTTCTGCCATTCTAAGTATACTTTCTATCATTTCCTTGTCCATTTCCTCCCCCTGAGAAGAGTCTGTATCTAACCCTGTGCGGATTGTGGTGCCATTGCGGTCTCCAAATTTACCCACAGTGCTTCTTCTCCTCCCTGTTTACCCTTTTGTTCTGTTGCTTTGATTCCTTCCCTTATGTAAAGAGCTACTCCTCCTCCTCTTTTACCCTCCCTGTCCCTCCTGTAGATAGTGTATCCTGGTATGTTTACACCCAGTCATGGTTTGTGTGTACCATGTTTCTGTGACTGCCACAATATCCAGATGTTCCTCCTCCATCAAGGCCACTAATTCAGAGCTTGTTACTCAGACTCATGGGCATTGGTACTCATTGCTCTCCATTTTTGATGGCTTTACCTTCTGTTGCAGCATCCCCACTGACCTTTCTAACTTGGCCTTTTTCTCATTTAGTACCCTGTTTTGTAGGGAGAGGCTGGATTTTCCTGCTGCTTATCAGTGCCTCCCTTGACTAGTTTAAAGCTTGCCAATGAAGCATTTAAACCGATTGCTCAAAGACTTGTTCCTTCCTGGACAGATGCAGACCATCCTGCCAGTATAGCTGGTGTCCTCCAGGTGGAATCCCAGTCCCCAATGAAGCTAAACCCCTGTGCTCCACACCATTTTTCAACCATTCATTAAACTGCATGGTGCAAAGTACCTCGCCTCACTCATGCCATTGACAGACAGCACCTCTGAGAAGGATACTGTGTGTGCTACTTGTCTTAGGCCCTCCCCAATTCTACAAAGTCCTTCTGCACTGCTCTAATCTCATGATGAGCCAAGTCATTTGTCCCTAGGTGGACAATGATGTCCAGCTCAGACTCCCGTGCAGCTGTTCTCGTGATCCTGAGGATGCGCTTCCTGTCCCTCCAAGCCATGGCACCAGGCAGGCAGGCACCTTACTTCAGTTTTCCCTGCTCCCCACAGTTCTATCCCCCTAATAATGGAGTCCCCCACCAGGAGCTGCTTCCTTTCCTTGTGGTGTCCTCTGTCTCCTTTCTGTGGGCCTCCCTTGTGACAGCTGTCCTCAGCCTCCTTAGTCTCCTCTGCGGGTGCATCCATAGGGGAGCTATGCTCCCCAAGAATGGTGTATGGATTGTGGAGTGGAACAACTGACTGAGTGTGCCTCTGTTCCACCATCCTCATCCTTCCTGAGCCCACTGTGGTCCAACTGCTGTGTCTTCTTTGCAACCTCTGAGGTAGTGGTGGTGGCTCTGGTGCTCCCTGGATGGGGGAGGTTCCCTTCCTACCATCCAGTGTGGCTTGGGGGAAGGTTCCCTTACTACTGTCCAGCATGGCCTGAAGACGGGCAACTTCCTCCCTCAGGGCAGAGAGTTGTCTGCAAATAGGGCAGCATCTCAGCCTCCAGAAAGACTCCCGGAAGACTGCTACCCCACAGCCATTACATTGTACTACTCCCCACATGTTTATCTACTTTTTCTTTGTGTGTGTGTGTGTGTGATTGGTTTGTTATATAGAAATATATATATTATACAATGTGTATGCTTATATTGTCAGTGCAGTGTGCTAGAGAGGATATGACAGTAATATGCACCTTGCACTCTTGAGGAAATGATGTCAGAACCCCAGGTATAGGAACTATTTCCAGGAATTGGATGGGAGATTGAGGGGTGGGAAGGGTTGGGCCTAAACTGTGCCCTCGCAAAACAATCAACTAAAAGCTCTGACCCAGCGCTGCGATGAGTGCCTTCCTGTCAGCAAGATGCCCTACACAACAATTTGACAGAGAAAATACCCTGCTAATCAAACAGAGAAAAATCCAGACATCCAAGTCAGACACAGGTAACCCTCCCCAGCCCCAAAACAGCCTGGTGGTTTGTGCTCTGAAAGCGGTCAGCCCCAAAATAAGTCAGTTGTGCTTTACACTCTCCCTGCACTGAAAATCTTAAGCAGAAGTGTTTTAATTTTAAAAACTTTTAATTTTATCAAACTATACACAACCATAAATGCATAGAAACTGCCCAGATCATCAAATCTACCTATAATTAATAAAGACTCTAGCTGTTTTCTTACAGAAACCCTACTCAGTTAGATGTCAAGTATTTGCTAAACTGTAAATTTAGGTATCAGCATTCTATTAGCAGTTAGTGCTGATTTTGCTCTGTGACAAGATTTTCATATTTATTTATTTATTTTTACAAATGAAGTGTATGGTATGAAGCTGCAGCCTAGAAACTGCAAAATACTTTGAAGTCAGCTTTTCTCCTGCCTGTGGTATGGCATGAAAGCAACAGGATGACAGTTACTATTACAGCTACACGTTTAATTCCATTTTACAATGGTTCACTGCACCACACATTTAGTGTATCACCCTTTTTCAAATAATAAAACAAATATTCTCCAAACTAAATAACTCACATATACATATTTTTACACTTTATTAAAAAGACACTTCACATTTGTTACAAAAAAATAAATAAATGAAAGTGATGTCACAGAACAAAATCAGCCCTAACTCCCAGCTCCTTCTAGTAGAATGATGGTACCTACATTTATGGTTTAGCAAATACTTGAGAGCTGAGTAGGTGTTCTGTAAGAAAACAGCTACGGTCTTTACTAATTATAGCACTGATAATCTGGGGCAGTTTCTGTGCTTTTTATGTTGATTGTGCGCATGCGCGAGAAACATGTTGCAGCAGCTTTCTCCACAAGCAGGTTGTGGAGGCGCGGCACTGTTGTGGCCGATGCCCTCACAGCACATTGTTGTAATGTCTGTCTTGATGTTCCCCATAATTTGTATTTCTCTGACGTGGAACCTTTGTAAAAGAGCCAAGGCTCAAAGGTATTTGTAATCCTAGACTTGATAAATAAAATAAATAAATAAAGCTTGCAAAGGGTTGTCCCGCGTCCCCCAATGCCGTGGCATGCTGCTGCTGACACTAGTTCAGCTAGCGTGCCACAACCTTCTGAAAAATCAGCCACTGCAATCAGGGGTCACCTCATCATTGCAGGGTCAGCCATCCGCTGCAATGAGGGAGCGACCCGTCATTGCAGGGCGGGATGTAGGAACCCTGATATTGTTTGTAGAACATGGCGGCGTTGCCACCATATTCAGAAACAACATTACCCCCAACATGTTTATTTGCTGACGGGGAGCCCACTCCCCATCGGGTATAATGTAACCCCTCGTTTTATTGCGTCTGTTGACGGGATGCCCAATCCCCATCGGGCAGAAAGGAATTTCCACCCTTTTGTTGTTTGCCGAGGGAGTGCCCAATCCCCCGTTGGCTCAGCTGCCTCCTCAAAAGCAAGACTCGTGGCACGCTGGGAGCCCACCCCAGCCTGCCACATGCCCCTGTAAATAAAAACAGTCCCACATGTCTTTTTTTACCCCTGTAAAAGGAAACTGTCCTCAGAGGTCTCCGTGTTCTCCACTGCAACCCACACCCACCCACTGCACACCCTGCTCTCTCCACACCCTCACCCCATACTTACCCGGAGTCCGCACGATGATCTTCGTGGACCAGGAACACGCCTGCACTCTTCAAAGCAGACCACGAACTGAGGAAATGCGGTAAGCTGTATAATGGAATGAATAGGGTTTTTTCAACTTTGATGGATATCTCAGATATTTTTGAATTTTGGCACCAAATTTTCAACATGGGGTTTTTGGGACCCCTCTTCATGAATTCTTGAACTGTCATGGCCTTAATCGGCCCCAAAAGGTGATTTTGTGGTCATTGTGTGGAATCACCTTTCGGGGCTGATTAATGAAATGACAGTGCCAGTGTTCTTGAGGTGGGCTCTCAAAAAGCCTATGTTGCAAATTTGGGGGAAAAAATCCAAAAAATAATTGTTTTACGAGCACACGTTGCGCAGTTGCTATGCACGCTTGTAACTTCGTGAATTTTCAATATTTTCACACCAAATTTTCAACATTGGCATTTTATCACACCTTCTTGTGAGCAGTGCAGCTGTCATTGTTCACATTCTGGCTGAAATGTGTTTTCGCACTTCCAGCGCAGAATAGCGTGATCTGTGGGAAATCTGTGTTCAGGACAGATTAAGAAAATGACAGTGACACTGTTTGTGAGTAGAGGTCCTAAAATGCCTATGTTGAAAATTTGTAGCGATACTTCATTAATGACTGTGTTACGAGCGTGTGTTGAACAGTTTGCACGCACGCTCGTAACTTCATGAATTTATAATATTTTCACTCCAGATTTTCAACATTGCCATTTTTCTACACCTACTTATGAACAGTACAGCTGTCATTTTTCTCATCCTGGCCAAAATGTGTTTTCCCACTTCCAGCGCAGAATAGAGCGGTCGCTGTGGGAAATCACTGTTCGGGACAGATTAAGAAAGTGACAATGATACTGTTCATGAGCAGAGGTCCTAAAATGCCTATGTTGAAAATTTGGTGATGATAGCCCATCAATTGACTGTGTTACAAGTGTGTATTGCACTTTTCCTTTCCTTGTAACCCTTAGTTTGTAATATTATCACGCAGATTTTCAACAGTGGCATTTTCCACACCTCCTTATGAACACTACCGCTGTCATTTTCATCCTAGCTAAAATATGTTTTTGCACTCCTGCCGGAGAATAGCATGGTCACTCTGGGAAATCAGTATTTGGGACAGATCGACCAAGTGAGAAGGGGGAGTGACCGAACTCAACTGAGCTCTGTCAGGACTGCTGCAGATTTGTTTGGGGGCAGACAAAGGCCCCAACACAAGAGTCCAGTACAAAAGGGCAGCCTGCAGCACTGGGAGAAACAGAACGAGAGAGCGAGTGAGGGAGGGGGAGTGAGCGAACTCACCGAAGCACTGTCAGGCCTGCTGCGGATTTCTTTGTGGGCAGAAAACGGCATCAATGCAGGCAGGGGCCCAGTACAAAGGCCAGCCTGCAGTGGTGGGAGAAACAGTATGAGAGAGTGAGATAGGGGGACTTAGTGAGCTCAACAGAGCTTTATCAGGACTGCTGTGGATTTCTTTGTGGGCAGAAAAAGGTGCCAATGCAGGCAGGAGCCCCGTACAAAAGGGCAGCTTGCAGCACCAGGACAAACAGAATGAGTGTATGAGAGAGGGAGACTGAGCGACCTCAACGGAGCTCTGTAGGGACAGCTGTGGATTTCTTTGTGGGCAGAAAAAGCCACCAACACAGGCAGGAGCCCAGTACAAAAGGGCATCCTGCAGTGCCAGGAGAAACAGAATGAGCGAGTGAGAGAGGGGGAGTAAGCCACCTCAACGGAGCTCTGTCAGGACAGCTGCGGATTTCTTCCTGGGCAGAACAAGGTGCCAATGCAGGCAGCAGCCCAGTACAAAAGAGCAGCCTGCAGCACCGGGACAAACAGACTGAGCCAGTGACAGAGGGCCACTGAGCAAGCTGAACAGACCAACACAATCAACATTTGGCATTGACAAATGCTTGTTATTGTTGTGTGTAGTTTGATGAAATAACATTTTAAAATGAAAACACTTACTACTGCTAGCTGACACACACCAAAAACACAAATAATGAATTAAAGCTATTTAGCAGCTGTTTGCTTACAGAAACCCTAGTTAGCTTGCTCTCAGGTATCTGTGAAACTGTAATTGTTGCACTTTGTGCTGCCTGGATAAGAACCGTTACCTGCTGCTGTGAACTGATTTTAAAGCAGTGCATATGCTAAATCTAAGGGCATGGCTACATCAGTGTCACATGAGACAGGGTGCATCGTAGGAGAAAGAAAGCCAATAAACCTATTTGTGATGGAGATCCCCAAGAGTCGTAAAACTACCATACAACTAGCAGGCTAATTTAGGAAAAACCCCTACTAGCAGACAGAGGGAAGGGCACACTAGGACTTAACATACATATCAAAACACTCTGCATAACATGTTTTTTGCAAATTCTGGGTGGACTACTCCTTTAACTCGAATGTATGAAAACTGATGCAGTACGCGGAGTGCCTAGTACAGCCTGCACATCACTTTGGTTTTACGGTTTTACTGTTATGATGTCTTTCACAAGTAGCAGATATTATGCAGCTTTATGCAATCACAAATACACACATCCATTTATCTCTACTTAATCTGGAGAACTAATTATATAGGCAAATCAGCAACCTTCTAGCACAGAATCTAAGAATCTGCAGAGCAGACTAACTTCAGACTTACTTAAATTTATAAAAACTATTACATTATCAGATTCAAACAGCAGTTCTGCTTTACATTTATAAACTGCAAAAATGGTATGCTTTTAGTATGGCCTCTTACAAAGAAACATAAATCAGAGAATGCTACAGTACACAGTACCTGGAAAGCAATGGATGCACACACACACACACACACACACACACACACACACACACACACACACACACACACGTCTCAGCAGAGTGGTCTGACACAGGATGTGAGAAAGACAGGGAGCTGGATTTTCAGAGCCTTTGAAACTCCTGCAGCTGCAAGAGAAACCTGGTGCAAGTGGGTTGCCACTTGTGGAGCTGCAGTTTTTCCTGCAGCTGCAGTATTTTCAAGGTGGAGCCGGTTTATGACTGGCTCCATGATTTCTGGTGAGACCAGGCATAACGTCTCCCACAGCTGCGGTGGACTGAAAATAGAAATCTCCGCAGCAGTGGAGATTTTGCACTGCAACTGCAGTTGCGAGTACAACTTAGTCCCACTTTGGTTTGAAAATCCAGCCCAGGGTTCATACTGATACTGCACTTTCTGGTGTCCATGAAGTATCCCCACCAACCTGGTTACACCAGTCACTTGCAACTTAGTTCCGCAGCTTACAGGAAAAAGAGGTTACAGTAGTTACCATTACTGTGGGGTCTCCCATTATCTCTTGCATGCTTTGGGATACATCACAGTGCTCCCATTTACCCTGAAACTCATTAGATTCACTTATAAAAAAATATTTCTTTTATCTATTATACTTTGAGTGCCACACTGTCCCCCCATCAAATAAATGTTGTCCCAAACATTTGTAAATGTTTACTAGAAGAGATAGAAGGACCATGGTACTTGTTGCACTATCTAGACTTTGCATTCCCAGTCACATAAAAGTACTTTACAGTAATCACTTACTCTGGTATGTATCTTGGGAAGAGTACTTCATTATACTTAAATTCTCTGATGAAGAAATTTAAAGGGTCAGAATTTCAATTGCTAACTTGGAGGAACCATTCTGCTGCAGGTATAGTAATTATATTAACCAAATTCCCTAAACCTCACAGAGTGGCCAGTTCTGTTCAAGTTTTTCCTTTCTTTCCTCAAGGTTTCAGATACCTCTGGAAATATTTGAGATTCCCTTTGAAACAAAACGTTTGAACAGGTGTTGAAAGTTCACAGTTTTATAACACACTCTGTACTGTATTGTACTGTATAGATTTAACACCACATTGTCTACGATAGACACATTACTGTTAATAACCAGGGAAATGGACTACCGTAATGTCTTAAAATTGGAACGCATATAGATTTCTTTCTTGTTTACGAACAAAGCAAAATGGTACATGTGCATTATGTAACAGAATAATTTTTAAACTCATTGCTGTAACAGTCTCTACTTGATACCTGAGATATAATTACCAACATTGTACAGTGCAACCAGCTTATGTTGGACATCCCCATGATACCAATTTTATTCCAGTATAGTGGGTGTCCAGTTAAACCTTAATGAGGTATTCTCCTATTCAAATCCTGCCAGTAGCGGCTTGCAGTACTCGCGGCAATGTGCTTTCATGTTTTGTTTGGGTTTGTGAGCACATTACAGCAAACCCTATTGTAATACTGTTGCTGACTTCATTGTTAATTAATTTTATTTCTTTATTTATTTTCTGCTGTGCTGTAAGTGTTGTGAGCTTAGTGATTGTGCTTGGTGCTTGATGCTTGTGTTACTGTTACTGGTTCTGTTCTGGTTACTTTTTAAGCTGTATGTCTTTATTTCTTTTGCAGGTAATTAGTTATACTAGCTTGATGTGGTCGGGTCAAGGTGTATTTTGTCAAGTTGCTCTCTGTGTGCTGGGTAAGTACCCAGTCAGGAGGCAAGTCAGCATTATGGACATCATGAGCCATCACATTTGGTTCAGTTGGTCTCCCGTTGGTGTCTTCTTCCTCCTCATTGTGTTCATCCTCATCAGGAGCTGTGATCGAGAGCAGACAGTGCTGCAGCAATGTCATCCTCTTCTGGCTCCACTTCTACATTATTCCCAAGGTGGCAGAGTTCTTCAAACTCATCTTCAGTTAGTGCTGCTGGTGGAGGCTGATCATCCTCTTGTGGCTCGTCGACTGTGTCAGCATCGGTGTCACTTGGGAGCAGGAACCCCCCTTTCACAAAGCAGTGCACGATTGTCCCTGTACTGATAGAATCCCATGTGGTTTTCATCATGCGAACCGTATGCAGTAAGTTTAATTGCTTAATGCAAGCTGAGGCTGAAAGTTCTGAGCCATCTAGCATTTCCAGAACCCAGGACCACATTGCTATAGCATAATGCTGCTTGAAGGCATACATTATGCCTTTGTCAAGTGGTTGAATAAAACACGTTGTGTTAGCTGGGAGAAACACTGGTTTAATGTTTCAAAGACCATCAACAAGGGGGGGTGACTGGAAAAGTTATCTAACAGCAGAATAATTTTTCTTCCCTGCAGTTTACCATCCAAGGCTCTCACCCACTCAGTAAAAAGCCCACTCATCATCCATGCAGACCTGCTAGATTTGTAAATCACTGGCAGATGTCCGTCTCCTCTGAAGCAGTGTGGCTGGGCTGATTTTCTAATGACAAGTAGATCACACTTACCAGTGCTAGCCTTGTTGCAGCAACAGAGCACACTTAGCCTCTCCTTTGCTTTCTTTGCACCAACAGGTTGCTCAGTTTTGAATGTTAATGTGCCCGACCCCACACATCTATAAAAGAAGCCTGTCTCATCACAGTTATAGATGTTGTGTGGCTCATACTCTGCCAATAACCCCACCAGCACATCAGTAAGCCACTGTTCAACACTTGCGGTGTCAGCACTCTGTTTTTCTCCATGCGCTCATCGAAATTCAATGTTATGCCACACCTTCCAATGGTGCAGCCAGCCCATTGATGGCACAAAATCATGTTTTCCCAAAGTGGTGGCAATCTGGGTGGCTTTCTCAATCAGCAGAGGTTCACTAATCAGTGCATCATGACCTCTTGTGTTAGAGAACCACCTCAGTAAAGCTTCCTCAATCTCTATGTCTTTCCCTTTCCACTTTCATTAGCATTCAGGATTTTGGTTTGAGTGCCATGCAGCGAAGACCTTTTCTTTGTCCCGTAGAAGATCTGACAACATAGATTTGGGCATGCCAATATGGATAGATAGCTCACACAAACTCTGCTTAGGCATGCTGTTAATTTCATTCAGGATCTCTACCTTTCGGGCAACGGATATCACATTCCACTTTGGAGCCATGATCACACACTAGTGAGTGAAAACAATGACTACCTCACAGATCTACAGTGCTACTTTTAATTTTTTTTTATTTATAGTTTATCCCCAATTTTTTACCCCTTATTTCTCCCATCCCTGTTCCAGCCACGCGTGCACGTGTGGAGGCATGCACACACCATGGTACTGAGACACCCTCCCACTGCTTGCCATCTGTTTGCCTGCACTGCCCACGGACCTCAATCTGGGGCAGTGGAACTATGACAGGTGACAGAGTCCTCCCTGGGAGGGGAGAGAAGAGCTGCCTTTTGGCTGCTCTATCCTGCTCCCATCTCCCACTGCCATGCTGGCTGCCTGATGACCCCGGCTTGTTCTCAGACCTGGGTGGCTGGCATGACATGAGGTAAGGCATCCAGTGCCTCAGCCCTCAGTGACACTGGGCCAGCCATACAGTGCTACTTTTCAATTGCAGTTCTTAACACCTAATTAATCCCTCAGCAGCTGTGTGATGAACTTTATAACACTGTAGAACTGCAAGCGCATAGAGAGTGACCAAAAGTAATCGTAAAATATGTGTAGTCAGATTGAGATAACAGCACAAATAGCCACAAATTAAAACAATAATCGGTGGTGGCCATCTGAAATACAAGGGCTGCTTATTTCATTGTAAAGTACATATTTGCTTATAAAGACTCTGTAAATGGTGCTTGGCAAGTGTCTTTTCGCATGGCTAAACTGAGCTTCCAGTTTAAAGGGATCCGGTATAAGTGGGATGCACTGTACCATATTTATAGTTTGTGGATGCGGTACACAGTGGTAACGTGTAGAGATACAGAGGCCCAGATATTCAAAAGGGTTGTGCATGGTGCAACAGTGTTGCGCCATGCGCAACCCACTGATGCACCCGGCGCGATATTCAAAAGGGAAAAGTGCACGGCACAAATTCCGATGCGCCGGAGTGCATCAGTAATGTATGCAGGCACAGGTGGGGGGGGGGCATGCCCATGCATACTCTGCAGAGCCCGATATTTAGCCCGGAATGTGCAGAGCCATGCATGCGCAACCCCTACCTGCACCAGAACAAAGTTGATCCAAAAAAAAAAAGGAACACCCACAGGTGAGCTGCCACATTGCAGGGCACAATATGATAGCTGCCACCTGTGGGTGGCCACCCAAGCTCCAGCTGCACCTGGCGGCGCCCTGCCAAGCCCGATCGCGGGCATTTGTAAAAAAAAAAAAAAACAATAAAACCCCTGTCCAATATCCCCTGGTGGTCCAGTGGATCGCTGTCTGCACAATCGCGGGCATTTGTTTTAAACCATAGAACTATGTCCAATATCCCTGGTGGTCCAGTGGGCTGCTGACTACCCTATCATGGGCATTTGTGAAAAAAGTATTAAATGTCCAATATCCCTGGTGGTCCAGTGGACCGCTATCTGCCCGATCGTGGGCATTTGTAAATAAAAAGATCAAGTGCTTCCAATATCCCTGGTGGTCCAGTGGACCGCTGTCTGCCCAATCACGGGCATTTGTAACATAAATAAAACTCCTGTTCGATATCCCTAGTGGTCCAGTGGACCACTATCTGCCCGATCATGGGCATTTGTAAAAAACAAATATGTCCAATATCCCTGGTGGTCCAGTGGACCGCTATCTGCCCGATCGTGGGCATTTGTAAAAAACAAATATGTCCAATATTCCTGGTGGTCCAGTGGACCGCTATCTGCCTGATTGTGGGCATTTGTAAAAACAAAATATGTCCAATATCCCTGGTGGTCCAGTGGACCGCTATCTGCCCAATCACGGGCATTTGTAAAATAAATATATGTCCAATATCCCTGGTGGTCCAGTGGACCGTTATCTGCCCGATCACAGGCATTTGTAAAATAAAAATATGTCCAATATCCCTGGTGGTCCAGTGGACCACTATCTGCCCGATTGTGGGCATTTGTAAAATAAATAAAACTCCTGTCCAATATCCCTGGTGGTCCAGTGGACCGCTATCTGCTCGGTCACGGGCATTTGTAAAATAAATATATGTCCAATATCCCTGGTGGTCCAGTGGACCGTTATCTGCCTGATCACGGGCATTTGTAAAATAAAAATATGTCCAATATCTCTGGTGGTCCAGTGGACCACTATCTGCCTCGCGGGCATTTGTAAAAAAAAACAATATGTCCAATATCCTGGTGGTCTAGAGGTACCCCCTCCCCACCTGCCCACTGAGCCCCGCCCGCTCCTCCCCAGTCAGCTGGCGGCGGCACCAACTACCTGCCACCCCGCCGCCCGCCGACTGACACCATCGGTAGGACTGTATACCCATTGGTCCACAGCATGAGCCAAGCGTTGTACAACCCATACCGTACTACACATTCAGATATGTGAATGGGATCATTCACATATCTGGAATGTAGTAAACGTATGTGAGCTGCACACCGAACGATCATTACCATCGCAGATTGTACATTCATTAACCACGTACGGTTGCGCTGGCGTACAACCCATATCAGACATTACATCCAGATATGTGAATGGATCATTCACATATCTGAATGTAGACGGTATGGCTGCACACCCATTGGCTCACGCCAGGACCCATCGGGCGACAGCCCCACCGATGGTGTCAGTCAGCTGGCGTGTGGGCAGCAGGCGAGGGGTGCCGCCAGCCATCTAACCGGGGGAGCAGGGCGATGGGGCTCAGTGGCGGTGGGGAGGGGTACCCCTAGACCACCAGGGATATTGGACATATTTTTTTTTTTTTACAAATGCCCGCAATTGGTCAGATAGCAGTCCACTAGCCCACCAGGGATATTGGACATGTTTTTATTTTACAAATGCCCGTGATCGGGCAGATAACGGTCCACTGGACCACCAGGGATATTGGACATATATTTATTTTACAAATGCCCGTGATCGGGCAGATAGCGGTCCACTGGACCACCAGGGATATTGGACAGGAGTTTTATTTATTTTACAAATTCCCACAATCGGGCAGATAGTGGTCCACTGGACCACCAGGGATATTGGACAGGAGTTTTAATTATTTTACAAATGCCCACAATTGGGCAGATAGCGGTCCACTGGACCACCAGGGATATTGGACATATTTTTATTTTACAAATGCCCGATCATGGGCATTATTGGACAGGAGTTTTATTTATGTTACCAATGCCACGGATAGGGCACTCAGCAGTTCACTGGACCACGAGGGATATTGGACATATTTTTATTTTACAAATGCCCGCGATCATGCAAATAGTGGTCCACTGGACCACCAGGGATATTGGACAATTTTTTTTTTTTTACAAATGCCCACGATCGGGCAGTCAGTGGTCCACTGGACCACCAGGGATATTGGACAGGAGATTTAATTATTTTACAAATGCTTGCTATTGGGCAGATAGTGGTCCACTGGACCACCAGGGATATTGGACAAAATTTTTATTTATGTTACCAATGCCCATGATTGGGCAGTCAGCAGTCCACTGGACCACCAGGGATATTGGACAGGAGTTTTAATTATTTTACAAATGCCCATGATCGGGCAGACAGCGGTCCACTGGACCACCAGGGATATTGGACAGGAGTTTTATTTATTTTATTACAAATGCCTGCGATCGGGCTGTGGAGCACATTGCCGGCTGCAGGAGGTGTCGGTCCCTGATGGCTGCTGCCTGGCAGGGCACCAGGCGCAAGTCGTCAGGGATGGGCGCACCTGCATGCAAATGGGGCCATAATGACATGCAAATGGCCCTATGTGCGTCTTGCATACATTATGGCCCCATTTGCATGTCAAGTTTTGAATATCACGGTTGCTTTGCATAGCGCAATGGAACTTGCACTAGCTCATCCCCATGCTCCACTCTGGCCACTTGCACTGGTGCAGTGCCACTGCGCCATGCACACTGCGGTTGGCCAGGGTGCGATGTTCAACTATGCTGAGCCAGGGCGCAGCTCCATTGAATATCGCCCAGTCCACACCCCTGCGCAGCCAAGTTGAGCTGCGCCCAAACTTGCGCCACAGCCTGGCGCAGTTTGCATATCTGGGCCAGAATGAATGAGAAACATTAGTAGCAGAATCCCAACACTGATAACTAGGAGGTCTTAGCTGGTCATAGGTAAACAGCTGCCATCTTCTTTTTCGAATGGGATGATTTCTAGTCTGTTGTGGATAATCTGGACCAGAATCTATTACAGGTTCCTCAAACTGTCTGATATTTTTCAAGCAATCATTATTTCTTGCTGGGGTGTCCCTAAGTAGGCCATCCCCATCTGTATTTTGTATGTTTGTAGATACAATAACTACAGAATATATGGCAGGAGGAAAAGGGTCTGCTTTTGGGTTTAGAGCAACACTGCCACATGTAGAGGAGTATCTCCACTGATTATTGTATACTGTCTCATGCAGCAATTGGGTGTAAAATTACAATTGGTCCTCTTCACTATCTGAACCACTTGAATCTATTTGCACTCCACTATAATTGTCTGGTGTCAGATTTAACCCTTTAGATCCCTGTTTCTTTTTTTTTTTTTTGCCTGGGTGTAGGCATGACTGAAAGTGAAAGTAGGTGATCACAGGGTAACAGGAGATTTCAGTTGAAGAACCCTTTTGTTCCCTTTTCCATCTTCTGGTTCCAGTTCATGGACAGGACTGTCCGCTTTTCTGCTAACAACCACATGAATTCTGTTTTCCCAGTACGTTCTCAATTTACCAGGTCAACCATATTCAGAGTCACTTCTCACCAATACTCGTTCTCCTGGCATGAATGCTGCACTATGTACTTTCTGGTCATAATATGCCTTACTGCATGTGACTGCCTTTCAGGAATGATTTGCTGCCAGATCATTTGCTTGTCTCATCTGCTGTTGCCAGTTTTGCACATAATCCACATGATTTCCTCCAGTTAGTGCTAAATCTGGAATCAGACTGAAAAGAATTGCAGTAGACAGTCTGGGAGCTCTTCCAAACAACAGTGGAAACCCAGTGCTCTCCTATCAAGTGCAGTTGTATGCATGGACTACTTTGCTGAGAGGAAAGAGAGAGAAAAGGGGAAACTGTTTTACCAGAAAAGGCACATCAAGTTGGAGCACAAGGAAGTTAAGTAACTTGCTCAGGGCCATACAGTATGCAAGTGGGGGCTGATGGGACTCAAACCCAGGTCTCCAGGTTTGCAGCTCAGTGCCCTTAACCCCTATGCTATATTGCCTCCAGAAACTACAGTATTTCCAGTTTAATTTTTTTTTTTTGCGCCAGGCCCATGGTAGGCTCTGCCCCTGCACACCTTGTCCCACACATTCATTCCCCCAGGACTTACCTCAGGTGGTGATCCTCCTAGGCTTTCTCCCAGGGCTTGGCTGCTAAGCAGGTGGATCCCCCTGATGGAATTCTTAACCAGGTTTTACCCCCATTACTGGTATGCCTCCATGGCTTACCCACCAGGGTGGGTCCACAGGGATGAGCTGCCTGACAGAACACTAAGCTCAGTTGTCAGTCAAGTGCCGTGGGAGGGCAGAGCAGGACTGGTGGACTGGGGCATCATTCATGGGGGCCAGCAGTTTTGCATGCTTAGCCCCTATGGGAAGCATGGCATGCAATAACATGGTGGCATCTAAGAGCCAATGTCCAGCACACCTCCTCGCTGCTTTGGCTCCAACAGTTGCTCCATCTGGCCTCTGCCACAGGTCAATCATGTGCCGGATGCTCACCCACCCTCCCTGTGGAGGAGGAGAGCAGTCCATCAGATCCTCAATCCTCCTCCCCCCCCAGCCAGCTCTCTGACTCCTCAGATCTGTTCCCAAAGCTGAGACATCTGTGTCAGGAGTGGAGGCCCTATCACTGCACCAGCGGGCTGGCTGTAGTTTAACTTTTGGTCCTCTAATAGAGTTCTTAGCATAGCTAGTAGTGTTTGGGTCAGCCTCTCCACCTTTCCATTGCCCTTGGGGTGATACAGTGATATCCTGGATCTTTCTATTTTACAGTAGTGCTACAGTCTTTGGAGCAACTGGTTTTCAAACTTACCACCTTGGTCATGGTGAAGCCTTCATGGGAAACCAAATTTTAATGCAGTCATTAAAGATTTTGTCAGCTACAGTTCTACCAGTTTTATTCATAGTAAGTAAGTTATGAAAAATTGTGTAAAATGATCGATCAGCACCAGTGTGTATTCACATCCCGCTTTACTCTTCTCCAGGTGCAGGAAATCAATTGAAACCATTTCAAATAGCTCTGTGATTATAATGTTTTGCAAAGGAGCCCTTGTGGGTCAATTTGCCTTTTTTCGCTTTGCAGAACTGCACACCTAGCTGATACGTCTTTCAATGTCCCATTGCATATGTGGCCAGTAGAATCGATCCCTGACTAAGGACACAACTCGTTCCAATCCTAAATGGTCCATTTCTTCATGGAGTTCCTGGTACACTTTTTGTAGTATTTTTCAGACAGCACCAATTGACATTTAGATCCAGCTTTCCAGCAAAGTATCCTGTGCTCATCCCTGTATGCAGTAATTTATTCCACTCACATAGCAGGGCTTTTGTCTAATTTGATTCACATTTCCTTTCTGCCTCATGTGGTTTGTACCCATTAGTTGTGTACTCAAGGATATGTACCACTGCTGGATCCTCTTTCTGAGCTGCCAGAAGTTCCTCATAACTTACAGGCTTGATGGTTGAGTGACCATTCAATGTATCACACTGCAGTGCAGCAGGATTGCAAGTTACAGCTGTGATCCATGCAGCTTCTCCACTCCCTTGCATACCTATGGATTGTATTACAGTAGTTATACCATCTCTGGAAACATCCTTGTCACATGCTGCAATGTACTGCTCCATATTCAATGGGATCCTAGATAGCACATCTACATCAATATTATGCTTCCCTGACAGATACTTGCTTAAAAATTGTAGTCCGCTAATTCTGCCACCCATCTGTGTCCAGTAGCATTTAATCTAGCAGATGCCAAAACATAAGTTAAGGGGTTGTTGTCAGTATAAACAGTAAATGGCAAAGAGCGGTACAAATACTCCTGAAATTGTTTAGCAATTAGCCATTTTAAGGCCTGGAACTCCAATTTTCCTGAGTGCATGTGTTAGTTTTTAATCTGTTGGAGTCAGAGTCCTGGAACAGTAAGAAATGGCCCTTAGTTTGCCATTCTGTCTCTGGTACAGTACAGCACCAAGTACTTGGGTTATCACATCTACATGTAGTTCAAATGGCAATGCAACACCTGGATATGTAATTACTGGTAGCTGCATGAGACAGTTGAGCAGCTGATTTAGTGCCATCTGGTGTCCCTCTATCCCAGTAATCACCTGAGTAGATGGAATTTGGTAGGATCCCTTCCCTTTTACCTTTGTCATTCCTTTACCTGTGCCCTTAGTTGGTGGTTTTTCTAGAGGTTGGGTATAGACAACAATCATACAAGGGTTTATCAGTTTTTGAGAAGTCTTTTATATACTTCCTGTAGTAATTAAGCAGACGTAGCAATTTCTGTAATTCACCACCTGTTGTAGGTGCCTTGGCTTCCACTGCTTCTGCATCATCTGGGATATGGGTCCATTTTGTACCCCTCTAGAGAAACTATCATACCCAGACAACTGACTTCTCTTTTAAAGAGATCCCATTTATCAGCTCTCAACTTGATGCCAAATTCTTGGAGCCACTGAAGTACCTTTCTTAGATGGTCCACATGATCGTCAAATGTGTTGTGTAAACCAGGATGTTATCCAAGCAAGGGATGCATATTTCATCCCTAAGGGATCTAAGGCACTCCTCCATGCACCATCGAAGTGCTGCTGGAGCATTCATCAGACCAAATGGAATTCTGATCCATTCACAGAGACTCCAGGGTGTTACAAATGCTGTCAAAGGATGACCTCTCCTCATCAAGGAATCACTTGTATCAAGCCTTCCTGTGGTCCAGAACAGAATACCTTGACATAGCACCCAAACTGTCCATGATATTCTAGTTGTGAGGTATGGGCTGTCTGTCAGGGATAATCTTCTTATTCAGCTCCCTGTAATCTATGCTAAGTATCAATGTGCCATTCTTCTTGTGGATGCAGACCACTGGTGATGAGTAGGGTGAGCTGAATTCTGTAATAAAGTGACAATTTATCAGATCCTGCAGATATTCCTTCATTTCTCTATATAATGGAAGGAGTACTGCCACATAGGTTTTCTGGACTAGCTGGTAATCATTTAACTTGATCTGCGTTTTTAGTGAATTTCTCTGATCCATGTCATCATGGTCCCTTGAAAATGATACATAGATACATAGACAGTGTCGGCAGATAAGGGCCTATGGCCCACCTAGTCTGCCCATTTGAGCTTGTAAGTTCAGTTTGTTTTCCTAGAAGTCTGTTTCCCCTTACCCCTGCCCTCTAGAATTCCTTTATGTCTATCCCATGCATTCTTAAATCCCGTGATTGTTTCAGCCCCCACCACTTCCTCTGGCAGGGTGTTCCACTTGTCCACCACCCGTTCTGTGAAGAAATTCTTTCTCATGTTTCCTCTGAAAATGCCTGTAACTCTTCTCTTAACATCTGACTGGCAATTTCTCTGTGTTTTTCATTCAAACATTTAAGGTTTATAAGTGGCTCCCAATCACCTGCATGTCATATGGTCAAAGGAATTACAGGTCACATTAAAGATTGTCCCCTTGCACACTGTGCTAGCATCACAGTTCTCTGTTGGCTAGGTTTGGCAAGCTTCAATTCTCTCTTCATCAGTAGGAATAACTGACGTAATCAGTTGTAGCTATGTTTCTGTGTAGCTTTCCCTAAATTGTCTGACCTTTTGCAGTAATGTCATACTGAGTCAGGTTTGCTAATAGCAACAGTTATCCTACATAATGGCCCCCTTGGAACATCAACTAGTATTTCCCTGACACTTAAAGTAAAACTAAAATCAAAATGTACAAATAAATATGTTGAGCAGAGTGTTTTGAGTTGTAGGTGTACTCCTAATAAGTCCTTCCCTTTAATTGCTGAAAGGAGGATTTTTTTCTAAATTTGTTTGCTGGCTTTATGGCCCCTAGAGATCTTCATGTTAGCATTTTTAATGGCTCTTCTTGTTCCTACAATGCCTCCTGTCCCATGTGGTAGTGATGCATCCAGGACCATTGATTGAACAACAGCTGTTTGATTATAGTAGTATAGCTATGATGTTAATTAACTATCCTTGTCCAGGGAGCTCTAATGAAGGTCACAATTACAGATGGCAAACACGTGAGGGATAATTGGGTGGGCTATTCTGTAAGGAAACAGCTAGATTCTTCACTAACTATAGCATTTGTGCCTTGGGGGATTTGTGTGCATTTTAATGGTTATGCGTAGTTTGATAAAATGAAACTCTTTAAAAACAAAATAAAATCACTTCTGCTGGCTAGACATAGACACATATCTAGAAAACAGAAAGTTTGGATTAAACAAAATTATTTAGCAGTTATTACTCTCTGAATCAAAGGTCATGGACACATCACTGTCACATGGAACAGGAGGCATTGTGGGAACAAGAAGAGCCATAACAAATGCTAACATGGTGATCCCCAGGGGCCATAAAATGAGCAAGCAAATTTAGAATAAATTCCTTTCAGCAAATAAAGGAAAGGACTCACTAGGAGCATACCTACAAAATAAAACACTATGCACAATATATTGTTTTTATAAATTTTAACTTTAGTTCCCCTTTAAGTCCTCCCACTCTGGCAAGGTCTTGTCAGGCCCAAAATTGCTTGCACACACTCGATATTAAGAATCGTTTGGGTCCAGCATTTTACCTTGATGGTCTCATTTTGTGGAATAGTCATAGCCCATTTCCCAGTTTTAATTGTACATAAATTATCCAAGTTGCTGCCTTTTATAACATACTAGCATACTAACATACTATTTGCCAGCAGATTAGGCCTTATGGTCTATCGAGTCTGCTCGAACCTAGATCCTTAGTTGGGTGCCGAGACCCTCCCATCCCTTGTGCTCCAGAAACCCCTATCATCCATCCCCCCCCCGGGACAGGCCATCATCTGATACATCCACTTCTGTGTCTGTCCCACCCTCTCTTTAAAGCCCTCACTGTGGATCTCTGAACCAGCTCACCAGGCAGAGCATTCCAAGGGTCCATCACCCTCCAGTGAAAACCTCCTCCTCTTTCCCCTCACCCTTCCACCTTCCAACTTCAAACCATGCCCTCTGGTGATGCCTCCTGCTTTAGTCTAAAGATCCCTCCATGTTTACTCCTATTTATTCCCTTGAGGTACTTGAAGACCTCAATCATGTCCCCCTGTCTCCTCTCCTCCAATGAAAACAGGCAGAGCTCCCCAAGTCTGTCCTCATAAGTCAAATCCCTAGCCCTCGTATCATCTTTTGTTGCCCTCCACTGTACCCTCTCCAGGAGCTGTATGTCCCTCTTCAAGTGTGGTCTCCAGTACTGTACACAGTACTAAGGTGTGGTCTAATCCAGTCCATTGTACAGCGGCAGAATCACTTCCTTGCTCCTAGAGGTGATCCCCTTACGATGCATCCCAACATCCTGTTTGCCTTGCTAGCTGCTCTCCTGCACTGCTCAGAGTTATTCATACATGTATCCACCATGACCCCTAGGTCTTTTCCCGTTGAGGCTTTTCCAGCCTCCCTCCCAGTGTGTACCTGTGTTTAGGGAGCCTTCACCAAGATGCAACACCTTGCACCTCTGGTGATATTGAAATTTAATTCCATGTGTGAGCCCAGCTTTCCAGGGTGTCCAGGTCTCCCTTGCAGTGCCAACCTCCCTCTTCTCCTCAACTACTGCTTCCCTCTGGGGTCATCCGAAAGAGACTCATTTCACACCCTATACCATCCCTGATGTCCGATATGTATGCATTAAACAGGATTGGACCCAGGACCGAGCCCTGTGGTACCCCACTACCAACCTCTGTAGGGTTCGAGAGCTCCCCACAGACCACTACTCTCTGAGTGCATCCAGCTATCCAGTTTTCAATCCATCTGACCATCAATGGGCCTATTCCTAACCCATCAGTTTCTTCACCAGACCATTGTGGGGGACAGAGTCAAACGCCTTGCTGAAGTCCAAGAATAATACATCCACAGGCTTACCCCTGTCCAGGCTTACCCCTGTCCAGTTCTGATGTTACCCATTCAAAGAACTCCACAAGGTTGGTTTGACATGATCTACCTGGCACAAACCCATGCTGCCGACTATCCAGACCTCCCACCTCCTCCAAGTAAACCCCCAATCGTTCCTTTAGTATACTCTCCATTAATTTTCCCACCACCGAGGTTAAACTGATGGGTCCATAGTTACCTGGTACTTCCCTCGCCCCTTTATGGATTGGTACCACATGGCCTCTGCCAATCCCTAGGTACTGTCCCTGTCTCAAGTGACCTGCTGGAAAGCTCCGCCAGGTGCAGCCAGTATGTCCGCCAATTCCATAGTACTCGGATGAATGCCATCCGCCCAGGAGATTTGTCTTTCTTTAGGGCCTTGAGGGCAAACCACACCCTTTTGCCGGGGATGGCATCATCCGTCCCCTCCACCTTACTGGTCTTTTTATCCTTATCCAGATGTGACACCCCTGGGGTACCTTTCCCTCCCTTTTGCTCCATTTCTGTTGCTCCCCTGATCCCACTCCCTAAGGTTGACAAGTTCATGCATATCTTTACCCTTAATGTGGGGTAGTGCAGCACTCAATTTACCGATTAGCAGTGATGGTGGCAAATAACCTTGTGCATCAATGCAGTTACATTTCATAATCTGTTTGATGACATAACCAATGATAGGATCTTCAAGTTCCTGTATACTCACCAAAACAGGAACAGTTATTGTTTTTTCATCTGGTGTCAGGCAAAACTGAATCTCTGAGGAAGGCATTAGCTAAAACATCAGCTGATTGGTGTGTGTACATGCATACACGTGTGCTGTCTGTACTGCCACCAGTCAGATTCACTGGGATGGCTGCACCTAGTTGGTGTCAGCGTGTTTTGTTGTTTTACTGACTGCCAGGGTTCAGCCACCGTTGTACTCTGCACTTTAAGCAATATGGATGTGTAAGAGCACTTTAACGCTACACTGTGAATTAAACTTTCTTGTGAAAAAGGTAAGCTGCTTTACTTATTATTTAGAGCTGGCCACTCTAGGTCAGTGCCACTGAATAGGAAACTTCATTTCCACCTCTTGTCTCTTAAAACTGGGTCTCAACCCACCCCCTGATATGGGACTGGAGTCCCATTTGATGCCTTAAGGTCCAGTCCAACCTTAAGGTCTAATAATTCCTTAAATTTTCTGACTGGAAGAGATGGGAGATTCTTTTTAACCCACTGATTAAATACCATGAAGACTTGGGTGCCTGTATCCCACAGTGCTTCTCTTCTGAAATGATTAATGAGGCACTGTGTTATGCATTTCTTTCCAACTAAATTAGTCATTCTGGCTTTGGCGTTAGATGGCAAATATGTGAGGGATTTTCACTAGAAGTAAGCCTCTTCTTTCTCCTTTTTCCAGCTGTTCTCGGGGGTCTGAAAATTTAGTTTCTGGCTGTCGATGTGTTTGAGATTGTATAGTACACAGGTGATTATGATGAGCCAAGGGAATTAGGGACACATATGTCTTGATGGTCACTCCTGGTCCCTTAGAAATGACCACCTCTCATTTCCTGCTTTGTTCCTGTTTCTCTTTGCTCTGCATCCAGATTGAAAATGCTCCTTGCTTCCATATCAATAGAGGTGGTCACATGTATCACCCTTCCCTGCTTTTCAGCAACCAGGGCACCCTGGTTCTCAGGGCCCTGTCATTGAGGCAAAGCTCAGGAAGCTTAGGAAAACCAACAGCAGTTATAAAATTTGCAAGTAGCCTTTTGTTATTTTCAATAACAATAAAATAAAAACTACAATTGTTCAGGATAGGTTTTATATAGGCAGTTCAAACAAAACAAAGCCCTTCCTCTGAGGGTATCTGTAATTCTAAATTTCAGTCTCTCTACCTATCTTTCTCTAACAAAAGACTGCTCTCTTTATATATAATGTATTTTCCTGGCAATTAACTTCTGCACCCTGAACATGTTAAGAGACATCCTGTTTGTCACACAAAATGTAACAGAACTTCATCAGTTTCTTTCTTTGCAGGTGCAACAAAATAGAACATTGTATCCCAGAACTAATCTCCTGTTGACAACTCTGCAAATGTGCTTGTGCAGGTCAAATTGTATCTCAAGGTAACCACCAGAGTTCCAAATAGCTTTTTGCATTTATTTCAACAGCATAACTACTGTATATACATTTTCAAACCATAGAACCTAGTTTCACATAAACAGTTTCACACATGTTTTTATAACCACAGATAAGCAAGGGGGAAGAAAAGCTATAAACCGCAAGTAAAGGCAGGGAGATAGCAGGAGGGAGAAAACCATGAGCCTGGCAGAGTGATCAGTTCCTAGGTCTCACAAGAAAATCTGATTGCACAATCAGACAGAGACAGAAAAGGAGAGGATACAACAGATCCTTGCTTTTAACTCTTTTTGCATAATAAATGGGACAGAGTCTTATTCAACCCTGTCACATACCCCCCCCCCGTCTTTAAGAGGGAACCTGATTTTAAAACCAGGTTTCCAAAACTTTCTGTTAATTCTCTTTCAACATTACCTTATAACCTTTACACATTGGTGCATATGCAGTATCCATTTTTCCATAACAACCAGTACAGTAAACAATTACATTTAAACCCACACATTTTTTCAACCTTCAGAATTCTCAGTACCTGAGCCATATTTTGACAGGAAATCAGCACTGACATTCTCTTTTCCAGATTTGTGCACCACTTTGAATTTAAATGGCTGTAGTGCAGGGTACCACCTTGCAATTCTGGAATTGTTATCCTTCATTTGATTAAGCCAACAGAGTGGATTATGATCGGGTAAAAGTGCAAAATCAGCTCCTAGCAAACAAAACTTAAAGGGACACTGTCAACCCCATTTGGTCTCAAAGTGTCCCTAGTTTAAAAAGCACATTTTATGCTTGTTCTCATTCTATAGAGACTGCTATTGTAGCCAGTTGTTTGATTCAAACTCCTTTTTCCTTTTAAAAAGTAAAAATCTGAGTGTCAACCATACTGATGTTACCACACCAAAACATGTTTGTTTACATTTCTTGACCAACTGCAACTGCACCTTTCCTCGACTCTGGAACACCCCCAACACTATCTAGCTACTCATTATGCAGTGGGAGTAGATAAGAATATTGTATCATGAGTGGCTGCACTGTTTGAGGGTGTTTCTAATGTTTAGGAAGTATGCAGTAAGCTTAGGTAAACAATTTGGAGCAAAACAAGGCTCTGTATAACTATACATTCCCATGCATTTCAGTTCTAATAAGCAAGGAGGCAGATTAAACAACCAGCAACATCAAGGAATTTTAGAGAAGGTAAGCAATCATAAAATGTGAGTTTTCACCTAGAAATAATACGATGCAAAAAAAGTTTGACAGTGTCCCTTTAAAACAAAGAAACATGTCAGGTCATTTTTTAGGACTGGCTGGTTACTATCAGAGGTTCATTCCCAACTTTCCCAGTTACCTACCCTCTCACTGAACTCGCAAAGAAACAGTGCCCAAATAATGTGAACTAGACCCCAGACTGTGAGGCTTTTCAGGCCAGCAAGGCTGCATTATGTACAGGCCCTGTTTTAAGAAGCCCAGACTTTGAGAAACTACTTTTGTTACAGACAGATGTATCAGAGGTTGCTCTAGGTGCAGTCTTGAGTCAGAATATAGATGGGAAGGAACATCACATTCTGTATATCAGTAGGAAATTACACAACAGAAAGAAAAGGTACTGCACCATTGAAAAGTAATGCCGTGTGGCAAAGTGGGCTATGGAGTCCTTTAAAGGAGGTGAGATCGATGGTACTGATGTACTCGGCATTTACCAATCTGTCCACCAAATCATCTATCCTGAACATAGGATAACTGTCAAATGTGGACACTTAATTAAGTTTCCTAAAATCAAGGCAGATGCTTACACACCCTTGTTTTTTTTAATTACAACCATCATTGGCAATTTACTCATTTATTTATTTATTTAAATTTTGGTAACCGTGTAAACCCACTGAGACCATGAAAGTTCCTTTTTTAGGGGTGATGACCAAGCACTTGTCTACTATTCTATGATACCTAACTGTTTCATTTTTTATATTTCCTTTACCACGTCTGCTCTTAACCACTCTGGTAATGTGTGTGTCTTTTGTCTAATAGGGTGACTATTCACTATTATGTGCTCAGTCCCTTTTGCTCAGCCTGGCACTGTGGTAAAAGTACCGTTAAATGTCTTTACCAAGTAAGTCAGCCTGGCAGTGTGAGGACTGAGGTGCTGGATGCCATACCTCATGCCACACTGGTGACCTGAGGTCAGAAGCAAGCTCGGGCCACTGGGGGTTGGCAGGGGGAGGGCTGGGAGATGATCTTAGCAGCCTCTGGGTTCCTCTCATCTTCTGGATTGGAGAGGTGTAATTCCTCTTGGCTGACACCTGGTGGAGGCCAGGTGTCAGAGCAGAGCTGGGGGCTGACATATGTCATGAAGGGTGGAAGGAGCACTTGGTTTCTGGGAGCATGCATGCCTCCATGCGTATGCACTTGTTGTGTTCATCACCGCTCCGGGGGGGGAGAAAACTAGACAAACTCATGTCTCTCCATGGCTGTATGTGATGGCCCCCTCCACTCCTGGGACCGTGCGCCTTGTGGATCCCCACTGGTAAGACAGTGAGGGAGAAGCTGGCAGAGTTGGGGAGGAAGGTGTCCAATGACAGAAGTAGGTGGCCATGGAGGACCAAATAACTATACAGAAAAAAAAGAAGAAAAAAATGTCTAGCAAGTTATAAATTTCTGCGGCTTATTCAGAGGTTAAGGAAATATTTACCTTTATAGGATCAGCAGTTCCAGTTTGTTCCAGTCTGTCATAAGATATAACAATATCTTCTGTAGAAGTTTCTGGTAAAACTAACAATGCAGACTTTGGTGTTTTTTCAACCCATTTCTTCAGGAGGCTAGCATAGTATATCATTGTAGAAGTTTTCATATCAGGGGTCTTAATCTCATAGTTAATGGTACCAGTTCATCTAAACACTTTATAAGGCCCTTGCCACTTCATTAACAGTGTATTTTCTGTAGTGGGTAACAGTAGCAAGACCTTTTCAACGGGCTCAAAAACTTTTTCTTTCACCACATGGTCATAATGCACCTTCTATGGTTTTGGGCCTCTTCCTGATTTCTATGGGCAATTTCAACATATTCTGCCAGTTTCTTTCTCAGGGCACTCATATAAGATGTAATAGATTTTTTCTGAGTGGGATGATCCTTCCATGTTTCTTTTATTATATCTAGTAGCCCTCTAGGTTGTCTACCATACAGCATTTCAAATGGTGAAAAACCTGTTGAGGCTAGTGACACTTCTCTGTATGCAAAAAGCAAGTTTCAAGTTTAAGTTTACTGATCAGCATATAATGCCATTACAAAGTGTTACAAAGTGTTATAAAAATCGTTAAAACAGAAGTAAAATATCCCAAAATACTCAATCACACATATAATAAAGAAATTATTGCACAATCATGGTTACTTTCCTCTTATAATTCATCATAGACAATTATTATACTCTAGCAGTGACTGGAAACGATTATGTGTTTTTTACCCTACTTAAGCACAGTCATTACAGAATTACATTGGTACAATGCTTACAGCCCATTGACTGTCAGCTAAATACTGGATCCACAAAGTAATTTATGAATAATACATAAATTATAAAGATGTCAAATTGGATGAATATCTTTTTCTTATCTTACCTATTTCTATCAGGTATTGCAAGTTTATTCAGGACATCAACATTCTCTGTATTAAAGATTAGGTCCAAAAGAAATCTGGGTGGAATATATGTGGAGCCAATAATATTGTGCAGGTAGTTTTCTCTAGATTTTTTATACCACAGGCACCTTATAAAGACTGCTTCAAGTCCTCCGCCTCCTTTAAAGAGCAACAGCACAGGGTTGATTGGTTACAATTATTCTTATATCTAGCTTCGAGAATGTTACTCAGAAAGATTTCAAATCTGTATTGTGCAATTATATATCTGTGTTGGGGTGACTGAACGGCCTTCAGGAAATATTTGAGTGAGTGTTCAACAGTGTTCTTTACCAGTCACTTAAACACTTTCAGTTGTTTGGTATCCATTAGATCAACTTCCTTAGCTCTCTTCTGTATTTTTTTTCTGGCATATTTTATATATCCATCCATATATAGCCATCCACCCTGATATGCAAAAAGCAGGTAAGGTAAGTATTGGTCCCAACCTTTCTCTTCCCTGTTTACAAACCTTTTTAACATGTGTTTGATTAAAATGCTCAGCAACACAATCTGTCTGAGGGTGATAAGGGGAGGTTCTTATGGCAGTGATACCTAGTAGTCGGTACAGCTTCTTCAGTAATGCAGCACCAAAATTACTAACCTGATCAATAATAATCTCTAGGTATGCCCAATCTGCTGAAAATTTTGGCAAGCTCTGCTGCCACTTTTGAGGCTGTGACAGTACGCATTGAAATTGCCTCTGAGTATCAAGAAGCATAGTCACATACTACCAAAGTGAATCGATTGTCTTTTTACTTTTGCCTAAGGGGCCAACCACATCCATTGCAATTCTCTCAAAAGGCACATCTATCAAGGGTAGGGGCCCCAGGGGCACCTTGTCTTTTTTGGTTACTGAGGCTACTTTCTGACATTCAGCACAAGAACGGCATAGGTAGCAACATATTCATGAATTCTAGGCCAGTAAAATCTGTACAGCAACCTGGGAAGGGTGCAATCCCTCCCTGAGTGACCAACCATAGGATTATCTTGTGCTATCTATAACAACTCACTTCTGCACTTCTTTGGTATGATCAATTATTCTATCTGTTCCTACAACTGAGGATTAGCCCAAACTCTGTACAGTAACCCATTACATTTTTTTAAACATTGGTCCACCCTGTTTTTGTTTCACTCCAGTTGCTCAAAATAACCTTGGAGAGAAGCATCATTAATTTGCTCTGAAACAAAATAACAATCAGTTATCAGTTTAGTTTCAGCATTTTCATATATTACCTCTTAGGTCCATCAGCCTTTTATTGCAATTGTTTTTTCAGGCATCTTCTTTCTTTCCTGGATAAATGGATCTTGGAGCTGGTCTCAAACATCAAAGTCACCAAAAGGAAAAGAGTTCCAAACATCTGGGATTTTCTTTGCCTGTGCTCTTGTTATCACAAATGCTGAAACTGCAGGTTTCACTTCTTCAGAGAAAAACCCAGTGAATCCTGGAAAGTCATTTCCAATAATCACAGGTAACTTACGTACTACCCTCACTTTCATTTGGTGCAACATCCCATTAATATTCTGAGTCACTTGGGTGGTGGGATAGTATAGAGTGTCCCCATGGATGCGGATGACACCAGTACCTGGTCCTTTTGCATATTGTTTTCCCAGCACTTCAACATGCATTAGGGTCTGTCTGCTTACTGAATCAATAAGTCCCTTCACAATCTTATCTCTCACATTGATATCTGTTAAATACTTGCCCCAATTTGCTAATGCTAAATCTGCTCCAGTGTTACCCTATTTATTTTTTATGGCAATCTCCTACAATATGGCCTGGCTTATTACAGTTAATGCAAGTAAAGTCTTTGGGTGCAGATTTGTTACCCTCACCAGAGTTCTTATCTGACCTGGAGTTAAATCAAGAAAAAGAGGGTCTTACCGGTCCTTGGCTGTTACTTCACTGCTGTGGTGTCTGTCTGGTCATCTGATAGTTTTCAGCCAAAGAAACACCCTTTTCCCCATTTTCTGATCACAGTTCTTTTACTCAAAGTTGCAGGTCTGTAGGCAGGATGTTGATGAATTGTTCCATTGCAAGTGTGTTAATGATCTGTGGTACTGTTTTGCCCTCTGGTTGGATCCATTTAATAAGGAGATCTCTGAGTCAGGTGAAGGCTTCTCAAGAATTGTCAACTTGAGTGGTACATAAGAGATCAAAATCTTTGCCTGTAGGTCTCTCTTGAGACATCATATCTTTTCAGGGTTTCTCTTTTCACAAGGTCATACTTTTCTGACTGCACAGTGTCCATATTGTTGTAGGCAAGTTGGGCTTTCCTATCAGGTAAGGTACCAGCCTGATTTCCCACTGCTGATTTGGCCACTGGCAGACTCCGGCAACCCTTTCAAAAGTTGTCAGGACTGTTTCAATACCACCCTAGGGAATACAACTTTGTAAGTTTAATATCTTTTAAGTTGTTTGTGTTCTGTAGCTTGGCTGGACCTGTGCCAGATCATAGAAACATAGAAGTTGTCAGCAGATAAGGCCCTCTTGGCCCACCTAGTCTGCTCAGTTTTCCCTGCCTACTGTGCCACTGCAGACCTACTTGATCTCCAGTCATTTCCTCCTCTTGCCTTCCTGCAGCTTTGATAGATTGCAAGGCATCCAGCCATCATTGCTTCTGTCATTGCATCTCCTCTCTTCTCTGCTGCTCCTGTTGCTGTATCTCTTCTGTTCTTTGCTGGCCCTGCCACTGCATTTCTTCTTTTCTCTGCTTCTCTATCTCTCTTTGTTGTATAGCCCACCATTTGAAGAAGGTAGACATGTTTTCAGGTTCTTTCCCTGCCTGTTTTTCTTCTTCCATCATTGGTGTTGGCTGTACAGTCTCAGTTTGGACTTTTGTCTCTGCTTGTTTGGCTGCCATTCTTCTGGTAATCACTTCTGGCCTTGCTGTTGCAGGATCCATACCTTTTTCTATGCTTCCCTGGTACCAGGTCTAGTACCCACATATAAAACTCTTGGCTTAGAGTTTGCACAATGTAAATCCCACTTAGTCTGACACCATCTGTCATTGCAGCAAAGGTCAGGAAGCATAGGAAAACCAGAAGCAGTTATAAAATTCACAAGTAGCCTTATATTATTTTCAATAACGATAAAATAAAAAAAAATAGAACTGTGCAGGATAGCTTTTGTACAGGCAGTTCAAACAAAACAAAGTCCTTCCTCTGAGGGTATCTTTAATTTTAAATTTCAATCTCTTTCTCTTACAAAAGATTGCTGTCTTTATATATAATGTATTTTCCTGGCAATAAACTTCTGCATCCTGAGTGTGTTAAGAGACATCCTGTTTTTCATGCAAAATGTATCAGAACTTTGTCAGTTTTTTTCCTTGCCATTGCAACAAAATAGAACATTGTGTCCCAGAACTAATCTCTGGTTGACAACTCTGCAAATCAGCTTGTACGAGTCAAACTGCATCTCAGTATTAACCCCCTATGTTCCAAATAGCTTTTTGTATTCATTTCAACATTTTCAAACCAGAGAACCCAGTTTCACATAAACAGTTTCACACATATTTTATAACCACAGACAATGGGGAAGAAAAGATAGAAACAGCAATAAACAGCAAGTGAAGGCATGTAGATAGCAGGAGCGGTAGAATCTTGAGACTTTCAGAGTGATCAGTTTTCTTAGGTCTCTCAAGAAAATTTGATAGTGGAAGCAGACAGACGAGACAGAAAAGGAAAGGATAGAACAGATCCTTGCTTTTAACTCTTTTTGCATTACAAATGGGACATGGTCTTATTCAACCCTGCTGCAGGCCTGTTTCCCTTTCTCTTTCTTATTCTAAAATCATGTTGAAACATAGAACCATAGAAACATTGACACTAATGGCAGATAAGGACCACTAGGCCCATCCAGTGTGCCCATTTCCCTTACCTACAGCAAAAGCCACAGACCCTACTTGATCTCTGGCTTTACCTTCTCGTTCCTATTGTTAGGGTTCCCCTATGCCTGTCCCATGCATTTTTTAATTACCCCACTGTATTTGCCCCTACCACCTCTGCTGGGAGTCTATTCCATGCATCCTCCACCCTTTCCATGAAGAAATGCTTTCTCACATTGCCCCTTTGTCTACCCCTTTCAACATCATGTCATGCCCCCTCATTCCTGAACATCTCCTTTTATGAAAGATGTTATCCTCCAGTACCCTATTTATGCCCTTTAGCTATTTGTAGGTTTTCTATCATATCTCCACTGTCTCTCCTCTCCTCTCATATCCTCTCCTCTCCTCTAGGGTATACACATTGAGGTCTATTAGTCTCTCCTCATATGACTTTTGGTGCAGACCCTGCACTATCTATGTTGCCCTTCTTTGAACTGTCTCCACTCTGTCTATGTCCTTATGGAGATGCAGCCTCCAGAGCTGAACACAGTACTCCAAATGAGGCCTTACCAATTATGTGTACAGTGGCATCACCACCTCTTTTCTTCCACTGGTGATACACCTGCCTATGTAACCCAGCATCCCACTGGCTCTCCCCACAGCCTTGTCACACTGTTTGACCACTTTTAGGTTATCAGATATGATTACCCCAAATCCCTTTCCTGTTTGGTGACCATCAGTATACCCCTGCCCCCCATCATGTAATCTTCCCATGAATTCTTGCACCCCAAATGTATCATTTTGCACTTTTTCACAAAATTATGCATTTGTAACACAATAATCCAAGGGAGGGTTACATGATGGGGGAGATACTGATGGCCACCAAACAGGAAAGGGATTTGGGGATAATCCTATCTGATTACCTAAAATTGGCCATACAATGTGACAAGGCTGTGGGGAGAGCCAGTGGGATGCTGGGAGGCATAAGCAGAGGTATCACCAGAAGAGGAAAAGAGGTGGTGATGCCACTGTGTTGCTTACTGTTATTTTGAAAGGAGTTAAGTGCTTCTTTAATAGATGCCAACTTTTGGCTTTCAACTCATTCATTCCAGCTAGACTAGCTCTGACTTCCCCAATTGTCTTCAGTGGGGTAGTGCCCTGTTGTTTCTTCTTGCCCTTCTACACAATGGCTGCTCATTGTTACAGACACCTGGTGTGCTGAGCTACTGGAAGACATTAACTTTTGTTGTTTTCAAGTGAGCACAATTCCCATACTTTTTATTATTTCTCAAGTTCATTAACCACTGCACTGTTAACCACACAAATAAGACTTTATCTGAGACAGCCTTGTCTTGCAAATAAGATTGCAAAACTGTCCATTGACTGTCATTTTACAGAGGATCCTGGTCAGAGGAAAACTTTTGCAAAGTATAGAATTGGCATGTTTGATTCAAATGTGCTATGTGCCAGATTTAATAACTCTTCCAACCCAGGTGATGACTTTTGCAAATGTAATAACAAATGCAGGGAAGATCTGTTTCACGTAATGCTACAATGTCAATGGTATAACAAAGCCTGGAAATATTGGTTTGCTCCAATATTTGACTATTTGAAATGTGTGGATGAACATGATGTTTTAAAACTTTTACTTGCAGTGGAGGATGAATATATTATTAACAGAGTCCCACATTATTTGGTGACAATTCAAAAAGTTAGAAAGAGAATGGCAAAAATACTTGAACATACAGCCCAGACTTGAGTCCAACTGTAATGAGCAGTGATGTGTATTTATTATGTAGTATTCTGTGTATTTTAGTACTTAATTGCTGTTTTTTTACTTGCTGTTGTATTTGTAATTGTAAAATAACAACCATTTTCCCTTTTTTCCCATAGAGAAACAGTGGTGTAAGGAAGGAGTCTTCATCACAGCAAACACACGCACAGTTTCCCTTACTCTGCACATGCAGTTTCTTGCTTCCCCACTGTTCTCTGCATGCTGAACTGCTGAAGAACAGTAAACTGCCACTCGGAGTTGGTGGTAAGTAATAAAAAAAGTAAAATCTCACAAATGGGCTTAAATTAACTTTCGTCTGCTGCCCACAAGATTAAAAAAAAATCCTTTAAATAAAGAAATGTGACCATGGCCGCACACTGCAACTTAACCGGATGGACTGAGGCCAAACAACAACTTTTTATCTTATATAATTGGTGAGGTGAAAAAAGGGAAACCCAGCAATTATATAAAATAAAATATGGGTTTGTGTGGGTCTCGAGGTTTATGTAGCATCTAACCCCTTGGGTGTGTGTAAACTTCTCATTACACACACTGACCCATACTTTATTCTATATGTAATTTAATTGTATTGTTGGTATGGTCTGATATTGCTTGTAATGATCTCTCTTATGATCAAACAATAAAGCTACCTACCTGTCATTTTGCAGTTCTATCAGTACAGAATGTAGAACATGTTCTGAACTAACATTGAATCATATTTCAAGCCTGAATCCACTTCTTGGGAAGCAACAGCATCTTCTGGCACAAATCTGTGGTTCAAACCAGAAAATCCTGAGTGTTCTCTCTCAACACCTGCTCCAAATTTGACATCTGCTGCCAAAGTTCAGTCAGGTCCTTTTTTTGGTAATTTCACCTCAGGATTTGCCCCTTTTCAGGAAAGTTTACATTCGCTCTACCTTCCAAATAACTGAAGGCTCAGTCCAGAGTTAACTGTTTTAATAACTACTTTTGTAAATTCAGTTTCACTGTAACCCTTCCTGTGTCCACTCTCAATTTGGTGTGCCAAACTGAAAAAAAACTCAGCCTGTCTTTTTATGACGTACTTCCAATTTGCCCAGAAATTTTGAAATCTTTCTATATACCAAGTTCAGTTCTAATGGTTGTCAGGGGTTTTCTTTTGGCATGTATCAATTTATTTTTCTGTTTCTGCATTTTTTTTAATCTGGAGCTCCATGGATTCCATTTTCATGCATAATCCTGTGGTACCAGACCACTTTTACTCTCACACATGTTATCTTTAAGTTCTAGCATCAGGGACATACCCTTATCTTTCAGCTCTTCTTCCTCATCACTTTAGTGATTGCTAACATACTTAATATGAGCAAAATGGCTTTTCCCTAAAATATTAGCTTGATCAATGCCAGAGATATTCAAATGATCATGAATGTCTCTGAGTTGTTCCTCCTGGAGCTGGAAGAGGAGGAGGTTCTCTAGTTCAAAGTGAGCATTTTCTATTTCAGTGTTAGACATGTCGACTGTAAATAACAAAGGTTTCAAGCCCCAGGAATCCCTCACTATGCTTAGACAAGTGCAAATCAGCCTACTGGTTTGAGCTGCTTGTCTAAGCATAGTGAGGGATCTCTTGGAAGAAACAACATTACTATGGTGAGTAATTTTTTCCTTTTCTGCTTTCTCCCCCCCCCCGGGTTTCTTTTACAAATCTGGGAAAATGCAGCTGGACAGTTCACTTAACAGCCCCTCTGAGTGTGACCAATTTGCTTCCTTGCCAGCTGGACTTTCAACCTTTGTCTCCCAAACCATCACTGTGATGCTCTGCCCTCTGCTTATGGTTATTGTATGATAGTTATATTATAAATAAATGGTCTGTGTATTTAATGTCAGTATGTGAGAAATTTGGCTTTTAACTTTAAAGGTCAGTAGCTGAACCAACAGGATGCCATTAAACTGACTAGGGGAACTATGTAATTAAGACTTCCTTACAGAGAGCATTTTATTACCTTTTATGACCTGCCAAGACTTTTGAAGTTGAAACTAAATGTGAGTTTATGACGTTACAGGAAGAAAGGTAATTGGGCTTGTTCCTCTCATTTTAGCACATAGCCAGAAGTGTGTGAAGAGTCATAAAACCCTCAGCTCACACTAGCAGCAGGAATAAGGAGAAGGGGAATCAAAGAGAAATGTTTGATCAAAGACTGTCATATTTGGGAAGTGGCTAGTTACAGATTTCTCAAAGCAATGACTCACATCCTTAGGGATAACTATGTTAGAAATTAAAATCTAAGGGAGGATCTAGCTGACCTCATCAAAAGGGGGTGGGGTAGATAGAGCTAAAAATGAAACATTGTATCTGGGAAATGTGACATATGAATCTTGGGCTCTGAGACAGAAAGATCTCCAACTTAAACATCACTTAAAAGGTAATACTTAGATAGAAAAGAATTAAGTATCAGTGGTAGGAGTGTTTGTTCTGTAACTTCCTTTTTACCTTACATGATTGTACGATTTATGATATATTGTTCTGTATTTAATTTTACCTGTTTTTATCATATTTTGTAAACAACCTTTTCTTTGAAATACTGCCTGGGTGTCTTCTCAGTTTCTTTTTGCATGTGAAGTGCCTGTATTTAAGTATGACAGCTACTGAAAAGCTTGATTGTGTTACTGAACTTGTATAATAAGGTAAGAAATACCTAGGTCTCTTATAGAGTTAAAAAGAGGTTCATTTTGGATACCTGGTTAGGTGCCCTTAGGTGAAAGATATATTGCATTCCCCAAAGAGAATATTATCTGAGCCTGTACATTTGGGTATGCTAGCATAAGGTTCACAGTTTGAATGCCTCCAGAACTGGAGGCTAAAGGTGATTTGGACCCAAAGCATACAGGAGGTTACTCTGTCTGTTACCTGTTCACACTGTTGCAATCTGAGGTTAGCACTGTGGGAGCAGAGGGCTGGACCTGTGTACTGTGCTTGTGACAATCACCACTTTGGTCAGATTGTATACATTAAGTAGCTCAGGACTTACTGCTTCCCCTTTGCAGCATAGCCATTCACATTAGTTCCAATAGCAGGTTTGTCTACTAAAGAGGCATCCCTTTCTGGTACTTTCTCACTTCTGAATGCACCTCTCCTGGCTGGCTCACCAAATGTTACACACACACACACACGCATGCACACACACACACACACACACACACACATGGGTGTCTTGGAATTAATATGTCCTTATTCATCTGTAAAGCAATAGAGAGACACACACACATGGCTCAGCAGAGTGGTCTGACACAGGCTGTGGAAAAGATTTTAACTGCACATTCATATCTCACTGTTCTGATTGAAACTTCATTTAGCTGTTTTAACACATACAAATTCACATAGCAATGTTTTGAACTAATAAACTAGAAAGCATCTTAACTCGAATGTATGAAAACTGATGCAGTATGTGGCGTGCCTAGTACATCTTGTACATCACTTAGGTTTTATGGTTTTACTGTTATGCTGTCTTTCACAAGTAGCAGAGATATTATGCAGCTTTATGCAATCACAAATACACACATCCATTTATCTCTACTTAATCTGGAGAACTAGTCATCTAGGCAACTTAGCAACCTTACAGCGCAGCATCAATTTTTTATTATTCTTTTTTTTTGTAACTAGGTAAGGCTGACTAGGCACAAGTGCCTGTTTTCAGGGTGACCTGGGAGCATCTAAGAATCTACAGAGCAGACTGCTAACTTGAGACTTACTAAATTTATGAAAACTGTTACAACATTATCAGATTCAAATGGCAGCTCTGTTTTAGAGTGATAAATTGCAAAAATTGTATTCTTTTAGCATGGCGTCTCACAAAGAATCATAAATCAAAGAATGTTACAGTGCAAAGCAGTATATCTGTAAAGCAGTGGACACACACGGCTCAGCAAAGGGTCTGACACAGGATGTGGAAAAGACATGCTTTATGCTGATCCAGCACTTCCTGGTGCCCCTGAACTCCCCCAAACTGGTTACACCAGTTACTTGCAACTTAGGTCCTCAGCTTACAGGAAAGAGTGGTTACAGCAGATACATTTACTGTGGATGTATCCCATTATCCCTTGCATGCTTTGGGATGCATCACAATGCTCCCGTTTGCCTTACAACTTATTACATTTATTTATAAAAAATATATTCTCTTAGCGATTATTCTTTGAGTGCCACAGACACATCTCGAAGTGGCTTTCAGTACTGTGATTCACAGGCAGATTTGATACAAAATGGTACAATAAGCCTTTCTCCTAACCAGGTCAAACTAGTTTACTGTTATGAGAATTTAGTTGAACTTTGCACAGTTCAGCGATCAAAGTTTATGCAGTCCAACTTTGGAAGGTTTGCACAGCCCTAATTTTGGTAAAAAGTTAAAACAAAAAACAAGGGTTCATAACTGTGAGTTTGTGGTCAGACAAGCACTGTTACAGAATCTGGGTATTCAAAGTATTTCCTGTAAAACAATGTGAATAAATTCCATTTAACAATGTGCTTAATTCACCTGTCTCTTTTAAGTTACAAATACCAATTGTACTTAATTCTCCTGTTTGTTCTGGGCCTTCACATGCATAAAAATCTGAGATGAGACCTGCAGTAACATTTTCTATGTACACTAAAGTATTAGAAGTTAATTTTTTCTTACCAGAGATGGAAGAGGACTTCCTCCTGAGAGTTTGGGCCTTGTACTGGTAATAACCGTGGCTGCTTCCCTGTAACTCCTTAGAGAAAGCTGGCCTCAGCTTTCCTATTTTTATGGAAAGGAGCTGTGATATCGTAAAGGGGAACTGTTCTGCTAAAGGGGAGGAACTTCCTGTCTCAAGTTGTTTTGGTATATGTCACTTTGCCTACTTTGTTACTGTATATGCTGGTGGTTAGAATTGTGTAAATATTTCCCCTGAGTTGCTATTTAAAAAATGTCCTAATTTATCTTTATATAATGTTTTTTATGTATTATCTGTAATTGCTGGCCTCTGAGTGACAGGTCACATGACTGCTGATAGTGATAAAAAAGGCCGTAGATGGCTCCATGAGTCAGTTCAGCTGGAGTACAAGTGGAGTCCACTGAGAAGGAGAAGGACCTAGGAGTAATGGTAACAGGGACCATGAACAACACTGCCCAGTGCAGGAGAGCAGCTGGAAAAGTGAACAAAATGCTGGAGTGCATAGTGAGGGGGTTTTCAGACAGGCAAAGAGAGGAGATGTTGCCCCTATACAGGTCGCTGGTAAGGTCACACTTGAAGTATTGTGTGCAGTTTTGGAGGCCATACCTGAAGCTTGATATTAGGCTACTGGAGGGGGGTGCAGAGGAGGGCAACAAAGATGATATGTGGAATGGAGGGGAGAGACTATGAGAGTAGACTGGGAGACCTGAATATGAACACCCTGGAGGATAGAAGGGACAGGGGGGACATGATAGAGACATTCAAGTATCTGAGGGGAATCAGTAAGGATGGGGCAGATGGGGTCTTTAAGATAAGTAGGGGGAGGGATACCGGGGGCATGAACTGAAAATGGGGGGGAGATTTAGGAGGGAAATGAGAAGACACTATTTCACGGAGAGGATGGTAGCAAAATGGAATGTACTACCAGAATGGGTGGTATCATGTAAATATGTGAACAGCTTTAAAAGGGCATGGGACAGGGAACAGGGGAGTGTGAGGGTGGGGGAGGTGGTGGAGGCAGTAGGATGACAAAGGGGAGGGGGTGGGGCAGCTGAAAACTAGGGGTGCTAGCTGCACACTCGAGCAGACTTAGATAGACTGGGTGGTCTGTTTCTGCTAGCGCATTCGTATGTTCGTATGAGTACTGAGAGCAGAAGCACAAGGCTGTGACCATAGCCTCGGTCATGTAAGAAGAAGCATGAAAGCACTGAGCTGTGTTCTGAGAGGAGAGCACTGCAACCCCCAGCTTTTTTTTACCGATGGAGAGGTTGGCAAAGATAAGTAGCAGCTAGGAATGCTATCTCTCATTGGATAGTCTCTTACATACAGTTCTGTTATGAAAAAGCTGGTAAAATACCTCCCAGAAGCCTATGGGCACATTCTACAAAGGGAATCTCTGTATCTGTAGCAGCCACAAGGGGTATCCCCATTCAAGAAATTTGTAAAGCAGCTAACTGAAAAACAGTACACACCTTCACAAAGCACTTCTGTTTGGACATACAATCCCAAAGGGCTGCCAGTTTTGGAACTGCTATCTCCAGAACCTTTTTCCTAAATAGGTTATACACCCATCCTCCCAAGGTACTGGTAGTGAGTCTGCCATTTGTAAGGCACTTATTTCCTTAAATCATTCCAGTGATTCAGGTGGTGCAGTGGATATGTCTTGGACTTACAAGCAAAGGGTCAGTGGTTTGATTCCCAATGGAAACTTATTTTGGAGGAAGGTCGATTCAGAGGAAACATGAAGAGGAATTTCTTCACAGAAAGGTTGGTGGACAAGTGGAACACCCTACCAGAAGAAGTGGTGAGGGCTGAAACAATCATAGGATTTAAGAATGCATGGGATAGACATAAGGGAATCCTGGAGGTTAGGGGAAAGGGGCAACAGACTTCTAGAAAAATGTAAATGGAACTTACAAGCTCAAATGGGCAGACTGGGTGGGCCATAGGCCCTTATCTGCCAGCAGTGTCTATGTGTCTATGTAATTGATGGATTCCTGTTGTATGACAGAAAAATAACTCACCACAATAATGTTGTTTCTTCTCAGGGAGCCTTACAAACCTTGGCCCTGGCTCCCCTTCTAGAACCTGAAAATAGGTTCACACAAGGATTAGTTCTTATCTTAAGGTTGCTTGAGCATTACTTATTGCCATTCTTCAACAATGGTTAAAATGTTATCATTTTAAGCGTATGTGTTTTCTGCTTCAATTTGGTTGGATTTTTCAACATTTTAAGGAAGATTTTTGAAGTAGTTTAGTAGCCATTTAGCTAGATTTAGTGGTCACTGCTCCTCTGGCTACAGAAACCAATCTGATGTTGAAACATAAGGGGAGCATGGCCACAGGGCAGAGTTTGAACTTGCATTCTAAATTCTATAATTAGCATAATGTTCTATCTCCTGAGCAACGCACTCCTGCGGACTGATGCCATTTGTAAGGCTCATTGATGGATCCTCAGGAAGAAACAACATTATTATGGTGAATAATTTTTCTTCTTCTTCTCGCAGAGGGTAGTGAACCTATGGAATAGGCCACAAGGACAGAAAAGGCCTTCAAGATAAGCCTGTACAAATTTCTGCTTACCAATGAAACTACTGCATGCCCTAGGTAGTAGAGTAAATAGGGACTCTGGGGACTGCTAGGCCAAACAAGAGTTCAAGGCAAAGTCCCAGTGTGGGGAGCGGGGGTAGGGGAGCAAATCCCCCCTCCAACAGTAAAAGCTTTTCCTGTTTAAAAGGTAAATAAATCTGCTGTTCCAGAACATTTCCTGGCTAAACATAATCTATGCCACAGTCCTCGTGGATTGTCGGGTGCTTTTCAATAAAGGCAGCCGCCAACAAAGTAAAAAGAAAAAGCATTTATAATAAGGTGCAGGGGGGGCTCTTAACACTTAAGGCAGGCTGTCCTCCCCACCCCTTTGCATTATTTAATGATTTTTTTAATTTGACCTAGGCAGTTGCTTTAATTGAAAAGCACCTTGGCAGAGTAACAGGCTCCACGATAAAGACAGTTACAGAGGCTACAGCTGGCTCAGTGGAGAAACCATGCTAATATATTTTTTAACTTCTGCAGACAAATCAGTGTGAGTCATGTGATCACAGTGTATGTTTATACTGTCTACACAACAACTCTAGCCCTGAACATTAGCAAACAAAAAAAGAAAAAAAAAATTTTTCCTCCTCTAGTCTTTAGAAAATTTTGTTTGCTTTTCTTCCCAGGCAGTGAGTTTAATATTTATTTATTTATTTAAGCGTTTAACCAGGAAGGCATGCTGAGCAGGCTACTGCTCAATTCCAGATGCGTCCTGGGGGAAGGGGGAACAAATACACAGGTGAATGACAAACAGTACAATTGAGATTCCGGAAGGGTAAACACTACACGATGTAACCAGAACAGAAGGACATAATGGATTTGGGGAACAAGCAGAAATGCAGGCATAGTTTACATACATTGGCATAAATATAGCTCGATAGGTATAACAATTTGTTGATCTTTACACAGAATGTCTAACAAAACTGCCTAGGCACATGAGCAGCTAGTGCAGAAATGAGCTTGAAGCAAGGAGCTAAGATGCTGGGGGGAGGAGAAGTGCCGAATGTAGTCTCTGCTTTGCGCCAAAGGTCACTGAGACTGTTTTCTTGGCATTGAGGCTGAGTTGATTGGAGCAAAGCCAATCCTGTACCGTATTAAAGTCCAAGTGCAATCTGGTCATAACCTCTGAGGCTGAGGGGCCGGAAGTATACAGTACAGTGTTGTCCGCATGCATGTGGATTGAGGTGTGCAGGCAGGTAGAAGGCAGGTCATTCAGAAAGATGGAGAACAGGAGTGGGTCTAGGACTGATCCTTGTAGTACCCCTGTGGTGACAGGAAGGGGTGCCAAGGTAGAAGTATGGATTCTGATGGATTGGGACCTGCCCACTAGGTAAGAGTGGAACCTACTGGTAGCCCAGCTGCAAAGACCAGCTTTGACGAGTTTGGTCAAAAGGAGTGAGTGCGAGACAGTGTCAAACGCCTTGGCGAGGTCAATGAAGATGGCAGCCATGATGTGGCCAGCATCCATCCCAGTAAGGATGGAGTCAGTGAGCCTGAGAAGGGAGGTAGTAGTGGAGTGGGATTTCCTAAAGCCAGGCTGGAAGGGGGTGAAAGAGCAGGAAGAATCCAGAAAGAGAGATAGACGAGCGAGAACTAGATGCTCTTGTAGTTTTGCCAGGATTGGGAGTAGGGAGATGGGCCGATAGTTGCCTGGGTTTGAAGCATCCCCGCCCTTGGGAAGGGAGATAATGATGGCATGTTTCTATTCAGAGGGGACTTCTGTGAGGGAGAAGGATAGCTTGAAAAGGGAGGCCAAGGGTACGGCTATGGCGGGGGCTGTGAGGTGGAGCATTTTGGAATCCAGCCCAGTGGGACATTTGCCCCTGTTTGAATTAAGGGCAATCAGCACCTTATAAACCTCATCCAGGGTGACCTGCAGGAAGGAGAAGGAGTGAGCTGAGGGTGCGGGACTGGCTGAGGTGGGAGAGATGAGGACAAAAGGGTGGCATGGCTGTCTGTGAAATGTGAGTTAAGCATCGTAGCCACTGCTGAGGGGTCAGCTATGATAAGACCACCTAACTGGAGGGTAGGAGTGGGTGGCTGTGATGGCAGACTGAGAAGTGATTTTACCACTTTCCAGAAGTTGGCTGGGTGATGAGTGGTGGAATTGAATGCAACTTTAAAATAATTGGCTTTGGCTTGGTGAAGTTTCCTTGTGCAGGCTTTTCATAATGCACGATATTCCTGAAAGTCAGCTGGTGAGCTGGAAGACTTGAAAGATTTCCAGGCCTTGTCCCTGCTTCAGAGGAGGGCTAGGATTTTGGTTGTGATCCAGGGGAGGTGTGCACCCCTGACCCTAGTGCACCTGAGGGGGGGCATAACGATCCCAGATGGCTAGGAACTTGGTCTTAAAGAGCACCAGTGCCTAATCTATGGAGTTGGAATGACTAATGTGTGACCAGTTAGAATTAGCCAAAACATTGAGTAAGGAGGTGAGGTCCAGTGATTTGAAGGATCTGGTCATAAGAATTCTGGGTGGGGGAGCTTTTGGTTTGAAGATTTTTCTTACCAAATAGATACCGTGGTGGTTGCTAAGGGTGTCAGGGAGGAGGCCTGAGGCTAGGATTCTATGCGGGTGTGAGGTGAGGGACCAGTATAGAAGAGTGTGGTTTGAGGATTTGTGGTTTAATCGAGTGGGTTCTGAGATTAGTTAAGCTAGGTTAAGGGCAATCACCTTGCCCCAAAGCTTGGAGTTTATCCCAGTGAGCCAGTTTATGTTAAAGTCCTCAAGTATATGGAGCTCTCCTCCTGAGGCCAGAGAGCTGAGTGCGCCCAGGTGATCCAGTATCACAGGTATGCTGGTCCTGGGAGCGCAGCATGTCCCAGCAGTAAAAATTGGAATTGAGTGGGGAAGGGTGAGTTTTACCATGATGGCGTCGATGGTCTCCGGAGATGTGGGTAGGGTGACTGGGGAAAACTAGATGGTGGAGGCAATGTACCTGGCTAGGCCACCCCCTCTTTTACCCATCCGGTCATGTCGGACAAGAGTGTAGCTGGGTATGGAAAATACGGTGTTCAGGTTATGGGGCTTTAGCCAGGTTTCAGAAATAATCAATATATCTGGTCTAAGGGACAGGGCGAGGGGTTGAAGCAGGGTAATTTTCCTTAGAAGGTTACATATATTTAGATGAACCAGTTTTAAGCCTGAGGGGAGCTGGAGTGGTACAGAGGTGTTTGGGGCATGGTGATTAGTTCCGGGGTTAGGCTCAATATCACCTGCTAGAAGTAGCAGTAATGTGAACAAGAATTTGATATTTTGTGCAAACCAGTGTAGCTTTCTGGTAGTGGTGTTAGGCCTGGAGATAGCAGCTTCTGTCCTACGAGTGTGGGGCAGTAGGGCTAGGTGGCTAGTTTGGAAACTGGGTGGGAGCACAGCAGGGCTGGATGAATGTGTGTGGAAGTGGCAACCAGGGTGGGTGCCAGCTTTGGTGGTGGCAGTATTAATTTATATTGGCAGCGTGATGCAAGGTGCCTGGCAGTCCACCTAATCAGGGTAGGTAGACGGGGGGGAGGGACACCCAGTGGATGAGGGTAAATATAGTAGTTAGGTACAGTGGAAACATAGTGAAGAGACAGGGGCAGTTGAGGGAGATTTAGAGTTTAAAGAATTTTTTTTACACTTTTTTAGTGTGGCGGCCACTAGTGGATGAAAGGTATAACATGCAGGTGGGGAAATAGGCTGATTGTTTTTTGCACCATGTGACCACGCCTATTTAAGTGAGAGTTTGCCAAGGGTGGTGGTGGGGGTGGTGGGGTAGCTGATGCGAAGCATCGCGGGTTTTCAAGCTCAGCTGAGCTGCCAATGTCTGTGAGAAGCCGTACCTGCTTGCTGCTGACAGTGGGGGGGCAGCTCTCCAGTTCAGGGAGGGCTTCCTGGGACCCTCGTGACCTCCTGCGTTGTTGGGGAGAGCTGGAGAGGAATGGGGAACATGGTTTAAATGGGAAAAAGCAAGAGAGGGGCTAATCTGAACTGCAGCTGTAATTAAATGGGTATTTGCACACAGTGTCTACACTCTAAATGAGATCTAGTAACAGCATTAAACAATAAAATCCTGCTTAACATTTAAGGTGCTCTGCTGCAGTCTGAGAAAACTTCCCTTACTATTTTACAAATAAATGTAAAGGTACACAGCAATGGAGTCAATTTAAGGTGCCGAGTTGTGGGCTGAGAAAATCTCAGAGTGTTACAGGGAGCCGAGTTGCGACTGAAACAAAAGAGTTCAAATTCAAGTTTGGCGCCCAAACTCAGCTGAGCTGCCGATGGCCATGAGAAGCCATACCTGCTTGCTGCTGATGGTGGGGGGGCAGCTCTCCGGTTCGGGGGAGGGCTTCCTGGGACCCTCATGACCTCCTGTGTTGTTGGGGAGAGCTGCTTGCTGCTGATGGTGGGGGGAGCAGCTCTTTGGTTCGGGGGAGGGGTTCCCGGGACCCTTGCAACCTCCTGCATAGCTGGAGAGAGCTGCTTGCTGCTGACAGTGGGGGGGCAGCTCTCCGGTTCGGGGGAGGGCTTCCTGGGACCCTCATGACCTCCTGCGTTGTTGGGGAGAGCTGCTGCTGCTGACGGTGGGGGTGGCAGCTCTCCGGTTTGGGGGAGGGCTTCCTGGGATCCTCATGACCTCCTGTGTTGTTGGGGAGAGCTGCTTGCTGCTGACAGTGGGGGGGCAGCTCTCTGGTTTGGGGAGTGGTTCCTGGGACTCTCGCAACCTGCTGCATTGTTGGGGACAGCTGCTTGCTGCTGATGGTGGGGGGGCAGCTCTCCGGTTCGGGAGAGGGCTTCCTGGGACCCTCGCTACCTCCTGCATTGTTGGAGAGAGCTGCTTGCTGCTGACGGTGGGGAGGCAGCACTCTGGTTTGGGGAGGGTTCCTGGGACCCTCACGACCTCCCTGCGTTGAGAGAGAGCTGCTTGCTGCTGGCGGTTGTGGGGGCAGCTCTCTGGTTCAGGGAGAGCTCTGGGACACTCTGCGACCAGGGTCCCTACTTTTTCAAGCGGCACAGTGACGCCTGTGGCAAGATTACTACTTGCCGTAGAACTCTAGGGCGGTGGTTTGTAATTTCTAGGAAGTTCTGCGGCACTAACAAACTACCACATCACAGTGACAGCTTGTCATCCTGACTTCACTTTCATGACAGTTTTATAGCAATCAGGATGGTGGAAAGCACAGTAACGCTAGTTCAAAAATAACAGAATTATAAAATAATTTTATGCCTAAAAAAAAAACAAATGTCTCTCCCATAAGGTCCTAGCCTGTTAAATAAATGACATATGCAGAGGGGATCTTATGTGATAAATAAAGGTATTTCTATATGCATGCTATCTATCCTACTAATGAGGTTTCCACTGTCTATCACTTATATATTTGTAAGTGCTTTCTACACCATTCATGAGGTTCCCACTGTGTATCTCTTATATATTTATACGCAATCTGTAACATACATACAAATGTGTGTGTGTGGTGAGAGAGACAGATACTGTGTGTGTGTGTGTGTGTGTGTGTGTGTGTGTGTGTGTGTGTGTATATATATATATATATTTTTAATTTCCATGAACTTGCATCCTCATTCATACAGGTCCCATTAGAAATGGAATAGAGGAGTTATTGCAAAACTCATTTTTGATGTCAACCTGCTTTCCCTGACACACTGCATAACACCATCAGGCCATGACATGCATGTGAACCGATTGTGAGATAGAGCTCTCCAGACCAGCACAATGTGTCCACCATGTCACAGAACACTGCATCATACCTTCCCAGGCTCTGAGCAATGATGTGTTCCACCAATCCTTGTGCTGCCCAGCCAGCTCCCAGAGCTAATCTCTGAACCTGAGTTGCCAGCACGGAAACACAGCATGCTACCCTCTGGCCCAACAGCTGTCCCTGCACACAACATTTCTCCATAACTTTTAGGTGATTCTATCAACCATTGACAATATGTAATCAATAACCCTGGCAAAAATGCATATAGTGCAATTATTTAACAGGTCTATTCTTTCAACAGGTCTATACATTATTATATTCCACTTTTCTGGGCATAATTACTTTATTTTTCTTAAAAATTACAGTTAAATTCATTTTACCAGTTATTCACTTCAGATGGCATAGGTTTGTACAAAGTGAGGTATGGACTTAACAGGTCTGTGAAATTGACAATGTTTTGTTTAAGTTGGCCCTAGTGCAATAATGTAAGACTGAAAATTGGATTAGGCTGTAGTGCAGGTTGAGCAAATATCATCATGCCTGATGTGCTGTGCCACTGTCTCTGACAGTGGGAGCTGTGGTAGATAAGTGCCTATTCATTTCCGTGGCAGAATGCAGCCATTTCATTAGCTAATGTATGATGTTATAGCATTGATAACATCACTTTCTGAGCACATGGGGGTTTAGGATATAAAAAGAGGGGAAGGGAACCAGATTTTTTGGAAAAACAGAAATATTAATAAAAAAATCAACAAGAAGAGTGAATTCTGCGGCACCACAGAAGTTCTGCGGTAGATTGCAAGTTCTGCACAAAATTCTGCAGCTGCAGAATTCAAGGGGCCTTGCTCATGACCTCCTGTGTTGTTGGAGAGAGCTGCTTACTGCTGACAGTGGGGGGCAGCTCTTCAACTTGGGGGAGGGCTTCCTGGGACTCTCACAACCTCCTGCATTGTTGGGGAGAGCTGCTTGCTGCTGGCAGTGGGGGAGCAGCTCTCTGGTTCGGGGGAGGGCTTCCTGGGACCCTCATGACCTCCTGTGCTGTTGGAGAGAGCTGCTTGCTGCTGACGGTGGGGGAGCAGCTCTCTGGTTTGGGGGAGGGGTTCCTGGGACCCTCACAACCTCCTGCATTGTTGGGGACAGCTGCTTGCTGCTGATGGTGGGGGGGCAGCTCTCCAGTTCGGGGGAGGGCTTCCTGGGACCCTCACGACCTCCTGCGTTGTTGGGGAGAGCTGCTTGCTGCTGACGGTGGGGGGGCAGCTCTCTGGTTCGGGGGAGGGCTTCCTGGGACCCTCATGACCTCCTGTGTTGTTGGAGAGAGCTGCTTACTGCTGACAGTGGGGGGCAGCTCTCTGGCTTGGGGGAGGGCTTCCTGGCACCCTCACAACCTCCTGCATTGTTGGGGAGAAGAGCAAATGCTTAGTTTCCCCAAGTCTTATATTTTATCTGTATCACCCCCTCCTCACAGGATTTCAAAGAAAGGTTTAGATTCAGCTTTAAAATAATGGATTCAGTGAGGCTTCGGCTTGTACTGTAGCTCGTGCTGCCATCCCCTTTGCTGCAAGGATCGTGTGCTTCCCTCTGCATGTCTTTCAGTTCAGCTGACTGGCAAGGGGATGGCTTTTGTCCACGACCCACTTTGTGCTCAGTTAGTTCCACCAGCCACTTTGCCCAGTCACTGATTTCACCACTCAAGCCCCCTACATCTGCCAAAAATGACCACCACACCAAATGCAGCAGCAGCACACTCCTCATAGATAGAGAAGGAATCAATTGCATCACTGACCACAGACTAATCGAAAAAAGAAACTGTGATACACAGGAGGCAGTTCTGACATGAAGTCATATAGTACATCACAAACTGAAATTGGTTCCTCTTGACCTATCTCTGAGCTTCCAGTGTGATCTCTGTCCCCTACCCTGGCTGACCAGTCCATCCTGGCTAGCACATTTTTCCTGTATTTCTTTATTGTACAATTTTTTTTTTTTTTAAAGTTTGTGTGAAAGTGGCGCACCCAAATTGATCCCTGGACAAAAGTTCCTAATGTCCTCCCACTAACTGTCTCTGTCTGAAATTAATAACTACCACTGCAGAACACTATAGACAGGGTCTGGCATTATTGTATGCCTAGGAAACTTAGAAACAGACACTGTAAACCTGACGAAGTAAAAATGCACAACACACTCTTTAGCCATAAAAAACAGTAACAAAAAAAACTTTCTTAAAGAGAAGACAGGCAATGTGTCAGCACGGCTTACTTGGTAGCAATGTGCTTCTGGGTCAGAAGGTCAAGGGTTCTAGTCCCACACTGGGATTGAGCTCATGCTACAAATGCTGATACCTGCATGCAGTACTAGAAGGATGCTGTATTGTCAGGTTGTGCCATCCTTCAGATGAGACTTTAAACAGAGCTGCTATTTACTAAAAATATCATCAACAGGTTTAATTTCAGCTGCTTTGCAATCAATACCCTCCCACCCCCACCCCGGCTGAAAATAGGCTGTATTACTAGCCCTATTTTCCTGGTCAACAACAATAAAAATAAAGCATACCAGACAACTGAATATGACTGAAAATGAGACAAAAGAATTTATTCAAATGTTCAAATTTTTCAATCACTTTTAACACAGAGCTGAATTTCGTTTTTTTTCCCTTGGTTATAACTCAGCTACCAGTTGAAATCTTTGAAGGAGACTGTACTAAAAATAGAAGGGAAAAATTATAAAAACAAATTAAATGGCACAGTGCAATTACCCTCAACAGGAAGCCTGGATTGTTTCAACATAGGCTTAGGAACACTTTAGGAACTCGCACAAAATTGCGTGTCTTAATAATAATAACAACCTCCAAAACCCCCTGTGAGAATTAAGTGTCATTAGGTGCATGGCGTGCTGTTTTTATCACAGCATTTAAACTAATGCTGGCTAAGTACAGCAGTGCATCACCCTTTGTTGTACTCCCATGATCAAAGCATGGCTACTGCGGCCATTTTTGTGGGATACAAATTGAGACTCACGCAATGTTAGCTTACTATCTGTCAAGTGACATCAGAGAAGTGCAGACTCAAAGAAGTTTATTTGGGGGGTTGCCTTTGAAAAAACAATTAGTTAAGCTTATCTGAAGATTTAGTGCACTTTCTTCACCCACTTCGGCACAGCAGATGGTCCAGACCCCCATCTGCTGCTTGCAACATGACTAAGAAAGCCAATAGAATCAATCAGTAGAAAAGCATGGAAACATTACACAGTTACACCAGGACTTGGGCTCATATCTCATAGTGGTAGCAGCAGGGGCAACATCTAATTTGCTGGCTATAACAGAAGCATGGGTGATGCAATACCATGACTGGGATCTAACTGTTCCTGGGAACTCTCTTTTCAGGAGAGACCAGTGTATAAAGTGTGCAGAAAAAACTGTTGGATTTCTAAAGGCCATAATTATAAAAAGATACATGGACTACTACTGTGAGGTCTTTTTTCTTCCTTCATAGTGTAGAAAAAATGCAGACACAAAATATGAAAATACTGTAGGGAATTGAGGGAAAGGAAGTAAGGGTCATACTGCCCACTTGAAATCATGGTAAGGGGAAACAAACACAAAGTAAGGGTCCTGCTTTGAAACCCTGTGAGACCTCCTCAAAGCCCTGAAAATGTTTTTTGCCAGGTCTGAGGCCCTGCGAGACCCAGCCTATTTTAAGCCCTAGGAGAGATAGGATTCAGGGCAGAGGAGAGGGTGACTCTGTACTTAAAGGACAGCATAAATGCCACTGACAGCTCCCTAAAGGGGGAGAATGGGGCGGAATTGGTATGGGCAAAGTTAGCAATAGATAAGGGGATGGTCATTAGGTTGGGGGTGGTGTACAGGCCCCCAGTCCAGACAGAAGCTATGGATAGAGTGCTGGGGAAGAAAATAAGGAGGGCAATCACAAGCAGGGAGATTGTCCTAATTGGACACTTCAACCTACGAGATACAGACCTGGAAATCCTGTTGGCCAAAAGTGTATGGAGCCAGGTGCCAGTAGAAGTAATGCAAGAGTGCCTACTAACCCAGTAAGTTAGAGCGCTAGCCTACGAGGGAAGGGGGCTGGACTTAGTGTTGTTCGGTGGGGACAGCATACAAGAGGTCAGAGTAGAGGATCCCCTTGGGACTAGCTACCACAACTCAGTGTGGTTTAGTATCATGCTGGAAACCCAGTGCCTAAATTCAAGAACAGTCATAATTAATCTCAGGAAGACAGATTTCTGAAAGGTAGGCAGATAATTCAGAAGAAACCTTTTGGGGGTGGGCGAAGCAGAAGAGGTTGAGGCCAAGTGCTAAATTATAAAACAAGGAATTGAAGAAACAACTAGCTCCTGTCTGAGGCAGGTAGGAAAGAAAAAGAAACACAAATATCTGTTTGTTTATCAAGGGAAGTAGCAGAAGCAATAAGGAAAAAGAGGGAAGCTTTCATTAGCTACAAGGAAGACCAGTAAATGGGAAGTAGGGAACTCTGAAGAGAAAGCAAGGGAGGCTTACAGTGGTAATAAAAGCAAAAGCAGAGGTTGAGCTGAAAAGAGCAGAGGTTATAAATGAAGAGGACAAAACGTTCTTCTGCTATATCAAGAAGCAGCAGAGGACAAGGGGGAGGATTGTCAGATTAAGAGAACATCTGCCCCCAGCACCCCACCCCCAAACCAAACCCTTCCGATTATGCTTTCAAGCCCCCCCCAAATAATTTTCTTATCACCTGTCTGCTGTAATATTTAATATGGTCTGGGGGTCATAATATAAACAGTCTCAGAGTTGTGTGGCACGGTATACTGTTATAGGGGCAATGCATTTATGTCACCTGCATATGAGTGCCAGCATTGGCGTGCCTGTAATCTTGGTGACTCAGATGCTGGAGCACTGTATTTTCTGGTTGCAGTGTAGGTCTGAGTCTATGACAGGTGCAGGCTGGAGTGACAGGTGTAGGAGCAACAGGTGCATGCTGTTCTGTGCAGTCAGGGTTTCTGCAGTGTGGGCAGATGGTGGCTCTGGTGTTGTCTCAGGATTTGCTGTGCGCCATTGGTTCAAGTGTGGGGGAGGTCTGTGTTCTTGGATGTGTGGTGGAGCTCTGTGTTCTGGGAGGTGTGGTGGAGGTCTGCATCCAGGATGTCCACAGAGTTCCTCAACAGTTCCACAGGGAATGTGCTACTGGCCTTTCAGGACTTTGCCTACTGTAAAGAGACGACATTGCCGAGGGGAGCATGCTGACTGATGTGCGGTAAGCAGGAACACCCTAGCAAATATGGTGCTGTGCTGGTCAAATTATGTGCAACTCAGAGTGTGCTATAGTATTTGTGAGCTGTGTGGGGAGAGGAGCCCCCTGCAAAAATCAACTGTTTTTCCCTGCTATCCCTTGTCACCCTGCTTGGGTTGTGGTGGAATGTACAGGCACAGTAGTTATGGGTGACATATTTCTGGCGCCCTAATCTACAGTTACCAGATTCATGTCACTGCAATATGGGTGAACCATGTGGCACCATTTCACATTCTCAGTGTGGTGCCACGCAACTTACTGTATCACTTTATACAGTGAGTGACACTGTGCTGAGAATGTGGAATGGCACCACACAGCTCTGGGAGTGTTTACATTACAGCCCAAACCAGATTAACTATTCCAGCAGGCAGGTGATAAAAAATTATTTTGGGGGCTTAAAAACCTAATGGGGGGGTTGATTTGGGTGTGGGGTGCTGGGGCAGGTGTTCTTTAAGCAAACAAAGGGTCTCTGAGGAACATGACAAGAAGAAAACAGATATTCTAAAGGAATACTTCTGCTCAGTCTGAATGAAGAATGAAGAGGGACCATCCCAGAGTGTGGAAGTTTAGCCAGGTGGTAGAGGAGACAGAGATCAGAGATGGGAGGGATAGCTGTGGAGAGAATAAGCAACAGAACAGAGTTCGCACAAGGAGAGTGGTGCTAACAGACTTAAAACTCATGAACCCAACTGCAGAAAGGATGCTGTTTTATCTGAAACATGTCAGGCAGTTGTTTGCCTCCTTTTTATGAATTAATGAAGTAATTTTGTTCTTCATATGAGACTGTGCCCTTGTATTTTTGAGGCTGGTGAGTGCTCAACTTTTTTGCAGTTGTGTTTCTATGGAGAGGTACTGGGGTACTCAAGGGGCTCAGGACCCTGAAGGTGGGCAGGTTACCAGGTCCAGATAGTTTGCACCCAGAGTACTAATGGTGGTTACCCAGTTCCTGGTGGAACCACTGACTGACCTTTTTTTAGTGCTCCATAGAAACAGGCTTGGTTTCATTGGATAGTAGGTAGGCCAATGTGACCCCACCACGCAAGTATGAGAGTAGAAAGGACAGATAGTTACAGACAGGTCAACTTGACTTCTAGCCTAGGGAGATTATTAGAAACCATTATTGAAAAAGTGCTGTATATAGTATAATGGCTGCAGGCCAACAGGCTCCAGAACAAGAGACAGCATGGGTATGTGTCAGGCAGATCATGCCAGCCAAACACAACAGACTTCTTTGATTAGGACACGAAGGCACTCAATGGGGACCCAGCAGTAGAAATACCATGTCTGGAGTTTAGCAAGACACTTAACTCTGTGCCCCTCAGAAGACTTTTGAAAAGCTGTGCAACCTGGGGACAAACAATCTATGTAGATTAATAACTGGCTGGGGTAAGAGCTCAGAGGGTAGCTGTCAATGAAGAATACTTGGGGATTAAACAGGTTACTAGTGGGGTACCACAGGGGTCGGTTCTGGGGCCAGTCCTTTTTCAATACACTCATCTGTGGTACAGGTGCAGTAATTCACGGTAAAATCATTCTCTTTGCAGATGATACTAAGATTATAGGCAGGCTGGATATAAGAAAAGGAATACGGGTGTTGTCACCTGGCACAGAGACCCACTGGGGCCATAGGCAGAGATGCCACAGGTCAAGCAGTGGCAAGCAGCAGCCATACTGGGGCCATCGGGGACACTGTCTCTTTACACCAAGGAGGCTGGTCTCGGTTTTTAACAGTTTTCACAGAACAGGAAAAAAAACTTATTTATAATTAGCACAGTGCCTCCTCCTGGGAAATATTATGGAGAGTGCCCCAGGACATTGAAGCACTGAATCCACTGATCAAGGGAGCAGTAGCTCTGGATGGTACTAGCTAGGCATTTGATGGACCCTTGGGGAGGGACAGGTAGTAGCACAAGGAAAAGATTGAAGTTAATTTTATTGTTTTATTTTACAGTTGTTGGCAGGAAAGACACATTAAGCCAAGCCTTGTTTCCTGGTACATCCTGGGAGCACAGGGTAGTTAAGTGGCTTGCTCATCATCATACAGTATGCAAGGGGTGGCTGTGGGATTCAAACCCAGTTCTCCAGGTTTGCAGCTACATACATAGATGTTGTCAGCAGATAAGGGCCTTTGGCCCACCTAGTCTGCTCCTGAACACTATTACTGTGCTTCTTCAAGCTTCCTTGCAACTAGGTTTTCCCCTTCCCCCTACTACTAGGATCCCCCTATGCCTATCCCATGCATTCTTAAATCCTGTAATCATTTCTGCTCCCACCATCACCTCTGGCAGGCTGTTCCATTTGTCCACCACCCTTTCTGTGAAGAAGTGCTTCCTCACGTTCCCTCTGAACCTCCCTCCCTCCAGTTTCATCCTGTGTCCCCTTGTCCTGGAGCATCTTTTTCTTTGAAAAACTGCATTTCCCTGTACCTTGTTCTTCCCCGTGAGGTACTTAAATATCTCAACCATATCACCCTTCTTCTCCCTCAGGGAGTACATATTTAGGTCCCTCAGCCTAACCTCGTAGGGTTTGTGATGTGATCCCTGCACCATCTTGGTTGCCCTCCTCTGGATTGCCGACACCCTATCTATGTCCTTACGTAGGTAAGACCTCCAGAACTGGACACTCTACTTTAGGTGTGGCCCCACTAATGTCCTGTACAGTGGAATTATGACTGCATTTTTTCTGATGGTGATACCCCTGCCTATGCATCCCAGCATCCTGTTTGCAATACCTGCTGCCTTGTCACACTGACTTCCTACCTAGAGGTCATTAGAGATAACTCCTACAACCCTTTCCTGCTTGAAACATTCTGTATCTTCCACCCCCCTCCAACTGATAAGTTGTTCCTGGGTTTTTGTGCCCCATGTGCATTATCTTACACCTTTTTGCATTAATTCTCAACTGCCAATCCCTTGACCAGTCCTAAAGCTTCTGCAGATCTCTGCTCATTCTATCCACACCCTCTGGTGTGTCCACCCTGTTGCAGAGCTTTGTGTCATCAGCAAACAGACAAATTTTCCCTTCCAGGCCCTTTGTGATGTCGCTGATAAAAATATTGAAGAGGACTGGACCCAGCACTGATCCCTGTGATGCCCTGCTGGTTACTTTTCCCTCTGTGGAGTGACTACCATTTAGCACCACCTTCTGTGTCCTGCTATCCAACCAATTTTCCACCCACCTTACCACCATCTTACCCACTCCCATGTTCCCCAGCTTGTTTAACCACCTTCTATGCAGCTCAGTGCTCTTAACCACTACACTGTGCTTTCTCCCAATTAACCAGCAACAGTTTAAATATCTTGTTTACAGACATCTGCAAGGTCACTTGTTTGGTAGCAGAGCTGAACAAATGATATTGCCAGATGCATACCCCTCCCATTTGGGCCCCTGATAATTCTTTATTACACAACTTCCCAAGAGGCATTAGATATTTAGCAGTACCACAAGCCCAGAGGCATTAAACATTTAACTGTATTGTGTGCCAAGCTATACTTAAACTAAGGGACTCACCTTCCTGATCTACAAATAGCTGAACCATCCATCTGGCTTTCCCTAGCAATACCCTGGCACTCTAGTTGTCCAGAAACCTCCTCCTTTTTTCAAAGGAGCAGCACTTGTTGAACCCACCAGAGTGGAAACAGATGCTGCAGCCCACTGTGGGCCGCAGGCACTGGTATTCTCACACCCTGCAATGGCGGTGTTGGGCTTTCTGCCTGCTGGTGCTCCAGGGCCCTTGGGGACATTGTGTCCCTTTACACCAAAGAGGCCAACCTGAGTTTTTTAATAATTCTCAGAGTACAAGGAAAAAACATATTTACTGTAACCCCCCTGCAAATGGGGGTTCCCGAAAGACTTCCAGGAGCTTGCTTGAATGCTCCAAGCCTGAATGGTGTTTGGCGTTTAAGCCACTTATCAGTGAGTGTTTTTAGAGCCTCTGGTACTGTCTCTTTAAGAGCTGTCTGCTTGCAGACATAATTAGTTTATATGGGGGGACTGTGTGTTTCTTTGATTGAGTACCACTCAAGCTGCTGCCAATTCACCCCATTTTTGCAGTCACTAGGAGTGCAAAGGGAACCTGTCTGAAAGATGTAACTGATTGCCAGAAATCATTTACAGTAATAATAAAATTACAGTTTGTCTAACCTGCTTTCTTTGCAGTCAGAACTGTCTGCCTAGTTCCCATTCTGGTTTTGAACTGCTGAACTGGACCAATCAGTGTGGGGTAAACTAGCTCTAAAATGATGCCTTGGACGAATCAGAACTTGGGACTCATAATCTGAGCCAGCCACAAGAGGATTGTATGGGCAGTGACTCTGGGAGATGTAGTTTAGACTTGGTGCCTTTTTGGACCAACAGCAGTCTATTGTGAGTGACAGCCAATCCAGTCAAGAACTGGGAAGAACTCAAAGGAAGTGCCCGGTTTTGTCTGTTGGGAGTTTCAGTTTGAGATCTGAAAGTGAAGGGAAAGAAACCCTGTGCTCCTTCAGTCACAGTTTCAGTCAAAAAAGCGTGTAAGGCCCAGAGTTCGGTCTACAACTGTGTAACTGCTTGTTAGGACTGAATCTCCCTGTGAAAAGAATCAAAGGATCTCTGAAGAGTAGAAACCAGGCTCACCCTGTAGAAGACTGAAGAAATTGTTGAATTACACTCGGTCTGTTCAGAACTGAATCTGCGTGTGTTCTCCTGGTTATTGTGCAGTAATTACATTGGGATACAGATGCAGCCTGCCTGGTATAGTGCTTTTTTTTACCATATAAATGTGTGAGGAGTCTCTTGAGATCAAAAGTAGCCCTGCTGACATTGAAGGACCATATCTTCTTTGGAGGTCGTGAGTACTAATTAAAGGTAGCTCCCTGTTGAATTGCCACATTAAATCCAAATGGAATTACTGTACTGCTGACTGTTTAATTTTCCTTTCTCTCTGTGAAGGGCCCCTACCAGCTGCCACAGTTTGGACTAGCCACTAGGGCTTAGGTACCCAGGGACAGTAACTGATAAGGATAGGCCTGTGCACAGAGCCATAAGTAGATTATTAGAGTGATAAGCTAATTAACCTGATTTCCCCCTGTCCTTATTATATCCCCTAAATAAATCAGAGCTGCTTGTTTTCAGCAAAGTTATACTGCCTGAGGTATTTGTCTATGTTAAAGTACTGTACTGTGATTGTTGAACTGTATCTCATTTCACAGGAGGTCCCAGTGCCGGAACCAGTCCTGGGGTAAGTGTATACTGTGAGAGGTAATTCTGATATATTGTGTGGGCCACTAGTGGGAAGAAAGGGGGTTGCAGTGTCCAGAGGGCTGTGACCAAGTTAGTTTAACTATTGCAAACTTGACTCCTGGGTGGAGGCACCCGCCATTGGATCCAGGCCCCTCAACCTGTTAGGTGGCAAATCAGGCAGGGGTAGTAGCCCCTGGGATAGCGCCATTTAGGGGTTACATCTTGGAGGCTCACCGCTGGGATTGTGTGTCCTCTAGTGGCCATATTCTCCAAACCACTGTTAAGAAAAAAAATGGGTACCCCGGGACAGAAGTGGCTGTGCAACCGCTGGTGGAGTGGTGTACTGGGGAGGAGATCGAATTTCAAAATGCTATGCTTATCCTGGACATCCCTAGGTATCAACACGGACACTGTGCAGGAGTACTTTCCAAGGTGGAAGGTTTACAAAACCCTGTGGTGGTGGGTCGGCATGCTAATCTGCTCACCCACACTTTCCTGTACCCTAGTAGAGTTTAAGGATCCCATAGATAGCTCCAAAGTGCCACAGACCATTACCCCAGAGGGAGCCCTCACTGCTTGGAGAGTGATAACTAAGGACAGTAAAGACCAGGGGAACTAGCCCCACCACTATCTGAAACTTTTGAGGAGAAATTTGCTGAATGGTTGCTGGGAGAGGAAAACTGTGGAGGACTTGAAGAAAACCTATTCTTGCCACCTGGGGTGTTCCTCCCCAACACCCTCTCTGCCCAGTGCCCGTAATGGTGGCTGAACCAATGCAGACTCCTATTTCTGCACCTGCCATTAGTCACGACTCTTACAGAAGGTTGAGGATCTTCTCTGGCACCTCCCCACCCCCAAGGAGGATGACTGGGAGACCTGGATAGACTATGTTGCCCCCAAGTGCTAGAATGGCAATGCTCGGAAGGTGAAAGCGAAAAGAGGGTTAGTGAGAGCCTCCGAGGTCCTGCCCTGGCTACCATCCGTGCTAAGCAGAGCCAGTAACCCTGAAGCGACTGCACAGGCCTATCTTGAGGCCTTGGAGAATGTGTATGGAGCCCAGATTCTGATGAGGACCTATGGTGGAGAGTAAGAAATGCACAAAGTACCAAGGGGAGTTGTTGTCTGTGTATGTCTCGGCTGGAAAAATTGTTGCAAGAATGCTCAGAAAGGGTAGTTTGCCAGCGATTGAACTGGACCGAACCAGACTGGACAGAATCCTTAAGTCTGCCCCTTCTCAGAACTGCTGTTGCTTCAGTTACCCCTGGCAAATCGACTGGAATCCCCACCTCCTATGATGAGTTAATGAGAGAAATTGAGGAGTTGAGAAAAGGAAAGATCTGGAGGTACCTGCACTAACAGCTGTGGCTACTGACCCGAGTGACTGAGGGTGACCCATCAAGTGGAAGTTCAGGGCAGAGGTTGACAGTCAATGAGTGCTCTGACAAGGAAAAAGATATGCCACAATGGGCGAAGACTGTTAGAGAGATCCGAATTCAAAACAGTCCTTTATGAAGGCCACGCCTGGCATGTGGCCCTGACCTATATCCGACTGCATCTGCTATGGGGTGGGGGTACCCACCCATGTATCTCCTGCTGATAACAGCTCCAAACTCAATTCCTTGGACCATGGAAGTGGAGAAACTGATGAGATGTCTCCAAATGCTTATCACGTCAGACAGAGATGGCACCCAGGTTTCCAGTTAGTAATAATTCCGCCCTGGCTCCCAGTGTGGCGCCCGCCAGCTCAAACTCCAGAAAGTATGTTTTGCTATAATTGTGGGAAAGATGGGCACATGAAAAGAGAATGCCAGTCCCCAAAAGACACTGACAAAGTTGCATATAGGCTACAAGAGAGCTTCGAGAAGAAATCAGTGGTTAAGAAGCGTACATAATCCCAGTGAGGGCACCAAAATGCTAATTCACGTCCTTTGTGGCAAGGTCAGTTGCCAAGCCCCCCACCGCCTCTCAGACTGGTCCAGAATAGTGGGTCCCTCCATGGAGACCACTGTAAAAGGTGAATGGAGTGTCTACAAGAGCTGTATTAGACAGTGGCTCCCAAGTGACAATTATGTTCCAGGATTGGTATCAGAAGCATTTGTCGAGCGATACCCTACAACCATTAGAAGGACTGCATGTATGGGGTTAAGTGAGAAGGCCTACCCTATTCCGGGTATATCCAGATTTGGCTGTCTTTCCCCACCTCAGTGGCTGGAGTGGCCGAACAAGTAGAGACCCCTAGCCTTAGTGTGTCCCCCCACTGGACTGTATGATGGTGTCCCTTTGTTGATTGGAACAAATGCTCATATGTTCGGAAGGCTGGCACAGTTGTGTTATGAAAAACAGGGGTCAAAGACTAGTAGAGCTTTAAGAGTTCCGGCTTTAATTAAGAAGGCCTATGAGGCACAGAGAGATGCTGAAAAAACAGAACCAGAGGAACCGGTCAGAATTGTATGGAAGAAGGATCCTGAGTCTCTGATCCTGGCGCCAAATGCCCAGTGTACCTTACAGGGAGAGGTCCGTATCAGAAAGGATGTTAAGAATAAAAATATTAATGTTGGATGCACCCAGGGCGATGGAAAATTGCCAGAGGGACTGCTATTTGCCTAGTATTTTGCCCGCTAGAGCCCATGCTTATGCCAGAAGGGTAATGGTCCAAGTTCATAATGTGTCTGAAAGAGACATTCGAGTAAACAGAGGTTGCATCCTGGCTAATGTGCATTGTGCAGACACTGCAGTGCTACCCAGCAGCAAGAGTTCAAGGAAGAATGACAGAAAACGCCTCAGCTTGTTTGATTTGCGCCACTCCCCTACTGCCAGCTGAATGGAAAGTGAGGATCAGTGAGAAGCTTGCCCTAGAGAGACCAGGTGTTTTCTTTTAAAGGAATGGACAGGATGCAAGGAGTTGAGCACAATATCCGCTGCATGATTTAAAGACCATTTCGTGAGAGGTCTCGACGCCTGGCACCTGCTGACATAGATGATGTGAGACGGCATCTGCAAGAGATGTTAGCTGCTGGTGTAATACAAGAATCCAGAAGCCCTTATGCTTCCCCCATTGTGGTAGTGAGGAAAAAGAATGGAACAGTAAGGATGTGTGTGGATTATCGCACCTTAAACCGGCGGACTATCCCTGATCAGTACACAATGCCCCGCATTCAGGATGCTTTGGACTGCCTAAACGGGAGCAAGTGGTTCTCTGTGCTGGATCTCCGCAGTGGGTACTACCAGATCCCGATGGCCCCAGAGGACCGTGAGAAGACTGCCTTTATCTGTCCGCTTGGCTTCTATGAATTCATGAGGATGCCTCAAGGGATTTCAGGTGCCCCAGCCACTTTTCAACGATTGATGGAGCTGCAGTGGGGACATGAACTTACTAGAGTGCCTGGTATACCTAGATGATGTTATTGTGTTTGGCAGCTCACTGAGGAACATGAAAGCAGATTATTTAAGGTATTGACCGATTGGAGGACTTTGGCCTTTAAACTGTCCATTGATAAGTGTCAATTCTTTCAAACATCAGTAAAGTATGTGGACACATAGTATCCACCGAGGGAATAGAGACCTGACCAAGTAAAGTTGAGGCCTTGACCACCTGGCCACAGCCCCAAAATCTAAAAAGAACTGCAAAGATTCCTGGGATTCTGTGGTTATTATGAAGCGCCATCAAGGATTATTCAAGAGTGATCAGCCTTTACTTAACCTTACTCAAGGGTATCCCCAACCCACAAAAATACCAAAAGTCAGCGTCCCTCAAGACTGAAAGAGTGTATTTTCATCCAAGTAAGTATTTGGGGCCAGCTGGACCCTGATTATGAGACTGCTTTTCATGAGATCATATATCAACTTACCATGCTCCAGTGCTGGCCTATGCCCGATCCAAGAAAACCTTACGTCCTGCACACTGATGCTAGCTTGCAAGGATTGGGGCTGTGTTCAACAAGAGCACGAATGGCCTGAGACCAGTGGCCTTGCCAGTAGAAGCCTGACCCCATCCGCAAAGAACTATCCTGTACATAAGTTAGAGTTCCTAGCTTTGAAGTGGGCTATTGTTGCCAATTCCATGAGTACTTGTATGGGGCTAAAATACTAGTAAAACTGACAATAATCCTTTGACCTATGTGCAGACCTCAGCTAGTTGGATGCCACTGGCCATAGGTGGCTTTCTGCATTATCTACATATGACTATGCCTCGAATACCGAGCAGGTCTGAACCACATAGATGCTGATGCTCTCTCTCCAGGCCTGTTCCCCAGAATGATTGGGTCCGACAGGCAGAACTGATATTCGGGCACTCTCGCCGGAAGTTTGACAGGGAGGAACAAATGTCCACAGGACGCAGTGGACTGCATGGTGGATTGCTTGGGAGCCTCTGAGAATTGCATACCTGCTGCTTATTGCCACTTTTCTGCAATAGACATTGGTGCACTGCCTCAGCTGGACAATGACAGTATTCAGGGCTCAATCCCGCATCCCATGATCAAAGCAGCTTTAGAAGCCCTCTATGCAGGAAAAGATGTGTCCAAATTACGCTCCACTGATTTGAGAACTGCACTGTTATACAAAGAAGGTCCTAAGTTGAAACTGATCAATAAACTGTTATACAGAGAAACAGTAGACAGAGGGACAAGTAGACAAACAACAACTAGTGCTGCCCACTGCCTTCGAGACTCAGTACTGAGGTCCTTGCACAACCACATGGGGCACCTTGGTATAGACAGAACATTTGACTTGGTGAGATCCAGATTCTATTGGCCTAAGATGGGGGCTGATGGGAGCAACACATTCGAACTTGTAGTCGCTGCTTACAGAGGAAAGCTTTGCCCCAGAGGGCTGCCCCTTGTTAACACTCACCACCAGTGCACCCATGGAGCTGGTCTGTATTGATTTTCTGAGTTTGGAGTCAGATCAAAGAAATATCAGTAATGTGCTGGTGGTCACCAACCATTCACGAGATATGCCCAAGCTTCCCCACCAAAGACCAGAAAGCATCCACTGTGCCAAAGTACTTGTAGAAAACTTTTTTGTTCACTATGGGCTCCACAAAGAATCCATTCTGATCAAGGAGAGACTTTGAGAGTCGCCTGATCAAAGAGATGCTTCTCTGTGGGGTGTGAAAGTCCAGAACCACTCCTTACCACCCCAGGGGACCCACAGCCTGAGCATTTTCAACCGCACTTTGCTACTAGATATGCTAGGCACCCTGCACCCAAAGGACAAGCCTAGATGGAGCCAACAAATTAGCACCCTGGTACATGCTTATAACTGCACCAAAAGTGATGCCACTGGTTCTCCCCTACCGCCTGATGTTTGGAAGAGAAGCTCGACTACCAGTAGATGTGTGTTTTGGGGTCTCTCCTGATGGGGTTCAAGCTGACAACTATTTACAGTATGTGCAAAGTTAAAAAGGCCCAGCTAACTCATGCGTACCAACTGGCTCAAACCATGGCTGCCAAAAGAAATCTGGCCAACAAAGAAAGGTATGATAAAAGGTGAAACACAGGAACTCCAGGAGGAGATCGGTATTGCTAAGAAATCTGGGACTGCATGCAAGCACAAGATTGCTGACAGATGGCACCATCTCCCTCACATTGTAGTGGGCAAACTAGATGATCTGCCAGTGTACAAAAGTAAGGCCTGAGAATAATTCAAAAGATGTAAAACAATGCATAGAAATCATTTACTGCCCATTGGACAAATCCTGATTGAGTCTGAGCCCCCAGAAGACCCCTCTGGACCAGTGACTAGAGCTGCTGCTAAGAAAAGATCAAGAAAGTCTGCACCTACAGAAGCAAAGTTAAAGTGTTCCCTCCACAAGTCCCAGTTGAGCATGACTGTCAGTCCATATCAGAAGAAAGTGAGGTGACTTTGAGATACTATCCTTCACGAACTGAGTCAATTGTTTGGGGCAATCCCCTAGTCAATACTGGAGACAAAGCTGGGCCTTCTGGACTGTCTAAGCCCCAGCTTCATCCCTGGAGCCAATGCTCCCAGAAAGTGAAGTGCAAAGCATCAGATCAGATGAAATGGAATCATTGTGCATGGTTGAACTGTTTGAGCTTTCAGGGGAGAAAATGATAGATTGGGGCAGACTGGTGATACACCCGAACAAGAAGAGTATTTTGAGTGCCCTGACAGTCCACTGCCAGTGTCCAAAGCTCTCCATGAGACCAAATGTTGTGGACTCAGAAACTGTAACTCCTGGAGCTGAAAGTGCCCAAGTTCTAGCCTCTCTACCCCATGGAGACTCCCCTGACAAGTGAGGACAATGCTGAAAATGAGGCTCAGAGTGCAGAGACTATAACAAGTTCCCCTAGAAAGACTGGTCGAGCTATGAAGCCTGTGGTGCACCTCAGTTATGATTCACTTGGGAGGCCTGTGGACTTGCCTCTCAATGTTGTCCATAAAAGGAGTGTATGTGTCCCAGCTCATTGCCCAAACTGAGCATCAGTGCTAACTCCAAGTTACTTGTGTTGCCCTCTGATATGGTGCCCTTGCCCCGTCCAGCCCCAAGGTAACTGATAGGAAGGCCCCCTCTCTTCAGGTTTCATGTACAAGAGGTAATAACTTGAGTTATGGTACAAATGTGTATAATACTGTGAAAGAGTCACGTACTGCAATGTTTCAGAAATGTATTCTTGGTAAAATGATATATTGACTGATGATTACATGTGTGAGCCTAATGCAAATGTATATGGTTGCAGTTAAAACTTATGAGTACTTGCTTGTGACGCGGACGTCAAGCTTTCCCAAACCAGGAAGGGTGTAACCCCCCTGCAAATGGGGGTTCCAAAAGACTTCCAGGAGCTTGCTTGAATGCTCCAAGCCTGAATGGTGTTTGGCGTTTAAGCCACTTATCAGTGAGTGTTTTTAGAGCCTCTGGTACTGTCTCTTTAAGAGCTGTCTGCTTGCAGACATAATTAGTTTATATGGGGGGACTGTGTGTTTCTTTGATTGAGTACCACTCAAGCTGCTGCCAATTCACCCCATTTTTGCAGTCACTAGGAGTGCAAAGGGAACCTGTCTGAAAGATGTAACTGATTGCCAGAAATCATTTACAGTAATAATAAAATACAGTTTGTCTAACCTGCTTTCTTTGCAGTCAGAACTGTCTGCCTAGTTCCCATTCTGGTTTTGAACTGCTGAACTGGACCAATCAGTGTGGGGTAAACTAGCTCTAAAATGATGCCTTGGACGAATCAGAACTTGGGACTCATAATCTGAGCCAGCCACAAGAGGATTGTATGGGCAGTGACTCTGGGAGATGTAAGTTTGGACTTCGGTGCCTTTTGGACCAACAGCAGCAGTCTATTGTGAGTGACAGCCAATCCAGTCAAGAACTGGGAAGAACTCAAAGAAGTGCCCGGTTTTGTCTGTTGGGAGTTTCAGTTTGAGATCTGAAAGTGAAGGAAAGAAACCCTGTGCTCCTTCAGTGCACAGTTTCAGTCAAAAACGTGTGCAAGGCCCAGAGTTCGGTGTCTACAACGTGTAACTGCTTGTTAGGACTGAATCCGTCCTCTGAAAAGAATCAAAGGATCTCTGAAGAGTAGAAACCAGGCTCACCCTGTAGAAGACTGAAGAAATTGTTGAATTACACTGGTCTGTCAGAACTGAATCTGCTGTGTGTTCTCCTGGTTATTGTGCAGTAATTGCGATTGGGACAAAGATGCAGCCTGCCTGGTATAGTGCTTTCTTTTTTTTACCATATAAATGTGTGAGGGTCTCTTGGAGATCAAAAGTAGCCTGCTGACATTGAAGACCATTATCTTCTTTGGAGTGCGTGAGTACTAATTGGGTCAGCTCCCTGTTGAATTGCCACATTAAATCCAAATGGAATTACTGTACTGCTGACTGTTTAATTTTCCTTTTCTCTGTGTGAAAGGGCCCCTACCAGCTGCCACGGTTTGGACTAGCCACTAGGGCTTGGGTACCCAGGACAGTAACTGATAGGGATAGGCCTGTGACAGAGCCATAGGTAGATTATTAGAGTGATAAGCTAATTAACCTGATTTCCCCTGTCCTTGTTATATCCCAAATAAATCAGAGCTGCTTGTTTCAGCAAAGTTATACTGCCTGAGGTATTTGTCTATGTTAAAGTACTGTACTGTGATTGTTGCACTGTATCTCATTTCACAGGAGGTCCCAGTGCGGAACCAGTCCTGGGGGTAAGTGTATACTGTGAAGGTAATTCTGATATATTGTGTGGGCCACTAGTGGGAAGAAAGGGGTTGCAGTGTCCCAGAGGGCTGTGACCAAGTTAGTTTAACTATTGCAAACCCTGACCTCTGGGTGGAGGCACCCGCCATTGGATCCAGGCCCCTCAACCTGTTAGTGGCAAATCAGGCAGGGGTAGTAGCCCCTGGGATAGCGCCATTTAGGGGTTACATTACCATTAGCATTGTGTCTCCATCTGGGGAATATTACATAGAGTGCCCAGGACACTCAAGCACTGAACCCATTGGGAAAGGGTACAGTAACACTGGATTGTACTAGCGCGGTGTAGATGGATATTGGGGGAGGGACCCAGGCAGTGGCACAAGAAAAAAGATTTAAAGTCACTTAACTGTAGTATATATGTATAGGTATCTATGTATGTGGTGGTAGGAAGTACAGGAAATACAAATAGGGCTGTAGTCCATGCATATAGATATTTGTAGTCCTATCTATGTATAGTTCCTGTCATGCTCAGTGGGCATTCCTTTGTCTGTGTCCAGCAGTGTGTGACCAGTATCTGCTGCATAGGAATAAAGATGTCCACAGAACTGATGTGTTGTGTCTGAGTCTGTCTGTCTAGGGCACCAGAATATTACACTGGCAATGAGGATCACAAATAAAACAACCCCCCACGAGTGTCAGAAAAGTTGGATAAGCAACTGCATGTTCTTTAAGTGTACAAGGAACTCCCCTGCTGCCTCGCGTTGGTCCATCATGCTGCTAACTCCCACAGCAGCAAGCTACTTTAAGCATCCTTAACCTGCCAGCTGCAGTCTTTTGCTTAAAACACAGACATATAGCAAGTTTAATCAACTGCAGCACTGTGTTCTGCCTGTTACTTTAACCTGCTGAGCACTCATAATAAATAAACTGCCAGCTCTGTCTCTTGGAGATCGTGATGAGATCGTGATCTGGGCAGCCCACCCCTCACACAGTCTCTGGTAATCCAGCCTCTGGGGGCATAAGTATATAAAGATCAACCTACAGTTGTACCTTGATGAAGTAAGCAGCACAACTCTAGGAATTCCAGGCATTCAAAACTAATGGAGCCATAACTCTCCCACCAGCCATAACACTTCAGTGAGTGGGGAAAATAGCAAGCCTGCACTGCCGCAGCATAGTTTTCTGCCCACAGCACTATCTGGACTGGAGGACAGGAACTGCACTTCTCCAACACCAAGCAACACATCAGCACCTAGTGGCTGACCTACATATTTGCAGCTAAATCAGTGCAACTCAGTGCAAAATAGCACACCTGAGCACAGTAAGCTCCTCATAATTCCTACCACATGGCATAAATTGGATGTGCACCGGAATCCAATGACTCGAAGGAAATGTTTGATTTATACTAAGAGCGTTTCTACCACTGGCTTAAGGGAAACAAAATTGAAGGTGACAACTAAGCAGATGTCTTCTTAGCAGTTTTAGCACCACAGATTTATGCCCTTCTCCAGAATCTCACTGCACCAGATGACATCTTGACCCTGACATATACGCAAATCACCAAAACACTTGCACATTATTTTAAACCCCAGACCCTTATCATTGCTGAACATTACACTTTTCATCATCGCATCCAAGAGGGGAAGAACCATTTGCTGACTACATCATTGCATGAAAGCATCTGGCATTCACCTGTGCATTTTGCCAGTCCCTGGATGAAGTGTTCCAGGACTGATTTGTCTGTAGTCTGAGGGGGGAAGCTTATCACAAAAGGCTTTTGTCAGGAGCAGATCTAAACTGCAAGTCAGCTTGTGACATTGCACTCACTATGGGTTGCACACCAAAAGGCTCCAGGGCACTAACGGGACATTCTGAACAACATGGGAGTGGAGTAGACAAGGTCACCCACACACCAGGACCCTAAGAAACTTTTCACACCATGAAGTGGTCCACCACCTGTTTATCAGCAACCCCAAACATTTCAGAAGCTGGCACCATAGGGCACTTCCACAAGGTCAAAATAACTATGTTACAGATATGGAGTGAACCACCAGCAAAGCACATGCTGATTTCAACATGAGAAATGCCATGGCTGTGGAAAAGTGGGTCACATACAGAAAGTATGCAAAAGTGCATTATGGACTGCTCGTGTACTGTATGTAACAGATGCCACTCCATCCACTGAAATGGAAGATGAGACATTGCTACTGTTCAGTGTCTGAGCAACACAAGCCAATAGAGGAAATCTGACTCCAAACTGAGATGACAAGAAAACTGGTTAGCATGCAGCTTGACACTAGAGCATCAGTATCTCTTGCGCCAGAGCACATCTACAGAGAGAAGCTTCAGCACTGCTCGTTGCAGCCATGGCATATGCAGCTCTGATCTTACACTGGAGACTGAATCCCTGTGTTAGGGGAGATTCACGTACCAGTCACCTATGAGGGAGGCATGTGGATCTTGCCTTTGGTGGTAGTGGAAGGGGAAAAACCTGCCTTATTATGAAGAAACTGGCTCAGGAAGATCAAGTTTAACTGAAAAAAGACCTTCAACTTAAACACTGTGGCCAAAGCACTACAAGATGCACTGCAGAAAGCATTGGACAAACATGGTCCTATTTTCCAGGATGGCTATGGCACAATCCAGGATTTCAAGGCAAAGATCCAAGTGCAACCGGGAGCTGCTCCAATTTTCCATAAGCCTCAACTAGTACACTACTCCATAAGGGAAGTGGAGGAGAAGGAACTAGATTCTCTCAGAAGTCATGGTATCATGTCATGAGTAGAAAGGAGTGACTGGGCCACCCCTATCCTTGTGGTATCGAAGCGAGGCAAAGCAGTGAGGCTGTGTGGTGACTAGAAGGTTACAGTGAAACGTTGTATAGAGTCAGACCTATATCTATTACCCAATGCAGTGGACTTGTTTGCCACACTTACAGGTGGAAAGTTCTTTAGCAAGTTGGACTCATCTTTTGCATACCATGAGCAGCAACTGGAACCAGAGTCAGAATGGTATCCAACCATCAACACCCACAAGGGACTTTACCTGTATCATCGCTTGGCCTATGGAGTTTCCACAACACCAGCAATTTTCCAGAACACAATGGGCCAGATACTGCACGGACTGGACCATGTAGTCTTCTCGTACCTGCAAATGGTCCCTAGGATCAGTGTATTTACCCGATTAACAAATACATAACTAAAATAAATAAATAAATTATTAACCATATCTTGGTAACAGCACCCACAGTGGAAGAGCATCTGACAATCTTGGACCAAGTCCTGTCCAGACTGCAGTGGTATGGACTGAGAGTGAAGCTAGCTAAATGCCAATTTCTGCAAGATTCTGTTCAGTACCTAGGCGGATCGATGCCCAAGGCCTACACCCAACAGAGAGCAAGGTGGATGCTATAATCAAGGCACCTGTACCAGCAAATGTGACAGAGTTAAGATCATTCTTAGGCCTCTTGAACTACTATGTATGGTTCCTAGCCCATTTGTCCACATTGTTGCAACTACTCTATGACTTGCTGCAGAAAGAACCTCAGTGGAATTGGTCACCACAGTGTGAGGAAGCATTCCAGGCTTGCAAGCAACATCTAAACAGCAAATAGTTAGCACACTATGACCCAGTCAAACTTCTGAGGATGGCATGCAATGCATCCCCATATGGAGTGGGGGCCATCATCTCTCATATTTTGCCTTCTGGAGAGGAGCACCAAATTGCTTTGCTTCCAAGACCTTATCCCCAAGTGAAAGAAACTATGCTCAAATCGAGAAAGAAGCCTTGAGCATAATTTTCAGTGTCAAGAAGTTCCATAAGTACTTGTGCGGATGGAAATTCACTCTGCTAACAGATCGCAAGCCTCTACTGACAATTCTGGGGCCAAAGGCCACAATACTAACTTTCATAGCACTCAAGATGCAGTGATAAGCCCTGATGTTGTTGACTTATGACTATGGCATTGAATATAGATGTCTTCAAGATCACGCAAATGCGGATGCATTATCAAGACTGCCATGCAAAGATGCTATAGAGAAGGAAGACAATGGGCCAGTATTCTACCTTTCACATCTCGAGGTATAACCCATTGCTTCACAGGATGTTGCAGTGGAGACACAATGAGATCCTGTTCTCTCTAAATGACTGGAAGTGTTTCCCATACCAGTCACAACCACTGAAAAGACTGTAAACCTTCTGAGACAACCTTTTGCCTCATATGGACTACCACAGGAGTTAGTGTCAGACAACAGCCCCCAGTTTTCTTTCCATGACTTTAAGTTGTTTTTAAAGCAGAATAGGGTCCAACATATTTTGACTCCACCTTACCATCCAGCATCCAGTGGTGCAGCCAAACGTGCTGTACAGACATTCAAAAAAGCTTGGACCAAACCAGATTTGCAGCAAATACCTACAATTCAAAGGCTGGCATGTTTCCTGTTCGCCTAGAGAAACACTCCTCACTCAGTCACAGAGCAAACACCTGCTGAACTGTTCCTAAAGCGTCAACCTAGTTCTTGTTTGTCATTGCTCAAGCCAGACTTGGCTGATACTGGTGCAAAACATCAATTACAACAACAAAAGGGTCATGACAAGTCGACCAAGCCAGTATGGATTTTCCATCCTGGGGAGAGGGCGATGGTTTGAGACTGTAGACATCCCAAAATTTCTTGGATTCCTGAGGTGGTCAGGGCTTGCATTAGCACTAGTAAAGTGGGGGTCAGGTTGATCCACTGCTTCAAATGTTGTGGGTCAGACCAGAGAATCCTAGGATCAGAAATTTGCTGCAGTGGCTTTGTAAAACATTACCCGATACTTTTTCTGCTAACAAAATCCATGAAAACCTTTCCATATACAGGGTCAATGCTGAGGCACTGCTTTCATTTATGTGCTTCAGAATCCTCAAACGCAAGCCCTGAGTGGCGAAGGAAACACGTAGACCTTTGACCTATGTAGTTCATGTGGGACATCGACTTGTTCACGTACATGTGGATCACCTGCTGCATTCTGAGGTTACAGTGCATACGGCAGAAGATGTCACTTCAGATGAGGACATTGACATAGAGGACTTTGCTCCTGCCTGTGAAGCTCCACTAAGGCAGGTGCCAAATAATAATGGAGCACCTCTTTCACCAGCAGCAATTGTTCCAGCCTGCAGATATTCCATGAGGCACCAAAGACCACCACAAGGACTTGACCTTTAAGTTACGTACTGAACCTGTACCTCTGTGCAACCGGACTCTTACCTGTAGTGTCACTTAGTTAGTGACAAGTTCTACTCAAGAGGCAGAATAATCCCTCAAACTTGTTTCTGGGTACCAAATAGTCTACTTTGGCCCAGAAGCTAGGAAATGTTACTGTTGAAGTACTTTAGACTAGTTTCTATCTAAGCTGACGGAGTGTAGTATATACATATAGGTATCTATGTATATAGTAGTTCATGCACAGAGATATTTGTAGTCCTAGCTACGTATAGTTTCAAACATGCCCAGAGGGCATTCCTTTGTCTATGTCCAGCAGTGTGTGACCAGTATCTCCTGGGTAGGAATAAAGATGGCCACTGCACTGATGTGCTGTGTCTGAGTCTGTCTGTCTAGGGCACCAGAATATTACATTACCCAGCAACAGTTTGAATATCTTTCTCAGATCACTCTCTAATCCTCTCCTCTCTTCTTCTCCAGACAGTAACTCCAGGACACTGGGCATTACACCTGAAGCAGAAGTTACATAACCAACATTTTATTTACAATGATATGCACAGACACTAGTTCAGCAGCAGATCTGAACAGATGATATTTCAAGTTGCAGAACTCTTCCCATCTGGTCCCCAGATAATTCTTTAGCACAAACATGCCTGGAGGTACTAGATATTTAGTGGCACCACATGCCCAGAGACACTATTTTAGCAGTACTATGTGCACAGGAACTCTTAGGGATTTACCCTCCCAAGCCACAGTTAGCTGAACCATGAGACTGGCTTTCCCCAAGCCATGTCCTGGTACCCTAGTGATCACCATTCTTTCCCCTTTCCCTGTGGGGCAGCACCTGACAAACACACCAGAGTAGACAGCGGACTCTACAGACCTGCCCCTAGGATCTTGCACCAGGTGGGATGGTGCAATCAGCCTGCCCCATTCTTTTACAGCAACTGATAAACATAAATGGTACAAGTTTAGGATACAAACATGAGGCAGGCAGAGAGCTTTCTGTGTTTTACCTGACTTTTGGGTCTCAATGTCACAGTGACTGCCCCGCCCTTAGGAAAATGGTCCCAGCTCACTCCATTTATCAGAGTCTGGTACATGGGAGCAACCTTCAGTCTGTAATTCAAGATCCCTCGGAATTTACCAATGGTCACCTTCAGGCCCACCCTTTGAAGGGGAGCAGCCAACAGGCCCTTGTCATCCCAACTTTGGATCCCTGCCTGAATCCAATCTCCAAAGACTCTGCCTAGAGAGGACAGATGCCATCCCAGACTTAGGAGCCTGCCACCACCCCGAGCCTGGTAAGCCCCCTCCAGCCAGTCACAACTGGAACTTCGACAGGAGTCCTTGCTATATTCTGACTCTCATCTGTGAAGGATGAACTCTGTCTGGATATTCATATTTATACCCCTGAGGGGAGGCAAACAGACAACTTAGAGCCTTCTAAGAGCTAAACGAGCTCAGGATGTACCTGAAACTTACAAAGCTTCCTGGAACACTGAGGCCTTTGCAGACACAAAAAGAAAACATTTTTATGTGTTTTTCTTCTTCCTTTTGGAATGAAAACCATAATCATTTACTGGGCAGGAAAAAAGGACCACTTAGTAACCCCTGTATTTATTGGGGTGTTACACAGGGAATACAAATGGACCTGGACAGATTGGAAAAGTGGTCCAAGACATAACAACTCAAATTTAACACCCAAATGTGTAAGGTCATGCATAATGGCAAAATAAATCTGAAGAGTACTGGTTGGGGGTAATGAGGATGGAGCAAAACTCAGAAGAAAGAACCTGCAGATCATTATTAGTGGCAGTCTAAAGTCCAATGCCAGAAGGCTACAGGGAAACCAAGTAGAATGCTGGGGTGTATAGGGAGGGTGTTTGCTGGCAGAAGGAAGGAGGTGATTCTGCCACTGTACAGTTCCTTGGTCAGACCTTACCAGCCCAGGAGAACTATGCGCAGCTCTGGAGCCCACACCTAAAGAAATACTGTACAGGGACCTCTTGAAGACTGTTCATAGAAAGCCCACAAAGATGATTCAGGGCCAGCAGGGAAGATATGTTAGGATAGGCTAGAGAGTCTCTATATGTATACACTGGAGGCCAGAAGGGAGATGGGAACATGACAGAGACCTTTACATACCTATGAGGTATTAATAAAATGGACAGAAATGAAATTGATAAGGTGGGCAGAAGTTCTTTATTCAGAAGAACTGAGGGTAAAGTAACAAGAGACCATGGGGGGGGGCTTTAATAGAAATGTGAGGAAGTTCTTTAAAGGAAGGACTGTGGAGAAGTGGAATGTGTTGCCAGAAGAAGTGATCAACAGGGAGTCCATTGCTGGCTTCAAGCACAGGTGGGATAGGCATAATCCAGAGACGAGAGGGATGGTGGTTAGGCAAGGGAAAGGGATGAGGTGATTAGGGAGAGGGATGTCAAAATCCTGTGGCAGTTTGTTCCAAAGCTCCACAACCCTTTCTGTAAAGAACTTTCTGACATTGCTCCAGAATTTCCTCCCCCCACCAAACATCTGTTGTGCCCTCTGGTACGTGCCTCTTTATTCTCATTGAAGAGGCTGTGCTCCTGTGCTGAATTGATTCTTGTGAGGTATTTAAAAGTCTCTGTCATGTCTCCCATGTCTCTTCTCTGTTCCAAGGAGTACAAGTTTAATTGCCTAAGTCTAGTCTCGCTGAGTTCCTGGTGGAAGTCATAGGCCATCTTTGCAGCTCTTCTTTGCATTGACTCTAACTGGTTTATGTCCTTTTTAAGGTGGACTCTCAAGAACTTAGATGCAGTACTCCAGGTGATGCCTCACCAAAGACATGTACAACGGGGTTATCACCTCTTGCTTTCTGCTTGTAATACCCCCTGCTTATGCATCCTAGGAAACTGCTGCTTTTTGTGACACCTTTTCACATTGCCTTTCTATCTTCTGATCATTTGATACCATGATTCCAAGGTCTCGTTCAAGGTCAATGATGGCTAATGTTTCACCACTCAATGAGTAATTTGTCTCTGGGTTTCTTTTTCCCAGGTGCATGACTGCATTTTGTGGTGTTGAACTTCAACTGCCAAGTCTTGGATCATTCTTCTAGATTCTTTTTAGGTCCGACTCCATCCTTTTGGTCCCTTCCTGCATGTCCACCCTGTTACAGAGTCTAGTGTCCTCTGCAAACATGTTTACCTTTCCCTTCAATTCATCTGCATTGTCACTGATGAATATGTTGAAAAGTATTGGTCCCAGTACCAACCCCTGTGGGATCCCACTGGTTACTTTCCCTTCCCGTAACAGAGCACTGTTTACTAGAACATTTTGGGTCCTCCCCTGTAGCTAGTTTCTCACCCAGTTTACAGTCTTACTTCCTATACCTGTGTTCTCCAGTCTGTTAATGGGCCTTCTTTGTGGGACGAAGTTAAAGGCCTTACTGAAGTCTAAATATACAATGTCTACACCCTGCCCTGATCTACTACTTTAGTTACCCAATTGAAGACGTCTACCATGTTTGTTTGGCAAGATCATCCAGATGAGAAGCCATGCTGTTTAGGGTCAAGCTTCCTGCTGGCTTCCAGGTATGCCACTGTCCTTTCCTTTAGTATAGATTCCATGATGGAGGTGAGGCTGACAGGTCAGTAGTTCCCTGCCTCCTCCTTGCTGTCACTCTTGTGTAAGGGTACTACAGTGGTCTTTTCCAGTCCTCTGGTACATGTGCACTCTCCAGTGATTTGTTGAAGAGTGTGGCCAGTGAAGCAGTAAGTTCCTCACTTAAAACTCATGGATGAATTCCAACTGGACCCATGGCTTTGTCCATCTTTCATTTGTTTAGTTCCTGTAGGACTCTGTCTTTTGTAATGGGGCTATTGTCTGCCTCCTGGATGTGGTGTTCATCTGTACCAAGTGGTGGACCATTTCCGCTGTCTTCATGAGTAAACACAGAGCAGAAAAATGTGTCCAAAACTTCAGCTTTTTCAGCGTCCTGTTCCATGTGCCAACCCTTATTGGCTTTTAGTCTGACAATGCCTCCCTTGGTCTTTCTCTTCTCTCAGATATAACGTAAAAAGAGTTTTGTTGGCTTTTTTATGTCCTCAGCAATTTTCTCCTCAGATTGTACCTTTGCAGCTCTGATTGTCTTTCCAGCCTCCTTTAGCTTGGCCCTGTATTCTTCTCTGTCTATCCGTTTTTGTTTCCTTCTACCTTCTGAAAGCTCTCTTATTTGCCTTCATTATCGATGCCACTTCCTTTGTGAACCAAAGTGTTTTTTTTTTATTTTGATTTACTGATCACCTTTGAGTATTTTTCTGTTACGTGGGTTAGTGAATTCATTAGTGCTATCCCGCTTGTCTCCACATTTCCATCTCTGCTTTGTAACTATACAATCTTTTAATGGAGGATTTCATTTTGCTGAAATTTGCATTTCTGAAGTTGAGGATTTTTAACTAAGTGTGTGTGGTATCCTAATGTCTATTGAATGTAAGCCAGACTAACCTATGGTTACTGGACACTAGGTTAATTCCCACGGCAGCGTCTGATATCTTTGTGCTATTTGTAAGAACAAGGTCAAGGACTGTATCCTCCTTTGTTGGTGAGTCAACTAGTTGTGTGAGACCCACCCCTGGAGAGCTATGAGGAATTCTTTACTTTTTTCTGATGAGGCTGTGTAGGTGACCCAGTTCACATTTGGCAGGTTGAAAACTCCTACCAGCAGGAGCACACCTTTGTCTGCCATTGTAAGAATGGATTCAAGGTGTTCTTTGTCTTTTTCCATGTCTTGCGATGAGGGCCTGTAGACCACTCCCACCTGTATTGGGGGTTTCCCCCGGCATAGAGGGTGACCCAAAGAGTCTTGGTGGTGTTGTGAGTCCTGCAATCTCAGAAGCTTTGATTTCCTCTTTGACATACATCACTACTCCCCCTCCCTTTTTGTCTTTTCTGTCCCTCCAGAATATGTGTTCTGAATATACGCTTGAAGGTGGACAACTGAGGTACGTTATTGCAAGATTTGCTAGATCAGGCCATATTGTTCTCTTTTGTTTCCAGCAGAGTAATGGATCTTCCTCGAGCCCAGTCACAGTATGGTCTGCAAAGTACTCCAGGATCACTGTGCTGTGTGAGACGGTTACCAGTCTGGCAGATGAACCTGCTGCACTTTCTTTATAGGATACCAATCCATGTCGTTGCAGGTGACTCAGAAGTGATTTGCCTTTCTGACCCTGAACATGATGCCTGAGAAGTAGCTTTACATGTCTTTTCCCTCACTGATGACACTGCTAACTGTGAAGGAATTGATAGATGTGCTGTTGTCTGCACCAGAGGTGCACTGTGATGGTTCAGCAGGGTTTGACTGCTGTACATCAGTTAATGGTGTCTGTAGGGCAGTGTCACATTTGGTTATCAGAAGATCTCTCCACTACTCAGTGTCTTTTCCTGCAGGAAGGATAACTTCAATGTTCCACTTGAAGCAGGGCTCTTGCAATGTAGCCAATACTAGAGATGCAGAGAAATTAAATTCCACCTGCGAAGTGAACATGAAGTGGCCACTTTGTGTTATCATAATGCTACGCAAAGTGACCATTGAAAAGTGCTCACTTTGCTTTGTTATTATGACTTTGCATTGTTATTCTGCCTTAACGTGAAGTAAGGCAGAATGACAACAATATAGGCACTGTAGGCAGCCCCCACACACACTGGCTTACAGTACTGTAAGTTACATGCTTTAGCCAGACAGGAAGGAAGTGAGTCATACAAACAGATACTTTCACTTTCTCTTTCTCCTTTGCAGAGGTAGAAAGAGGAAGCATTTTGTTTAGGAGAGGAAAATTCATTATTAATTTCTTTATTGAGCAAATTCCAAAAACCCCAAAGCTTTTTTAAAGTGAATTCTTTAGTTGTTTGCACTGTTTTGTCAGTTCTTTTTGGTGACCATTTCTTTGTTTTATAAGTTTTGTTGTGTGTGTGTGTGCCTGTGTGTGAGTGTGTGTGTGTGAAGTCGCTCATCATGTTGGAGAGGGAAGGAGTGTTTATTTGTGCGCTGGACCAAGGCAGTATGTGGCCCATGGCCAGAGGGGAGTGCACACACATGGGGGGTCATAGCTGGATGGTATTGGACCACTCCAGACTCTTTGGTCCTGCCTCCCCCATCCGGAAGTAGCAGCATCACCAGTGCCACTGCCACATCCACCAAGTCTGCCACCACCACCAGCAGTAGCAGCTGCAGGAGCTCCAGCAGCACCACCTCCACAGCAGCAGGTGGAGGCCCAGGTATGTGACCACGGTACTGGCACTACATCTGCCCCTCCTGTGCCTGGTCCCCCCCCCGCAGCTCCCCAGTTTGGTAGTTTTTCAACTGTGTTGGGGGGACAGCAGCCTTGTGGTGTGTTTGCTTTGTGGTGTGCAGGTGCTTCGTGGCCCCCAGGGGACACATCTGGGGACTGGAGGCCAGCACATGCATATTCTGAACCACCACAAGGGTGAGTGGCAGGCTACCACTGAGTGGGCCAGTCCTCTACCTGCTGGCCCTTCTGTGGCAGTGGCAGAGGGTGTTGCTGTTGTGAATCACCACAGCAGGAGGAGGGCCACAGCAGCAGCTGCTCCACCACTACCCCCACCACTGCAACCAGCACAACCCTTACCACCACCACTGCCTGGTTCCCCCCTAGTGCCAGTGGACCCCACAATGCCTGTAGCTCAGGCAGACATATCACTTTTGTGGGCTGCAGTGGAGGAAAATAATGAGATGGTGGGTGCTGTCCAGCAGCAGGTGGAGCAGACTGATCAACACCAGCTACAGATTGTGTCAATGCTCCATCTGCTGCTGGAACATCAGGGGATCCCCCATCAGATTTTTTTTTTAGCACACCTCCCCTCCTCCACTGCTGGAGTGTTTTGTCTTTTGTTTATGTTTAATAACAGACAGAGGGAAGGCCATTGTATTTGTTTAAAGGGAAGCAGTCAACAACAGGCGGTCCGGCCCCCTGCAAGGCTTACTCTCTGGTTAAGCCTTTTAAGTATGTTGCGACATTTTTCTCGAGCCACAATATACTTTACTTTAATAAAGAAAAGTCAGTGATCCAGAAGTATGGCGGATGCTATGGGGGCTCCATTATGTGTAAAGGTGCAATGGCGACGCACCATGCACTTCAATACAAAAGTATTGAAGAGCATGGTATGTCTCTGCTGCACCTTTCCTTTACACATAATGGAGCCCCCATAGCCTCCACCATACTTCTGGGTCACTGACTTTTCTTTATTAAAATAAAGTAAGTTGCAGCATGAGAAAAACTCTGCAACATACTTAAAAGGCTTAACCGGAGGGTAAGCCTTGCAGGGGGCATGGAGGTCCTGTTGCTGACTGCTTCCCTTTAAATATATACATACACATACAGACATACATGCTCCTTATTGCCTAGTTGTTATAATCCAGTGCCTCAGTAATGTTTACTTTCTGTTGTGGAGTGGTTGTGGAAAAGCTGGTGTGAGCAGTGCAAGTATGATGCGTTAAGTGGCATGTGTGTAGTCAGTGTTGTTTCATGTGTGTGTGTGTGTGTGTGTGTGTGTGTGTGTGTGATGTCAGACATTGTCCAGCTTCTTGCAAACATATATTGCTGACTTGCTGCAGTGTTTATGATATAAACAATAGCAATAAGAAGAACATATATTTTATTGTCACCATCATCAACAGCGGACTAAGTGATATAATATTTTTTCAGAGGTGTCTGGCTAGAGTGCACTTTAGTCACATACTGCACACATGACTTTTAGGAGAGCATGTGTTTTTTGTGCTATGATCTCCGCAAAGTTTTGTGTGCAGTGTGTGTGACTGAGGTGCACAGTGACCCAATACCTCTGAAAAATATCATATCACTTATTCAACTGGTGCTGAAGGTACAATAAAATATATGTCATATATTCTATTATCTTTATTCTTGACATACGGCAACAAGTCACACCATATATATATCTGCACAAAGCTGGGCAATGTCTGCACACACAGGAAAGAACACTGAGGGCACACATGCAGTTTAGCACAACATACTTGCACTGCTCAGTCATGCTTTTTGCGAAACCCTTCAAATCTCAAGTCCCAACACAAAGTAAACATTACTGAGGCTCCAGAAATATTTCTCTTTTGAAACAGACATTAAAGCAACAGTGCAACAATCTGGTGAAAAGTTTGACCCATACATTGTTATGCTAGTTTACATTGTCACTTTACTTACCTCCTGACTTGTATGATACAATTCTTTCCAGTATTTGAGTCTGCTTTAGTATTTTGTCATGTCTGAAATAATAAAAGGAGCACTCCTTATGGTGCGGACCAGATCTTCGTCAGTATTTTCCACTGTTTTTCTCCATCAGTTGTTATATATTCCGTCTGTTGTAAAATTAACAATTATGCAGCAGGCAGTGTTTTATGACCTCACAGAACAATATTTATTCAAAAACAGCTACAAATAGTGATGAAACCCCGATCAGAGCCATATTAAAAGGTGTGCTCCTTTTCTTTTTTCAGACATGAGAAAAAGTAGTAACGGAGACACAAATTGTGAAAAGAAGGTATCATACAAGTCAGGGAGGAGTAACTAGTGGCTGACAATGTAAAATCACATAAAAAAGTATAGGTCAGCATTTTCACCACATTGTTGCACTGCTGCTTTAATTTATAATTAAAGTATGACATTATGTGCCCACAATCACAACACACAAATGCAACTGTCTTGTGTCCAGAAAATTTCCAAGTGCTGAGGAAGTGAAATGGGAGTGTTACACCACATGCAAAGTCCCCCAGAATTGATTGCGCTGTCACTCATGCATGCAGTGGTCACACAGAGTCCCCATAATTTTTCTGCATCCCCAAAATGCATCTGTCTTGTGTCCAGAAAATTCCCAAGTGCTGAGGAAGTGAAATGGGAGCATTACACCACATGCAAAGTCCCACAGAATTTTTTGCACAGTCACTCATGCATGCATTGATCACACAGAGTCCCCAGACATTTTCTGCATCCCCAAAATGCATCTGTCTCATGTCCAGAAAATTTCCAACTGCTGATGCAAAGTCCCCCAGAATGTATTGCGCAGTCACTCATGTGCGTAGTGGTCACACAGAATTTTTCTGCTTCCCCAAAATGCAACTGTCCTGAGTCCTGAAAGTTTACATACTCTGTAATGATGATTTCATGATGCACAGTGTCTTGCTAAACCATGAGAAGGAGGGATAACATGACATGAATCCATTCAGTGTTCCATCAGAAATGATGACCGTGAGAGAGCTGCTGCTGGTCCAAAGTGTGCTGCGATTCCCATGAATGCAATGCGATCCCCTCAACCAGATGGAAGGGTGCCCTTTGTGTGTACACTAATAGTAGCCTTGGTGAGTTGATGTATATGTGTATATAAGATATATATATATATATATATATATATATATATGTATTTTCTAGGTGGGGGGTTTACATATATAGACATGTACTCATTGTATTGTTTTGCATCACAGGTCACATACTGTTGGTGTGCACATTCCAGTGCTTGATGAGAAATGTTGGCATTGACATTGGAAATGGAATACTCTCAAGTCAATGAAGGTAAGTATTTTTTTTGGGGGGAAGCATATTTGCAAATTGCAAGTAGGTCTCATTAATGGTTATTATTTGGTTACTTCTTCACAAATTTTATCTGCATCCTTCTCCAGTCTGGTAATGATGGTCATGGGCATCGATTGAAATGACTTCTGCGTGCTGCATGTAGTGATGTGACATATGGAATTTGAGTCAGTATGAGTGGGACAGTGATTTAACTTTATGGAAAAGAGAACATGTATCATACAAGACATGTGACAACCTTTTAACCACTTAAGTTAAAACATGCCAACATTAACCTCATCATCATTCATCATCATCCTCAGAAGGAAAGCTACCCTTGCAGTCGTCTATGTCTGAATTTGGACCACGGGGAAATTCTTTCTCCATTGTGTTATCATCTACATCAGTGGCAGGCTACTTCATGCTGTCACTGCCACCAGGATGGTCCCTTTCTTTCTTCAACATTAGCAAAACCATGAGTATGCCAGGGTATGAATACTGAGGTTGCAGTCTGAGCTGGTATGTGCCTCTCATTCATTTTTATGAATGTCAGCAAACTGACATTTGCAGGAGAGAGGTTTGTAAGATGATCCTGAGCTATTGCACCTTCTGAGCTGAATACCCTCTCGACACTCAAACTGGTGGGTGGGCATGTCAGGTACTTCAGTGCCACAGCGGTCAGCTCTGGACATTCACTGACCTTTTCACTCCAGTATAAAAGGAGACCATCAGTGATTGACAAATGCCTGTTTTCAGACACATATGACTCAACCATTTGCTGTGCTGCTCTAAGTCCAGTGGTTGATGCATCATCCACTTCTCCAGAATCATTTATGTCACAAATCCTCACTTGGGACAAAGCCTCCCAAAATGGGTTAAAACCAGCCATTTTTGATGAAAAGACCACTTGGAACTGCAGTCTCCTTCCCCTTTCAGGATATGCTTGATACTACTCCTCCAGGTTCATACTACTCCTCCAGGTTCACCTTCAGCCTGATTAAGCTGCTCAGGTTTCCTGACCTTGGCATGTGACTTCTGTGCCCCATGAACCAAGGGCAAAAGTTGCCCACTGACATTTTTTATCTGTTCAGGCCTGCCCTCCAGTACTGAGACAATTCCAGGTTTGTATCATCAGTCCAGCATTGTTGCTATTGCAAAGTTGTCACTACGCTGAATGCTCAAGATGTGATGATTCTGGTCGAATACTGTCAGCATGTGTTTTAGCAACACACTGCTAGCACTGTCTCTGGCAACATCAAGGCTATGCTGTACATTCACCAATGTCTGCCTCAGCGCCCACAGCAGTGGAATTGATTGGTTGATTGGCTAATGGAGGTCAACTCACCACTCACTGCCTGTGTGGCATGTTCAAAAGGCCTCAAGATTCTTATTACAGAGTCCATGAGGTGCCACTGTTCAGTCATCATAGACATGGAGGCCCCAGAATTGTCATGGCTAGTGTGCATGACAAGATATTCTGAGATGGCTTTGTACTGTTCATACAACCTCTCTGCCATGTATAAAGTGGAGTTCCACTGGGTGACAACTTCCAGCTTCAAGCAGTGCTGCGGGAGGCTGTTTTGGATCTGCAACTGCTAAAGTTGATCACGGGCCTTTGCAGAGCATGAAAAGTGAGAACAAACATGACGTGCAACTGTCAGCATTTCCTTTATATCAGGGTGCTGCAGAAACTCCTGCACCACAAGACTTAAACAGTGGGCCATGCATGGAACCTGAAAAAAGCCACCATTTGTGATGCATTTCACCACATTTGACCCATTGTCACTTGCTATGAACCCAGCTGTCAGGGACAAGGGGTTCAGCCACTTGTCAATTTCAGTCAGTACCATGTCCAACATGTTTTCGCCAGTGTGTGAACTGGTCACATTGCACATAGCAACCGTTGCATTCTATCGAAGTCCTGGAAGATTGCTACCACAACACTCCACCTTATTACATTGATTATTCACACTACCAACAGCACAAACAACCCCCAGCACCTACGCCCAGGGTGCAGCTATACACAAATATGAACTATCTGCCATTTATTTGCTTGTCCACATATCTATACTTAAATGGATGAATGGAGAGGAGGAATGTTGAAGGGTATGTCTTACTCTGTCGGACACAGTACGGCACAACTCGGGGACAGTAAGGGTCAAAAAGTATGTCCTGGATGGGACTTTCCATTTTGGACAAGCACGTGCAACAAACTGCAGGAACTCAGAATTCTCCATGTAGGAGAAGGGCAAAGATCAATTGCCAGCATTTCAACTACAGCAGCATTAAGTTCACGTGACACTGTATGATTGGGTGGGTACTTCAGCTTATGCGCAATAACACTGTATAACATAGGCTGACTTAAATGTTTTACATGGTGTGTGATGACAAATGGTTCTGCTCTGCAAATGGCAGGGGTGGAGTGTGGACATGTGATGAAGATGGTTGCACAGGTGATGACAAACCCAGAAATGCAGTTATTTCCTCAGATATACTAACAGGGGTTGATATACCACTTGCACTACACATACTGTATTGACCACCACCACCACAAAAACCACTGGACAAGACTTCAAAATCATTCTGCTCTTCCACCTCATCATGCCTATAGTATTCATCTTCTGTTATTTCATCACTACTGCAAGCATTTAATTTTCTACTTGATGCTACAGTCATGGAAGGGGATAACATGCTCGTTATGGTTCATGACGAGGGTGAACACCCCACTGTGTTACAGGTATTAGCTGCCATCTTGTGCTGAATCCACAGTGCCATGCGCCTATTCTTAAGATGTGTATGCTGTCTCCCTGTGCCCAGATGGCTCCCCTTTTTACCTCGACTGACACGTACCTATCAAACCTGGCAGATTGCAACTGACTCATCATTTACATCTTCCACAAAAAAATCCCATACAAGGGATCTTGATGTTCTAGTTTTAACATATCCCCCATGCTGCTTATTGGACTCTATTTTTTTAAGCCATGAAGTGGGGGGTAGGGGTGCCACATGATTTTTCAGGCAGGACACACTTGGACTGCAACTGACCACCACTACTACCTATCATTATTACTGGGTCATCATAATCAACTGAAACTGGAAAATCAAAACTTTTTATGGGAGGGGGGAAATGCAAACAGACCCAGACATGACCACCTTGAGTTTCTTTTTCTCCAGTTCCCAACAGGGGTCACTGACATCATCATCATCATATTCATCAACATCATCCACATCTTCTGCTTGGATGCTGGCATATAGACTGCATGTTGCAACCACAGCAACATCATCATCAGCACCACCACCATCCAAAATGTTTTTACCACAATGTGAATCACTGCACGGCAAATGCATGACTTGAACTGTGGTGGAAGAAATGTCACTTTGTGTGCTGTCATTGACATGATGATCATAATCCTCATGTTCCGTTATTGGGCTGTTACTTGAGAGTATGATATCATCTATACTGTCACTCACTGCCACTGTTTCACACTCCACTATATTTTTGGACTCGGTAAACTGGTCAGAACTGGAACTTGAGGCAGCAATACTCATACCACCACCAGCAACTGCACTAACACCACCAGCTGGGACAACATCATCTCCTCCAACTATGAGTAAAGCTACTGATTGCACTGTAAAAAAACATTGAAGGAGAAATACCTTTCCTCACATCAGCAATGCACTTCTGTGACTGCATATTACTACCAAACCCACAGACAATCTTACCACTGGCAGCAGTGCCATGGCGAGAAACAGCTTTGCTTGCACATCTCTTTGTGGGCATTTTGGGGGATCAACAGGAATATTCTAAACAAATTCAGATTTTGGAACGTTCACTCTGGGTGAGGGCTGGGGGTGTGACGCTGGATGTGAAGCCAAAAAAAAAATTGTGGCTTCAACAACAAATACAGATGCAAAGTCACAACAAGTTCAACAACACCTTAACTAACCAGTGGTGTTCTCAAGTCACAAACAATCCACTCTGGAAAATAATACCTTTTGCCAGTGGGGGGGAGCACTGACTGTAGATTATTGCAGTGCAAAACCAAGAAAAGATACCACAATGGCAGTACAAAATAATGCACCTGCAGTGGATAGCAGGTTCACACTGTTGCACCTTCAAATACACTGTGGCACAATAAAAGGTGTATTATTTGATGTCACATCACACACCGCACACACACTCACATGCACACAGACTTTGTTTACAAGTAATGTGTACCAAATTTAAAACTTCAGTAATATACAACGTATTTTAACAACCTCAATGCTGCACCAGGTCCTTCCAGACCACAACACGCACAAACAGCAAACAAATGTCAACAATTACTGAAAATATTACTGTGTGTACATTAACACAGTCAGTTATACAAGAAAAATACAACCAAAAAACAGTTCTCTCTATTTCTCCAACTTAAATCTACCTACACCAGATACACCTCTCCTCCAAAGCACACTTCCACTGTCTCTCAGTACACAGACTGAATGTTGTACAATGACATTCAAAATCCACACACAGACAAGAAACACTCAGTGATATGAGCACAGGAGGGTTTCCTACAATCGATGAACTAAAGTTTCAGCAAAAAAAAATGGTGCAAAAAGACTGTTTAACAGTTTTTAGAAGGTTTGAATCATAGAGAGCTCTCAGAGCAGACTGTCTCCTATGGCTTCCTACACACACTGCCCCAAACTGAGGCTGTGCAGAACAATCTAGAGCCCATGTGACCTGAAATCCCATGAATCACTGCAAAACTGGCCTTTGGAGCTTTAAAACAAGGTAAAGTGAGGCGAAGTACATTGTTCTCAATATGCGCACTGAAACTCAAGTGGAGTAGTGGTTTGGGAAGGTGGAGTAATGAAGTCATTAGCCAGATAACAAAGGTTGCGCCATCGTAAAAAAATCACCTTCTGCGATATTCAGAAGGGCCCAGTTAGACGAAAACATGCTGAGCAACAGCGCAATGGAAATGAAAGCATGCACAGCGAAGAAGGTCATACATAAAAAGTGCACAATCCGAAATGAACACTGCACAATGCGCAGGTAGCTCAACCGAGTTAGCAATACGGTTGGGCGATAAAAACTCAAAGCGGTGCAAGACCCTAACGGGCAAACTGGAGAGAGACAGAGAGAGAGGGGCAGGAGCTGGAAGGGCAACAGAGGGACAGTGGGTCCAGAGAGAGAGAGGCCAGTGGGGAGCCGGTGCAGTGGAAGCAGCAGTGAGGGCAGCGGGGTAACACAGGAACAGCAGCTCGGGGGCAGAAGCCCAGGAGATGGACAGTGCCAGCTCACATGGAAGCTGTAATGAGGGGGTGAGACACCATGCGCAGGGGACAGTGGCCGGAGGGCCCCGTCGGTGGTATGCCCGACAGCAGATGGGATCCGCCGCATCAGCTTCAAACTGTACTGCAGACATCAAGATTGTGGGCGGTACTGCCTGAACAGGGCAATACTGAGACGGCTCTGCAGCTGTGCAGTGATGTGATGCAGGCACCTCACGTGAGTCCACGCATCAGCCGTGGAGACCAAAGGTGACAGCCTGCATGGACCTGCCGCCATGGGCACCTTCAGAGCCAACAGGGGACACCACAGGCATTACACAGTCGGACATCACCATCCTCACCCAATTCCTCAGCGCACTGCTGCCTCATGCTGTGGAGTACATCCATTTCCCCAGCACCATGGCAGAGCGTACAACAAACATGCAGGAGTTCCACAGGGTGCACGCATGCCTGGCATGCTGGGGCCATAGACTGCACCCATGTGGCAATCCGCCGCCACCTGGCCCTGACGGCCAGGCATATCAAGAACCGAAAGGGTTTTCCAGTGTCAACTGCCAGGTGGTGTGTGATGCCACTGGGCGCATTATCAATACCTGTGCACACACACTGGCAGAGCACGATGCCTTCATATGGCACCAGTCTGCACTGTGCCATCGATTGAAGTGGGGACATCCCCACGGGTCATCTAGTGGGTGAGTACACATGTATGGAATGCAAACTCTGGGCAAGGTGGGAATGACACAGGTGCCATGGTAGTGGCACAAGGATATAGGCAATATGGACCTGACATGACACTGATCTCCACTATCTCCACACAGGTGACTGCGGATACCCTCCATCCCTGGCTGCTCACACCGTAGCAGCCCCCGGCCCCAAGCGCAGCTATGCTTCAATGAGGCACATGCCACAACAAGTAACATCATAGGCGGGTGTTTGGGATGCTCAAGACACGCTTCGATGCCTGGACACCTCCAGGCGGAACCCACAGTACAACCCCAAAAGGCCTGTGGGATATTCCTGGCGGTTGCATCCTGCACAACATGGCCAAAGACCATGGATAGCCATACAGGTCCAAGAGGGGGACAGCGATGGGGACACCAGTGGCGCGGTGATGTTAGTGATGGCAGCCCCCTAGGACGGAGGGACCCCGACTGACCAGCAGGCCCAGCTGCACGCGGACACCATTGCAGAAGAGCACTACACCCAACACAGGTAAGTCAAGGGGACATGTGCAGGCAACACTGTCCATGCACAAACCACAGGCACACAGGGGAACACACCGTGCATGAAGGTCAGGGGAGTTGAAGGTTCCAGGCATACCAACACACCATCAGAGAGGGGTGAGCACTCATATGGACACACACACACCAGACAGCGTACATGGGCAGCAGCACAGCACTGCAGAAATGACATTGCCAACACACAGCACCACCGACCACCCCCACCACCTGGACTGTCCCAGTGCATGTGTCAGGACCTGGGCACCTGCACCTTGGTGTACAGTGCAATGCAGGCATCATCATGCACACACACTGTGGACAGCAGTTGGGAGAGTGTGCAGGTGGTCCGTGTGTCAGCGTGGTGAGCAGAGCACCCAGCAGTGCACTGCCCACCATGACACACAATGCACGGGCAGCACAGACAGGGCCTGCACTGGGGAGACAGCTCAGTCAGGTAGCACTGTCCCACAGCCTACGGATGTGGGCGGCCCGCATGCCCAGCAGCACTGGCAGGGCCGAGCAGGGGCACATCAGGTGGCGCTGGTGCCACCAGGGTGCGCACTGCGTGACGTGACCTGCCCACAGGGGTCTGCATCCTGCCAAACAAACTTGCACCAGGGGTGCTCGGGATCCCACAGCAGAACCCGGTGTCGAAAGGCCTGGTGTCACATGACACCGGGGCAGGAGTGGAGGCGCACTGTAGGTGTATGGTACAGGGGTACCCGACAGTGTGGCCAACTCGTCCGCGACAGAGCCACTGCCTGGGTCAGCCTGTCAATGGCAGCAGTCACATCCATCCGCGCGGGACCAGCTCGGCTCGGTCCTGAGCACACTCCCTGCTATGCTGCTCCCAGGACACAGACGGTGCCTCCCACGGACCTTTCAACCTGCCCCTGCAGCTGTACGAGTCCTGCAGCAGGCGGGTGCAGCGTCCAATGGTACTGTGCCCAACGGCATCGTGACCCCAGGGTGTGGATGGTCCTGGTGCACAGCACCCCTTGAGGGTGGGCGCTGTTCACCAGGACCAGGCATAGGCGGATCAAGGGCGGTGGACATGTGCCACTGCTTGACACTGTACCCCAGACCTGGTGTGCGACTGCTGCTGCCGCCCTCCAACTGCTGAGCCCCAGGTCCACCTGTTCCACCTCCATGCTGACAACAGTGCCAGACACCTGCACAGCCACGGTGCTGCCCCACGGTGCTGACAGGCACAGCCTGGGACTGTGCCAGCATGCTAGTACAGGTGTGAACCAGGAAGGCCCAGGGGCACATGCTGGCCTGCCATGTGTCCGTCATGGGACACACACCTATCACTGCCCATTGCAGGCCTGCTATCATCAATGGTGCAGGTGGGTACCACTGCCATAGGCACAGCATGCTGGCCTACCCTGCATGCCAGACTGCTGTGACACAGGCTGTGCACTGCACCGTATCTCTGACACGGAGTTGTTGGCCCAGCATGCATGCTGCTGCAGTGCCTGCAGGCTGGTGGCGGAGGTGGATAGTCCCTCCTCCCGTCCAGCAGGTCTGCATCACTGTCTGAACCCACCACCACCACCGTCTCCTGAGGCGAGACAGGATCTGTAACAGAAGAGTACATGTGAGTGCATGTGAACAACAGCCCCCAACAACACCACCATGTCATACCATGCGGTGATGGGCTTCCACCTGTCTGGAATCCTCCGCCTGCAATGCGCCCTTAGTGGCCTATCGGCTGCATGGCCGTGACCAGTGTCATCTCTCTCTGTAGGGGGTCAGCTGCAACACCACTGGTGGGCCCCCACCAGTGCCAACTGCAATCCGCCCTGAAGCCGCCACCTTCTCCTTCAGCCTCCTGCGGTCAGTCCCCATCTTCTTCTTGCATTCCTGCACGGAGTGCTGGTGGCTTCCGTGCAGGTTGCGGCCCGAGCTACCCCTCCCATGCAGCTGCACGTTTTCTGAGGGTGCCCCTCCGTCCACTCACTAGTGGCTCATCCTCCAGGTAGGCCTGGAAGAGGGCCTCCGCTCTCTGCCGCGGTGAAGTTGGCCTCCTCCTCGCCCGCCGTCCACACCCTCAGCTTGGCTCTGGTCAGTCATGGTGATCTGTATGGGTGGAAGTGGACACCTGTCACTGTGCAGTCGACAGCATTTCCCCATGAGCATAGCTGCCGGCCCGGGGGGGGCGGAAGCCCCCGACGTTTCCTCTCCGCATGGCAGATACTGATAGAAAGGGTGCCCTTTGTCCCTTTCTAAGTGCACTTTTCATGCTCAGCCCCCTCAGCCTTTATCATCCTCCACCCATGAGCATTGTCCTGAGCATCACACAGCATGTAACTCACCTCTCACCTGCAGTAACCAAATCCGGCCAGCACAACCCACTGTCGCATTTTATAGCGCCAACACATGCAAATGGGTGTGGCGCAACTTTAATGACATGCTAATCGGCGCCACTGCGCCTTTACAGATAGATGGTCGCGCCAATTTGCATATATCGGCTGAATATCGGCGTATTTGCGCTGCATATATGGAAAGGAATCGGCTGAGCCAATGGCGCGGGTTTGTGGCTGTGTCCCACTGCATTCTTGCATGCCCAGACAGCTTCACGCATGCGTCTATACTTATGCAGACCTGCTGAGCACGATAAGCGATTCAGACCATAGCCACCATTGTGCCAGTGGCGCTTCACAGCACTGGGCACTATATGGCGCTGTGGCACTACTGCCGCGATAGTCCACTGTGGCACTGGTGCGCGCTTGCAGATGGCGCAGGATGCCTATCCGTCCGATGGTGCTGTGTGTAGCCTTGCGTCATTGCCATGACCTTGTGTATGCCCTCTGACCCCTGGCACTGTTGGCATGCCGTGTATGCGTCCCTATTGGCTGTCTGGTGACGGCGCCACGTGTAATGTGGTAGCTGTTCGAACAGCCGCGATTGGAAACCTGTGGTAGTCTATTGCGCAACAACTCCCACGTGCGGAATTCTGGCGCAGCGGGCGCCATATTGCCTGCTGTAAAGTTGGTGCCATGGCTGGGAGGAGGCGTGTCCTGGAGCCAGATTGAAGTGGCCAACCTGGTGGCCCTAGTTGAACCACTATGATGGCCTGTATGGTGGACGCCCCTCACCAGTGCCAGGACTCAGCTGTGGCAGCAAGTGGCCACTGACCTGGTGGAGATCACTGGATGGGGCGGTCTGCTGAGCAGTGCCGGCACCAGTACAGTGACCTCCGCGGAGGAACCAGAACTTTTGTCGCAGCTGCGGTCACATGCCACGCGGCGTGAGTGCCTAGGCCAGGTGAGTGTACCCATCTATGCACCTATATTCTCTGTAGGGTGTGTGTGTGCTTGGGTGGCTGTGCATAGGTGCTGGCTCCGAACACGGTTGGCTGTGTCAGTGTGTGCAGCTGTCTGCGATGGATGGTTATGGCTGTGTGGGCAGGCACTCTCACTGGGGCAGGGGCACTCTGCTTTTGAGTCACACTGATGTTTGTCTCAACATATGTCTCCCACAGGCGGATTTTGAGGCGCCAGGGCGAGGGTGAGGTGGGCGTGCCAGGGCCCGGTGCCAGGGGTGTTGTGCCCAACCACAGCAGCAGCAGCAGCAGCAGCAGCAGCATCAGCAGCAGCGGCAGACCCAGCTGCTGGAGGGTGTGAGTATCATTACTTCATGGATGCTATTGCATGCTGGGGGGGCAAGACCACCAGCCATGCACAACCCATTAACCAAAGGGAAGTCATAATTCCACTATACAAGACACTAGTAGGGCCCCACACTGGAGTACAGTGTACAGTTCTGGAGACCATACCTACGTATGGACATGGACTGGGTAGAGAGGGTTCAGAGGAGGGCAACACGGATGGTGCATGGATTGCATCACAAGTCCTATGAAGACAGGTTGAAGGAACTGAACATGTACTCCCTGGAGGAGGGAGGGAGAGGGGGATATGATGGGGACATACAAGTATCTTACAGGGGGGAACAGAGTGCAGGAAAACACTATTTTTAAGTGTAAAAGATGTTCCAGGACTAGAGGGCATGGGATGAAGTTGGAGGGGGGACGATTCAGAGGAAACATGAGAAAGAATTTCTTCACAGAACGGGTGGTGGACAAGTGGAACACCCTGCCAGAGGAAGTGGTGGGGGCTGACTTGGTCACGGGATTTAAGAATGCATGGGATAGCCATACAGGAATTCTGGAGGTCAGGGGTAAGGTGCAACAGACTTATAGGAAAACAGAGTGAACTTACAAGGTCAAATGGCCAGACTGGGTGGCCCATAGGCCCTTATCTACCGACACTGTCTATGTATCCATGTATGTAGGCATGACACAGGTGACATGCATCACAGTGCAGTATCACAGCACGTCTGTGTATGCATCACTGGTGGTCCAGGCATGCACTGGGCACATAGCTGTGTAACTGGCATCGCACCACATTGCCACATCACTTGCCAGCCTAGTTTGTACTGTGATTGGCGTGGGCAGTGTGTGTGGGCGGTGGTGCGCATAGCTGGTGCCGCCTGTTTGTGATGGCCATGTGCATGTTCACTGTGGGTGGGTGCATGCCATCACAGGTGTGGGACATTGGGCTATATGGCTTGCAGGTTGGGTGGTGTTCAGGGTTGTGGTCAGTCACAGCCATTGACTGTGTTCCCATTTTCCTAGGCCTCGAGGTTCTCCAGCGGATTCACCACGATATTCGGGGCCTCACACGGGTGTCGATCGAAAATCAGGCCATCCTCCAATCAATCAGATGCCATGGCCTTCGGAGGAGGCGGCACAGGACGGTGCAGGACCAGGCGGAGGATGAGCAGCCAGCTGAGCCATAGCAGCTGCTACCCTTTCCACTTCTCCCATCCCTACCACCCTGCCTTCCCTCTCCAAGTTGTTCATCTACCCTTGAACACCCCTACCTTGTACCCATCCCCCCTTGTAAATAGTTGTTATTGCTTTGTTTCTTTACTATTCGATATTTAAATATACATTTCTATTTTGATATGAATACTGTTTTGGTCTCTGATTTGCAGCTGGCTATGGGTGCTCAGTTGCGGGGGTGTACATGCCATCTGGGGTGGTATGGTCCTGGAATATGTGTGTGTGTGTGTGTGTGTGTGTGTGTGTGTGTGTGTGTGTGTGCATGGGGAGGTATCTCCAGCATGGCAGTGACTTCGGTTGTCTTGCCATCTGCTGCCACCCAGTGCTGGGTGCAGAGTGTGTCTGGCTTGTAGGCTTCTGTGTTGCCTGGGGCTGGCGTGTGCTGGGGGGACTGCATGGTTTCCTGCAGTGCCAGTCACTAGTTTATGGGTGGTGTCTTGGGGTCACAGTGCAGGGTGTGCTGTGCATACAGGGGATGATGTGCACTGTGGTTGTCAACCCCTGTGTGTGGCACTCTCCGCCTGCCAGTGGTTGTGCTGGGGTGTCAGGGCTCTGCTATGCTTTGTTGGCTTGTCCCCATGGGCACGTGGATCATCCGTCCCACCTCCAGTGATGCTGTGCTTGGGTGTGCCGGTGTGGTGTGTGGTTCTGCAGTGTGTTCCTGTGCCCATGTGTGGCATGGCTGGCGGTGGGCCCCAGCCTGCCTCCCTAGATGTGCGTTCCATTGCTCTGGGGGGCTGTGCTTGCGCTATGGCAGCTCTGGAATGCTCAGCTGAGCTTCCTAGTTTGCTCCATGGCGCAACATTTTAACTCAGCTTCTCCTTCCTGGTTGCTGGCGATGGCGCAGTATGTGCGATATTCAGATGTTGGTTGCTTGCGCAATTTGCTCTGCTCCATGTTTGAATATCGCACCTGTTGCGCATTTGCGCAACTGGTTTGTGCTTGCTCCTGCTGTTGCGCTACTTTTGAGCGCAGTTTGAATATCTGGGCCATTGTCTTCAATGGACTTTGCATTACCTATTATAATGTGAACTACTCCGCTTTGCATTGTGGAGCACTCCATGAATCTGCCTTCACTCCACGAATCAATCTGCAGAGCTAATTGAGGCCACTTCATCCATCTCTAGCCAACACATAAGTGTCATTCTTAAACATGGCATTTATTCACTGATCAGTCAACAGTATGAGACTCAAGTCATCTGTCAGTATAACAGCAGTGGTGTTGTCTTCTGACTGAAAGTCTTTCTTTATGTCAACAAGGAAAATGTGAAGAAATCTGATTTGAGGAAGAATTTGACTCAGAGTTGCACTGTCTGCACTGACATCACATGTGGCAGCCTCAAATGGATCTAGTAAGGTGATCAAAGATTCTAGTAGAGTCCAGTGTGATGCTTGGCCAGCTGGTTATGATTTTTCTATGATATTTGTAATATAGAATGTGGTATGTGAGTGTCTCACATGAGACATCCTGTGCTATGGGTGCCCACCCAAGTCAGTGAAGTGCCAAGTGACCTGAAACCAGGAGGTAATTAAAAGACTAGAGAGACTTAATTAAGGGTCTCCTGTTTCCCTGTCTTAATTAGAACTGACCCAGCTGCCAGAGTATATGGCTTGTAAACTTTTACGATGTCTTAGAGGGAAAACATATCATACCACCATGGTGTGAAAAGTTGTAAAATATTTTACCTGCTTTGAGAACAGGAAACCAAACAAGATCAAAGGAAAGGCTTGATTAAAGATTGTCATAATTTGAGAAATTAGTTTTTGCTGAAGTCACAGTATTTAAAATATCTCCTGGCAAGAAGATTGTTGTTTGTATATTTTTTATATTCCAAAAGGAGGAGCTAGATGACATCATAGAAGGGGTGTGTAAGAGAGATGCAGTTTAACTAGGACTTGTGTCTGATCTGTGAGACATATCTTTTTGGACTCTTAAGAAACAAGATCTCTACTTTAGGCACTTAGAGGTAATGCATTAGATAGAAAAGATCTAAATGTACTTTGGTAGGAGTTTTTCTGTAGTTTTCCTTGTTTTTCTTTATGTGATTGTATGTTCTTTGATAAATTGTTCTGTGTTTACATTTTACATATTTTTATCCACTTTAGTAAAATCTTTATTTTGAAAGACTACCTGGGTCTGCCAGTTCTTTCTTTTGCATGTGACATATAGAGGGTTAAGACTGACAGAACTGTTCAAGAGCTTGATGGTGTTACCAAACTGGGAAAAGGTAAGAATATACCTAAGGTCTTTTATAGAGTTTCAAAGGGTTCATTTTGGATACCTGGTTAGGTGCCCTTAGGCAAAAGATATCTTGCATACCCCCAAAGGGAAGATTATCTGAGCCTGTACATTTGGGTATGCTAGCATAAGGTTCACAGTTTGAATCCCTCCAGAACTTGAGACTAAAAGTGATTTGGACCCACAGGCAGACAGTAGGGTTACCCTGTCTGTTACCTGTTCACATTACTGCATTTGGAGGTTGGCACTGTGGAAGCAGAGGGCCTGACCTGCTGAGTGCGGTTGTGACAGATTTGGTTGGTTGTGGTGCAGATAAAATTGGTAACACAAGCTTTAGCTGTTCAGTGTGTCAGCTTAACACTGTACAGCTCACTTGCAAAATAAGGCAGTGATTTATTTTTAAAAAGGAAACAGAACTATATAATTTTGCTAACAGTCAAGTTCCTACCTGTTTTATTTTTTTTCTAAATTGCAAGTTAGAGTAGCCACAGTTAGGGAAGAAGATGGCTTCCAACTACAGCAGGTGCACTGTAGACTACTTGAGGCAGTTGTGCCAGGACAGAGGAGTCCTGCATGAGGGGAGAGCCACCAAGCAGAACTGCATGGATGCCCTGATGGCAGCAGATGCCCAGAGCATTGAGTCACAGACTATGACGCAAAAAGGATCAAACCTTGGGCATGGAGGGGCCAGTGGCCAGTGCAGTGTCTAGATCCAGTGAGGATGACAGCAGGGCCAGTGCCAGTGCAGCAGGAGAAGGTCACCAGCATTCTGGAGCCAGAAGCAATCAGGCTGCAGATTGAGTTGCGCAGAATGGAACTGGAGTTCCAGAGGGAGGCTGAATGAGAATGGTGAGAGGCTGAATGAGAATGGTGAGAGGCAGAGCGAGAACAGCGAGAAGTGGACAGTGAACAGTGAGAGGTGGACCGTGAATTGCATGAGTGCCAGAGGTGATATGAACTGGAGAAGCAATGACTCCAACCACAAGCACCACAGAACTGGGTTATAAACTGAATTCCAAATTGATAGCTGAATTTAAAGAGGGGGAAGATATGGATGCCTTTCTAAATTCCTTTAAAAAAGTTTGTAGTAAGACAAAAATTCATAGAGGGTCCTGGAGCTTCCAGCTATCCATGCTACTTACCGGGAAAGCTCCGGATGCATTGGGTCAAATAGACAATAAGGACAGTAATGATTACAGCAAACTTAAAGCTGCACTTTTAAAAAAGTTTGATTTAACTGCAAAAGCATACAGAGCTAAATTCTGTAAGCTCAGGAGAAGCCCTGATATGAGCTACAAGGAGCTAGCCATGAAACAATGTCAATGTTTAAAACACTGGTGGGAGGGAATTGAAGCAAACTCTGTAGATAAAACTGAAAATGCTATTTTGTTGGAAGTTGTTTAGGGCATGCCCAGCAGAGCTAAAAACCTGGCTGGAGGACCATGATCCCAAAACAGTGCAAGAGGCTGCTGAACTCTCAGACCACTATGCCAAGAGCAGACCTGCTCTGAGAGTGAGTGTGGCAGGCATGGCAGCACAGAAAGGGAAAAGCTCACCTTCAGGGCAGCTAAAGCCCTCACTGCCTCCACCGAAACCAGTTAGCCGCAGCTTTCAAAAAAAAGATTTTTCTGAGAAAAGTGAATGTTGGATTTGTAAAGAAACTGGCCATATTGCCAGACAGTGTCACCACAGAATGGGGCTAGGAAGGAAGTGGGTTGTTTATGTGTCTCTGGAAGCATGCCTGTGAACATGAGGAAACACATGCACCTGGTCACAGTGAATGGTGTACAGATACAAGGGTTAAGGGACACAGGGGCATCCCTGACATTGGTAAAAGGGGATCTGGTAGAGCCCGGTCAGCTTATAGCCAATGGATTTGTAACTGTACTAGACTTTACTCATGAGGAGAAAACATTGCCCCTCGCTAGTGTTCTCCTAGACTGGGGTGAAACAGGGGGAACTGTGCAACAGGCAGCTGTAGTTAAAACTATAGCAGCTGTCATCCTTGGCAACAATCTCAAACAAGGGATGGTGTGTACAGTTACCCATAGCCAAGTGGCAAGGGAAAATTGTAGTTCCCTGGACCCCACAGAAGCCATAGTGGAAACCACTAGGAGGCTGATTCCCCAGCCTGTGTCGCCTGATATGGAAACTAATGAAAAGGGGATAGAAATTCCCCCAGTAGCAGTTAACCACACAGCTATGGAGGGTTACTCCAAAGAAGGAGGGGTGACCCATTGTTAGAGGGTTAGGGATGACAGTGATCCTGAGTGCCTGGATGCTAGTGCTCGGGACCCTAGTTTAAAAACTAAAGGGGACCTGTCCCATACCTTGGGAATGTGTAAGGAGTGTGCAGCTGCTCAGAAAAGTGAGCCTAGTCTAGAAAAGCTGAGGGCTTGGGCGGACTCTGGTAGAGCACAGACAGGTGATGGCAAACATAAGGTTTATTGGTAAAATGGACTGATGTATACTCAGGCTATGAAGACAGAGGAAGGGGTGATAGTCAGGTGGCTTGTCATTCCCCAGGGATATCGTGAGCAGTTGCTCAACACTGAACATGATATTCCCTTGTCTGGTCATCTGGGAATTGCACGCACTATGCAGTGATTGGCCTAGAATTTCTATTGGCCCAACTTCACCCAGCAGGTGAAGAAGTATTGCAAGTCTTGTCACTGGTGCCAAAAAATAGGGAAGGCAGGTAAGAAAACCCAAGCTGCCCTAATTCCATTGCCCATAGTGGAGGAGCCATTCCAGAGGGTGGGAATGGATATTGTGGGGCCTTTAAATACCCCCAGCTCCTCTGGGAAGAGGTTCATCCTGACTGTGGTGGATTATGCCACCCGGTATCCAGAGGCAGTTGCCCTATCCTCACTGAGGACAGACAAAGTGGCAGATACCTTACTTGGGATTTTCTCCCATGTTGGATTTCCACAGGAGGTTATCACTGATTGAGGGGGTTCCTTCATGTCCTACCTGATGAAATGTTTGTGGGAGAAGTGTGGGATGGTGCAAAGGCACACAACATCTTATCACCCACAAGCCAATGGGCTTGTGGAAAGATTTAACGGTACCTTGTAGTCAATGATCCAAGCATTTGCTGAACAGCATGGGAGGGACTGGGAGAAATACCTTCCCCACCTGTTGTTTGCATATGGGGAAGTGCCCCAAGAGTCAACAGGATTTCCCCCTTCAAGCTCTTATATGGACGCCGGGTACGTGGGCCCATAAACTTGATCCAGGAGTACTGGAAAAGCAAGCACACCACCCAGGGAACTCCCATAATGGATTACATGCTTAGGTTTAGGGAAAGGCTGAAGGAGCTTATGGAGACAGTCCAGAGCAACCTGGCAGCTGCCCACTAGAAACAAAAAGTGTAGTACGACCTCAGAGCCAGAGCTCGCTCGTACACCATACACGGTGGGTCAGGAAGTCATGGTCCTTCTTCTGGTCCGGAAAGACAATCTGCAGGCTGAGTGGGCAGGACCATACAAAGTAGTTAGGATGGTAAATGATGTGAACTATATCACAGAGTTATCTGAAAGAAGACATAGAGAAAATATGTACCATGTCAACATGATGAAGCCATATGCTAATAGGGCTGACATGGTGTTTTCAGTATGTAGTCCTGGGGAGGGGACAGATGAAGGAGACTCCATTCTGGACTTTCTGGAAGAAAGCAAGTGGAAACCCTCTGTAGAGGCAGTTAAATTGTCTCCCCAGCTGGCCCCGGACAAGATCCAGGAAATAAGGAAGGTTGTAGCGGACTTGGCCCCACTGTTTAGCACCAAACCTGGACTAACCCCCTTAGTGACACATGATTTGGAGACAGGGACACAGACGCCCATACGGTGGACAGCATATCGGGTGTCAGAGGCTGTCCAAAAGGACATTAGGAGGGAGGTGGAGGAAATTCTAGATTTAGGGGTAATCCAGAGATCCCACATTCCCTGAGCATCACCTGTAGTCCTTGTGCCCAAGTCAGATGGCTCTACTCATTTCTATGTGGACTATTGTGGACTGAATGCAGTCACAAAGTCAGATGCCCACCCGATGTCCTGGACGAAGGAACTCCTGAACAAGTTGGGAGGGGCGACCTACCTTATGACTATTGATCTGACAAAGAGGTACTGGCAGGTAGAGTTAACTGACAGAGCTAGGGAGAGGTCGGCCTTCATTACTCTGATAGGCTTATTTGAATTTAAAGTAATACCTTTCAGAATGAAGAACACCCCAGCCATTTTCCAAAGGTTGGTGAACCAGGTGTTAAATGGTGCTGAGGAGTACGCCGTGGCACACCTTGATGGCATTGCCATCTTTAGTGCCAGCTGGGAGGAACACCTATCCCACTTTAGGGAAGTGCTGGGCAGAATACAGAGGGCCGGGCTCACTGTCAAAGCTGAGAAGTTCCAGGTGGCCATGGCTGTAGTGGCATACCTCAGGCATGTTGTAGGCTGGGGATAGCTCTGTCCTAACCAAGTAAAAATAGAGGCGATCAAGGCATGACCCAGACCAGAAATGCAGAAGCAGGTCAGGGGTTTTCTAGGGACAGTGGGGTACTATAGGAAATTTGTACCCAATTACAGTGCCCTGGCTGCTCCCCTATCTGACCTAGTAAAGAAAAAGATGCCAAAGAAAATTACCTGGGAACCATCCTGTGAAAAAGCCTTTACCAGACTGAAGGAGGCACTGTGCAGTGCTCCTGCATTGACAAGTCCTGACTATAGCAGACTCTTTATAGTCTAGACTGATGCCTCAGATGTGGGTATTGGGGCAGTACTGAATCAGACATCCAACCAAGGGAAAGATCACCCTGTAGTGTACCTGAGAAAAAAGTTACTTCCCAGGGAGCAGGCTTACTCCACGGTTGAAAAAGAGTGTCTTGCCATAGTGTAGGCCCTAAAGAAGTTAGAGACATACTTTTATGGGCAGCATTTTGAGGTACAAACAGACCACAACCCTTTGGTTTGGCTGACCCCAATGGGAAAAACTAATGGTAGACTATTAAGATGGAGTCTTGCCTTGCAAGGGTATGACATGACAATCTTACATAGGGCTGGAGCAACCAGTCAGAACACAGATGGCTTATCACGTCTGTATGAGAAGTGAACTGACTTGGGAATCTCATCCCATGCAGGGGACAGAGCCCCCAACTTCAGTCTAGGTAGGGAGGTATGTGACACTTGGCCAGCTGGTTATGATTGTTCTGTGATATTTGTAATATATGTAACCCCCTATTATCTGGGGTTACTAGAATCCCAGTAAGACCTAGTGGTAAGCAGGGAAGGCAGCTTGTGATACTCCAGTTAAATGGATTTCACACTGTCTCACTCTGTTCTCAGTCTCAGCTGAGACTGAGGGATGACATCATTTTAGAACCATTGCAGCTGCATAAGCCACACTGGAATATTGCAGTTGGAGGTTAGAGTAGAATGCTGGGGAATTTGAAGCCAGTCTGTGTGCAGTCTGAGTGAGAGACTGTAGTGCAGCAGAGTGTGTGCAGGCTGTCAGAGCTTTAAGCTCTTTTTCAGAGCTACTTTTGTGTAGGTGTGTGTTTCCACCTGAAGAGGAACACAGGAACTGGTAATTGAAGTGGTGGAGACCACTCTCAATGGTTCAGAGCCCCATCCCTGGAGGGATGGGTGGAAGGTGTCTGCCTGTTTTCCAGGGGCAACCCCCCGGGTCCAGCTAAGGGAAAGAAGCTGCCTGTCTGAGTTGTGCTGAGGCACCAGAAGCTCTGAGAGGAAGATTCCTTGAGGAGGAAACACCTGTGGGGCACCTGCAACCAAAGGGTGAGTTCACTCTGCAAAAGGGCCAATTGTTTTCACCTGAACAGAAGTAAACTAAAGGGACTGTTATTGTGGGGTCAGGAAAAGACAGCCAAGTGCAGTTGGGAGATGTGGGGATTGGACTGCTTAACTCAGTGGGGGGTCTAGAGTAATGGACAATGCCACTTAATTTAAGTATGCTCAAGTCCAGCACCAATGGGAAGCAAGACAAGTAGATGGAATGTGAACTACATTAAGCAAGAATCTACACAGCAAAGTGTTAAAGGATGAGGTGTTACAGTTCAGAGAAATGGCTAGGTATGAATTGGGGGAGAGAGAGGTGGGAGACCTCCCCATCAGTAGTAACCAAATTTACCTCTATGGATTTGCTCTGAGACACCATTTGCTTTCCCTCAGGTACTTGGCCAGTGCCTGAGAAAAGTACCCAGATGTGGGATTAAAGAGGAAGATTTCCTGATGGAGCTGAGGTGCTCTTAGGTGGTTTAGGGAGCCACCAGAAAATGTTTAAATGAAGTATGGAAAGTGTCCAAGTGGCTGGCAAGGGAGCCGAGCCAGGGAAAACCCAGAGCAGAGTGCAAGTTCAGGCTGTGTACCCCAAAGCAGTGTACAAGTCCGGGCTGTGTGCCCAGTGTATTGTAGAGTCTGAGGGCTAAAGTGATGAGGATGTGTTCTGGTCTCTTTTAATCTGCATTACCAGGAGTGTAGCCCCATGGGGGTCCATCTATGCTTTGTTTATTCTGTTTGGATGTTAATAAAAGACACACTTTAGAATCCCACTTCTGGTATTGGACATTACAGTTATTGCTTCCTGTGTTCGGAGTTACTTGGGTGCCCCTGTGCAGAGTAGCCAAACCTAGCCTTTGTGCCGAGTGTCCTATTACTCCCCGAACCCAGCCCACCTGGTAGAGCTGTCAGATACAAACGGCATACCAGTCTGGGGTTACATATAGAATGTGTCATGTGAGTGTCTCATATAAGACATCCTGTGCTATGGGTGCCCCCCCCAGGTCAGTGAAGTGCCAAGTGACCTGAAACCAGGAGGTAATTAAAAGACTAGAGAGACTTAATTAAGGGTGTCATGTTTTCCTGTCTTAATTAGAACTGACCCAGCTGCCAGGATATATGGCTTGTAAACTTTTATGATGTCTTAGAGGAAAAACATGTTATACCACCATGGTGTGAAAAGTTGTAAAATCTTTGACCTGCTTTGGGAACAGGAAACCATACAAGATTAAAGGAAAGGCTTGATTAAAGACCGTCATAATTTGGGAAGTTAGTTTTTGCTGAAGTCACAGTATTTAAAATATCTCCTGACAGGAAGATTATTGTTTGTATATTTTTTATATTCTAAAAGGAGGAGCTAGATGACATCATAGAAGGGGTGTGTGAGAGAGATGCAGTTTAACTAGGACTTGTGTCTGATCTGTGAGACATATCTTTTTGGGCTGTTAAGAAACAAGATCTCTAACTTAGGTACTTAGAGGTAATACATTAGATAGAAAAGATTTAAATGTACTTTGGTAGGAGTTTGTCTGTAGTTTTCCTTGTTTTTCTTTATGTGATTGTATGCTCTTTGATATATTGTTCTGTGTGTACATTTTACATATTTGTATCCACTTTAGTAAAATCTTTATTTTGAAAGACTACCTGGGTCTGCCAGTCCTTTCTTTTGCATGTGACGTATAGAGGGTTAAGACTGACAAAACTGTTCAAGCGCTGGATAGTGTTACCAAACTGGGAAAAGGTAAGAATATACCTAAGGTCTTTTATAGAGTTTTGAAGGGTTCATTTTGGATACCTAGTTATGTGCCCTTAGGTGAAAGATATCTTGCATCCCCCCAAAGAGAAGATGATCTGAGCCTGTACATTTGGGTACACTTGCATAAGGTTCACAGTTTGAATCCCCTCAGAACTTGAGACCAAAGGTGATTCAGACCCATAAGCAAACAGGAGGGTTACCCTGTCTGTTACCTGTTCTCATTACTGCACTTGGAGGTTGGCACTGTGGGAGCAGAGGGCCTGACCTGCAGAGTACGGTTGTGACATCCAGCTGCTGAAACTGAACATGTCATCGACGTTACCTATTTGAGTCTGCATGGTGCAGTCATGTACAGCTTTTTTTTTATTCAAGAAGCCTTTCTAACATGTAAATTGTTGAACTGCAGTGGGTTGGAACTTCCTGCTTTAATGTATGGAAGAGTAAGTTGTTTGACCTCTGCAGCCCTTCAGGATATTTTGTGTTTTCACACAGTGGCTAAAATGCCCACATATTTTCCTAGCAAGACCTAACACATTTTCAACATTTCTGTTTCTATTTAAGAAACCATGGATGAGAAGATTTAAACAATGTGCAAAACAAGATATGTGTTGGTAGTTACCATCTCTAACAGCCTTGACTATGTTGGCACCATTATCTGATACTATGAACCCAGGAGATAAAGAATCCAGAGTAAGCCATTTCTGGAATTGATTTTGCAGCTAATGCAAAATATTGACAGCAGTGTGGTTTTCTTCAAAAGTGGTGACAAATATTACAGTCTGCTTCCTACCACTTATGATAGAGCAGGAATTATTACTTTCTGACTGAAAATTTGCCCAATGAGCTATAACAGTCATGTCATTAATTGTTTGGTTGCTGGTCCATATATCCATGGTTATGTGAACCCGTTTCACTGCAGAGATTTTCAACTGTTTAGTGACCGCACCACACACCAAATCATACAACTGTGGAACAGCCTTTTTTGAGAAATATGTTCAACAGGGTATGGTGTACAGTGGTTCTGTCTTGTATCATGGACTTGAGGAAACCTTTCTGTGCAACAAAATCAAAAGGAAGCTTACAATCAACCAACAGCTCTCCAATGGCTCCATTTAATAGCTGGCATGTTGGATGCTTGCAAGTAAATGTTGATGTCTACACAACACTTTCTTTTAATGTTAGTTGACAAGAGTGATGAGATATTTTTAATTTGGGGGGATTGTACTTTTCACACCTTTTTCATGTGGAGTACTACTGTGGGATTTTGTAGTACTTGATGGTGTCAGAAGAAAACAATCTATGTTTGTCTAGGAAGAGTGCAAGGACACATCAAGTGATTCAATGTCAGTTTCTGCTTCCAGTTCATTGTCACTATGGTCATCTTCACCACCGCTGTCACTACTGCCCATACTGACCACACTGCACCTTGCCCTGACCCACTCAATTGGGTGTTTTTCCTTTGCGTGTCATATCATTACTGATGTTCCAAAATGTCCCACTTTGCCACCATGACTGACACTCTTTTTGCACAGACTGCATACAGCGCAAGAGTTGTCTGCAAAGTAAATGTTAAATAAATTACACACTAAAGAGTTACCCTTTGTGCTTTGTACTATGGTGTGTGGCACTATTTCTTGTACAGTCAAGGGACCTGGAAGAAACCTTATCCTGCCATTTCCTTGTCCACATGAATTTTTCCCATTCATGGTCATCTTCTTATTCTTACGTTTACCATATGATTGTTTTTCTGTACTTGCTTCTCATGCATTACATAGGCATCCTCTCCAACTCCATCATTGAAACTAGTACCAGCCTCATTGCCACAATATTCAGAAGAACTGAAAGTGCCATCACCATCTAGTGGGACATAGCCTGGGCTATCCCATTCTCAGTCCCCACTGTCACCACCATCTTTATCTTCATTTGCTACCTCAGCATCTGAGTTTCAGGAGGATGCTTCACCCTCCTTGCATGCTGCTTCATCATCTGGAAGTCTCTTGGCACATGTGGCAAAATGTTCAGTATCTCTATGAGTAGCTCCTGTCAGTTCTTTCTGAAACTTTATTATGATTTCCTTGGTAACATGCTTTTTTTTGCTCAGGAGGACATTTGGTGCCAGTCCTAGTGATGATATTGTTATTATTGTTGCTGTGTTCTTCATTAGAGCTAGGATTCATATTGTCCACATCATTTTCAGTTGAACATGCACCAGCACTGTGCTTCCTTTTAGTAGACTTAGACTGGGAAATATGAGACATAGTAGACACAGCCATGCTTTCACTATCAACATAAAGATGTCACATAGTATAGTTATGAGAGGGCTCAGGATACCTAACTGGCTAACAGACAGTGTAATACAGCCTAAATGGATTTTGCTGTACTGCAGAGAGACACAGAGTAGCTCTGTCTCAGGCAGGGCTTGGGGCACCTAACAGACAGTGTGTGATACAGTCTAAATGGCTTTCACTATGCTGGAGAGAGACAGAGAGTAGTTATATCACAGACAGAGCTCGGGGCACCTAACAGACAGTCTGTAATACAGCCCAAATGGCTTTTGCTATGCTGCAGAGAGATGCAGAGTAGCTACACCACAGACAGGGCTCGGGGCACCTAACAGCGTATAATATGACCTAAATTATTTTTGCTATGCTGCAGAGAGATACCGAGTAGCTACATCACAGACACGGTGTGGGGCAGCTTATAGACAGTGTTGTTAACAAAGTCTAAATGGCTTTAACTATAATGCAAAGACACATAAAGTAGCAATGTCCCAGACAGGGTATCTAACAGACAGTGTGTAATACAGCCTAAATGGCTTTCACTATTCTGCGGTGAGACAGAGTACTGTGCTAGCTATGTCACAGACAGGGTTCAGGGCACCTACAGACAGTGTGTGTGTTTATATATATTAGAGGCAAAAAAAACTCTGTTTAATGCATCAGTTAAGGTTGTTCCACAGCGACAAAAGCAAGGAAATTCAGTGTTAGGATTGAAAGCCTGCCTTGGACCCCTCCAGCCCACCCCCCCAACCATCATCGGGGTGCACGTTGGGGTCGTTGGCGCTAACTCTCCTTGTCACACATGTGCAAGAAGCTGAGGAATAGGAGAATGGGGTGACAGTTAGGACCGAAGACCCTAACGCACACCCCGATGCCGGTTGTGGGGGTGGGCTGGAGAGGTTCAAGAGGGGCTTTCAACCCTAACACCAAATTTCCTTGCTTTTGTCGCTGTGGAACAACCCTAACTGATGCATTAAACAGAGTTTTTTGCCTCTAATTTCCCTTCTTTTTGAGAATGATGATGAAAAATAGTCAATGTAATGCGGTGGCGGGAGCACGGGGCTCCTGCCACGTGATGTCTTGTGACATAGTAACAGGAACAGCAACGCAACTAGAAGCACCAACAGTGGTGCACATGGTAATGCAAACATAAATGGTAAAGGAAACGTTAACAGAAAGACAAGCGCAAAATGACGCCGAAGCGAACAGTAACGCAAATGGACATTGAAGCGCATACAAAAATGCAACTGGTAATTTGAACAGTGATGGCAGCAGTAGTTTAAATGGAAATGTTAAGTGTCACAGCAAAAAGAACGTGAAAGGAAACAAACGGAAACGCAAACACAAGCGCACAAGTAAACGCAAACCGTAACGCGCACAGGGATGGTACCATAATTGTAACTGCAAATGGTAAAGTTAACATGAAGAATAACATCGAAGAAAACAGAAACACAAAAGAAAACACAAGCGCATATGGAAACGCAAACCGTAATGTGCACGGGCACAGTAATGCAATTGCAAATGGTAACAGTAACAGCAAGGAAGATGCAAAATGAAAGAAAAACACAAACACAAATGAAAGGAGTGCCAGAAACACAAATGGCAATGTGCACGGTGATGCAAACAAAAACACAAACAGAAACAGTAGTGGAAATGCAAATGGTAACAGTAACGAAAATGCAAGCGCAAATGACAATGCAAAGGGTAACGAACACGATGGTGTACACGGGAACGGTAATGCAAACGGGGACATAAATGCAAGTGAAAACAGTAATTGTAACAGTAACAGTAGCGCATACCCTCTTTTTCCAGAAGAGGTGGATAGAGAAACACAGTGTGTACAAAGAATATATGCATTGTAATGGGCATTGAAGCTTAAAAAGAGCATTGAAAGTATTTAATTGCTAATATCTCAGCAACCGCACAACGTAGAAAAAAAAATTAAATTTCACAGAAATCATGATTTTCCTGGCTAGGTTTTTGCTGTTACATAGCCCAAATTGCTATGCAATTCGCAACAAAAAATCTGTATCTCACATTGTTTTTGAGATACGAGCCCTGAAATGCACGGCGTATGCCACCATGTTAGTCTATGAGGAAAATGCCAACTTCAGAGTACTGTAACTTTGCTGCCATGCAATATTTTTCACCAAACCACCAAAAGACACATCTGTGAGATGTTGGCTGCATTCCCTCCAAATTTCAGCTCAAAAGACCAAACCGTTTTTTTGCAGCAGGGTGGCAAACAATTCTTGTCATTTCGCCATAGCCTGGAAAAGTAGTGTCATGATTTGCAAAAGCTTTCACAAAAATTTGCAAAAGTGCAGCAAGTGTGACACGACTTTGCATCACTGCTTTTTCCAGAAATTTGAAAAACATATTTCTAGGGTGTTTAACCCCAAAATAAAGACATGGCTAGCATCCTCATGGTCCAACTAGGTGAACACAAAAAGAATTGTGTCTCTAGAGGGTCCCACATATAAATGCCAAGCATTGCTGTGACCACTAACTGAAAAAAATGGCTGACTCACGACACTACAGGGGTAATTTGCGACACTAAAAAGTGCATTTGTGACACTGTCGCAGTTTTTGTAAACTTTTCCCATTGACTTATAATGGGAACTTGTTTTTTTGAATAACTTTTGAACTGTTCAATATTTTCTCATGAAATCTTAGCTGGCCACATGTTCCCTGAAGTTTTCAGACCGGTCGCACAAACCATACGACCTGTAGGCGCGAGCAAAGAATGCGCAAAAAAAACATAAATGCACACAAGGACATCGCTTAATAACTCTGCAGCCATATATCTGACTGGTATAAAAGTTGGCAGATCCCAAGATCTATGGTTATACCCCAAGTCTTCCAAATTTCAGGCAAATCCATTGAACAGTGACAAAGTTATTAAGGTGCAAAGTTTTGCTACTTAACATTAAAAGAGCTACTCAACCCTAACAATAGAAGCACTACCGTGCTACCATAATATATATATATATATATATATATATATATATATAGGCATGAATACAGTATTCGAGAGGCTCATCCCTACTGCACATTGACACCCTATAACTTTTTGCTGAATTGTTAAAAGGTTCACATGACACACCTAATTTGTAGTCCCACATTAGGAGAGATATTAAACATAACATGACCCAGTTTGGTTCCACTGTGCTCTTTCAGTTTTATCACACACATCAATTTACCCCTTCAAATAGGGTTCCATTTTGTGACATTGCTTCCATTCCCAATTAAAGTATTTAAATACAGCCCTTTATTGTGCCTTAGAAACCCAACTGTTGTTAATGTGTTATCTAATTACTTCATTTAAGCCTCCCCCAAGAACTTCCTGTACAGAATAAATGTTGTTGCCTTTTATTTAATCATTTTATACAGCTGTAACGTTCATTACATGTAGTGTCCATCTAGTACCTCATCCTAAGCAGACTGTGCCTTTAATTTGCATGAACTATGGTCCAAAAGCATTATTGTGTTGGGTGACCTTCTTTTTGTTACTGACATGCTGCCAAAACCTTGCAGTTTGTTATAACTCATTTATTTAGAAAATTCCCTTTTTCCATGGTGTGTTATTTTCGTGTCTTTTTGTTAACCACGTTACTATTGGTTCCTCCACTGGCCCAGAATATTCAGAACCAGAAATGCATGCTGACACCTTCAGTCATCACCCCATGGCTCTTTAAAGATGTGGACCTGGTGGGTCTGTATTCTTTGTACTGCCACCTACATTCTGGACAAGACATGTTGTCCTCCTGAAGTTTGGAGTTATGCACGTTACGGGCACTACAGTGGGCTATTCTCTCTGCATCTCAGCTGCTCTTTTGTTCCCCAGTGTGTCAGATGTCTGCAGATTGTAAAGGTACACATTTGCTTTTTGGGAAACACAGAGACATGTAGTCAGACCTTGCCTCATGGTCCCAAGATGCTGAGCTCGGGGTATGAAGGGTGGGATAGGGGCAGAGAGAGTTGATTATAAAGCATTTTAAAGTTGAACAACTGCAGGTTTCCTAGATTAAATGGTTATACATATTTACCTATTCTATAGACCAAGTCTCTACATGGGGATCATTCTGTGTTGCCTGGTCCCTGTGGGGGGGGGGGTGCATTTTGTGTGATCCTATTCTCTATCAGGACACCTTTAGTGTTACTGCTGCTAAATAGTTTGTTCTGTACTGGTCAAAAAAAACTGCAGTTTTGGGGAGTATATCAATTGGACCTGGTTAGTGCTGGGGCTCATTTTGTATAAGGCATCAGAGCACCATATCTACAGTTTGGAGAGTTCTGTAATGAGAAATAAAATACATGTGGTATTGGGGAGTAAATGAATAGGACCTGGTCTCTGCAGGTGCTCAGTTTCTGTAGACCTGATCTCTTAAGGGGCTTATATTGTGTTGGAGCATCAGAACACCAGAACTACTTTTGTAAAAACACTTCTGTAGAACAGAAAAGTGGTCAGCACTCCAAACGTACTCACAGTACTTATTTATTTTATGCGCAAGTGCAATGAAGCCATTTAGCAGCAGAAAAGCAAATAACAGCAAATAACAGCAGCAGTAAATGAAGCGTTGGGTAATCCACAAATTTCTCAGATCCACAGGAGTCTATAAGATGGCAACTTTTTTTAAAAAAACATATTGCACCCACCGACTCAACACTGAGCACCCAAATGCCAGCACAGAACCATTTACATTTCAGCAATATGTTTTGTGATTATTAGGTGTGCAATGTGCTGCATGTTAGGCCAAGAGTCTAGCATGGCACATTAAACAATTACTGAGATTTACTGCAACAGTAAAATGAGCCTAAAAGGGCACAAACACCAAAAATGGATGTAAAATGACTGTAATTGATGGTAACCGGGTTGCAGTCACCAAAAACATCAACCCTGTTTATTGTTTTTGTGCAGTTTTAGGCTCATTTGGCTGCTGTTGCAGTGTATCTCAGTAACTGGGCTATGTGCTACATGGTATGCCTTAAATGGCTTCCATGGCAGTACAAGGGAAGAAAAACACTGTTTTTTCCTTACTGGGATGATTGCTGTCAGTGACTGTTAAAGTGTTACCCTTTGTTCTGTATTTTTGTTTTATTCCGTTTTTTTTTGTGCACTTTTAGGCTTACTTTGCTATTGCAGTGAATCACAGTAATTGTTTGGTGTACCATGTGCTGCATGATAGTCTGCGGGCCTAGCATGGCATATCAAACAATTACTGACATTAACTATAATAGCTGAGGAAACCTAAAAGTGCACCCTCTCCCAAAATGCACTGGTTGCCATATGCACCTGCAGGACCATGCTGTGGACACAGTGAGTGACGGTACCATGGAGGGGTCCATTTGACAACAGGAAGGGGCTGTGTCTTCAGTTGTGGCTGTGATCTGTGGGATGGCATCATTAGTAACAGGGATAATTGTGTATATCTGTACCATACAAGGGGACCATGGAAAATTACCTTGCACTCTGTGATTACAGGACTTCACCAGATTTCAGGTCCATGACTTTCCATTTGTATTGTGCCAACCTCAGAAAATCTCCTGGACACAAACCTTGCTTGCCTATAACAGGGCTTTGGAATATGGACATCTGCACAAATCTGGGTTTGTACAAAAAAAATAGGCTTTGCACATGGGCAAGCTTTTGAAGATCTGGCCCCTGAAGTCAGTTTTTAATTTCATTTTAATTTCTTAAAACACATTTTAAGATTGAAGCAACCCACTCAAGGGCATCGTTATATTAGTAGGAAGTACCCACTCCAGGTTGTGCAGTTATTAGGGATTAATATATGGATATGCGATTTAATAGCATACAAAAGCATACACAAAAATCCCGGTAATAGCATTGCACAGAAAGTGGTAATAGTACAGTTGCTCACCGATAATAGCATCGTTCCAAAGTGATAATACTATCGTTCCCTCATGAACAATAGTATTATCACCAAAAGACATCAACACATGCGATAGAATGCCCTACCCATGTCTTCTGAAGTGTGCCTTTCGATTGGCCACTTTCTCTTACTGAGCGGTCGGAAACAATCCCAAAAAATGGCGGCCATCCCTCGCTTAGCAAGACACTAGGGATTCCTCCGTATTTTGCCATTTTTTTTAAGACTGTGCCCCAAATGGATTTATCTACCTAATCCTGTGTTCCCCATTTCCCAACAGCAGGAAAGGGTAGGAATGCCTACTATTAATATTATTCCGGGTGCCTGTGCTTAAGAGAAGGTGGGGGGAGGAGTCGAGTGACACAATGAGTGAGACGGGGAATGACAGCACGAGACAGTGCAGCGGTTCGCCATCATCCAGACAGTCCTTAGCTGAACCAGTGAGCCGCCCATCTCAGAAGACCCCAAAACACACTCAGATCCATATATTAAAAAAAACAATATATGGTTCAGTGGGTATTACCAGTCAGCAATACCATCTTGCGGTTCTGGACATGTAGGAACCTCTCGATGGTATTACTGACTGGTAATACCCACTGAACTATTCATTATTCTCTATTTAATCAATACCCCGAGTGCATTGTGAAGCACGAGGCTGGTGGCTGAGTGTCCTCACAACACCCAGTGTGTTGCTTAATCCCCAATAACCGCACACCCTGGAGTGGGCTATTACACTTATAGCAGAGGGTGCACTACAAAACAAGGAGAAAGCAATATACCTGTTTTTTCTCCTTTTATAAAAGACAAGCAAATTACTGTATTCTGCTGCCTAAAAAAATAGTCCCCAACAAAATGGCTGTCATGCACATACAGATGTCAGAAGGAAAGTGTTGCTATGCTTTCTCTGACATTTGTTGTGCACTGATATGCCTTCTGAGACAGCACAGTAGCTCTGAAGTGCAAAATATGGAGTTGTCTCTTGTGGTACAGACTCAGTGTCTATACCTCCACTGGCTTAGCTGCTCTGTCTCTCTGTCTGTGGTTACACTAATGCATGGCAAGCAAGTAAACATTTTCCCCAGCAGTGCAGTCACACAGTCTACCAGACTGTATTCTACCAATTAAGAAATGGCAACTAATGGGACTCAGAGCTTGTAGGTCTTTCTGGAACTCTTGTTTCTCTGTCCACCGTCATAAAGCTCACTTTCAGATCATGACATCATTTGGGGGGGGTCTCCCTCTCCTCACACTGTTCCATCTGACTTTATGCCACAACTATGGGATTTACCTGTCAATCTGGCAGTGCAACAGAAAAATGACCATAGGGACCACACACTTCACTCTGGGAACAAGCTTGGGTAAGAAGCAAGACTACAAACTTTGAACACTACAGCTACTGTCGCTGCACTGCCTGGGACTACATGGCAGGCCTTGGCTCTCACTCACTAAGCAGGGATAGTAATGGCTGCTCTACAGACTGCAATTTTTCACTATAACAAGATCAGAACAGAAACACAGGATGATCTCTCAGAGGGATGGTTCACCGCTAGCTGTCAGATATTGTGGAGAAAGCAATGGTCACCCGATGGTTGTTTACCACTCACCTGCCTTTATCTACCCCATGTTATAAGTCACTAATACACTTTTAGTGTTTTGCCTTCAGCCTTGAATATCACAAGCAGCAAGGGCATGCATTAATCCCAAACATCCCCATTCATCTCATAAAGATATAGTTGGTTTCCCTCTCTCTTATTGTAGGCTTGGGACCAGCTGGTATATGTAATAGACAGACCAGGTGAGATTCAATGCATACTACACTGTAACATAAAACATTTGTGAATATCTTAAGTTAATATAATGTTGTGACTACAGTACAATCTTCAAAATGTTCAAAAAATGTTATACCAAATATCCATAGTATGACAATCATTTCTTTTGGTTGAACATTAGCAATAACTTTTGGTATGACTTAGTGAGACACTTGGTATGATACTGCTACTACTGTTCTGGTGTCCATGTTACTCATGTGACTTCTTGTGTTGTGTCAGTGTTACTCGCGTGACATCCTGTGTAGTCTGAGTTACTCACGTGACATCCTGTGGAAAAAACCCTGGTAAATAAAGTATAATTCACTTTCTGAAAATTAAGTGATTTCTGTCTTTTCCTATGAGGATAATATAGTTGTGCAAAAAACAATGGGCTAGAAAATCAAGGACATGAATGTGGTAGCCAAACTTAAACATGTCCAGATTTGGGCATACTGTGATCAGTAAACATATTGTGGCATAATTACCAACAAGTTAAGTTTATGATAAAAAACTGAAAAGTTAGATATTATGCTACCTAAATAGATACCATAGACATAGTAATATCAAAAAATATATGTTTGATAATATGACAAATTTGCTGTCAAGGACACAATGTTACTCACATTAAATTGCCCTTGTGGGAACTTTCAATCCCATTTTTTAGCACCTCTGAACTACAAACTATCTTTATGTTGGGGACCGAAATACTACCACATGCACCCAATGAAAATATGATATGGTTATGACAATTGGCCCAAATAAATTTTGGAACTTGATTGTCACACTTTGTCTCTCGAGTAGCATATTGGTACCTATATATACATATACAGCCTAAATGGCTTTCACTATACTATAGAGAGACACAGAGTAGCTATGTCACAAACAGGGCTCAGTGCACTAACAGCAGACAGCGTGCAATATAGCCTAAATGGCTTCACTATACTGCAGAGAGAGACACAGAGTATATGTCACAGACAGGGCTCAGGGCATCAACAACAGACTGTATGTAATACAGCCTAAATTGCTTCATAATACTGCAGTGAGACACAGAGTATATGTCATAGACAGGGCTCGGAGCACCTAACAATAGACAGCATGAATACAGTCTAAATGACTTTCGGAGCTGCTGCCAGCAGCAATGATCCCCTTCTCCCCTTTCTTCTTCTCTCTCGAGCACTGCCACACTTGATGACCCTGCCCCGATTATTCCCTCATTTGTCAAAAGTTGTTCTTTAACTTTTTTTTAATTTTTTACAGCTATTTGCCACGGTTGCAGCAAGTGCCAAATCTTGCTCCCTCTCCCACCAAGCTCCAGAGCTAGCCTGCACGCTCACACAACAGACAGGGAGTACAGACATCAGCACTGACCAATCAGATTGGCAGGCTGGTGTCATGTGCTCCTGAATGCTGTGAGGACCCCACAAGCTCCATGTAATGTCTGATTACAGATCAGGAAGAGTCCCTGGACCCCACAGGCTGTCTGAAAAATGCCTTTTTTTTAATTACTCATTCCTCGCCCCATTACCCATGTCCACAGTACTCAACCCATGAAGTACACTGTTAGGTCGGGTAGGGTAGTAAATTACTCAAACTACCCTACCCAACCAAAACACACTAATACCTGACCTACCCACTCCAGCTACATGATGGATAGCCCATCCCTACTCTATATGGCTTCATACTACAACAAACTTGGACCTTACAAGATCCTTCAACCTGGTCAACTATAAGCTCCTACTCAACCAACTCATTGACTTGGGACTGTCACAGAGCACAGTAGACTGCTTCAACAATTACCTAATGAACCGCATTGAGCAAGTGAAGATCAAAGACTGCTTGTATGACATGAGGGGAATATTCACTGGTGTCTCCCAGGGCTCCATCCTGGGCCCACTCCTGTTTGGCCTCTTGATAAGCAATATGCCTGATGCTTGTCAGATGGACAACTTTCTTCTCTACGCTGATGATACTGTCATTTATATAAAAACCCTGACCTTGACTAGCTCACTGCCACACTTTGAAGTAACTTCAGAACCTTGGAGAGCTGGTTCCCAAACAACAGACTGGTCCTAAACTGCACAACAACATAGACCATGTTATCCTCTAGCCTTCCACTAAGAAGGAAAGCCCACCCTTTGTCATCCAGAACAGCCTGGGACAAATTCTTGAACAGGTGGAGACCTTTAAATATCTTGGAGTAACCCTGGATAACACCCTATCATTTGCCTTCCCATGTTAATAATCTTATGATCATAGTCAATGGAACACTGGATGCTCTGTACTGGAACCAGAACAACCTAACTGTGGAAACCAGATGCCTTATAATGGACAGTTCCATCCTGTTACTTGTAGATTATGGCCTCTCTGTTTAAGCAGCTGCCTGTGACATGTGCTAAACAGAGTACAACTGATCTGTAATATATGGATAATCAAAATAATAGTACTGAAAACTAATCAAAAAAATCCTTGTAATTCATACCACAGAACACTCCACTCCCAATAATACCACACTTCACTGCCAATAATACTATTGTTGCAAGAAACAATAGTATTATTACCAAAATGCCACAGCGCATGTGCAACTCTGCCTGGCAAGAAACCCAGTTGCCATGGAGCCACGTCCTTTCCTGCATGTCCAAAGTCACACCGTGCATTCTAATTGGTCACTGTTCCTCTGTGGGCGGGCACACTCATTCTGAAAACATGGCGGCTCGTTACTCTTGCTTAGCAAGCCAAATGTGTCCGCTTCGTTTCTTCGGGGTTTTTTTTCTGTAATTGGATTATCTGGTTGATCCTGCATTACCCGAAGGATCAGAAACGAAAAGGTAGGACTTCATGAAACACAAACAAACACTGACAGAGTGGCGATTAGGAGCAGGGATGTGGGCAAGTGACGCTGTCTCCAGTGTGACGGTCAGCCGACTGCAAGCATGTCTTCAGTGCTGTGACTGGCTTCATAGCTCACAGACTGTAAACAAACACTACATTCATATATTACAAAAAAATAACAAATAGAAAAGTATCTATTTCACGGCAGTAAGTCCATCTCGAGGTTTTGGGGACTTTGGGAACCTCTCGAGCTTCACTCTCGAGGTTCCAATTTTCCAAGACCTCTTGATGGACTTACTGCCTTGTAATAGATATTTTTCTATCTATTATTCTATTTGTAATAAAGCATGTTGCTTTGTTCTTGATAAAGGTAACCTCACCCATACTTCCACCCTCTATGCCCAAACTAATTGGCTTCCACTATCCAGCAGAATAAGGCTACAGGCCTGTCTGTTAGCCAAAAAAGTGATCCTGAGTCTTACTTCGCCTGCCTTAACTAATTGCTTCCACACTGTCTCCAGCCACTACAACATTAAGAGTATGGCAAGGTCTACCTTTGAACCTCCCTTCCAGTGTACTCAGTTGGGCAAGTGATCCTTTGTCATTAAAGGTGCAAATTGGCTAAATGAACTACCTGATACCCTGTTGAATCTATCCAAATTTCACCCATTTAAGAGATCCCTAAGGTCCATCCATGAAGTCCAATGCAGTTGTAACTGCTAACTTTCAAAGTCAGTTTCCCTTTGTACTTATAAAGTGATCCTGTTGCACACTGTCTGCATTTACTTGCACAGTTTCTTGTATGTAATGTTGCTGCTGCCTCATTTCTGATGTTCCTGACTCAACTGCATTCCTTTGGAATTGCTTACAGTACTGCTATGTCCCTATTTTTGTGCCTGTTCAATTCTGACATGGAACCTTTGTAAATGAGCACTTTTGCTCAGAGGTTATCTGATTTCTGTAATAAATAAATACATACATACATTAATAAATAAAAGACAGCTAGACAGTGGAAAAGGGTGTGTGAGATGGGGGGTCTACACTGAGCCAGCACAAGACTCCTCAACTATACATATTTTGGAGAAACCTGAGTGGGGGAGTGAAAACCAGGCTTGTAGGCCTGCAAAAGAATCTGTCATATGGGACATATGATAAAAACCCCAAGAAAGTGTATTTCCAAAGCTTTCCAGGACTGCCAGTGGAACAGTTGACCATCTGTGCAGAAGGTAGGGTTACACCACAATGGGGTCAGGTCAGTCAGGGTAAGAAGGGAGTGCTTACCTGATTGGAGTTTCTTCCATGCTGCCACTGAGGCTAATATGGTTGGCCAATACTTCAGATGTAATTGTAATTGAGCATAGACATACGTAGCCAATAGACATCCATAATTTTAATGGTAAGCAGTTTCTTGTCCCAGTGTCACTGTCTTTCCTTACCCCACCTTGTGCCAAGCAGTCCTAACAGCACCTTTGCACCTGCTGCCTACACACCTTCTCTCCACAATCCAGTCATACCCTGGTGTACAGTGGCATACCCCAAGACATGCATTACTGGCATCAAATGGCACTCTATATCCTGCCCCAGTTTAAGCAACCTGGTATCCTGTCACACACATTCCACACACCCTTCCCCAATTCAATTACTCTTGTCATCCAGTGGCATCTTTCACACACTGTCTACCTTAACCCAACCATTCCTAGCATCCAGTTGCATCTTACATCCTGCCCCAGTTTAAGCACCCCAGATTTCCATTGGCATCCCCACACACATACATTTGAAATAAAAGATAAAAGACAGAATGGGAACTGGGTGAGAGAGGGTATACTATTAGCACCAGGAAGCCTGATAGAATGGGGGATTGGGTGATGGAGGGGGGTACCACTGGCACCAGTGATATTGATAAAATGGGGACTGGATGAAGAACAGGAGTTGCAGCTAGCACCAGCACCAGGGAGATTGATAGAATGGGCATTGGATTGGGGGCGGGGGGGAGGATCTCTAGATTACTAGGGATTATTAATGGTGGCCAGGTGAGGGAGGAGGAATTTTTTTTCATCAGGCATTAGTGCTGTTGGGAGGGTTGTTGTGCACCACTGTGCCCATAGTTAAAAGTAAAGTTTTGGAAGCATTAATTAGCTCTGCTACACCTGCCTTTTAGTGCTTCCAAAACCCTTTCAATATAACACTTCATCCTGTATGCAAGAGGTTTCACTCATTTGTATGGCGACAGTGGTGTATTTAGCGTGATGGTGATAACCACATAGCACCACTGTGGGGCTCACAGAATACTGCAGTGGCTGCAGTAACGAGCCATTCACTGCGTAATATCCAGTTCATGCAGCGCTACTGCTGTTAGTGCAACACTAAGTGTCTGGATATGGAACCAATGTGTTTAAAGTTGTTTAATTGTCATAACCTGGTGTGGTGCCCCAGAGTTGGTGTCCCCTGGTGCCCTACAGAAAAGGGGCATCCAAGTTCTCCTTGAGCAGCAGTATAGCAGGCCTGAGGGGTACGGGTTAAAAAAAGGATGCCCCAGTATATGCCCAGGTGCCCCAGCACAACTCCCAGAATGGTGCCCCAAATGTCTGGTAAAGCCTAGGTGCCCCAGTGTCTCCAGAAAAGCAAGGTGCCCCTGGAAAGTAGGATAAAGTGGCACAGATGGGGAGAGTTACACAGTTATGGGGCACCTCATAAAAAATAAGCTGCCTGCCATTTAAAACTTTGTTTTAGTTATCAGGGTTTTTTCCCTCTGACAGTTTTTCCCACCCCTAGAGTGACATAAGCCAAGTGCTAAGTTTTCAAAATGCCAGCTCTTGCTGGTCATTTGTTTGCCCCCCCCCCCACATGGCCAGGAACTGGGAGTTCCAGATGTTGGGTGGCTACTAAAGGAAGTGGCTTGGCAGGAACAGGGAGAGAGTTGGTCATCACATGCTAGGAAGAACAACAGAGCCCAGTGACCAACTGGCCAATGACAGTAGGAGGGACTTACTTCAGGCTTCTGGGGTCTATCCCTGTGTCCTGGCCAGTCCGGTGATGAGAAGCAGCTCAGCGGTGGTGATCGTGGCAGCAGAAGATGTCTGGTTGAATGAGGTAGAGTCACAGTTGAGAGGAGCAGTGGTCGCAGTGTGAGCTCAGTACAGCCCTGCTTTTTATTTTATTTATTTAAAAGTTAACTATGTTTTCACTCATCATCAGTGTTCAAATGCAGAGACACAGTGGTGACAGAAAGAGCAGCCAGAGAGAAGCTGCAGCAGTGAGAGGCAGGTGGACAGTGAGTGTCGGTGTCTGGGGTAAAGCAAATGAGGCCAGCACCAGGACCTCTCACAGTGGACTTCCCCCAGTGTCTCCCTCCACAACATCCTGAAAGCACCCAGATTGGGTGGTGAGTTGGCAGCAGCAACAGCGAGGCAGGTGCAGACCACCAGGTATGTTGAACACACTTTTCTTTTTTATTTTAAAAATAAAAGGGCACTGCAGGCAGTGGCTGAGGCTGCTGAGGGGAAGAGTAAGGTCCTGGAGTAAAGTGTGCCCAAGAAGCAGAGTAGAGGCCAAAGAGGACAGGGCAAAGCCCCAGCAAAGGACTGCCAGGTGGGTAGAGATAGGAACAATGCCCTAATGGCTGAAACACCCAGTGTTGATGGAACAAAATGGGGCAGGACAGGCCCCAATCTAAGAAAGGAAATGCCCAGGGTGGATGGAACACAAAAAGAGGCAGGCAGGCCCCAAGTAAATTGAGAAATGCCCAAAGGGGTGGGAACAAGGGGCAGGCAGGCCATGCTTAAATAAGGAAATGTCAGTAGGACAAGAAAGCCCGCAGCAGTTAAAGCCATGTCCAGGAGGGGCAGAAATAATGAGAAAGGGGCAGATCAAAGGCCCCCAGTAAGTAAGTGTCAGGTGGGCAGGAAATGGGGCAGGGCAGGCCCCAGTGGTAATCAGCCAGCAGCAAGGCTTGTAGCCCACATCAGAGCTTAGTAGCCCAATTACAGAATCCAGTAGCCCAGAACAAGTGGGCTAGTGACAGATACTGTACTGTGCTCCAGCCAGGAGCAGAAAGGGAAATGAAGCCAGGTTACCAAATAGCAGCATAGCAGCCACAGGGCCCAGCACACAGGCCCATAAGAGAATAGCCCCAGAGCATAGATGGCTCTAGTACATATGGTGTATTCAAATATGCCAATTGCAAGTTTGTCCGATGAAGGGAGCCAACAGCTGGAGCCATGGTACAGGCTGCAAGAGGCTGACAGTCCCAGGTTTGCATAATGTACAAAAGATACTGCCACCCTGTTGTGTTAAAGTGTTGTAAAAGTGTTTAACTGATCCCAAGCCCTCTAGCAAGAGAGAGACAGTTAGCATGGGACCCCTTACACACAGGTATTTGACCCAAAGCCAAAAGGGCAGGACTGCTGTTGCACTTACAGTTTAAGTGTGTACCTGTGGGAGGGAGGGCATAGCCCGTGGTCCATACTTTACCATGGAATGTCCCAGCCATTTACAGGCTGAGTTCAGCCTCACAGCTGAGGCAAAGCCATCCCAGCCATTTGGTTCTGGTTTCCCCAACATGAATCTGCCTATTACCTCTATGCCTTATACAAAACTGTTTACAGCTACAATTTAAAGAGACAGTGCACCTGATTCAGGCTGACTATGTGAAATACAGTATATTTCAAAGACTGTCCTGTGTTTTTGTGGCCCTGTGGTTGAACTGCATGAACTTTTGTGTGCTCATTTGCATAACAAATTGTCTGAACTTTTGCGTACCCCATTTGCTACAAATTGCTCAAACATTTTGTTCCACTACACAAGGAATCTACCTATACAAGCTGGGCTCCCCAGCCCTTGACTAAGCCCACACCACCCTAAAAGGTGTTTAATCCTGAACTGTGTTAAAGACTGGCTGTTATTCAAAGAGGAAATAATGACACAAAGACTGAATGCTTTAATTTAAATAACCATAATCACCACCACTAATGCTTCAAAAAGGCCCTTTATTGAACTGCCACCCCAGTCTGTGGGTGGTGCACCATGTTTCCCAGCCCTGTTGTTCCGGACCAGCTTCTTACATGACAGTTCCTCCAAGAGGTCCCACATCATCCTCTACGACCTCCATCCCAGCAACCCAAGTGGTGTCTGAAAGGCTGACAACTTTCTTCAGTTTCTTCTGCTTCTGTCTCCTTCCATGATGGTGACCCATTCTAGTGGTCCATAGTATGACCTTCAGGTGAGGACCTTCTCTGCCTCCATTGTGTCCTGTTTCTTTAGCGCAGGAGGGGTAATGTGTACTGATGGTCTACAACAAGCCTGAAAAATGTTTTCTTTCTTTCCACAGCTTGCGCATTCCTCCTGGAGATGGAATTGTCCCGGTAGTCCAAGGGTTCTCTCGACCAGACTTTCCCCTGTGTTGAACACCCCCAGTGGTGAGTGAACTCTAAAATGGACTGCAATGTTTGTATTAATACTGTGCTTCCATTTAGAGTGCTGAGGACAAATCTAGTAGTGTTAATTTATTTAGCGTATGTTATACATTTTAGAGCTATTTTATTTACATAAAAAAACTTTAGTATAGATGTTGTTATTTTGGAATTGTTTAATAAAATCTTTGTTGCATTCAATTCAGCTTTATGCCTTTCTTATAAGTTACGGTTAGTGGCAATTGGTCTGGTTTCCTATCCCTTAAAAACCCAGACTCCCGCTGGCTAGGTGTCACAAAAAAATCCACCTCTCAATGGTTGACATAGTCAGAATTTACTTTTCCCTCCAAGTTATAACTGGGTGACCTGGTTCCCCAACCTGATTCATTAAAGTTTGGTTGGGCTGTTTTAGTAGCAGCCACCTCCTGCAAAACCTGGCATCGTCAGAATTTGCTTTCCCTTCCAAGTTATAACCAGATGACCTGCACCTCTGACCAGAGCCATTAAAGTTTGGTTGGGCTGTTTGGATACTGACCACCTCCTACACTGGTACATGTATGGCTTCAAGTAAAGATCAAGCTTATTGATTGATCTCACACACTATAATGGGGAAGGCTGTGGATGCTGGCCCTCAGACTAGCTATGTAAATGTATGTGTTTGTAGGGGGTCTTCCCTCTAAATGTTCAAGCATTTCTGCTGTAGTGGTACTCAGACTGTAATGTTCCGGGTGTGGTAACATCTTTTCCTTGTAATTTCTCTGTAAAGCAACTATTACAACCACAAAGTCAAGTCACTTAAAGGGAATCTGTATGTTTCCTAATGAAATTATTGTAAAGGTTGCTATGAGGATCTAGTATGTTAATTGCAGGGTTATAGTTAGAAATTGTTTTCAGTAAGACAGAAAAATGCTTTTAAAATAGGGATGTGGAAGTATCTTTGTGGACAGGAAGGGTGTTGTGATGATGTCACTGCCTCACCAGTGCTAACAGTGTGCTGTATAGCAGGTGAGAACAGTTTCAACTGTGCTGTCAGGGATTCTATAATGGAGTAATGGATAGCAAGTGTGTGTTATGAATATTTTTTTCACACCCGAGCTGTGTGATGAGTCATAAACCTCGAGAGCGAAGCTTGAGAGGTTTGTGTAGTCATCACATACCGAGGGTATAAAAAAATATTCATAGGCATACACTTGCCTATCTTTTATTTTTTATAATTGCTGGTGCAAAATCTTAACCAGCATTTTTGTTGTATGAAAAATAATACTGTTTTTTTGCAGAACTTGTTTAATTGAGAAGGAGTAAAAGATTTCTTAACATTTAGCAAACTGTTATAGAAAGGTTGAAATTGTAAATGTTGAGGAACTGGTTTAACGGTTCTGTTTGCAGTGCTCCGAGAAGAAAGTGTTGCTGTGCCGATGAAGATCTTCCAGTTGCCGTGGTAACCAAAGAAAAGGAAAAAAAACTGTAAGGGAGTGTGTTGAAACTGGGCAGTTTAATAGTGTTTTGTGATCTGTAAAATAAAAAAACTGCAGACTTTTTGAGAGTGACAGTTGCGCTGAAGCTCACACTGGTAAGCAGAAGGACTTTGCAGAGGGAAAGTGTTTGCCTTACCATCTCGAGCGCATACTACCGCTCCAGAAATGTGAGAGTGACTGTGACATTTTGAAACACCGTAAAAACTCAATTTCAGGTTGTTACAGCATTTTTACTGTGCCTGAATTCAGTTTATTAAAGGGGATCACCAGTAATTATATTATATTCTGAGGAACACCCAGGATTTTATGTTTGGCAGAGTGCAAGAAAAGAATCCAGTGCTTCTCTTCATGATAGAACAGGATCCCTGTCTGTAGCAGCAGTTTGTTTTAACCAGCTTCAGGTATCATATTTGAAATTAAAATGAGCAATGTCGACTTTCAGAAATGTCAAATGTTTATCATTTTTTGGTGACAAACAAGATCTTGTGTCAGTAATAACATTACCAGCTGAACTAAACAATAATTCAGATTAAATGTTACTAATTTGTATCAAAGCATGCCACATATTTTGTTTGGTTTCCAGTATTTCAAAGGATCTGCATTCCAACCAATATTGGGTTCTGCCAGGTACAGCTCAACAATCGTCTGTGTTGAGGAAGTGTTAGAAGAAGTGGATGAAAAAATTCCAATAACATCTTGCAAGTGACTCTAGAGACCTGAAGCTGAACTGTGCAATTGTGAGACACTGCTATTTTTTGATGGTGATAAAGAAGAAGGCCATGGTGCAGTGGGCAAAGATGAGGAAGAAGAGGATAAAACTACTGGAACACCAGAGCAGAGCAGCCTGATGCTGTGCTGTGTTGTGAAGAAGATTGTTCTGAATCAGATTCTGTACTCTGTTATCCATGGTGTAGTACCCCTGATTGTACCCCCACCTCACAGACAGCAACACATATGTAGGTATATGTACTACCCTTAGGGCGGGGACACTTATCATACAAGCATAAGTATCAGGATCTGTGTTCTACTGTATTTTATTAATGTGTATTATGCTTTATTATGTTTCACCAAATGTATCTCAGTCCTTGGAGATGCTTTCCACTATATTTATATTGTATAATTATAAGTTAAGCAACAGTGCCACCCTTAGTGCTTGTGCATCACTGTAACTACAAGTGACCTTGGGCTTCACATGCTAGCCCATTGTACTCAGCTATCTTTGCTAGCTAAGCAACTTCTCATGTTAGTTAGGATGGTTACTCATTCCTCCTGCTACTGTCCAATTGTACACTTTTTATGTATCTTTTTTTTATAGCAACCATGGTAATTATCAGGGTATAAGACCCCTTGTAGCATGTAGCTTCTCTGAGACTAAATACTACACCTATGTAGGTAAGGAAAACTGGAAGCTTTCCCAGTGTATTCACTGTTGGTAGTAAGCCTGCATTATTATTATTTACCTGTAATAAATTACCTTTATTACACATGCACCACTTGTCTGTTGTCTCTTCCTTTGTGCTATTCCAACAAGAACCTGAGGAAGGTCATTTTATTACCCAGCTACATTTGGAGACTGTATGCAGGTTGTAAGGTACAATTGAAGATTCCATTCAATTAATTTTGAATGTCGAGTAGTGTTGTGCAACTTTTGCCTACTGGGACCTACTCATGATTACAGTTGTAGTGATTCTGATGGACACACTCCGTCTTGGTCTCAGGCATGGCAGACCCACACTGAACCTCTTTACACTCCCTCTGCAAGTGACAGCTTGCCACCTTGGCCTCACCGTTCACCCACCAGGGACCGGAAAGTGGTTGGTGATGGCACCAAGGATTTTGTCCAATTTTTCCAACTGCTTCTTTGTTTGTCTACCCCTTATTTGTCATGCCTGAACTTTGCACTGAACTGAAACTCAACGTCTCAAACTACCTCACATTCCATGGCGGTGAATGGGTGAACAGATTTCACACTGGATGCAAAATCTGCAGACAATCTATTGCTCCTAATATCCGAGTCCTACTTAGAGTCCAAAAACACAACCGAGAAATACTACCATAAAAGTCTTTTGGTTGCGGCTCTGTATACCACTGTCGAGGGTCTCACAGCGAGGTGTGCCTCCCTTGAACTTCAAAATGCGTCTCTAAAAAAGAGATGGGCTTGCAGGCATTGGAGTTACAGAAGAAGCAACAGAAACTAGTGGAGGAGACACAGTCACTTCGCGATGCCAATAACAGACTGCTGCACTGTACTGCTCAAGACTCTGAGTGTGAAATTTGCATGTTGAGAGATGATTGTGAAAGGTTGAAATGTGATAAGAAACAGCGTATTTGAATGATATTTTGAGCGATACGAACAAAGGTTTGAGAGAGGAGAATGCTGAGTTGAAAGAGGAGTATCAGAGGTTGAATCGTGAGTTAGACAAAGAAATTAGTGAAAATGTCAAATTGGGTGCCACGTACAGAGTGTTGCAGCATGAGGTTGAAAAAGGTATTGAGCAGGGCACTGCAAGAGTTTGTCATAAGAAGTGTACAGAAAAGATGGTGAAGTTGAGTCATCAACTGGAAGTTCTTGCTGGCCATGTTAAGGCCATGAATGGGTTTCAGTATACGCCCACTGAGACTGTGTCATCCAGCGATGACAACTCTGTCTATGATGATGAGGCATGCCATGTCCCCCACAAGTACAACCCCCGTCATGGTGTAACTGCGGCCAACCAATCACAAGATGGCGCCCACATCGGCATGCACTCTGCATCACCACGTCTACACAAACATGGTGGAAGCCACGTACACCACCAAGATGGTGGCCCCCATGACCCAGGCGGAGGGCCTGTATTCTGTAATGTGCTCCCCCTTGCTCCTCTCAACAGAGGAGACACAGCGGAGGTTTGTAACTTAATTCAAGAGGCCCTTAGTAACATCACGGTACCAGAAGACCAAAGAAGAGCCATCCGGGACCAGATTGACAGAATGTTCAAAGAAACTGTCACCCAAGACCATGCATACAAGGCAATCACTGATGCAGCAGCGGAAGCTGCTCTTCGCGGCACCATGGAATGCATTGAATTGAATGCAACCCTGACTCCGCATACCTCCAATCCCTTGCAAATCATTCACTCTGTCCAGCAAATTGCCCAAAGTATCAGACAAATGGACCCAACTGACAATCTTAGTTGCCATTTGGAGAATGTGCACTCCCTCTGCGAGAAGCTTTCTCTTCAAATCAAGTACCAGATTGACCCTACCCTCTGGTCCAAACTCCCAGAGACTGTATGCAACTCCAACACCCTTGTCTACGACAATATTGCTGTGGCCCTCATTGCCGCCAACTCCCCGGGTGTTGTAGGAGCTCGCTTGGCCTACAAGGTTAAGCAGAATGTGAAGGAAAGCCCTGCGGCCTACCACCAAAGGCTATGGCTCGCATACTACACAGGCAAGGGTCTAGCAGGAGAACTTGCAGACCGAAACCAGATTGAGTACAAGGATTTGTACATCCGGAACATGACTCTGGCTTTGCAGGAAAAGGTTGAACTTAATGTTTATACAAATACTGATTCTTTTACCAACATTCTTATGAAAATGGAGCATGCTTATCAGGTATACTTCCATAATCTTACTTCCAGTAAAACCAACAAGGCTGCCACGATACAAGTTCCGGTAGCATAGGTGGTTGACACGCCTACCCACTACACCATGGAAGGCAATAACCAGAAGAATGATGTCCCTTCTGATGACAAGCAGTCACACAAGTGGGGGGGGCAGAACTATAAGAACAACAGGAACAGAGACAACAGCAACTGGAAAAACCCAAATGCCCAATTTGATGACCGGAACCACTATGGTCCTAGCTATCGAAGTCTAAAAGATGTAAACAAGACCCTCCACAAACTGCTGAAGGAGATCCATGCTGAGAGAGTGGCTAAGCCTACACATACTGTAGCAGCTCTCGCCCCAGCTGCTGGACAACCATGCAGTCAGGGGAATCCTTTCCTGCCTTCAGCTACTGAACAAATGAATAGCTGAGGGAAAAACCCTTTCATGGCACCAATTACTGGCCAGGCCGATGCAATGACCAAGGAGGAACCATCCGTGCAGGCCACTGTCATGCTTGTGATGTCACAGGTGCATTTGTACCTGTGAAAGACAAACAGGAGGACTTGAAAGATCCTGTGGGCCTTCAATTCCAGGAACAGGATGATGATGACGATTCTGGAAATGCAGATTGACAATTATAGTCCTCAGTCCAGATTGTGAGTGACTTGATTGTTGACACAAATGGATGGCCTTGTGTAAAGGCCACAGTCAGGGGCTACCAACTTACAATGCTTCTGGATACAAGAGCAGCCATGTCTGTCCTCCATGATGAGGACCCAGTCTCATCTGACTGGTCTACTGGCTGGAAGACCAGTGCTCAGGGTGTGGATGATACCCAGCTACACACCTACCAATCTGTTCTCCTACCTGTGGTGATAGGCCACCTCAGAACTTAACATAGAAACATAAAAGTTGACGGCAGATAAGGATCACAAGGCCCATCCAGTCTGCCCATTTCTTTTTCTACCTTATAAATGTGCCATCGGCTTTTGCTCTGTCAATGGTCTATCTATTCATACTCATCTGTATTGCTCCCTTATGCCTATCCCATGCCTGTTTGAAGCCCTGCACTGTGTTCATATCCACCACTTCCTGAGGTAGGCTGTTCCGCATCCACCACCCTTTCTGTGAAAAGAACTTCCTCACATTACACCTTAATCAGCCTCCTCTAATTTCATGCTGTGTGTCCTATTGTCCTGCTATTTTTCTTATATTGAAACATGTTAGACTCTTTTCACCTTGTTAATGCCCTTAAGGTGTTTGAATGTTCGATCATATCACTCTCTCCTCCTTTGCTCTAGGGTATACATATTGAGCTCAGTTAATCTGTCCTCACGTGTTTTCTGATGCAGTCCCTGCACCATTTTGGTTGCCCTTCTCTGGACTGCCTCAATTTGGCTAATGTCCTTGTGAAGGCGTGGCCTCCAGTACTGCACGCAGTACTCCAGATGGGGCCTAACCAGTGTCTTGAAATGAGGGATTATAACCTCCCTCTTCTGACTTGTGATACCCCTACTAATACACCCTAACATCCCCCTAGCCTTATCTACTGCTTTAGTGGTCTGCTTGGATGATTTCAGGTCATCGGTGATGATGATGCTCAAGTCTCTTTCTTCCCTTGTGACAGCCAGCAATTCCTCTCTCAGCCTATAGGTGACTTTAGGGTTTCTATTCCCTATGTGCATGATTTTGTACTTCTTTGCATTAAACCCCAGTTGCCACTCTTCCGACCATTTTGCTAGTTTATCCAGATCTCTTCTCATTCTGCCCACCCCATCTGGATCATCTACTCTGTTGCAGATCTTGGTGTCATCTGCAAACAGACAAACCTTACCTCTCAGTCCATCTGTAATGTCACTGATGAAGATATTGAAGAAGACTGGCCCCAGGACTGATCCCTGAGGTACCCCACTTGTGACTTGCATCTCTTCTGACTGTATACCATTTACCACCACTCTCTGTTTTCTGCCCATCAACCAGTTTGCTACCAGGTGACCAACTTCTGTCCCACCCCAAGCCTACCCAGCTTATTAATCAATCTTCCATGTGGAACAGTATCGAAAGCTTTGCTGAAGTCAAGGTAGGTGACATCAACTGTTCCCCCTTTGTCCACCACTCTGGTTACCCAGTCAAAGAAATCTATGAGATTAGTTTAACAGGACCTTCCTTTTGTAAACCCATGCTGTCTTGGATCCTGTGCTCCTATGGATTCCAGGTGTCGCACTAGTCTTTCCTTAAGGACTGCCTCCATAATCTTGCTCACTACTGAGGTAAGACTGACTGGTCTGTAGTTCCCTGCCTCCTCCCTGCTACCACTCTTGTGGAGCGGGATCACGTGAGCCCTTCTCCAGTATTCTGGGACCTCTCCTGTACTCAGAGACTTACTAAACAGCTCTGATAATGGCTCTGCTAGTTCCACCCTTAGCTCTTTTAGTACCCTGGGATGTATGCCATCAGGTCCCATTGCCTTGTCCGCCCTGAGCTTATTGAGTTCTTGTAGAACCTTTTCTTTTGTGAAGGGACTACTGCTCACCTCTCTCCCCCCTGTGTCCATGGTGCTGAGCTGTGGGCCCTGCCCTACCTTCTCTTCAGTAAATACTGAGCAGAAGTATCTATTTAGGATAGAGGCTTTTACATGGTCCTCCTCCTCACACACACCCTTATCTCCTTTGATCTTAGCAATATCCTCTTTGGTCTTTCTCCTTTCACTAATGTATCTATAGAAAGTCTTATCACCTTCTTTTACTGTCTGTGCTAGTGTTTCCTCAATTTGGGCCTTTGCCTGCCTTACTGCCTTCCCTGCTTCCCTTAGGGAAGTTTGGTATGCCTCTCTATCTTCATACAACTGTGTTCCCTTACATTTCCTGAAGGCCAGCCTTTTGGCTCTGACCTTTTCTGCTACTGTTTTTGAGAACTAAGTGGTTTCCTTCTTCTTTTGCACTTCCTTTTCTCTGTAATGCAATGGGATGTTGCTTCAAGTATTGCATCCTTAAAGCTTGCCCACTTTGCCTGTACCCCCTCTCCTGAATTTCTTTTTGCCAGGGCTAGCTTAACTCTGCTGGCCATCTTATCAAAGCCAGTTCCTCTGAAGTCCCATAGTTTTGCCTTGGAATGGGATGATTTAGTTGGAGTGGCTAAACTGAACTATACCATGTGATGGTATCTGGCCCCCAGGTGACCTTCTACGTGGAGATTTGTGATCCTTTCCCTGTTAGTCAGTACTAGATCTAGGATAGCCCTGTCTCTTGAGGGTTGTTGTACCAGTTGTTTGAGTCCCTCCCCCTGCTGGAAATCCACCATGTGTCTAGTTCTGGCAGATGTTCCTGCTGATATTGACCAATCTGTATCCGGCATGTTGAAGTCTACCATTATCAGAACCTCCTTTTAGCTGTCATGATTTGTATATCTTCAAACAGTAATGTGTCTATATCCTCCCCCTGGTCTGGGGGCCTGTAGACAACCCCAGTTCTTATGGCTGTCCCACTTCCTGTTTCCAGGGTGATCCACGGTTCTTCTGGCTCCTTATGTGTATTCTGAATTTCTGTAGCTTTGATATTTTCATTGACATACAGGGCCACTCCCCCCCCCTTTTGCAATTTGGTCTCTTCTGAACAGTACATAGCCAGGTACTGAAGTCTCCCAAGTGTGGTTACTGGTAAACCACATTTCACTAATTGCTACTATGTCCAGTTTAGCCTCTGTCATTATTGCCTGCAGGTCTGTGATCTTGTTTCCCAGACTGCGAGCATTTGAGTACATGATTTTCCATTGGTCAGATTTCGGTGTGTTAGTTGTTCGGTGATGTCTGGAGTTTCCCCTGTGCATTGTATGGGGAGCTGGATCTTTTTCCTTACCTGGTGATGCACATGAACTGCAAACATGCTGAACTCCTGTTTGACCACTAGCTGAGGTGGGAGGGGTGTTCTTCCCATTCAACGTATGGGGTGCTGCACCCCTCTCCCCATTTGCTAGTTTAAATGTTCTGTAAAGATGTCAAACTTCTGCCCCAATGCACTGACTCCCTTCTTAGTCAGATGCAGTCCATCAAATTTAAAGAACTTTCGCTCCCAAAACTGTTGCCAGTTCCCTACAAATTTTTTTTCATTTAAAGTTTATTAGTAATTTGTAATTATAAATGACAGATATACTTGTACAAGGTTCTTTACACATTAGCAGTACACATCAAATTGAATCTGTACACCACTTCCTCTCCTCCCACATCTAGATACCCAACCCTGTAATACATCATCATTCTATACCCATTCCCTATATCCATACAGCACAGACAAATCGATAAAGGTAAAACACAATGGGTGCAATGACCACTACAGCAAGAACCTTTATATAAAGTATAAGGCGTACAAGGGGTCCCATATTTTCTTAAATCTCCCTAATCTATTATTTAAACTTGTTATTGCCTTTTCTGTTCTAAAGTTCACAAGAAGTTCAGTTAACCATTCTCCATAAGTAATTTCAGTTTGGTCTGTCCAATGCCTTAGTACTATTTTCTTAAGTGACATGGATATCAGGGTCATATAGTATTTCCTGTTAGGAAACCTAATACTTGAAAAGTCACCTAAAATACATATTTTGGGTTTGAAGAGTCCATTAAGTCCCAGAATGGGGTCAGTTTTGTGTTGGATGGTAGTCCAAAGAGGAATTATTTTCGGACAAGTCCAGAAGATATGATATAAAGTGCCCTCTTGTTTGGAGCATCTCACACATAAGGATGAGGATGTCAATCCAAACTTTGTCATTTTTTCTTGGGAAAAATATAAATTATGTAAAATATGCATCTGCATTAACCTTAGTCTGTCTTGGGTTACAAATTTATGACAGTTAAACCAGAGGTCAGCCCAGTTTATGTCATGACCAGGAAAATAAGTAGACCAATACTGAGTTGGACTGAAACAATCTGGGTATAGCCAATCAAACAATGAGCCATATATATTGGAGACTGCTTTCGGCTGTCCCACCAATTGTGACATTTCTTTTGATAGGGAGGGGCATCTGATCAAGTCCGGCTTCTGCCCAAAAACTTTTATTAATAGGTGCCTCATTTGGATGATTCTAAAAAAATATTTGTTTGGGATCTTGAACTTGTGCTTAATACTTTGGCCTGATAGCCAAGTCTCATCATCTCCTATAAAATTATATATTGGTATACCCTTTAGTTGTAGTAACCAGTTTGAGGGGAAAATTTTTTCATCTATCTTGAAATTAGGGTTTCCGAATAGGGGTTGATGTAGGTCCCTCTTGTTGTTGTATTTAAGAAAGCGACAAAGTTGGGTGTGGACCCTAATTGACAATGCTATGGGAGTGTGTTTTAATCTGCTGGGAAGAAGGTTCTCCTTGATATGGAAGAGAGCTTCCGGGTCTAGCCCGCAGGCACGAATCTGGGTCAGCTCTATTTTGAGCCAAGACGGGATGTGGTGTGTAATTTTGGGTAAGAGCCATCTCAGATATTTATTAATATGACTAGCCCAGAAGTAGAGCCCAAGATGAGGCAGGCACAAACCTCCTCTCAGCTTTGGTGCCCTTAATTTATGAAACGCGATCCTAGGAATCTTGTTAGACTAGATAAATTTTACAAAGGGACTATGTACCTTCTTAAACCACGATAAAGGAAGCCAGGTATTAAGCAAAGAAAGGGATAAAAAAGCCATGGGAATACATTAATTTTAAGTAAATTAACTCTCCCCCAGATGGAGAGTGGGAGGGAGGCCCATCTGTTGAGATCTTAGGTTATCACATGAAGCAGAGAGTCTAAGTTCAATTTAATAGTACGTCCCAAATGTTTGGATAGCTCTATACCCAAATACCTTAGAGAGTCCTGTTTCCAGGTGAGCCCTAGTTTCAAAATGTCCACTTTGAAGTTTATGGTTAAGGGGGAAGACAATTGTTTTGTTTACATTTAATTTGTAGTTGGAGACTAGGCTAAAGGATTTTATAATATTTAACATTAGGAAATAGAAGAAACGGGATTAGCTACTTGAAGAATACAAATTTGTGTCCTTTTTCCTGGCACCAGCCCTTGAGCCACATGTTTAGCTCCCCTATCTCCCCTTCTGTGACCTTCTGTCCATCTGCCCCCCCCAGACTGGCAGGATCTCAGAGGAGATGCCAGATGAAATGGATGATAGTTTGTCATCCAGCCTGGTCAGGTGTTCCTTGGTCTCCACAACTGACTGGCTGGTGAGATCATTAGTCCCTATGTGTACCAGGACGTCAATGTTTTCCCCTGCTTCCTGAACAATTTTAGCAATGTGGTCAGTGTCTCTCCATGCTGATGTACCAGGGAGACATCTGACCATTACCCCTGGCTGGAGATAGGTATCAACTCCCTGAATCATGGAGTCTCCTATGATCAGAAGTTTTTTTGGATTTCCTTTTTGCTTTTTTGTTTTGGTTCCTGTTTTGGGTGAGTTTTGTTGTGCTAGCTCCTGTGCTGCAGTGTACTGCTCTGCAGTGTCCTCTGCCCCTTTGTTTGATTTCAGAGATAGAAGCAGATACCTGTTTGTAGTTTTGATATGGTTTGTGAAGGTAATATGTTGGAGAGCACCAAGTGATGGGGCACTGATTTGTCCCTTCTAACCACCTGCCAACCTCCCAGACCAACTACCCTCTGCAGTTGAGGTGCTTCTCTTGGATGTTGGGGAAAAGCGGGTTGTTCTTATAATATATTTCCTCTTGAATATGAAATTTGAGGTGCACAATCTCTGCCCATGCTGCCTAGAGCTGAGCCCTAAGATCTCCAATGGCCCAGCATGTACGACAGTGTGCTAAATCCTGTAAAACTGCCCTTCTGAAAAGTGTTCTGCAGTACCTATTTTGGAGAAAAGTGTATGTGCCCCCAGTTTAGGAGACCATAATATAGTTAAGTGTGTATTCTCTACAATTAAAAATTCTATTCCCATAAAATCAGTATCACAAATATCTAAAAGATGTTATTCAAAATGTAATAGTTTATCATTTAGAAAGTATTTTCAGGGACTCCCTTAGTATAGGATTTTTCTTATCCCAGATTTCAATGAGGCTGTATTGGAATTTACAACAATGTTTATTAATGCTTGTGATAAATTTGCTCCATATAAAAAAGTAAATCATAGGAAAAAAACATTTACCATGGCTAACTGTAAAAATAAAGAAAATGATTAGGATTAGAAATCATTATTGGAAAAAAGCAAATAAAACATTAAACAGTGAAATTTGGGAACCATACAAAAGGTTAAGGAATCAAGTAATACAGGAAATCAAAAGCTCATTATTATAAACAGCGGATTAAAGAATCAACAAATCCAGGTGCTTATTGGTCTGTTACAAAAAATCTTATGAATCCAAATAGTAAACAAAGTGAAATAAAATTGAGTCAGAATGGAAAAGTGTTTGAAACAAATAAAGCTGTGGAAATTTTGAATGATTATTTCATAAATCTCCCCGATCTGAAATTAGATTTCATAACTAAAACTAATACCTTGAATGAAGTAAAGGGTGAGAGTCCCCAAGATGAGAAAGAACCCAAATTCAGGTTTAAGAGAGTGATAAACAAAGAAGTTCTAAAAAACATAAATAGATTTAAAATAAATAAAGCAAGTGGCCCAGATAGAATAGATAATAAATTATTAAAAGAGGCTGCTATGGAATTGTCACCTATACTAAGGGACATTTTTAACTGGAGTCTAAGAGAGGGACAGTTTCCCTCTAGTTGGAAATTAGCCAAAGTGATATCAATAGATAAGGGAGGAGATCCAAAGGATGTTTCAAATTACTGTCCAATAGCCTTGTTGTCCACAGTATCCAAGTTATCTGAAAAAATTGTCCATGATCAGTTAATGGACTACTTGGAAAAATATAATAAATTGACTCAACAACAGTATGGTTTTAGGCAGGGAAGGTCCACGGCTACCGCACTCACTGACTTTTTGGATCTTATAGCAACCCCTCTTGGGGAAGCGAAGTCTGTGGGTGTGGTATACGTGGACCTATCTAAAGCATTTGATTTAGTAAACCATAATATTTTGATAACCTCATTATGAAAATAGGGGTGGAGGAAGAAACCTGTAATTGGTTTATATCACACCTTGATAAAAGATCACAATTTGTTGTCCTAAATGGACATGAGTCAAGAACAGACTATGTAACAAGAGGGGTTCCCCAGGGATATATCCTGGGCCCCCTCCTGTTCATAGTCTATTTAAATGACTTACCAAAGAAAATTGGACATTCAAAAATTTGTCTATACGCAGTCTATATGGTTTTAGTAGCAGAGGGAAAAACTATAAGTGAAGTAGAACTAAACTTACAGAGTGACTTTAGCATCATGCAAGGTTACTTTTCATTTCTGGATTTATTAGTTAATAGTAAAAAGACACAGGTTATGTCATTTGCATTGGACTTAAAGGGAATTTCAAAATTAAATATAAAGACACAAGAGGGTAAGTTTTTAGAACAAACTGAAACATATAAATATTTAGGGGTACATATAGATCAATGTCTTACTTTCCAATATCATATAACAAATTTAATAAAGAAAACACATGTTAAGATTGGAGCTATGAGACAAATATTAAATTGTATGTCGAGAGAAACAAGACTGATTATGATCAATCAATTATAATGCCGGTTATTGACTATGGAAGTCATATTTACAGACATACAGCAAGAAAACATTTTAATAACTTGGATACACTTTATAATAAGCTTGCAAGATGTGTGTTAAGGTGTGATTTTAAAACTCATCATTGGTCTATGTATATGGATTTGGGTTGGATTCCATTAGACTTACGGGCTAGGGGAATCTGGCTAAATCAGGTTTGTAATATATTTAAAAATCAATCCTTCGATAACTTAAAAAACAAATTACAAAAACCAAAACATGGTATAAATTTAAGAAAAACTGGTGCCAGAGATTTAATAATACCAAAGTTAAAAAATCAATTTAGTGAAATGACCCTTCAATATCAAGTAGCTAAAAGTTGGAATTGTCTTCCTCCTTTTTTACGTGAACTAACAACTATTTATCATGTTTTTAAAAATGGCCTGAATCATGAACTTAGTTTTCGTTGTTATTGTAATAGGTGAAATTAATGTAAATCTAAAAATGTTAATATGCCTGTTATTGATGAGTTTGTAAACTTTGATGTATTGTTCTGTACTTTTCTGTAACCTGCATTGTTATAAATGTATAGTTGTAATAATTTTGCATAATGTAAACAGGTAAGCCTTGTGAACAGGGATTTTCAGAACCCTAATGGCTGTATCACTGTATAAATAAAATTTTACCATACCATACCATACCTGCAGTTAATGATATCCATTCCAGATAATATGCTGGGTTTATAACCTGGTCAGAGTAATTAGAAGGAAGAAAATGCAAGCAAAAGTTTGATTTTATGTTTTGTTTTTTGTTTTTGTATAACTTGTTATAACAAGTTAAATTACTAGTGCCCCTGTAAATGAGGTCACCATGTGGATACCCCACTGATCCACCCCTTCCTGCTTTGCCACAGGAAATGTCACAACTGTGCTGCCCTATAAAAGGAGTGTAGTGTGGAGTGGTTGGGGATGGGGTGGGTGGCTGGGCCCTTCCCCTGCTGAAAAAGAAGAACCATGGACGAAAGAAACAAGGAGGTTAGAGCAGAAACAGTCAGCAACAAATGCAGTAACCCTGAAAGCTTATCCTAATGATAGATAAAACTGTAAAACCTGTAAAGCACCACCTGTAATAATTTCACAGAAGATATACCCCGTAAGAAACACTTTGCTACAGAGAAAAATAAAGCAGTAACAGAAGATATACCTTGCAAAAGACAATTTGAATCAGAAGATTACAGCAGTAATCTGTTTGCACACACCTGTAGTCACACCTTGTAATAATGAAGCAGAATGTATACCCAGCAACAACAATTTGAATCAGAGAAAAATAAATCAATAAAATATTAGCAACAAACAGTAACAATCCCTGTGAGTACAACATAAAAACAACAACACACAGTAAATCTGCCTAGCCAAAAGAAGTCTTAATCCTTTCCCTTGCTCTGGTAAGGTTCTTTGCTCTGTCCTTTCAAGCAACCTAGAAGGAAAGAGCTCATGTGAAGCTAGGTGCCTTGGTCAGCAAACCTAGTCTTTCACCTCCAAGGTATCAACTAACCTGACCTTTTAACCCTTCTTTCTGTTGGAAGTTGTTGCCAGTTTGCCAGCTCCACCCCCCAGATACACACCTAATCCCCTGGAAGAGCTGTGGGAGGAAAGTAATTAGCTCCCTCAATGTGAGAAGGAGACTGCAACACCTCTGAGACAAAAAACATTTTCAGCAAAATAAATAAATAAATAAAATAGGGGCAAACAGTAATTTTGCTTAGCCTAATGATAACAAGTCACAAAAATGTAAGCACCACCTGTAATAATTTCACAGAAGATATACCCTGTAAGAAACACTTTGCTACAGAGAAAAATAAAGCAGTAACAGAAGATATACCTTGCAAAAGACAATTGGAATCAGAAGATTACAGCAGTAATCTGTTAGCACACACCTGTAGGCACACCTTGTAATAATGCAGCAGAAGGTAAACCCAGCAACAACAATTTAAATCAGAGAAAAATAAAGCAATAAAATGTTAGCAACAGACAGTAACAATCCCTGTGAGTACAAAATAAAAACAACACACAGTAAATCTGCCTAGCCAAAAGAAGTCTTAACCCTTTCCCTTGCTCTGGTAAGGTTCTTTGCTCTGTCCTTTTCAGCAACCTAGAAGGAAAGAGCTCATGTGAAGCTAGATGCCTTGGCCAGCAAACCTAGTCTTCCACTGATTTTATCTTTGACCTCATGATATTACGTCATCTTCTCAACATCTTGGGATTTGACTTTCTAGCACTACACAGCTGTGTAGTGGACCTAGCCAATAGGCTACTCTTACAGATCAAAGGACAATGTCATGCTGTCACCATTCCATACTCACACATGGTGGCAGCCATCTCTCATAACAAGGAGTATGACGTCATGGCTTTGTTCAAAAGTCATGATCTGTTTTCCGAGCTTGCACCTTTGCTGCAAAAACACCTTGACATGTTTGCCACCAACACGCATGACTGTGGAAGAGTGAACACCACCATTGAAATCACAGGACCCAACCCTGTGAGGCAGAAGCAGTACCATTTCCTGCTGAAGCCTTGCCATCACTGAGGGAGACCATCCAATCACTACTCCAACAAGGAGTGATTAGGAACTGTATCTCCACTGTCAATTTGCCTATTTGGCTTGTGAAAAAGCCAAATGGAGCATGGAGACTCACAACTGATTACAGAAAACTTAATCAAGCTACCTCCAGCTGTGCCCCAACAGTGGCATCAGCACCTGATGTGCTCATGCTGTTGACACCTGACAAAAAGTGGTTCACAGCTCTTGATATATCTAATGGGTTTTGGTCACTCCCATTAGCACAGGAAAGCCAATACAAATTTACTTTCACCTTTGATGGATGCCAGTACACCTGGACCTGTCTTCCCCAGGGCTTCCACAGTAGCCTTTCCCTCTTCCATCTCCACATGATGGAAGCACTGCAGGGGTTCTCCGCACCCCAGTGTATCCTGCAGTATGTGGACAACTTGCTTCTAGCAACCACCATGAAAGAAGATCATTTGGCCCTTCTAGATGAACTTTTGTCTCTCCTCAAGACAGCAGGCCTCAAGTGCAGCCCCTCTAAAGCACACTTGTGTGAAAGAAAAATTTTCCTTGCCCTACACATCACAGACCAAAGCAGAAGCCCCGCTGTCAAGAAGTTCCAGGGCTTGCAAGATCTGTCACTACGTACCAGCGTGGCAACACTCAGATGCTTTTTATGAATGGTAAACTACTCCAGGGATTTTATCCCTGACTTTGCCTTGAAGGCTGCTCCCTTGTATGAACTTCTGAAAAAGGATGTCCCATGGACATGGTGCCCCACTCATACTGAAGCTGTAACACAGCTCAAGCAGGCCTTGGCCTCAGCCCCAGCATTGATCAATCCTAACCCAAATCTCCCATTCCATTTGGAAACTACCACCTCTGATGTGGCCATGTCTGCAATGCTGGCACAAAAGTACAATGGGTACTTCAGATGTTATCCCCAGTAGAGAGAAAGTACAGTCTGCAAAAGAACATTTTTGACAACCTACTGGATTGTTAAACATTTCATGTACATCACTGGGTATGCTCCTAATGTCTTGCATACCTGTCACACTCCAACTAACTTTTTACTTTCAGACAAGGTAAAAGATGGTTCAGTCTCCAACACCAGATTCACCCACTGGTCTTTGCTTTTGCAGGACAGGACCATCAAAGTACTGCCTGCTAAAATGCCCTCAATCTTGGCTTATAGCCTACTCTACACAGGTAAGCCACATGACTGTGCACTCTAACCTCCTGACTTACATGAGCCGAGACTATTCACTGGCTACCCCAGATGTTTTACAGGATACCAGCATGTATTGTGTCTTTACAAATTGCTCCACCTCCTATGTAGATGGAGAGCAGGAAGCAGGATTTGGTGTGCTCATAATAGACAGACAGTGATTTCAGGTGCATTTCTAGGAAGTGCACTGTAATCTCCTCTCAGTATGCCGAACTGGTAGCTGTGGCCTGTGCTTTGGAGGTCTGCCCCATGGTGACAAGGATGCCATCATCTTTGCAGACTCCAACTGGGTCTGTTCATTCCTTACTGAGTTTCTACCATTCTGGGAGAAAAATAACTACCTCTTCTCATGGCACACCTGTCAAATACAGGCATGTGTTTGTGTATATACACACACCCTAACACAGCAGTTTACTCATAAACTGTACATCCACAAGGTAAAGGCTCATTGTAAATCTGACCCTTACCATGAATTTAATGGTTGAGCGGACTCGCTTGCTAAAGCAGGTGCTCGGTGGGGGGAGACATGGATGATGACTCACCCAGTAGCTGTGGCAGCTATTTTCTTAGCTGCTGACGCTAGGCAGAAACCAGTACCAGAACCTCCACTGGACCTTTGTGCTGCACAGAAATCTGATCCAGAACTAAAAGATACATTCAAATTTCTGGACAAAGGAATTGAACAACCACTACCTGTTGGTAGTCCATAAAACAGACACTCTGACAATATACACTTGTCTAGTGATTAGAAGCTCCTCTGGTATCGAAAACAGGCTACAGGTGACAAATTGTGGGTTGCACCACAATTTTTGCTAACCAGATTCATCCATATGGTTCATGATACCCCCACTGGTGGACACCAGGGCACATACAACACCCTCCAGAGACTCAAAACTGTAATCTGGTGGCCTGGCATGGCCAAAGATGTGGAGCACTATGTAGACAACTGCATAGTGTGTGCCCAGAATAACCCGATTTCAGTGGAAAGAAACACCAAATTGTTGCCCCAAAGGCAAACTGGACCCTGGAATGTGATACAAATTGATTTCATTGCCCCCCTTACCAACTTCAGTAAGAACAGCAAGTATGCACTTGTTGTCACAAATTTGTTTTCTAAGTGGGTAGAAGTATTTCCCACTAAGAATAACATGGCAAAGACAACTGCCAAGAACCTGGTGGATCAATTGTTCTCCAGGTGGGGCCTACCCCTGAAGGTAGACTCAGACCAGGGAACCAGTTTTACAGCTGAGCTGATGAAGCAGTCACTCCAATTACTTGGAGTAGATCAGAAATTCCATATTCCCTACCATCCTCAATCCTCAGGCCAGGTAGAAAGGGCCAACAGAAGAATCAAACAGATGTTATGCAGATTCATCAATGACAATCCCAAGGATTGAGAATTCCTCTTGCCACTATTACTGATAGCAATCGGGGCACTCCTGCAGCAACTACCCAGTGCATACCCTACGAGGTTGACTGTTAGAGCAATGAGATTACCTGAGCACCTGTTGATTGATCTCCACACTCCTACTGCAGATAGAGTATCTATGGATAAGTATGTTGAAAAGCTTCATGATGACATCATGAAGACACACCTGTTCGCTGCCAATCAAATAGGTAAAGCTCAACAACAAGTTAAAGCTCATTTTGATAAGCACATCAAAGAAGTCGACTGGAAAGTTGGAGACCAGGTCATACTTCTCCAATACAGACAACCAACTCATTCATTTGCCAGCAAATGGGAGGGCCCATACCCCATTGTTAACAAACTCAGTCCTGCTGTCTACCAGGTCCGAGTTAAACAGCAAAAACAAACCACCGACAAGTGGTTCCATGCAAATCAGCTCAAGTTGTACAAAGATGAATAACTTACTTTTCCTAACCCACTTAGGGCAGAATAGTACCCCACACTTAGCAGTCCTTTTCTTTTTTCTTTCAGGTACATTTGCAAGATGGCTATTTTATACCTCCTCATCCTGGTGGGACTACATTCCCTAACACAATCCCAGTACAAACCCCTATCGACTCATAAACAATGTGTAGAACACTTTCTTAGTAAACGTGAACACTCAGCCCCAATGGGAGTTCATATTTTTTTTTATACTTCATTTTTATTCTCCACAACTGTGGATATTATACATTACATCTCCATATAACATATACATTTTGATGTTTCCACATTTTTAACAATCAACCATTGATTTATCTTATACAACATCATTTTTAATACAATAAACTGTAGCCTAAGTTCCATTTACTTTATCATATCTCCTATTTTATTTATATTTACTCATCTTTAAAAACAAAATGCATTATATTTTTATCTATACCATATTTGTTTCTCTTATATTCTGCTACCTTTAGTCTATTATTCATCTCTTTCTTACAGGTGTTAATGATGATAAAGATAAAGAAGAGGAGCATCTCATCACCTCACATCCTGCCCATCTCCCCTATACCTCTTCCCATTTCTTATTTGTCTATACTTAGTCTCGATTCCCCTTTTCCTGTCAATAAAACAATCACCATATTCCATTCTCTGTGTTTCTGTTTTTTATTCTCATCCCCACCTTTGTTTTTTATTTACTTGTATCCAGCCCTGTATAATTGTGCAGAGATAGAGGGAAGCAAAGAGAACACCGTAAGTACTCCTACTAGGCACAAAACTATTCAGTGCTGGCTTTTCTTATATGTCCTCAGGCCGGTTATAATTTCACTTTATATTTTAAATTCTTAGTGTTTGATTTTTAGGACCCCTCTTCCTCCCATCACCCTGCCATAAACAATTCCCACCTTGTCCACCTGTTTTCAAACTGTGGGTGATTTTGTCTAAGAGAGTAGATAACTCTTTCAAATGTTTTTACCATCTCTACCAACTCTTTCCACTCCTCTATTGTAGGGGCAGTTGGGGCGAGCCATTTTCTAGTGATTGCTTTGCCAGCTGCAGCTATCAATATATTCCAAAGGTACCTTGCCTCCTTCCCCCTGAGCTCAGCTGGGTACAACCCTAATATCATATGTTATGGCCCTAATGGTGTCACTATATTAAATATTGTCCTCAAGCATCCTTGTATTCCCTTCCAGAACCCCTTTAGACCAGGGCACTCCCAAAAGACATGTGCTTGGTTGGCTATTTGTATTCCACATTTTTTCCAACAACAACCAGTTATTGATTTATGCCATTTAGCCATCTGCATTGGTACTCTAAAATATCTAGATCTTACTTTCCATGTAGATTCCCTCCATCCTGGGGACGGTGTAGTGTTCCAAGAGTTTTGCCAAACTCTCAACCACTCCGTGTCATTTAACTTAATTTGTAATTCTTGTTCCCACTTTAATTTGATGTAATCTGTTGTATGTTGGAGATCCTCTATATAATTCTGATATAGAACTGAGATAGCCCCTTCCCCCTTGCTCGAGTTCCATATTGTCTCAAATACGTTCGGGGCTGAGTAGCCTCTAGATCTCTGAATTGAGCTATTCATCTGCACCCCTATAAAATCTCTAATCTTATAATAATAAATGAGCTCTCTCCCTGTCCACCCAAATTTGGTTTGAGCTTCTTCAAATGAAATTATGCAGTCTCCCCTAAGGAATTGCCATGGAGCTCTACATCCTTGTCTTTCCTATCTTTTATACCAGGATCAGCAGCCGCTGGATTTTTCTCTGTGTTTATAGACCACCATATAAAATACAGGTATATTTTAGTAGCTCCCCTAGAAAGTCACTGTCTATATCCCTGTTTTGCTGCTGCTGTCCCCAAGTAGGGTGTATTCACCCAGTCATCCATAGGGTTTAATGTAGTGCATTGTGCCAACAAAGAAGGAGGCAAAGCAGCACCTAGATCTATCTCCTTCCATCTGGCCATATATTCCATATGTTGCATCAATAATATTATTCTTTTTTTTTATTATTATTTTACCTCTTTATCCTCCTCCTTCTCTTGCAACCCCCTCCTCTTCGGGAGACACCAATGGGCTTATCAGCCTTCACTCGTCTACCTGGAGCCGGTGCAGTCCATGCCCCATGGAGCCATGGCTATAACCCCCAGGTGGGTACGGGGTGGGACCCCCCTTCCACCCCGACGTTTTGCTTTTTTCGTCGGCATGCTGTCCCACGGACAGGTAGGGGCATCGAAGGTCGGGCCCCAGTGCTCCGTCTACCAGGAGGCTGCAAGTTTTTTTCCCCTGATGTTTCTCGATGTGCCAGGTCCACTGACATCAAGGCGCCGAAGCGCCGACATCTGACACATCGCTCCCCCTCTGTTGGAGCATCGGGCTTGCTGTACCTCAGGTCTCCACCCGGGGTCAGACAAGCACCGAGCTCAGGTTCCCCTCTCCCCCCAGAGAGGATGAGCAGTCCTTGGGACGCTCAAGTCCTCCCCTCCCGGCCGGCGCTCCAGCTCCCGGGCTCGTTCCTGAACCCAGGTCGCTGGCGTCGCAAGCGGAAATCCAACCGCTGCGCCGGCGGGCCAATAATATTATTCTAGTCTGGGTTGCTATCCAATATCCAGCCAGTAGGGGGACCGCTAGTACTCCTAGTCTCTTGGGGAGTTATAAGGTTTGTTTTTTAATTCTAGGTTTTCTATTCAACCAAATGAAGCTCCATATCATTTTTTGCCATGTCCTTAGTTGTTTAGATGATATTGGGACAGGAACACATTGAAATACAAATAAAAAACATGGCAAGAAATTCATTTTAACTGCCTGTATCCTTGTAGATACATAGGTAGAGGCCTCCATCTTTGCATATCTTCTTGTAACTGTTCCATCAATGGGGGGTAGTTTAGCCGGGGTTAGATAGGCAGATGTGGTGGGCAATTTTATACCTAGGTATTTCATACAGGGAAGTTCCTGTCTCATAGGGTATCAATTTTTAAGCTGGGAAGTCAGAATATAATTAAGTTTTAGCACCTCTGTTTTAGTGTTATTTAAAGTATATCCAGAGTAAGTTTAAAATATTTTCAGATGCTCAAATAAACTTGGTATAGATTCTTCTGGATGGGTTAAATAAAGTAAAATATCATCAGCATAGAAAGCTAATTTTTGCTGCAGCCCTCCAAGCTGTACACCCTTGATGTTGTGATTATCTCTAATTCCTTGGGCAAGGGGCTCCAAATACAGGGCAAACAACAGTGGGGAAAGTGGGCACCCCTGCCTAGTTCCCTTCTCTAGACCAAATGCATTTGAATGATGTCCATTTGCTCTTATATAAGCTTTAGGAGCCTCATAGATTTTTCTAATGAGACTAACAAACTGCTCTGGGATCCAAACTGCATTAATACCGCCCGTAGAAATGTCCAAGAGACTTTATCAAAACCTTCTCGGCGTCTAGGCTGAGGAGGACTGCAAGTTGCTTAATGCATTTTAAATGGTCTAAAATATGTGTGGTCCATCTTAGGTTATCCTGCGCCTGTCTGCCTGGGATAAACCCTGTTTGATCTGTTTGCACTAACACTGGTAGAGTATGTTGTAGTCTACGTGTAACCCCCCTATAAATGGGGGTTCCTAAAAGCTTCCCCGGAGCTTGGGTGAATGCTCCGCTCCTGATTGGTGTTTGGCGTTAAAGCCGTTAAAATGTGTCTCTAGTGAGTGCTTTTGAAGCCTCCGTGTGCTGTCTCTTTAAGGGCTGCTTGTTGCAGCCGTAAGTAACTGAAGTAGAGAGGGGCTGCATGGTTGTATGCCCAAGTCCCACCCGGGACACTGGAAAATTGCTCCGTGTCTGCCGTTGTTAAGTTGTGCAGGGGGAGCTCTGTTGGGGGATGTGATTGTTGCTGGAAAAGAACGTAAAATGATAATGATAATGTAGTTGTTCTGACCTGTTTTCCTTTGCAGTAAGGACTGTTTTGACTGTTTCCTCCATTTTGTTCCAGAACTGCTGAATTGGGCCAGTCAGTACATCGGGACCCAACAGAGTCGGCTGACCAATAGAGGGACTGCTTGTATTTTGGGAAAGGTATTATGGGCTATGGCGCTTTTTCGCACCACTGAGGGCAGGAGGAAATGACTGACATGTTCAGCCAGCCAATGGAAACAGGTAGCGCCCAATCTGTAAGGAGTGCTTAATGCTGCCAAGGCCAGATGCGTTGTGGCTGAGGAGAAGAAAGGAGCTCTTGCTTCTGCGCTGGTGGAGCGTTCACGCGGGAAGCGCGTGAAAGGCCTGAGGCGACCATTTTTTCCTGTTCGAGTCTGCGGATTAAATCCACCGGCATGTGGTCAGAGGAGGCTGGTGCCAGCCCCAGCTACCTACCAGGCTTCACCTGAGAGGACTGGAGAATCTGCTGAATCGTGCTCGGTCCGCCTGGGACGTGGAAGCTGCCGTTTCACTACCTGAGTCTGTGGTGAGCTCGTATGGGTTCTAGGAGCAGCTGCCTGGTATGGTACCCCTCTGTTGTTTACCATATAAATGTGTGAGGAGGCTGGTGAAATTCAGGATCAGCCCTGCTGGTGGTGACTGAATCAGTATCTGCTGGAGCCGTGAGTACTGAATCAGGGTAGCCTCCTGCCAAGTTTGCAGACTGTGGCCTCAAGTTGTTTGTTACACTGCTGACTGCCTTAGTGGAACTTTATTTTTATTCTGACTTTCTCAGGATTGCAAAGGCTATTTGTGTCAGGGCCCCAATCAGCTGCCACGTTGGACTAGCCATTAGGGCTTGGGTACCCAGGGACAGTAAATATTAGGTTCAGGCCTGTGCACAGTGCCCTAGGTAGATAATTATAGAGTAAGCCAATTACCTTGATCCCTCCTGCCCTTGTTATTTGCCCCCCTTTAATAAATCAGATTGATGTGTTGCAACTACACCCTGGTTAGTTTGTGCATCTCTGGTGAACTGCTGCATAGTGACTGTGATATAACTGTACCTTACTTTACAGGGGATCCCCAGAGCGAGCTGAGAGATGCCATCCGGGGAGTAAGTGTATGTGGGAAAAGTATTGTTGGGACCTTGTGTGAGCCACTAGTGGGTCAAAAAGGGGGGTTGCAGTGACCCAGAGGGCTGTGACCAAGGTAGACTCGCCAGTATTAACCCCGACCTCTGGGTGGAGGCACCTGTCAATGGATCTGGGCCCCTCACCCTGTCTTCGTGGAGGCAGGCAGTGGTAGTAGCCCTAAGGGTAGCCCCTCCTGGGGGTTACAAATTGGAGGCACCACTGGGATTAGTGTCCCCTAGTGGCCAAATGGGGAAGCACATAAGAAATGGAAAAAGTGGAAGGGGATATGTTGGGAAAAATTAAGCAAGACCATGGTACACAGACTGATGGGGTGGGGTGAAGCCAAAGAGCTAGACTCCCAGAAGATTGTGCTACTGTTAGAAGTGCCTTTGGGAACCCCAACTGCTGACATCATTTCTGCAGCAGAGCGAGTAAAATGTTTGGGCAAAGTGGAGGTAAAAGGGCGTATGGCTGATTTGCTTGACCAGACGTTGCAAGTGTTACTTTTATGCAGTGTGGCCATCGACCCCAAGAAGGTACCTGCTGTGATTTATCCAGAGGGTGCTTCACAGGGATGGAGACTAATTCATATTCGAAATGGGTCAGTCACTCCTGGGGGGTCTCCTCAAACGAACAGTTTTAAAGACAAACTGCTTAAATTGTTGGCCATGGAGGGGAGAACTACCCAGGAGCTGCTACAAGCCTTAGATTTATCCGGTGATGCTACCCCTCAGGGCTCCCCTGGCACCTCCCCTTGCCCGCCTAAGAGTTCTGTGCTGGCTTCCCTGCTCCTAGTGGTCCCACCCATACAGCTCGATTCTTACCGTAAGTTAAAACTTTTCTCTGGTACAGTGCCAGTGCCTCCAGGGGAGGATGACCTGGAGGCTTGGATAGACTATGCCACCCCTTTAGTCCAGGAATGGCAATGCTCTGAGGGAGAGAAAAGGAAGAGGGTGATGGAGAGCTTTCGGGGTCCTGCTTTAGAAGCCATTAGGTTCTTCTGGGCCACCAGTCCAGAAGCCACCGCTGCAGAGTATCTCTCTGCTTTAGAAGGGGGTTTTGGGAGTACAGAGACTGGTGAAGACTTATTATGGAAATTCAGGTCTGCTAAGCAGTGGTCCGGTTAGAACATGTTTTAAAATCTGCCAGATTTTCTAGTATAATACTGCTGAAACTTAAGTTACATGATCGTCGGACCACCCCGCCTGAATATTGTCAATTAATGAGGGAAATTAGGGAGGTGGAGACTGATGAAGAGTGGTGGGCCATGTGTGGGGGCGGTAAATCCTAGTGGGACCCCTGAGCCTAACACCCCCGAGGAGGCCGGCCTGTCCGGAGGGTCTGAGGGATACCCAGATTTTCCAGGTACTGTGGGAATGCGAGTTATTTCCTCTGACCCCCACATAGAGAGTGAGTTGAGGGCCAAGGTCAGGAATTTACGGGACCTGGTGAGGGACTTGAAGCAATCTGCTATGTACCCTGTCAGGTCCGGGGCCCCTGAGTCATGCAGAAACCCGAACCCTGGCCAAAGAGAGCCCTCTCACCCCTCTCAGAGCCCCCCACAGATAAGGTGCCCACCACCAAATAGTGACCCCCGGGACCTCAAGTTCTGTTACCATTGTGGGGAAGATGGGCATTTCCAACCCAAGTGCCAGAGGCCGGAGAATTTAAGGAAAGTCAACAACAGACTGATCACCTGACATCACCAGGCCCAGTCTTGGGCCCCCAGGAAAAGTTTTGTGACTCAGGCCCATACCCAGCTGACTATCACTGCTGTGGCCCCTGACTGGTCTGATGTGGTCAGGTCTTCAATGGAGACCCCGGTGTGGGTAAATGGAATTCCCACCCAAGCTGTGTTAGACAGTGGCTCTCAGGTAACCATCATGTTTCAGGACTTGTACCAGGCACACTTACCTGAGGTGCCCCTGCAACCTTTGAATGGTCTACATGTGTGGGGGTTGAGCGACAAGGCCTAGCCGTATTTGGGGTACATCCAAGTCTTATTATCCTTCTCTGCAACTGTGGCTGGAATGGATGAGCAGGTGGAAACCCTAGTTTTAGTTTGCCCACCCACTGGACTGTATGATGGGGTGCCTTTGTTGATTGGGACGAATGCGCATATGTTCGGACGATTGGCCCAATTGTGTTCAGAAAAACAAGCATTCCAGACCGGGTGAGCTTTAAGCATACCTGCTGTGATTCAAAAGGCAAGTGCCACTCAGAAGAAGGTTAGTTCGGAGGAACCTGAAGGCCCGGTGGGTGTGGTGTGGAAAAAGGATCCAGCCCCGGTGATACTTGCCCCGAATGCCCAATGTGTCCTGCATGGAGAAGTACGACTAAAAACCGATGTTAAGAATAAGTTGTTGATGGATGCGCCTGTGGAGAGAAGATTACCTGAGGGACTGTTGGTCAGACCCAGCATCTTGCCAGCTAGAGCTCATGCTTATGTTAAGAGGGTGATGGTTCAAGTGCATAATGTGTCTGACAGAGAGATTCAAATAAGAAGAGGGTGTGCCTTGGCAAGCGTACATTGTGCAGATACTGCAGTACTACCAAACAGCAAGGGTTCCAGGACAGCTGATAGAGTTACTCCTGATTTGTTTGACTTCGGTGACTCCCCGCCGCCAGCTGGATGGAAACAAAAGGTCAGTGAGGGGCTTGCCAAGAGAGACCAGGTTTTCTCCCTGAAAAGAGTGGTATGTGGGATGTGTACAGGGGGCTGAGCATCACATTCGGCTGCATGATGAAAGGCCTTTCCGAGAGAGATCCCGGCGCCTGTCCCCCGCTGATATAGATGATGTGAGGCGGCATCTGCAAGAGATGTTGGCTGCTGGTGTAATACAAGAGTCCAGGAGCCCCTATGCCTCCCCCATAGTAGTAGTAAGGAAAAAGAATGGGGCAGTTTGAATGTGTGTAGACTATCACACTTTGAATCGGCGGACCATTCTGGACCAGTATACCATGCCTCGCATACAGGATGCATTGGATTGTTTAAGTGGTAGTAAGTGGTTCTCTGTGTTGGATCTTCACAGTGGATACTACCAGATCGATAGCTTGAATGACCGGAGAAGACTGCATTCATTTGCCCCCTAGGCTTCTACAAGTTTGTTCGGATGCCTCAAGGGATTTCGGGTGCTCCAGCCACTTTTCAGCACCTGATGGAAAGGGCTGTGGGGGATATGAATCTACTTGAGTGTCTGGTCTATTTAGATGACGTCATAGTGTTTGACCAATCATTGGAAGAACACGAGCAATGATTATTCAAGGTCTTGGATTGGTTGGAGGATTTCGGCCTCAAGCTGTCTATCGACAAGTGTCAATTCTTCCAGACTTCTGTGAAATACGTGGGCCACATAGTGTCCACTGAGGGCATAGAGACTGACCCTAGCAAAGTGGAGGCTTTGACCACTTGGCCTCAGCCCAGAAATTTGAAGGAGCTGCAATGATTCCTGGGGTTTTGTGAATATTATAGGCGGTTTGTTAAGGACTATTCTCGAGTGATTCACCCCCTCCTCAACCTCACTCAGGGGTATCCGCCTACGCACAAAAAGAAGGTTGTGCGCTCTGAGACAGAAAAGAAGTATTTCTGGCCGAATGATGTGTTTGGGGATCGTTGGACTGCTGAGTGTGAGGAAGCCTTCTATGACATTATATATCAACTTACCCATGCCCCAGTGTTGGCCTATGCTGATCCGGCCAAGCCATACACTCTTCATACTGATGCCAGTCTACAAGGATTGGGGGCTGTGTTATATCAGGAGCACTCGAATGGTCTGAGACCTGTAGCATTTGCCAGCAGAAGCCTGACTCCTTCAGAAAAAATTATCCAGTGCACAAACTAGAGTTCCTGGCTCTGAAGTGGGCCATTGTTGATCAGTTTCATGACTATTTGTATGGTGCCAAGATATTGGTAAAGACTGATAACAATCCTCTGACTTATGTACAGACCTCTGCCAAGTTGGATGCCACTGGCCATAGGTGGCTCTCTGCCTTGGCCACCTACGACTATGCTGTTGAGTACAGGGCGGGGCTAAACCATATAGATGTGGATGCTCTCTCTCAGAGACCTATGCCACAAATTGATTGGGTCAGGTTGTCAGCACCTGACATAAGAGCCCTCTGCCAGAAATTTGACAAAGAGGAACAGGTGTCTCCTGACGAGGTGGACTGTATGGTGGATTGTTTGGGGCCATCTGAAAACTGCATACCTGCTGCCTACTGTCATTTCTCTGCATTAGACACTAGCTCACTGCCCCAGTTCAACAATGATAGTCTCCAACAGGCTCAATCCTGTGATCTTATGATAAAAATGGCTGTGGAGGCTTTGCAGGTCAGGGGGGGACGTGTCCAAGTTACGTTCCACTGCTCTGAGGACTGCCCTGTTGTATAAAGAAGGGCCCAAATTGAAGCTGATTAACCAACTACTATACAGAGAGACTGTGAATAAGGAGGGATGGGTAGACAAACAACAACTGGTGCTGCCCTCAGCTTTTAGAGAACTGGTCTTAAGGTCCTTGCATAATCAAATGGGACATCTTGGCATAGACCGAACACTTGATCTAGTACGGGCCCGATTTTACTGGCCGAAAATGAGTATGGATGTAGGGCAATATGTCAAGACCTGTAGCCGCTGTTTGCAAAGGAAAGCTCTACCCCAGAGAGCTGCTCCACTGGTCATCATTACCACTAGTGCCCCTATGGAACTGGTCTGTATTGATTTCTTGAGTCTAGAACCTGATCTGAAAAGTGTCAGTAACATATTGGTGGTCACTGATCATTTTACCCGGTATGCACAGGCTTTCCCTACTAAGGATCAGAAAGCAACCACGGTGGCTAAGATACTTGTTGAAAATGTTTTTGTCCACTATGGGGCCCCGCAGCGGATCCATTCCGACCAGGGAAGGGACTTTGAGAGCCGCTTGATTAAAGAGATGCTGTCGTTGTGGGGGGTGCGAAAGTCAAGAACCACCCCCTACCGTCCTCAGGGAGATCCTCAGCCTGAAAGGTTTAACCATACCTTGCTTGACATGTTGGGCACATTGCAACCAAAAGACAAACCGAGATGGAGCCAGCAGATTAGCACCCTAGTTCACGCTTATAATTGTACAAAAAGTGATGCCACAGGATTTTCCCCGTACAGACTGATGTTTGGGAGAGAGGCTAGACTGCCAGTGGATGTGTGTTTTGGGGTTTCCCCTGATGGGGTGCAAGCAGAGAACCATCTACAGTATGTACAGAAATTAAAGGCCTAATTGAACCATGCCTACCAACTGGCCCAGACCATGGCTGCTAAACGAAATCTGGCCAACAAGGAAAGATATGATAAGAAAGTGAAAACAATGGAGTTAAAAGAAGGGGATAGAGTGTTACTGAGGAATCTGGGACTGCATGGGAAACATAAAATTGCTGACAGATGGCATCACCTCCCCCACATTGTTGTGGGAAAATTGACAGACTTGCCTGTATATAAAGTGCGGCCTGAAAACAATTCCAAAGATGTGAAAACTATACACAGAAATAATCTGCTGCCAATCTGGCAAATCCTGATTGAAGCTGAATCTCCAAATGCCCCCCGCCCCCAGGCCTATGAATAGATCTGCTGCCAGGAAAAGCACCAAATCCATTGATTCTTCAACAGGCCAACCAAGAGGACCTCGCTCAACGTCTGCAGAAGGAAATGATCAACCATTGGTGCCAGAAGACGACAAAGATGATATTGAAGAAGAAGAAGAAGAAGAATCAGCATTTATATAGCGCTTTTCATACATCCAAAGCGCTTTACAAGCAATGCAAGACTGGTAGTGAAGTGACTGAATGTGTGGTGGCGGCCATATCTCACATCATCACCCACACACAGCCTGGATAATTGCATGAACCAGTTTATGGGAAGGGGAATGTTGGCCAGGACACCGGGAATGTTCCCTACTCTTTTGCGAAGAGTGCCCTGGGTTCTTTTACTTCCACCTGGACACCCACCAGGACAACACCAGGATGGGTAGAAGGGACCTCGGTTTAACGTCTCATCCGAAGGACGGCACACCCCAGCAGTACAGCACCCCCCAATACTGCACTCAGATGCCAGCGATTTTTAGGTGCAAGTCCAATCCCGGTGTGGGACGAGAACCCATGACCTTCTGGTCCAGAAGCAGATGTGCTACCAACTGAGCCACGCTGACACCTATTGAATACTATCCCTCTTATGAACTAAGTCAATTATTTCGGGGCAATCCCCTTGTTAACTCGGGAGATGAGGTTGGGTCTTCTGGACTGTCTGAGCCCCCAGCGTTGTCTCCAGAACCTATGTTTCCAGAGCTTGAATTGGGTAGCAGAAACACCAAGGGGGTGGGATCCTTGAGCATGGCTGAACTGTCTGGCCTGGCTGAATCATCTGACTTTTCAGAAGAAGAGAGTGAGATGGGGGAACAAGCAAGTGATATGCCAGAACCGGAAGAATATTTTGAATGCCCTGATGGTTCCTCACCTGTACCTAGTCAGCCCCCAGTTGAGCCCAGTGGGGTGGATCTGGTGGTAGAAGGTCAGGCCCCCAATAGTACTATGAGTGCTGAGCCCTTTTCCCTCGTAGAGATTTCCGTTGCTAATGTCAAGGAGACTGAAGTGGAATCAGGGCCTGTTTCAAGGTCTCCCAAGACCCCTAGGCGATCCGGCTGAGAATTACGGCCGGTAATAAAGTTGAGTTATGAGTTTCTGGGTCAGCCAGTGGACCTGCCCTTAAATGTGGTCCACAAAGGGGTGTATGTGTCCCCGAGTTCCTTGCCTAAGTTAGCCTTGGGATAACCCAGATTGTTAGTTTGCCCTTTGAGTGTGGTGCCTCTGCTTCAGGTGACTCGCCAGCAACTAAAGGAGGGTTCCCCATCCAGTGTCATGAGTAAGAACTAATGACCTGAGTTAAAGGGAATGAGAGCTTATGTATAATGTTGTATAAACCATAATATAATGTGAATGTAATATTCAGATATATAGCATAAAAGTGATATAATGTTAACTAAGCTATTTGCCTTAAAGGTGATGTAAGGGTAACTACTTGACGCGGACATCAAGCTTTCCCAGGCCAGGAAGGGTGTAACCCCCCTGTAAATGGGGGTCCCTAAAAGCTTCCCCGGAGCTTGGGTGAATGCTCCGCGCCTGATTGGTGTTCAGCGTTAAAGCTGTTTAAATGTGTCTCCAGTGAGCGCTTTTGAAGCCTCCGTGTGCTGTCTCTTTAAGGGCTGCTTGTTGCAGCCATAAGTAACTGAAATGGAGGGGGGCTGCGTGGTTGTATGCCCGAGTCCCACCCGGGACACTGGAAAATTGCTCCATGTCTGCCGTTGTTAAGTTGTGCAGAGGGAGCTCTATTGGGGGATGTGATTGTTGCTGGAAAAGAATGTAAAATGATAATGATAATGTAGTTGTTCTGACCTGTTTTCCTTTGCAGTAAGGACTGTTTCGACTGTTTCCTCCATTTTGTTCCAGAACTGCTGAATTGGGCCAATCAGTACCTCGGGACCCTACAGAGTCGGCTGATCAATAGAGGGACTGCTTGTATTTTGGGAAAGGTATTATGGGCTATGGCGCTTTTTCACACCACTGAGGGCAGGAGGAAATGACTGGCATGTTCAGCCAGCCAATGGAAACGGATAGCACCCGATCTGTATGGAGTGCTTAATGCTGCCAAGGCCAGATGCGTTGTAGCTGAGGAGAAGAAAGGAGCTCTTGCTTCTGTGCTGGTGGAGTGTTCGCGAGGGAAGCGCGTGGAAGGCCTGAGGCGTCGGTTTTTTCCTGTTCGAGTCTGCGGATTAAATCCGCCGGCGTGTGGTCAGAGGAGGCTGGTGCCAGCCCCAGCTACCTACCAGGCTTCACCTGAGAGGACTGGAGAATCTGCTGAATCACGCTCGGTCCGCCTGTGACGTGGAAGCTGCCGTTTCACTACCCGAGTCTGCGGTGAGCTCATATGGGTTCTAGGAGCAGCTGCCTGGTATGGTACCCCTCTGTTGTTTACCATATAAATGTGTGAGGAGGCTGGTGAAATTCAGGCTCAGCCCTGCTGGTGGTGACTGAATCGGTATCTGCTGGAGCCGTGAGTACTGAATCAGGGTAGCTCCCTGCCAAGTTTGCAGACTGTGGCCTCAAGTTGTTTGTTACACTGCTGACTGCCTTAGTGGAACTTTCTTTTTATTCTGACTTTCTCAGGATTGCAAAGGCTATTTGTGTCAGGGCCCCAACCAGCTGCAACGGTGGACTAGCCATTAGGGCTTAGGTACCCAGGGACAGTAAATATTAGGTTCAGGCCTGTGCACAGTGCCCTAGGTAGATAATTATAGAATAAGCCAATTACCTTGATCCCCCCTGCCCTTGTTATTTGCCCCCCTTTAATAAATCAGATTGACGTGTTGCAACTACACCCCTGGTTAGTTTGTGCATCTCTGGTGAACTGCTGCATAGTGACTGTGATATAACTGTACCTTACTTTACAGGAGATCCCCGGAGCGAGCTGAGAGATACCATCCGGGGGGTGAGTGTATGTGGGAAAAGTATTGTTGGGACCTTGTGTGAGCCACTAGTGGGTCGAAAAGGGGGGGTTGCAGTGACCCAGAGGGCTGTGAACAAGGTAGACTCTCAAGTATTAACCCCGACCTCTGGGTGGAGGCACCCATCAATGGATCTGGGCCCCTCACCCTATCTTCGTGGAGGCAGGCAGGGGTAGTAGCCCTAACGGTAGCGCCCCCGGGGGGTTACATACGTGATAGAACTGCCATAAACAACTTGTAATCTGTGTTGAGGAGAGAGAGATGGGTCGATAAGAGGGGCATAATTTAGGATATTTACCCCACTTAGGTATTACAGAAATAACTGCCTGTGACCATGATTCTGGGGGACGTCCCTCTAGTGTGAGGGTTTCGTTAAAAACTTTTAATAATAAAGGGGTGAGCTGTTTCTGGAAATGTTTGTACATCTTGGCTGGATATCATCTATTCCAGGACATTTCTTCATTTTAAGTCTGGTTATCTCCTCTTTCAGTTCCTCTCTAGACACAGGTTTTACAAGCTGTCTTCCTGCCAATTCTGGGACTTTGGGTAGTGGAATATCCTGTAAGTATTGTTCCATGTCCACCTCATCTCGTGTTGGGGGGGGGCATGTATAATTCTTTATAGTACATTCTAAAAGCCTCTACAATGTCTGGTGTGTTTTGTAAAAGTTCTTTGTTTTGGAGATGCATTATCTTAGCTATATGGGCCTTCGCCCTCTGGATATGTAATCTGGCTGCTAACAATCTAGTGGCCCTTGGCCCACCTTCGTAATATCTCTGCTTAATGAATAACAATTTTTGTTCAATATAATAATCCACATCCCCATTTAGCTCTTTTTTAAATGTATTTAACTTTTTAAAAGTCTCTTTATTATACTTCTCCTTCAGTTGGGTTTCCAGGTTATCTATTTTCCCCCGTAAAGCTTCTATTTTTCTTTCTCGCTGCTTTTTTTTGTATGCCGCTATAGATATCAACTTCCCCCTCAGTATAGCCTTTAACGTGTCCCACAAGAGCAATGGTGTTATATCTGGAGTCGTATTCTCATCTATAGCCTGTTTAATGGCATCCATCACCTGTTGTTTGATTGCCTTGTCCTGCAGCAAAGAGACATTCAGTCTCCAGAATGTTCTTTTCCAGAAGTCTCCTAAATCTATTTGGAGAAATATCGAAGCATGGTCAGAGAGCACAGTATTGCCTATCCAACTATCTTTTACCTTCATCATTGCTTCTTTTGGTGGAAAAAAATAGTCTAGCCTCGAATAACTTTTGTATGGCGGAGAGAAGAATGTGTAGTTTCTTTGTTTGAAGTGGCTCACTCTCCATGCATCCAGATATCTGATCTCCCCCATCAGTTTCACTAATTGTTTTGATGTCCCCCTCTCCCTTCGACCTCCCAAGGCTGTACTATCCATATGTGGGTCCACAGTTATATTAAAATCCCCCCCAAGGATAACTTGTCCTTCCGCCCACTCCTGCAATTTCAACAATATTGTTCTATATGTCTGGTAGTTTGAGCTAGGAGGTATATACACTTTCTCCCTTGAAATTTGCCCTTAAGAAACATGTATCTCCCCTCTTTATCAATGTGTTTATCTATTACTTCAAATACAGTTTTATTTGGTACTAATATAGAAACCCCTTGCCTTCTTCCCCACCCATAGTCGGCACTAACCTCATAATTAGAACCCATTTTCCCTAATTTACTGTGTTCTATAGGGGAGAGGTGCGTCTCCTGTAGTGAAATAAAATCAGGACCCTCCTTTCTCATCACTGCTAGTACCTTGCTCCTCTTGATCTGGTTTGTCAGACCATTGACATTGAATGAGCGAACTAATGTTGCTTCATCCATTTTTATATTCCTTCATATCACTCAATGTTATGTCAATCCCTCTATAATCTTTCTTATGAGTCACCACAGAATGAATATATCTTACGTAGCTTTGTCGATATGCATTAATATTCATGTTATTTCCATGTAATTTAGGCTTATCTAACTTCTGAGCAAACATTAAACAGTTCTCAAAACTACTGGGGTATCCTAACACACGAGTCCCCCAACTCTTTATTAACTCAACAAGTGCTTCAAGAAGCAAAAAAAAAAAATAGCACGTAAAACCATCTTGCTTCTAACCGTGTACTTAACAAAAGCTTTTCAAACTTTAGTCACTTCCAAGGTGGGGGATCCCAACACAGTGGGTCCCTAAATCTGCCCTCCTGAGTTGGTACAGAGGACAGCCAAAAGCAGAAATGGGGAGTCTCCTCGAGAAAGCTCTCTTACAGAGTATCTTTAGGTCTGTTAGTGCCTTTGTACTGCCTGGCAGTGCAGCTGAGTTATTTTACTGTGTTTAACCCCAATTTTACCCCTCCCCCCTCACCAAATCCTCCATGTACTTGTCTCTTTTACCCATGTCCCATAGGGTTTAATGTACAAAAATAAGACTGAACATAATCAGGAGGCCCCACTCATTCCATTTTGGGGGGGAACCCCAAGACAAAGAAGCCCCACCATTTCGCCTCCCTCTCCCCACTGAACCAAGCATTCTATCTATATGGACAAGATCAGAAAACAAGGGACCTAGGAAAACCTCCCCAAGTCTCATCAATTTCCTGCACTTATTTATTTATTTGTTTTTTTGTTTACTGGGTAAGTACACTAGACAACAATGTTACCTATATTCAGGCACGACCTGGGAGAGTACAGACAGGGGAGACCAGAGTCAACATTAAAGAGTATTTCATGATGTAGCATGAGGTGAGAACAAACATTTGAACAGTATACAGCCAGGTACAATCATTATCAGTGATGACAAAGAGAAACAGATAACATTACATTAATTATTATTGTGTATATATATATATCCTGTCCCCTTGTAAGTGGATTAAGGATCAAGGTATTTTATCCAAAACATAAAATAAGTACACAGGCAGATGTGTGGAAAGCAAATCAAAGTGTACTACAGGCATTCTTTCAATCATGGACCCCAGTGAAAGTGATAGACACAGGCATAAGCCCAAGGAATCTAAGGACTGAAAATCAAACCTCTTAACTGGATCATATCACAACGAGAGTCCCTCCTTTTACCTCTTGCAATCGCTCCCCCCCACATCTGTCCTGCATGGAAAGGACACTGACCACACAGAGAAGGTGCTAGAAACCCAGACAATGAAACAGAACAGGTTGTGGTGAGGAACCCTTAGTGTCTTCTAAAAGAGACACTCCCCCTGAATTTCCTTCTCAGTACAAACTTCTTACAGATTGCAGTTTTTGAATTTTGGTGCTACTGGCTGGGTTAGAATTTTAAATTACAGCACTACTGTAAGTTTTCTGGTAAATCCACCCCACGCAAATTCAGGAACTGATTTATCAGCTTTTTGGCAAGTGGGATTTTTTACTTGGACCCATACCTATTTTAAATCACCCCCAAATTGCCACCAACAGCTTGGTTCAGTAAAAATCCACAAAAGGGTTGAACATATAATTTTGCCAGTGTCCCGGGATGTAGTCACCATTATACACATCTTTACTTAGTTCTTTAAATGTGCTCCAATTTTCAGTCATGTCCTTACTAAGGTTCGGAACCCCACGCAAATTCGGGAATTGATTTATTGGCTTTTTGGCAAGTGGGATTGTTTACTTGGACCCATACCTATTTTAAGTCACCCCCCAAATTGCCACCAACAGCTTGGTTCAGTAAAAACCCGCAAAAGGGTTGAACATATAATTTTGCCAGTGTCCCAGGATCTAGTCGCCATTATACACATCTTTACTTAGTTCTTTAAATGTGCCCCAATTTTCAGTCATGTCCTTACTAAGGTTCGGTTCCGAACTCGTCTTTCTAAGCGCACATTCTATCACCTCCGTAGGACACATCTTAAGTTCCTGGTTAAATGGGATGAGAGTAGTTATTTACAAAGTAACCAAGAATCTCTGTCCCAGCAAAAGTCAACAAAAAGTACCTACAAGTACTTTCTTCCTTGTCGGCGTTCAGCTTTCTGCCTCTGGTCCTGTTCAAGCTTCCTCATGTGCGTTGCACTGCGACATCTTTTTCAGCTTCTCAAGTGCTTCTTGAAGTGTCTTCATTGATGATGTTCCTCTGCGCTGGGTTGCCACCTGGAAAATGTCCGATGGAAACACCTGACTCTGGGCAATCCGTTCCCGTTCCTCTGCAAGGAGGAATATTCCTATTTGTTTTAATGCTTCGATCGCCTTACTCGGGATCCAATATAACTGTGTGCCCTCTGGCCAAAAAATCCTCAATGTTGCTGGGAACAGCGTCTGGAATTGGATTCCCTTTTCTTTTAATGCCCTCAAAATCAGGGAGTACTGCTGCCTAGCCTGCTGGATTTCCACTGGATAATCATAATCCATCATGAGTTTGGAAGTTAGGTAGGTTATTTCTTTTTTCGACCATGTTCTGTGAAGTAAGTCCTCCTTGATTTGACAGCTAGAGACCAGAAATATAATGGAACAAGGGCGTGCCTTCAGGTCCTGGGGTTTCCGCCCAAGTGAACAGTGAGTACGTTCTATTTTCATGTTATAGTTCAGTGGGAGCTCCAATACATCCCAAAGCAGATTTTCTATAAATGCAGACATCAGAGCTGTCTCTGCACCCTCTGCCAGGCCGTATAATCCCAAATTATTGTGGCGGGATCTGCTTTTCAAATCAATGCTTTTTGCCTGTAGGAGAATCATTTGTTGGATCAGTGCCCCTACAGCTTGGTTGAGGTAGGCCGAGGTGTCTTCTACTGCTGAAATCCTGGACTCAGCCTCCTCCAGCCTGTTATCAAGCTTCGCTATCTGCTGTGAGAGACCTTGCAGGTCCTTTTTCGTTTCCATCCTGGAGCTATGAATTTCCTTTAAGATTGTCTCAAAGTGTGTCTGAGATAACTTATCTTGTTCCCCCTCCGTGTCATAGTCAGAGAAGCGGGTGCTACTGGGCGAGTGGCTGCAGCTTTGTGGCCCATGTTCAATCACCAATCCGTCTGCATCTCTTGGTTTAGGTATAGGTCTGATCCTCAGCGTACCTCCCTTATCACTTTTTCTGGTGTCCTTAGACATTTTGTATGGTATTTCGGATTTTTGAGACTCCTGATGAGTTTTAATTAGTCTTAATTTTACATAGCGAGGGAGGGAGCTTCGTTGCTGCGCTGTCTAGCTGTCCGTGGCAGAACCGGAAGACTGGGCGTTCATATTAATGTACCTGACAAAATGATTACTGTTAAGGAAGGCTCAGATGCCCATCTTAATGCCATGGTAGTAGCTCCTGATAAATCCTCACTCTCTATACAATGGGAAACTGATCTTAATGGCTACACACTCCCTGTAGCTCATCTATCTAAAGCACCTCATGCCTCATAACACACATAGGCACGCTCTTATCAGGAGATAACCCACACCTCATCATGTGTTATTGCTTGCATATAGTTTAAGCATTATAGGGAAAATGAAAAACAGAACACAAAGTTACATTATCATGTGGTGACTTATGACATCATCAGCACGTGGCATCATTGGATGTGACATCATTAGATGTGACACCATCAGATGTGACATCATTAGATGTGGCATCATTGGAGATGTACATTTATGCATAGAAATATGTACAGTACTACATGAATAAACATGATTACAACTACATGCACTTTTCCTTCATCATTGTTTCAGACATTTTACAAGTACAATAAATTAACTCTCTGTTTATCTTTTCAAATATCATTATTACAATTAACATTTTTAGTGTAACTACTGTTTATTATTTTCACTTCTGCATAATCTTATACCTTTTTAACCTTTAGTAATACCATACAAGTAAGGCCAGTAGGCTACTTTTGTTAACATTTGATAAGTTCTTTCCCCCCATGTGCTGAAGGTACTACTCATCTAGGCCTTTGTAACCTTTACCAGTTTTTACCAGGATATCATTCCTTAATTGTAATTTACCTTTTTGGTAGTACATGGATTTTAGTTTACAGTCCATTTGTAGATCACTTTCAGGAATCATAGTTACACTGCGATTTTTTTTTAATGAAATTAGAAAAGTTTTCTACTGTTTCATTACCTTATTGTACTTTTACTAAATCAAAATCTGATTTTCTTTCCTATTTCTTGTATATTTTCTTTAAATCAAAATTAAAATTAGCATTATAATCAGGCTTATTTAACATTTCTTGTTTGTATTTTTAAGATGCATGTGGTGTTTTGTACTAGCATACATAAACTAGAACATTACTAGGGGTTGTGGGTACCATGGTAACATGCATGTCTGTTACCCCACAATTATGGGCATTTTTTGAAAACATGTCTTTCAATGGGAAGAACATTTTACAAACAAAGTTTATTTTTTTCTAATTTAATTTTACAAGTACACATTTGGTTAACTTGGTCTTTAAAATTAGGAAAAGTAAGTTTTTCCTGAATCTACCTTATTTTTAATCATCTTAGTTTTTTATCATCAACCTCAGTTTTTCATCATCAACTGCATATACTTTTTTAAAACTCTTTTGCTTCACTTTTTTTCCTCAGTGATACCTTCTGTTAGTCTCCCCAATAACTGGAATAACACATTTCTGAATTATAAAGTATTTTACCCCCATCACTCCTTTTACCCTGCAGTTAGCTTTTAAAGTGACAGGCTCTGATTTTGGATTATGCACTAAAGGAAAAACATGCATTACTCTAGTGCACATATCCAGGCAAGATGTGGAATGGATCTTTAAATCCATAGCACTACCACAGGTTAGGCACACACAATGCAGTTTTGTCAGGCACTTTTTGGCCTTTCTTTCCATTAACCTAACAGACATTCCTTTACATTATCTGAAATTGTTGTACTGTACACACTCACCATGTGGCACACTTGAGGAATAATTTGTCCAGACCTCAAGGCCTGTGATGTCACTGTTATTGGGTAAGGGTCTCCCCTTATTTGTGACCACATCATTTTATTAGCTAAACTTATATATACATCCAGTTGTACCAGTACGTCTAACCCAAGACATGGGAGATTTCAAACCTTGCATTACAAACAGGATGTTGTATTCTTTTCCACCCTATCCAGAGGTTCAAGGCTTAAGTGCCTATACTTTTCAAACTTTCTTTGTGATTTGAAACATTCTGTAGCAACTCTTTTTAACACTTGGTAACACTGTGCACTGCTTGGACAATGCATAGCCTTGGCACAACACAGAACTAGTTGTTTACAAGTCATTTTTGTCTGGCACCTTAGATTTACCTTTTGTTTTATTTAGTGGCACCTCCTTTCCCCAGTCCTTGGTGGGCCATGTACTTAGAGTTTAATGCCTTTGTCAGAAACAAGATGGCACTGAGAAAAACAGGATTTATTTTCATTGTAAAGAAAGTTAGGCCTCTGTATTAATTACAGATTTATCACATTTTGTGTTGACAAACAAACCAATTTAGCCAGATTTTCAGAATTACCAAAAATAGATACATCAGTTACATTAGAACATATAAAATTTAGTTAAAATCATTACATACTTTTTTTAAACAGCATTATTCTGGTTGTTTTGAACTTTACGACTCTGCTTAAATGGAATAGACCTCTTTACCTATGACCACAGAACTTTGTGGAAGTAGTCCAGGACAGGTTTAAACCTTTTTAGAAGGTCATTTCCAATCAAGAAATAATCATTACCTAATTTGTTGATAACATACACTGGATGTTTAATTGCCATTTTGCCAAATTTTGTTTTCAACCAAACTTTACCTAAGGTCTTCTGAGCTTCCTCTCCATAACCTACAATCTGTAGGCTGTCAGAAAGGGTTTTTAGCATCTTTGAGTCACCTAAGGCATTAGTCAGCATATACTTGGAAATATACTTGGAAGATAAGACAGAAAGAAGGCTCTGTTCCATAATGTATGTCTCCCCATATTAACATAGTAACTGTACCCTGTTGGAGATCAGGAGATATGTGTCTAGCTTCTCCTTGAATGTTCCATATGTATTTGATTCCACTGCCTCCGCAGGTAGACTGTTCCAAAGGGGAATGATTCTGTGTGTACAGAAATGCCTCCTTAAGTTCTTTTTGGGAAAGTTAGTGTAAGTTGGTATTTGTGGCTTCTCAAGCTTAGATTCCTAATTGCAGGTAGAAGACCCATACTTTCCATTAGGTTGTTGTTCCTACTAATTTTACACATCTGTTAAAGATCCCCCCTTGTACGTCTTAATTCAAGTGGATATAATTTGATCTAATCCGGATTGATATGATTCGTTACCCAAGCCAGTAATCATTTTAGTTATTCTTTTCTAGACCCTCTCCAGATTATTACTATCTCTTAGAAAGGCGCTCCAAAGCGGACTACAATAGTTAAGATGGGGTCTAACAAATGTTCTATAGAGCGGCAAAATACAAGCCCTGTGTCCTGTGGTGAAAACTCTTCTGATGGATCCTATGATTCGATTAGCTTTGTTGACTACCTCAGTACAGTGTCTACTAAAGGACAGATCATCTGTAATCAAAATACCCAAATCTCCTTCGCTTTTTATTACCTTCAATTTGGTGTTATTAAGGATATACTCTACGTTTGTTATTTAATCCAGGATGCATTACTGCACATTTGTCAGTATTAAATTGCATCCTGTTTTTGTTGGCCCACTTCTGCAGATGTGACAGATCCTGTTGCATGGATCCAGATTGTTGATCATCCCCTATATCTGCACCTAGTTTTGAGTCATCTGCGACATTTCAACTTTAGAGTTACTTCATCTCCTCAGTCAAGCAAGGCATCATAGTTTAGACTGTTTTCAAGGTTTATGTCAAAGTAAAATCTTTCTGCTTTTCCTTTGGGAATTAAGTTGCCCAGGTAGAATTTGTGTTTCTTCCCTGGCAACATAGCAGTTTTACTATGACATTTTGCATTGTTTTTGTGCTAACGCTGGATACCTTTTGAGAAAGGCTAGACACAGAGATGGCATTTTCATTTTCACTTGTTTTATTTTTAAATCTCATTCCAATCTCATTGCCCTTTTTTTCCATATAGGTGTTTAGTACTCCTTTTTTCAGCAGGCTGCAGCTGCTGTCTGCCAACCTACCACATTCTGGGGGTCCTTCGGGATCTTATGATGCTTTGCATGTCCTGGCAGCCCTCCAGAGCTGGCCTGGAGGCATCATCCTGCTGCAGTCCCTGATCATTTTCTGCTTTTCTCCCTTGTTACTCCAGTTTCCCCAGACAGAGAGCTGCATGTGTGTGGAGGTGCATCTGCACCATCTTGCTCCGATGATGGTCCCATCCTCCCACTCCATTGGCCTGGCAACCCTGGCTCCATCAGCTGCACTGCCCACTAGTCTCCACACAAGGCAGCCAAGTGTAGAGGGAAAGACACAGATCCCTCCCCAGAGAGGAGAGCTGCCTATTGGCAGCTCATCCTGCACCACACCCTCCCCCCATACCAACCTCTGATGACCCATGCTCACTCTCAAACACAGGTAGTCAGCATGGCAAGAGGTAAGGTGTCCAGCACCTCAGCCCTCTACATCACTGGACTGGCTCTCATTTCCCTTTTTAACAATAGCAGTTTCTTTTATCATGTCAGCAATAGTGTGAAAAGGATCTGTAAGTCACAACAACTTGTGCAGGAGAGAGGCAGAATGTGAGTGGTTATAAAGGAGCGAAAAGTCTAGGAGAGATTTTTTTGAAATCTTCCATGTCTTTTCCAGATTCCTTTTCTCTCTTAATCTGTGACTTCTCAAGCCTTTCCTTTTTATTTGCAAAACTATGCCTAGACTTGTTTTGAGGTGCACTATAATTTTGTTAATCGTTGTAAGAATAGTGGCTCCCCCGTGGTCATTTCTGTCACCTCTATACTTATCATACCCACTGGCATATTTTTTCCATTGTCCCTTCCCCCTTTGGGAGAGAGTCTCTGGTTCTGGCATTGCGATGAGGCTTGACAAGGCTGCTGCACCACAGTTGGGCCTAGCATAGTCTTTGACTGTTACTTTTTCTTTTTAGACAAAGGTAACTTTTCTTCCCCTTTAGCCACAGTATTAGAGGTTGTGGCCTTAAACACTTTAGCTTGAGGTATGGAGGAACCCCACTTTGGTCTAATCTTATGTTTTTCCTTATATTTTTCAAGTATTTCTATTTCTGAGTCAGAAGAATTAGAATTACATTTTTTGTCTAGGGATATTATTGTTTTTGCTCGGAGGTGATGCATTCTCTGAATCAGATGATTCTTTGGAGGAAATACCAGAATCAGAATTACAGTCTAATCTTTTAAATGCTTTACATTTTTTCTTAACTTGACTTTTACTCTGTGAACTTTCATATTTTTCCCTTAAATCAATTAAATCTTTGTTAACCTGTTCATAAGCATTTGTTAAGTCAACTTTTTCTTTTTCCCAAATTTAAACACTGCTTTTGCCATTGTTGAGCCACAGATCAGTCATTTTGTAAAGCCACACAGTCCTGTTTCAAATTTTGTAATATTTCAACCTGGCCTGTAAGTTTACCACGTTCAAACGATTTATCCTCTAGCATGTTTTCCAACATTTCTATCCTTTCATTTTTGCCTTAAAGTCAGCGGTGCTGGAGTATATATTACTGTTTCTGTTTTGAACATTTGCACTCACAGTTAAGGCTGTCATGGCTTTGCAATACTAATTACTAAGCTTCAACAATGATACTAATAGTAGTATACTTTTGAAAAACAATTAAATAGCAATAACCTTTATACAACACATCAGTTTAAATAACCAAATAAGCAGATCTTTCTTATGATGCTTCAAAGGTCTTTTTCTTGTAGCTTTTTGCTTCTTATACTGTTAGTCAGGGAGTCTATCTTGTTTAAATTCAGAATTTCAGCTCCTTGCTTTCATTTATGGCAACTTAAGACTCAGAGAAAAGCAAAACAGAAAAATATTATTTTTGCAGTTTAGTAACTTTGCAAATATTAATAACAATGATCTCTATTTTTCATACACATTAGGGTGTGGACTGCTATTCACTAACAATTATCCTGGACGAGCCCCCCAAAATATCATAAAATAGATCAGAAAACCAATTTTGATTATGGGCATTCAGCTAAGCCTTTAGCGCCATGTCACCAAATTTGCATAAATAATATAAATAATTGTAAGACTGGCTCAAATCCTATTTTATACCTATTGGCCCAGATATTCAAACTGTGCCAGGCTGTGGCGCAAGCCTGGGCGCAGCTCAACTTAGCTGCGCAGGGGCGTGGACTGGGCGATATTCAACGGAGCTACGCCATGGCTCAGCATCATTGAATATTGCACCTGGTCACCCACAGTGTGCATGGTGCAATGACACTGCACCAGCACCAGTGGCTAGAGTGGAGCATGCGGATGCAGTAGCACAAGTTCCATTGCGCAAGGTGCAACAACCGCAATATTCAAAAGTTGACATGCAAATGGGGCCATAATGTATGCAAGGTGCAAATGGGACCATTTGCATGTCTTTATGGCCTGATTTGCATGCAGGTGGACCGATCCCTGATGACTTGCACCTGGCGCCCTACCAGGCAGCAGCCATCGGGGACAAACGCCCCCTGCAGCGCAGAAATGTGCCCCACAGCCCGATTGCGGGCTTCAGTAAAAACAGAAATGCATTCTACATCCCTGGTGGTCCAGTGGACCACTGTCTGCCCAATCATGGGCAGAATTAAACAAAAAGATACCTATATTCCTGGTGTTCCAGTGGACCTGTCTTCCCGATCATGGGCTGCAGTAAAAAAAAAACAGAAACCTCTATCCCTGGTGGTCCAGTGGACCTGTCTGCCTGATCATGGGCTGAAGTAAAATAAAAGATACCTCTATCCCTGGTGGTCCAGTGGACCTGTCTGCCCGATCGCAGGCTGAAGTAAAAAAAAAAGAAACCTATATCCCTGGTGGGCCAGTGGACCCCCCCCCACCGCCCACTGATCCCCACCATCCTGCTCCCCACATCAGTGGTGGTGGCAGCACACCACCCACCTGCCACCCCGCCGCCCACCAACTGACACTGTCGGTAGGGCTGTGCACCACTTGGTCCACAGTGTGAGCCAATGGGCATGCAGCCCATACCGTACTACACATTCTGATATGTGAATGGATCCATGAGGCTGGGAGATCAGAGGGCTGTGGGTTCAGTTCCCACATCTGGCACTTGGGTTACTATCCCAGTACTGACACTGTAGTGCAGTATGAGAGGGGTGCTGCACTTCTGAGGTGCCGTCTTTTGGACGAGATGTTAAACTGAGGTCCATTCTGCCTGGATTGGTGGTAGTTTACGTGGATGTTAAAGATCTCATGGCACTTATTGAAAAGAGCAGGGGTAATTCTTTATTATAATAATAATAAGGCAAGATATAAAAACATAAGAAAGATAAGGAAATATACAATATGAACAGTATCATACAGAAGAAAAAAGAGGAAACAATGAAAGAAAATGAAAGGGAAGGAAAATACCAATTTAGCAACACTAAATCCAAACACGAAAGTAAGGAGAAACATAAATGTCAACTACAACAAAATAATATTCTTATTTAAACTTGATAATGTGCGAAAACCCTTTCCACCATTTCTTAACCTGCTCAGTGTCATACATTTGCATATCTTTGATATAAACCTTTTGTAATTCAGTAGTAATGTACTGACAGTACCCTTCCATAGTGGATTTCTTTTGGTATAATACCCATTGACAACGAATTTGCCATAAACAAAACCTTAAACATGCGATAAACACTCTCAACGTATCTTTCTTGTAAGTATGTAACTGTAAAGGAAATATCCCTATAACTAACATATCATAAACTGGATTTGACAACCAATCCATTGACCATTTCTTGGCCAAATATCGCCATAATTTCGTAGAAAATGAACAATACAAAAAAAAATGTTCCATAGTCTCCTCTTGATTGATGCATTCTAAATATGGACAATTTCTCTCTCCTTTTGCTTTATATTTTGCTGTACCCCTAACATTCAGTCGGCCATACATTATGAGCCACTGAACTTCCCACATGTGAGATGGTAAACGAGGGTTGTTCAACTGATCCAATATATTGTGATTTAGAATGGAAGGACAATTTTTGAAGCCAGGTGTTGCAGGATGAACTAGAGACATAACCAACTTATACAGTTTGTAAGAAGAGCTATTGCAAATTTGAAATTTGAGATTTAGTCAGTTGCCATTTATAAATTTTCTGAGCTGCAGGCCTAAAAAAAATAGGAAGTGAGAATCTACAATGTAATTTTGGAGCACCATGCAGCCATGCCACAAAATAGCGCTCCAGGAGTTCCCGAAACCAGGCATCTTCATACTTAATAGGAGTTTTGAAACAATTTTGTAAAGAATGGGAAAAAAACAACGTGTGACAAAATATAACTGGGTCAACCATCCCTGTTCCACCCATATGTTTGTCCAAATAGGTGTAACATGTAACATGTTTTAATCAGGTTTAATCTGTTACCCCAAAAAAACTGAAAACTCAAGCTATATAGTCTTGTCTCTAAATGAAGAGGCAATGGGTAAAGTACCGCAATGTACTGTAAATAAGGTAAAATAAAACGTTTGAAAATCTGTACTTTCTTCAATTTCGTGAACCGGAATTGTTTCCATCGCAGTACTTTACGTTCTACTGAGTTTAAAACCCTAGTCCAATTATCATCCGGCATATTTTGGGTGCCATAAATAACCCCAAAATTGAAATGGGAGTTGAGGATATCTGAATAGACTTGTATACAACAGTCTGCTGATGCAAATAACCCATCAATAATCCTTTTGATTTATTAAACTTAATCTTAGCGTTAGAAAAACAGCATAATTCTGAAATACCTGAAAAAAACTTCTCAATTGTTTCCTATGTTGAAAGAAAAGGCATATATCATCTGCATATGCTTGTATGGTCAAAAAGGAGTCCGAATTGGGCATTTGAAATCCTTCCCATTTAGGGATATTACAGATAGCTCTAACAAGAGGTTCCAAGGAACAAACATACAACAGTGAGCTCAAGAGACAGCCTTGTCGCTCCGGATTCCATAACCCACCTTCTCAATTCTGCCTTTAATAACAGGATGAATCTGTGCACCTGTATACAACTTTTCAGTAATGAAAGTAAGTGGGGAATTCTAGATTCTAATGTTGCAAACAAGAAAGGGTCTAACCCTATCAAAAGTTTTTCTAGATCAAGGAAAGTAAAATTCAGAATGTCCTGTCATGGTTAAGCATTCAATTAAACCTTATTAAAAAATAGAACTGTCTGTATATTCCTATGAGATAAACTACAATGCTGCACAGGGAAATAACTATATTTGCCCACGCCTTAAGTCTATTGTTAAGTAATGTAGCAAAAATTTTATAATCAGAATTTAGTAAGGTGATAGGTCTCAATTGCCTATATCGCCTTTATTTCCAGATTTAAAATATAAATCTGCAGACCCACTGTAAACCAATTTGCGATTGAGTCTCCTGCAAGAAATTTATTAAAAACTAAGGTCAAACAAGTAACTAATTCAGTGCGAAAGGTTTTATGAAATAAGTTAGATAGGCCGTCTAAACCCAGGGATATATTATCCTTAAGATTAGTAATAATACCCTCAATTTCCTGTATCAAAAAAGGTTCTATCATATTTTCCATTACAGTACTATCAACACTAGGGCCTTGTAAATGCTTTAAATAATCTTGTATTTGGAGAGAAGAAAAAAAAGATAAAGGCCGAAGCTCCTGAAAATACTGTGCAATACAAGTGCCCATATCACCAGTATCTTCTATTCTGCCTATATTAGAATCCAAATAGTCCAAATTAGAGGAATCCTTAATAGATTTACAGAGAACAAAAGGGTCTCCTATTACTGACTTTGACGTATGATTGTTAAGCAATGCTTGAAGGGTTCTAGCCCGATCATATTGAGACTGCCTCATTTGCAACTTAAGCATCTCAATTTGTGAGGAATAATCCTGCCTAGAAGTATTAGCTACCGAAAGTAGGGATTGTAGCTGAGTATGAAGTTTTAAATATTCCAAAAATTTTGAGTTCTTTTGAGGGATCCATAAGATTTGAACCAGTTGATACAATCCTGTTTAGTCTCCTTCCACCAGACTCCCAAGTCCGAGTATAAAATACTCACAGATAGTCTAGCTTGCAAAATATATTTGATGGAATTTTTAACAAATTGCTCCTGCAAGACTGAAACATTTAGCTTCCATCTACGTCCCCTGCAACAGTGTTCAGAGTTAATATTCACTGATACTTGAAGCATCATGTGGTCAGAAAACTCTATTGGTATCCTTCTAAAATCAGTAACTGACAGACTATTAGAGGTAAACAAATAATCAATACAAGTCCCTTTCACGCCTTTGAAAAAGGTGGATCTCAGATTTTTTGGTTCCAAAAGGTTACAAGTTGTAAGATCTGCTAACTTAATAATTGATTTTAGACAATTCGAATCACAATAAACCTTTTTAGTAGTGGACGTTGGCAATCCAATACTACAGTTAAAATCATCGCCCCATAATATGGGCAAAGTGGTAACTAAAAAAGGTTGAATCTTTTTCATACAGGAAATCCTGGATGTTTTCATCTGTGGATTATAAATATTAATAAATCGATAGCTTATTGAATCCCACCATCCATCAATAATCAAAACTCTTCTGGGAATTAAATCAATAAGCTTATGTAACGCAAACTGATAAGAATTAAACAAAATCCCAATACCATCTGCTTTCTCCTCCCCAAAGGACCAATAAGAAGGTCCCCACGGCCAATCACCTTTAAAAGAAGAAATCTGATCCTTAGTAAACATCCAGGTTTCCTGCAGGAAACAGACAGAAATTTGTACGTCATGTATTAGATGAAAAACAGCTTTCCGTTTAGCACTATTTAAAATGCTATGTGTATTTAAGGAAGCCCAGAAAAAGCCCATATAAACAACTAACTTAAGACAGCCACACCTCATTTCTTTCTCCTTTTCTTTTTCTTATCTTTATAATCTTCTTGTGGGGTCCCTATAACATCTTGTACTGATTTTTGGGAATCCGAGTCCCCCATGTCCATCTCTGATTCACCCCATGAAGTAGAAAGGGCAGTATAGGGGTTCAGAGTTTCTAATGATTCAAGTGTTGGGATAGGAATCGCTTTTAGGTTTCTATTAGACCTCCTCAGAGGTAAAGGTGCCTGCTGAGTGGAAGGGACTATTGGCCTATCTACTTCATCTGTATAGCAAACAGGTTTCAACAGTGCCGTAATCTGAGTACTGTCCTCTACCTTAAGAGGTGTAACAGTAACCTCGGGGGGGGGGAGGCAAAGGAAAATTCACTACAGCCATCAGGGGTGGTTTTTCCGGCCCAGCAGGTGAAGTGGCAGGACACACTTGAAGCAAATCACTTAACTTACTATCTAAAGCTTCTTGTGCTAGCTGTATAAGCCGGTCAGTACTCCCACTAGACGCCTTATTCTTCACAGCCCAAGGGCAGTCTTTAAATGAATGTGTGTATCCTTCACACAAGTCACATCTGGTGGGATTATTACACTGTATTGTAACATGGCCCACCTCTCCACAATTGTCACATCGTGGACTAACACAAACACTAGAAAGGTGAGTTTTGGAGCCGCATTTGTAACAGGCTCTAGGTTGGCCACTATAAAAACATACACCTCTGTCTCTACCTAAGAGAAAGGAGTTCAGAATATGTTCAAATCCTTTCTCTGACTGACGTAATTTTACTTTGTATTTCCATCCCCGGTCCAAAATCTTTCAGAATCCAAAATTGGGTCTGGCTCACCTTGAATATCACATTTCTGTGATAACCAGTAGGTAATGTCCTCAACGTGTACTCCTTCATTTCTAAACATAACCGTAACATATTTAATAAAAGGTTGTGATAGAGGGATAATGAGAAAAGGAGTCCACGTTGGGGAAAACTTCACCTGGTTATATCTGTCCCAAAATAAATCCAATAAAGCAGCTGAATGAAAACTAATGTCATAATTATCTTCCCCCGAGATGTTGATGAAAGCAAAAACATCTCTGGGAGAAAAGCGTAAAGATTCTTTAATTAAAACTTTACCCACAAAATGTCGGTCAGGCCTATCCACCATACCCCCTTTATATCGAATGCGAACTGCATTACGTCTTGGAGCTGCTTCCCTTTTAGCCCGAGTAAACAATTCAGATAAAAGAGGTTTTTGAATTAAATGAGTCTTATCAGTTTCAGGAGATAAAACAGCAGGAGTGTTATGAACACAGTCTTCCTGAATATCAAGTATTTTTTTAGAGACATGACTTATGTCCTCAGCCCCAGTTATCACAGTCTCCTTACATGATGTACCCGGCTTCCACCCTGGTGTATGGCCACTCAAATCAAATGAAGAATCCCAAGCCAAATCCGAAGTCCAAACGCCATTTGCCTGTCGTTGCCAGCCAGCTGCTAGCAAAGCACCCTGTGGAGACCAAGTCTGATCGTGGTGTTGCGAGTCAACTAAAGCAGGGACACTATTACCAGGTTTAATTAAACCAGAGTTAGTTTTTAAGGATTTTGAGTCGGCAAGTTCTAAACGATTCACATTTTAAATAGTAGGAGTAATGGTCTGTTTTCCAAAGTTAAACTCCGTCACTCCTTCCTGATTGTTGTTAGATGTTTGGTATATCGTGATAAAAGCATTATGCAATGATAAGTTCTCACCCTTAACCGGATGAAATACAAATCCCGCTTCTTTGTGTAAGTTCTTTCTGTTAGACTCAGTTGTATTTTGCAATGTACTCACCAGCACTTGGAGCGTAGTTTCGGATAAATCAGATGGCAATCCCTCTAACCGAGTCTCCGATCTTAAATTGAGGGGTTTAATAGAAGCATGTCGACCTCCCAACTGCCCGGCTTCCAACAGAGAGGTAGACGGTTGTGCATCATCGCACACATTCATGTACTGCACTGCGTACGGAGATTGTATGTGAGGAACGTCACTCACTTCCGTATTCGTAAGAGCAGCACCAACAACTCGCAAAGCAGTAGTATCTCTCGTTGATAAATGCACAGAATTGGTGGACAGGTTTAGGCTCTCAGAACCCTCCGCTATCTTAGCCATCAAGGAATTCTCGTGAAGCATATTACCTGCCGTATCACCCGACTGAAACAGAAAGTCAGCGTTGGTTGACATGGCTTCGTGAAATATTTCTTTGTTTTCAGTGTCCAGTGAAGAAAAAAAAGGTACCGCAGGCAGAGCCTGCTGCTCAGGTATCTCTCTCTGTCTTTCTACCTCCATCTGCTCCATGCACACAGTAGAAGTGGCCATCCTGTATTCTGAGTCCAACACCCCTACTGGCCACAGAGCATCAGCAGAGATGGGGAATTTCCCTGGTGTCCTGGCCAAATTTCCCTCATTCACTAAAAATACCACCAACAGCTTAATCTGGTTCAAGGTCAGTTGACATTCATCTGTATCCCCTCCCCCGGGTCGTGCCTGAAAATAGGCGAGATTTGTCTAGTGCACTTACCCGGTCAGCAAAAACTAAAATAAATAAATAAATAAATAAATAATCAAAGGCACTTTAACCTATTGCAGATTACTTTAATTAGTTGGTACCTGGATAATTTACTCATTACCTGAGGGTAATAGGGAGTTGCAACTATGTGATCCATATATAGCACTTTGAGCACAGTATTATCTCACTTCAATCCACCCTCTCTAACTTTTTCCCAAGTTGGTGACTTGCCCAAGAAAACCTCGTAACTATCTCAAATATGTCAACTGTTGTTATTACCTTATCTCTATGTGCAAAGTGTTATGGCTCAAAGTCCTGAAATGTTTACCTGCAAATGTTTAACTTTTCTGTGATTGTTTATCCATCTTGTTATGTAAACTGGTGTCTCTTAGTCAATGTAATTAACTCCGGGTCACCCCTGAAAAAGAGACATCACGTCACAGCGGGCTTACCTGGTTAACAAATTTCAATAAATAAATATTTAGTTGGAATATGAGGAAATTCTACCCACATGAATTCACATTCATTTTTTTAAACATGTCCAGCTGTGACACTGTCATCAAGAAATGTATGAATTTTGGCTTTTATCCCAGAAGTAGGGTCCTCCAAAAGTCTCTCATATATTTTCTTATCATCCAATTGGCAAAAAAATTATCCCTCATATTGCTGTTTCTCTAAAATGACAATTTTACTGCCTATGTCAACTGCTTTCATTTCCAGGTGTTTCCTGTTTTCTAATTCTTGCAACACTGAATTTTCTTCCTTTGTCAATTTTTTGTGATGATAGGGTCACTTGAACATAAAGAAATTATTGATGCCCTGCAAAACCAGATTTTAATAGGTAATTAATGCTGCAGAATTCACAAGGGGATTATAGGTTGAAGGAAGTCTAAATTAGTGCAATGTGGACTTCCCTGGCTTCTTAATCAGGGGCCAAGTCTGTTGACTCCTCAAGTTCAAGTGGACCAAGATTAGAATCATTCTGTGAAATTAAGTCCAAAGATTCAGATTCCAAAAGTAAACCTGCCAAAGCCTGAATGTCTACAGATATAGACTCTCATTCAGGATTATTGGCCATATTACCATGCCCATGATCGTTCTTTTGTAAAAAAATATATACATATTTAATTCAGTTTTGTAAATAAACACCTTAGGTCAGTATAAACTTGGAACTCATTTACTACTGGATCTGAAACAAATGAAAATCCTTGTTCCAAAACATTAGTTTGGGCTGGTGTTAAACTGGTGTTAGATAGATTAATTAATTGGGTGCTCTGCTTCTCAAATTGTCCTCCAGGTGTGCACTGTCTACCCTGTCCTCTTCTGTCCCTCCTGGCTTTGCCCCCCTTTTTTTTTGAAGTTTATTCTGCTGTTTAGGGACTCCTGATGTACTAGCTTGGGGAGCAGAAAAGTGTGCTTGTTTGCCTGGGGCACTAATTGATGGTTTGTTCCATTTAGCACTAGACATTTGACCTGCTATATGCTCTTCCTCAGCTGAGAGACCTATTTGGGTCTTTGCCATGAATACATTTGATATCATTCATAATCATTAAAATTATGTATACAGGAACATGTACGCACACTCTCCAGAGCAACTCCCTATACACCTTTAGGGATTCACTTTGTAGAGTTTCCTAACACTGATACCAGTAGCCTTAAATGTATGGGAATTGAGCACATTACCAGGAATGTGAGAGGTGAGGACAGGAAGAAGTTACTTTTGCAGAAAGAATGCAGGTGGATTTACACATTATGAGCATTAATTCCCAGAGGTTTTTTGAATGATGTGATTGATATCATACAATTTTTGTAAGTTTTCAGACTTCCTCATAGTGACCTTTTGCAGAATCTAATATTGAAATATGTTAGGATTTTTATACTGTTATAGCTATTGCCTTTTGATTGTGATATTGAAAATGTATTTTTATATTTCAGTAGATTTTATTATTTTTCTTCCCTTTTTTGTCCACTTTTGAAATGGCCCCTAGTAATCCCAAGATCCCTGACTTTGCTGTCCCCATCACTGGGTAAAACCTCACCTGACAGAATCATGCCTCAAGGGGTGGTGGTGTTGCCATCTACCTCTTCTCTACCATACAGTTGTCCCCTGTATTCTCTGTTACCTCTCCTTCTGCATATGAACTACTCCTTCTCAAACTCTCCCTCCCTCCCTTTCTCTGTCCCTATCTTTGCAACTGGCATCTATTGTTGTCCAGGCCCATCTACCTCATCTGTCACTGAACTCCTAACCGCTGTCTTCACTCATGTCTCATCTGGGGAACTACTCATCCTTGGGGACTTCAGTATCAACTGGCTCTCCCCCTCACAATCTAAATTCTTGTTTTGTTTTTGTATTTTGCATTTATTGTTTTGAGTGAAACTTTCACACAATCCCTCATACAGGGCAACAGTAAATGCAGATAAAGGTATAACAAAATGATGACATTCATACTTGTCCCCTGTAATCTTGTACAATAGAAGTTGGGGGTATCTAAAATTTATAGTCCAAATAATTGTCCAAGAATGCTAGCCATCTCAGCAGCTTTGGAATGTCCCAAAAACAGGTAGAAATACAGAAGAATTCTATAACAATCACATAGGATTGCTGTTCATCCAGGTAGACATAATTAATAGAAAAAAAAGGAAGAACAATGCAAGTCATAAATTCTTTCAACAGCTATGTCTCAAACAAATGATGTAATACAGCTTGATTAACTTTTGCAGCCCATATATAGAAGAAAAGTGAACCATTTAAACCTGGACAAAACAAGCTACAATGCGACATGGCTTACATCAGCAAGGAGCTAGGAAACATCGCCTCCACCCCCAGCAAGCGAAGTCAGAGAAAGTAGGGAGGGTTGCCAAAAAAGCACATCCCCCTCCCCCATAGATCCAAATGTCCAGCGGTCAGATCTAGCCCCAAAAAACTTTGTCCAAAGTCTCAGAAACCATACTGTAAGGGTTGAGGTCTATTGAGGACCATTAAACTGGCCCCCACTCACTCCAGTTGACAGCCTTTCATAACAACAAAAGGAGAAAACCAAGCTTAAATCCAGGCTGGCCCCTGGTCCTCCTCTTCTGCATCCTCCTCCTCTGGCAAAGTGTCCCGAGAAGCAAACTCCTTCTCCATTTTCTCCACCCAGTGGCCCGCATCTGCTGGATTAGTAAATTGCCATGTTTTGCTGCCATAAGTGATTCTTAGTCTTGCTGGCAATAAGAAGGAATGTATTATTCCAAGGGTCTGTAATCTCTGTCTCACCCCATCAAATCGTTTTTGGTGAGAGCGAGTTTGAAATGAAAGATCTGGAAATAATGTCAGAGTTGTTAATGGTTAGTGGGTAAAATACCCTCGATGTTGAAATGAGAACATCTACCCCAGAGGTCCGTAGCAGGCCAGTGCATGGCAGTTAGTGTTGGCAGGCCTCACTCTTGGATTAATTCTGTAGGCCCTTCTTAAAGAATCCCAGTCAAAATCCTCAGGTACAGGGATTGTTGACGGCATCCACTCCTTTCGGAAAGACAGGAGATTCAGTCCTTCGGTGCCCTCCAGTACACCGACCAGCCAAACATTTCCTGTACATACCTCATTCTCTAGTGCTTCAAGCCTGTTCTGAAGCTGCACATTTTCTTGCGTCAGCATGGTAACTGTGGCCTGTGTGTCAATCGACCGCCGCTCACTATCCACCCCTGTAGCACTAATGTTATTAATCACTGCATCATGCTTCTCTAGGTGAGCAAGGAGTTTCTCCATCTTAGCATCCAGTGATTTCATTGTCGCCAACATTTGATGCCTTGGAGGGGCTGCTGAATTTTTCAGCTATATTCTCCCCCTCGGAGGTTCCGTGGCCTGAGCTGGTTTTGCCACAACCATTTTGGAGGATTCTGATGCCGAGCCCTTTTGCTTCCCCATCATATATTTTATATCTGCCAGTAGCTTGTAAGTTCAAGTAAAAGGCTAGCCTAGTTATTTTAATGTTTATTCAAGTTGGGTTGCTTAAATCAGCTATTTTGTAAGGCTGATATGCAGAGCAGTTATGAGTTTCACCCTGCCAGGAGATCGGCTCTCTAGTGCCCCCAATCTAAAGTCTGTCTAAATATGAAATCCCCCAGTCTAACTCAATTGATCTCCACCCCAACCCGCCACAATCATAAACCCTTCAACCACTCCTTGCTGGACTGGGCTCTTATCTCTCACCCACTGCATCCTCCCTGATGCCATTAGTGACCACCACATGGTCTACTGCATGCGCAAAGTACACTGTCACAAAGCCCCTCCCAAACTCCTGAAGATCCAGTCCTTCCGGTCACTGGACTTTTCCTCCCTCCATGCAGACTTGGTAGCTGCCGACTGGGCACCCATCTCTACTGCCAGCTCCATTAACTCTGCCCTTAACTACTTCAATACAAAATACTTTGTAATTTGGGATCGGCATGCACCCTTTAGGAAAACCAGGGTTTGAGGTTCCCACCTCCCTTGGATTTCTGTGGAGTTGCTGGCCTGCCCATGTGCATGTGATCTTGCCTGGAAGACCCACAAGTCCACTGGCTCTCCTGGAGACTTACTCAAGTACTGTGCCCTTCTCAATGCCTGTACCAGGGCCACTAGGCTTGCCAAGGCTGAGTATTTCACCTCAACCTTTGAGAGCAACCTTAACCACCCCTCAAAGTTCTGGAAAGTCATACACACCCTCCTCTCTCCTCCAACCCAGTCCTTCTCCCTGGTCCTTAAAGTAGGCAACATTCCAGTTTCTGACTCCTTCTCCATTGTCTCTGAGTTCAACTCTTTCTTCACCTCCAGTGTCTCTTCCCGTCTCTCCTCCCTCCCCCTCCCTCCCTCCCACCCGGCCTTCCACCCTGTCTCCCACTTCTCCCTCTCCCTCTCTCCTGTAATTACTGCTGACACCCTCAAGGCCCTCCTGGCTCTAAATCCTCTCAAGGGCAAGAGCCCTGATGGACTCAACCCCTCCATCTCTCTGCCCCCCATTGTCCTACCTATCACCTCCCTTCTTAACCTATCTTTCTCCCTTGCCTCTGTTCTCAGTGCCGGGAAACAGGCCACCATCATTCCGATTTCCAAAGGTGGATCCTGGCAACTACCGCCATATCTCCCTGCTCTCCACCTTAGCTAAACTTCAAGAACATCTTTTGTTGGCTCAGCTCTCCCCTTCCTTGACTCTTCTTCACCCCTTTCCAGTCTGTTTTCCATAAATTTCATTCCAACTGCTCCTCCTGTCCCTGGCTCACTGACTCTGTTCTCTCAGGCATGGATCAGGGCCTTATCACTTCAGACACCTTAGTAATTTTGGCCAAAGCCATCAACACTGTAGCCCACCCCCCTACTCTTTGACAAGCTTAAGGCAGCAGGGTTCTCTGACTCCTCCACTAATTGGTTCTGTTCCTACCTTGTGGATAGGACTCAATCCGTTAGAATTGGAGATTCCCTATTTCCCCCTCTCTATCAGTACTGGTATCACCCAAGCGTCTGTCCTTGGCCTGATACTCTTTTCGGTCTTCCTGAATGACCTCCATGCTGCCAGCGACTCTGCATTCATCCACATGTATGCAGATGATACAGCACTATTTACCACTGGTTCCTCTCCCCACCCCCAATCTGATGGCCTGGCTCCAATGGGACTTCAACAATATCCACCAATTGTTCCAGTTTAATCAGTTATCACTCAATGCCAAGAAAATGGTCTCCATGACCTTTGGCACCAGACAGATGCTCACAAAGCTTATTGCTCTCCCCTCTTTCCACACCTTGGATGGGGCCACAATTGATGATATCCCCATATTAAAGTACCTCGGAGTCTGGCTCAACAGTCACTGTGACTTTTCTGGGCATGTGGATTCCATCCGCAAAACACTTCACCCTAAACTCGGTGTTTTACACAGGAATACAGGCTGCATTCCTGTTCCTGTTCACCAAACTATTGTCCAGAGAAGGATTCTCCCCATTTTCAATTTTGGTGACATTGTCTACAGTGCTACTCCTAAGTCTACCCTAGCCAGACTGTACTCCCTGTTTCACTCCTTCAGCTGTTTTGCCTTGGAATGTCCACCCTGCACCCACCACTGCTCCCTCTATTCCTCCCTATCCCTTCCCTCCCTTGAAGCCAGACAACTTGCTCACTGTACCTCCTTTATCTTTAAATACAGGCTAGGCTCCCTCCCCTCCTACCTCACCTCTCTCCTCTCCATCTCCCCACCCTCCTGTTACACCCTTTGTAACTGTGGCTTTCACTCCCCTGCACTCCCTCCAAGAAAATCTTCAGCTGGCCAAGCTGCTTTCTTTTACTGTTTCCCCCAGCTATGGAATCCCCTCCCCCTAACCATCCACTCTGCCTCCTTCCAGTGCTCACTCTCCTCGTTACTCCATGACTTCTTGACTCACACCTGCAATTCCACCTGATAGCTATCCCTGTTCCTCTGCTTTCTACCTACTACCCCCTCTCCTCCCGATCTTCTCCTGGCCACCCCTTCTATCATTGCCCTGCTACCCTGGTACCTAGGATCCATTCTTCCTAGAAACCCAATGGATTGCTCTCTGTGCCTCTTACTTCTTATTGCACTTTGCATTTTGCACTTTATTTGTTACTCATTCACTACCTCATTGATTCTCCTTGGGGTTGCAATCCTGTCCTCCTCCCTGCATAAATTGCACAAAGAAATTGCACAAATATTGTATAACTCTTTATATGACTGTAGCTTTAGTACTTTTGCTTAGTCCTCTGCCTGCCATGTAACTATTGCCTATGATGGTATACATGACTCTCCTCTTCAACGTCCCCCCCAGGACACATCTGGAAACAAGTTGTTATTCAGCTCACTATGCCTTTCCTGGTGAAACTTTTAAATAATTAAAATAAATAATGCTGTGCGTAATTTTCTTCAGAAGTATTTAATTTTTTTATTTGGCTTGTGAACACTTACCTTAGCGAACACAGCATGGCACACTGTATCATCAGCAGGTCATTTCTTTCCCTTCCTCCCCTCCCTTCCCCTTCTCCCGTCCACTGCCATAATTTTTTCCATTCCTTTTTCTCTTCCTTTTCAATTGCTTCATATTTTTATGGTTGTGGGTGACTACTTAGTTTTTTTTTCACTTATTCTAACTTCTGTAGCTGCTTTGTTTACAAATTTATTAGTAGTACAAGCCTTTTTCTTGCACTTTTATGGAAATTAGATTGGGTGGTAGTTTTTCAATATGTTTTTTCTTAGCGTGTACTTTTTATCTTGTTTTGGCTATCTAAATGACGTGCTTTCGTGGCTCTGTTGCAGTTTTGGTATTTATGACTTTATATATTGTATACATGCTGTGTATCTTTAAGAACCTGCCTTTCTAAAGAAACAACTATTGCTGTGTAGCTACGCCCCCGATGAAGCCTCACGCATACAAGGTGGAGCACTGGAGCTTGCTACCATGTTCTCTAGTTCTGAATAAGTATAGTGTTGCCATATTTTGTGCATTTATTTATTCCTTGCAGAGTGTTGCCATTGTTTTTTTTTTTGTATCCCTAACACATAGTTGGTAGGATTAATGGTTAGACCTGCATTTTTGATAGACTGGATAACTGTTTATAGGTGTTCCAAGTGGCTTTTCCAGTCTGGACCGTACACCACGACATCATCCAGGTGAGCAGCACAATAACCAGTGAGAGGGGTTACAGTTACATTCATGTTCCACTGGAACATAGAAACATAGAAACATAGAATTTGATGGCAGATAAGGACCGCTTGGCCCACCCAGTCTGCCCATTTCCCTACCTGATGGATAAGCTGCAGATCCTAGTTAACCAGCAGCCTACTTCTTCCTACCCCCACCCCCTAGAATTGCCTTATGACTGTCCCATGCATGCTTGAATTCCACCACTGTTTTGACTCCACAACCTCCTCTGGAAGGCTGTTCATGCATCCACAACCCTCTCTGTGAAAAATACTTCCTTAAATTACCGTCTGAGCCGCCCTCTTCTATCTTCAAATTGTGCCCCTTGTTCTTGCACACCTCTTTTTTTGAAAGATGCTACCCTCTTGGACTTTGTTGATTCCCTTGAGGTACTTGAACATTTCTATCATGTCCCCCCTCTCCCTCCTTTCCTCGAGGCTATACATATTAAGCTCCTTAAGTCTCTCTTCATATGTCTTCCGGTGCAGACCCTGCACCATTTTAGTTGCCCTCCTCTGGACAGCTTCCATCCTGTCTATGTCTTTGCCGAGACTGGGCCTCCAGAACTGCATGCAGTACTCCAGATGTGGTCTCACCAGCTGTCTGTACAGAGTGATAATAACTTCTTGTTTTCTACCGGTGATGCCTCTCCCTATACATCCCAGTATCCCCCCAGCCCTCCTTGCTGCCCTCTCACATTGCTTGCCCACCTTTACTTCATCTGATATGACTACCCCCAGGTCCCTTTCCATTTTTGTTGTTGTTAGTATCTCACTCCCCATTGTGTACTCTTCCCCTAGGTTTTTGTTTCCCAGGTGCATTACCTTGCACTTCTTAGCATTGAATCTAAGCTGCCATACATTTGACCATTCCTCTAACCTTGCCAAGTCCCTTCTCATCCTTTCCACCCCACCTTGTGCATCAACTCTGTTGCAGATCTTTGTGTCATCTGCAAAGAGACATACTTTTCCTTCCAGTCCCTCTGCAATGTCGCTTATAAAGACATTGAAGAGGACCGGTCCTAATACTGAACTCATGTGACCCCACTGCTAACCCCTTTTTTCAGAGTGGACTCCATTTACTATTACTCTCTGTGTCCTATTCTCCAGCCAATTCTTTACCCAGGCTGTCATCTTGGGACCCACTACCAGGCTGGCTAACTTGTATATTAATCTTTTGTGTGGGACTGTGTCAAATGCCTTGCTAAAGTCTAGGTAGGCCATGTCCATAGCCCTTTCCTGATCAACTACTTTGGTCACCCAGTCAAAGAAATCTATCAGATTTGTCTGGCATGACCTTCCCACTGTGAATCCATGCTGCCTTGGGTCCTGTGCCCCTCTGGCCTCTAGATACATAACAATTCTTTCCTTCAGAAGTGATTCCATCATTTTCCCTACCACTGAGGGTTAAAATAACAGGTCTGTAGTTTCCTCTTCTGCCTTGCTCCCACTTTTGTGAAGGTGAATCACATCTGCCCTCCTCCAGTCCTCAGGTACCACCCCATCTTCCCATGATTTGTTAAAGAGGGTAGTCAGTGGTGTCACTAGTTCTACCCTTAGTTCTTTTAGAATTCTGGGATGAATCCCATCAGGCCCCATTGCTTTGTCCACCTTCAGTTTTAAAGAGCTCTTTGAACCTTTCTTCTGTAATGGGCTGGTATCAACTTCTGTATCCAGAGTGTTTCTACTGTTTGTTTTAGGTACCTCCCTCTTCCTTTGTAAATACTGAGCAAAATATTTGTTTAGTATCTCTGCCTTTTCACAGTCACCTCTGCCCACCCTCCTCCCCTTTATTAAGCCTCACTATCCCTCCCTTGGTCTTCCTTCGCCTCCTGATGTACCTATAAAAGGTTTTATCCCCTTCTTAACTGAGTTGGCTATCTTTTCCTCGGTTTGGGCCTTTGCTGTTCTGACTGCCTTTCCAGCTTCGTTTTGCTTTAACTGATACAGTTCTCTGTCCTGTTCTTCTGTGATTCCTTGTACTTCCTGAATGCTTTTTCTTTGAACCTTCACTGCCACTTCCTTTGAGAACCATGGTGGTTTCTTACCTCGTTTCGTTTTGTTTATTTGCTTTACACAAAGGCTTGTTACCTCTGTGATGGCAGTTTTTATTATTCCCCATTGTTCTTCCACCCCTCCTTCCTGCCCATTTGCTAGTGCATTCCTTAGGCACTCACCCATTTTGGCAAAGTCAGCCCTCCTAAAATCCAGTACCTTTGTCTTTGTATGGAACGTAACGTGTGTGCCATGTAAACCAAACGCCATGGTGATGAACTGCTAAAATCCAACTGGAGTGAAAAATGCAGTTTTTTTCCTCTAGATCCTTTAGCTAGGGGGTATTTGCCAGTAACCCTAGCTGAGATCAGGGTACTAATGTACTTGGCACTTTCCAGTCTGTCCACCAAATTATCTATCCTGGGCATAGCATAGCTTTCAATTATGGACACTTAATTGCGTTTCCTAAAATCAAGGCAGATGCTTACACCCCCTTCTTTTTTATTTACAATTACCATTGTTTATATTTCCTTAACCACGTCTACTGTTAACTGCTCTGTTATTTAGTATGTCTTTTGTCTGATAAGGCGAGCATTGTCTGTCACTATTACGTGCTCAAGCCCTTTGGCTCAGTCTGGCAGTATGGTAAAAGTACTTCCAAATGTCTTTACCAAGTTACAAATTTCTGCAGTTTGTTCATTTGGTAAGGAAACATTCACCTTTACAGCATCAGAAGTTACAGTTTGTTGCAGTCTGTCATAAGCTGTATCAATATCATGTTTAGAAGTTTCTGGTAATACCAACATAGCAACCTCTGGTGTTTTTTCAACCCATTTCTTCAGGAGGTTAGCATGGACTATCTTGGCAGGATTTTTCCTATCGGGGTTTCAGTCTCATAGGCAACAATACAAATACATCTAATCACTTTATAATGCCCTTGCCACTTCATTAACAGTTTGTTTTCTGTAGTGGGTAACAGTAACAAGACCTTTTCACCGTAATCAAAAATGTTTCCTTTTACTCCATGATCATAATACATGGGATTATTCCTGAGTACTGTGGGCAATCTCAGTATATTTTGCCATTGTTTTTCTCAGTGCACACATATAAGATGTAATAGATTCTTTCTGAGCTGGCTTATCTTTTCATGTTTTTTACATCTAGCTGCCCTCTAGACTGTCTACCATACAAGAAAAACTTGTTAATGATCGTGGCACTTCTATATTAGCAAAAAAAAAAGGTAAGGTAAATATTAGTCCCAATCTTTCCCTTCACCTTTCACAAACTTTTTTAACATGTGTTTTAGGGTTTCATTAAAATACTCAACAAGGAGGGGCACTGTGGAGCGGCATCATGGCGGCAGCTCTTTGAGTAAGCTCAGATCGCAGATTATATGCACATTAAATAATTAAACCTTTATGGCAGCTAGAGAAATGGAAACACAACTGTTGTCCATCAGAAACCTTAGTGATTAAGATGGGGCCAAATAAAGACAGAAAACACCACGGACAGAACTTGGATTTATACTTATCTCCCATGGGCTCCTCAAAGGGGTCAGGGCCTGCAGCACCTGGAAGTCTGGTGGCACTGGACCTGCCTTCGGCTCAAATCATGGCAATCCTCTAAGATACAAGTCACCAGAGAGGATACTAACAAGCGTCTGGCTGCTGTGGAAGCTAAATTGCTAAGTAACAAGCAATGGACCCAGGAGAATTATACAGCTATTAAGGAACTATTGGAAGCACAATTGCATCAGACTGAATGCAATGCCACCTTTGTGTGTGATGTCTCTTACCTAAAGGCAAAAATTGAATCCCTGGAGAACCCACAGGGGCAGGCCAACATCAGGATCATGGGTTTTTCCCCATGGTTTGCTGGAAAGCAGACACTCCTAGACACAATCACAAAAACGTTGTTTCAAGACCTGAAACTCCAGTTACAAGACTCTGGAACCCGAGTCTTGAAAGTCTTTGTGATTCTGCAGCAGCTGCGCTCTCGTGGAGACCCAACACAAAGGCCTTTGACCACAATTCCCACTCTGTCATCTTCGAAGGCACGGATCTCTCTTTTGCAGGCAGTCCAGGCTAAGGGAGAAATCATATGGGAAGGCAGCTGCATCGTTTTTTTCCCCCCACCTAGCAGCTAGCACCCAAACTCAGAAGAAGGAGCTCCAAGTCATTAAAAAAAAACTCCTCAAAAACAGTATCCAAGCACAGCGAGGCTTCAGGTGTGACATGATTCTAAAATGCACGTGTTTGTAGATCCAGCTGCAGCGGCTGCCTTCGCGGAGAAGCTGATCGCCAAGTTAAATCCATCTGAGCACTCCTCAGATGAAGAAGGGTGACAATTAATGGACTTTCCTCCCAACAATAAATAACTCTCAATATCTTACTTTGGGGAGTTTTAGTGCCCTCGTTGGGAACGGTGAATAATGTTAGTGGCTACACCAGGTATTTAATGCGGCTGACTCATATGATTGCTACGTGTAAACTGTGGTAAATACTTCTATTTGACCAAGTTAAATAGCTGCCTGCAGAGAATCACTGATAAATATAGAATGTTGACTACTAATGTTACATGCTGCTCCAAATACAGTTCTAAAAATCTTTATCTTACACGGAGCTAGCTTTATGGAAATTGTTAATAGATGGCATCTACGTATGCTACTCAGTTTGTGAACTTGAACCATAGCCTGTACCAATATCCTGATTTCCCACATGGTAGGTTGCCTTGCCTTACCCAGAGAGGTGGGATGGAATGTATAGCTTAACGGAGACCAGGGCATCATTTAATTGCCTTTCCATGAATGAATAGCCATTTTGACCCACCATAATTTTGAAGTTCTGTGTGGGGTTTGTTATGCTAGCGTTTTCTGTTCTGTTTTACTTTTCAGGAGGTGAGAGCATCAATAATCTACAACATACTCAAACCGGACTTTGCTTCGATAATTAATAAAATTACTGGTAGAGCCTCACACTGTATGGACTTATTGAACCTATACTCAATTGGGTATTTTGCTACTATATTTGCCCTGTGCATCCAGTGTGGTGAACTGTATGTATCAATGTCTGTATCTTTTACGTATTACAGTCTTGACTGTTACATCATAAAATCAATAAATATAAATTACAAAAACACTGAACAAAACCATCTGTTTGAGGGTGATAAGGGGAGATTCTGATGGCAGTGATACCTAGTAGTCGGTATAGCTCTTTCAGTAATGCAGCACCAAAATTACGACCCTGATTAGTAACAATCTGTTTAGGTATGCCCAGCCTGCTGAAAATATTGGTAAGCTCTGCTGCTGCTTTGGGAACTGTGACAGTATGCATTGGAATTGCCTCTGGGTATTGAGTAGCATAGTCACATACTACTAAAATTAATTGATTATCCTTTTTACTTTTGTCTAATGGACCAACCACATCCATTGCAATGCTCTCAAAAGGCACATCTATCAAGGATAGGGGCTCCAGGGGCACCTTGTCTGAATCAAAAGAGTCCCCAACATCTGATATTTCCTATGCCTGTGTTCTTGTTATCACAGCTGCTGACACAGCAGGATTTATTCCCTCTGTGATTAACTTCACAAATCCTGGAAAGTCATTTCCAACTATCACAAGTACAGTAGGTGCTGCCTACAATTTCATTTGGTGCAACACCCCATTAATGTTCAGAGTCACTTGGGTAGTGGGATAGTATTGAATGTCCCCGTGTATGCATATGACCCCAGTACCTGGTCCTTTTGAATGCATGCAATATGGTTTGTTGGCTTCCTGAATCTACAGGTCCCTTCACAGACTAATCCCCCACCTTGACATCTGTTAAATATTTGCCCTGATTTGCTAAGGCCACATTTGCTTCAGTGTTACCTTCCTTATTTTTATGACAGTTTCTTGCAATATAGCCTGGCTTATTACAGTTATAGCAAATAAAGTCTTTGGGTGCAGATTTGTTACCCCCATCAGAGTTCTTATCTAACCCGGAGTTAAACTGAGAAAAAGAGAGTGTTACTGGTCCCTGGCTGTTACTTCACTGCTGTAGTGTCTGCCTAACCATCTGATAGTTATCAGCCAAAGACAAGAACAGTTACATAAGCACTTACTGTAACAGTAAATCTTTGAGGGGATCTCAGTCATCAGGTACCACCCTAGGAACTTCACCGTTGGTGAATGGGAATCCACATGGAAGATTTTCACAGTACAACTGGGGCCACCTGCACTGTCACCATCACCAGCCCTATATAGACGCAAGCAGCCCCTCTCCCTCCTCAGTTCTTTCCCTCCTGAGATGAAGGGAGCAAGGCTCATGCCCTGGGAAACAGAGGAGAGACAGAGGGACCCAGCTCTAGATAAAAGGATGGAAACAACAGATAGCCAGGTCCTGAACAGGAGCCCCAAGAAGAGGGATGGTGGGAGGGAAAGCATACCTGATGGCTGAGATCCCCTCGAAGATCTACTGTTACAGTATGTTCTTATGTAACTGTTCTGTCTTCTTCAGGGGTATCTCAGTCATCAGGTACCACCATAGGAATGAGTACCAAGCAGTGACAGGTAGGAATAAATAAGCCGGGAGGCTGGAACTCCATAAACTTAAGACAGGAGACTTGAAACAACCTGCCCAGCCAAGGATCTTTTTAAACTTAAGACAGAAGACCTTGTAAACTGAACCTATCAAGGGATTCTATAAGCTTAAGACAAGAGTTCTTGCAGCACAACCCTGCCAAAACCAGCACAGGCTTTAAAGGCAATGTCCAGACTGTAATGCTTGGTGAAAGTGTGGACTGTACTCCAGGTGGCAGTCGCACAAAAATCAGCGGCCAAGACCCTTTTGAAACAAGCCACTGAGGTAGTCATGCCTCTGGTGGAATGGGCATTGACAGCTCCAGGCAACTCCTTGCTGTACTTGTTATAGCAGAACACAATGCAATTTGTCAACTATTTGGATAAACATTGCTTGGAAACTGAGGGACCCTCTCTACCTGGGGCAAAAGAAACAAATAACTGCTTAGACTTTCTGGACTCCTTAGTCCTGAGCAGGTAATACTTCAAAGTTCTGCGCACATCTAACATGTGGAGCAGTGCTTCCCCTGGATTGGCACACTTGGGAAAATAAACAGGAAGATGGATAGATTGATTAAGAGTAAACTCAGAACCACCTTAGGAAGAAACTTAGAATTTGTTCGCAAAGATACCCTGTCTTTGTGAAAAATCAAATAAGGCTCCTCACACCAGGGGGCCTGAAGCTCTGAAATTCTTCAAGCGGAAGTAATGGCAACTAAAAAGAACGCTTTTCAAGAGAGATAGTGAAAATCGCAAGTTGTGATTGGTTCAAAAGTAGACAGGGTCAATTTTTCCAAAATAAAATTCATCCCAAGCCGGGACAGAGGAACAGATTGGGGGTTTCAGAGGCAGGATGCCCCTAAGGAATGTGCAGAAAACATCCAGCTGAGCAATAGTGCTGTTGACCATGGGCTCATGGAAAGCCGAAATGGCTGAAAGGTGGACCTTGAGGGAGGAATACTGGAAACCTGAGTCAGACAAAGACATCAGGTAGTCCAGGACGTGCTTCACATGACAGGTGAAAGGGTCAAGGGAATGCTGAGCAGCCCAGATGGCGAACTGCTTCCACTTCATGGTATAAGTGGTACAGGTGGAAGGCTTGTGGGGTCCACTAGTACATCCACTACCCTATTAGAGATCCCAAACCTGGCAATGGCTATGTCCTCAAGAGCCACGCATGCAGATGGAGGGACCTGAGGTTTGGATGGACCAGGATCCCCAATCCTGGGACAGCAGATTCCTACAGAGAGGTAGGGAAACCGGAGGCTCCTCCACCAGCTACTGAAGCAGAGGGAACCATACAGTATCTGGTGGGGCCAGAATGGAGCTGCCAGGATCATGCTGGTCCCCCTCCATTTGCAGCTTGAGCAGCATTCTCCATATTAGTGGAAACTGAGGGAATGCATATAGAAACCTCCCACTCCAGGAGAGGGACAATGCATCTCGTCAGAATACTCCAGGCCCTGGATCTAGTGAGCAAGAATTGGGCAGTTTTGCATTGTGTGGGGAACGCAAAAAGGTCCAACTCTGGATGACCCCATCTGTTGAACAGATCTTCTACTATGGATGAGAGAAGCTTCCATTCATGCATGCTGGACTGAGTCCTGCTGAGACTATCTGCAAGTGTGTTTAAGATACCTGGTATGTGGACTGCAGAGAGTGTTAGACTGTGCTTTAGAGCCCAATACCACACTCACATTGCCTCCCTGCAAAGGGGATACAAGTGAATCCTGCCCTGCTTGTTGATGTGGTAGACCACACTCAGATTGTCCAGCTGCACCAACAGTTGACCCAGGGTTAGATGCTCCTAAAAGGCCTGCATGGCATAGAGCACCACTCTCATTTCCAGGACATTAATATGCAGGAAGGTCTCCCACTAGGACCAGGGGCCCTAGGTTTGAAAAGAATCCAGATGCACCCCCCAGCCAAAACCTAATGCATCCGTGGTTAAAACCTGATGTGGTGAGGCAATTTTGAAGGGGACTCCCTGAAGGTTTAAAGAGTCCATCCACCACTGCAGCACTTTGCAAACTGGGGAGGAGACCAGGATTAGTTGATCTAACTTGTCCGTGTGCTGGTCCCACTGCACACAGAGGGTCCACTGAGGGGTGCACATATGAGGCATGGCCAGTGGAACAGTGGGAATGGCTGCCACCATCAGGCCCAGGAGCCTAAGACACAGCCTGGCAGGAATGTGATGATTCTGAGTTACAATCTGAGCCTGAGCTATAAGGCATTCGGCCCTGTTCTCAGTTAAGAAGACCTTTCCCTGCCCAGAGTCCAGAACCACCCGAATATACTACAGTCTTTGGGATGGTACTAGAACAGACTTGGGCAGGTTGACTGTTATGTACAGAGACTGAAAGAGCTAAAGGGTATGCTCCAGAGTTAATAACAGCTGTTCCTTGGATGGGGCCTTGAGAAGCCAATCATCCAGGTAAGGGAAGACATACAGTCCCTGCCTCCCTCCTGAGGGCTGCTGCGAAAGCTGTTAAGCACTTGTTAAGACACACGGCACAGAAGATAAGCCAAAGGTCAATACCTTGAACTGGTAATCCTCTGCCTGAAAGGCAAAGCAGAGAAATCTCCTGTGAGGAGGAAAGACCACAATGTGCAGGTAAGCATCCTGCATGTCCAGTGAGCAGAGCCAATCCTAGGACTTTTGGAGGGGCAAGAGGCCTGGTAAAGTTACAATCCAGAACTTTTTGTACTGAATGAAGAGACTGAGGTATTTCAAGTCCAAAATGGGCCTCAGATCTCTGGTCTTTTTGGGGATCAGGAAAAACCTGGAATAGAATCCCTAGTTTTTCTGTGGCTTTGGCACTAGTTCTATCACCTGCTTGTGCAGAAGATACTGAACCTCCTCCCATAGAACAGGTAGATGAGCCAGGGGGGTAATTTGAGAGTGGTGGTGGGGTGTCTGGAGGCTGCTGGATGAGCTCCAGGGTATGACTACACTCTATGATCTGCAGCATCCACTCATCTGAAGTTATGGTTCTCCATTGATTCACATGGCGGGAGAACCAACCTCCGACCACCACCTCCTGAGCTTGTACCTGAGGAGGGGGGTCCAGCAAGGAGTCAGCCTGAGGTGGGTCCAGCTGTGGAAGCTGGTCCCACAGTTCTGGGACACTTGGCTGTGGCTCCAGAACTGGAGGGTGCAGGCAAAGAAGACTGGGCTCTACGTTTACCCTGGGTATGGGGGACAGAGTCTGGCCTATTGGTCTGTCTACAAAAATTAGGATGTCCCCTACCACATGGCAGAGTGTGGTAGAGGGAGTGGGTGGACTTGAGGGCCATGCCTGAGGCCTGCAGATCATTTATAAGGTCCTGGACATCTGGACCAAAAAGCTTGGTGCCACTGAAAGAGGCATTGAGCACCTTGTTTTGCACATCAGCTGTGAATCCAGAAACTCAGAGCCATGAATGCCTATGAAGATATATGCCAGTGGCAGCCACCCTGGCCACAGTATCTGACAAGTCATAAATGGCCCGTAGGAGATGCTTGCTAATGTCCTCAGCAGTTTGAAAGCATTGAAGTAATTCCTGCTTCTGGGAACCATCAGGAAGGGATTGGGAGGCAACCTTGACCTTTCTCCAAGTGGTGTTCTGGTATTTCAACATGTGTGACAGGTAGCTGGCAATCCTCAAACCTAGGGTAGAGGAGGCATACACCCTTTTTCCCCAAATATCCATCCTACTGGACTCCTTGTTTGGGGGAAGGGAATTAAGGTGTTTGGGCACCTTAGACCTGTCATGTGCTGCCTTAATGACTACTGAGTCAGTTTCAGCCCGGGCAGCAAAGTGAGGAAGGCTCTGAGGGGCATTGTAGAGCTTGTCAGCCCTATGGGGCATAGCTGGCACTATGTCTAGTCTTTGCCAGGTTGCTGTAGTAGCATTTTTGAGTGCCAGAAGCATGGGAGGAATAATCTTAGGAGGAGATTCTGGGATCTCCAGGTAGTCCACCAGATCCTTTCTGGTGGCATCCTCCTCCTCCTCTGTCTGAAACCCCATAGTGGAAGGCAGCTGCTTCATGATGTTGAAGAAGGTAGCATCCTCAAGTGAGGACTTGGGGGTATCCTTAACAGAACCTTCACTGACTAAAAAGGCAGTGAACTTGTCTGAAGTAAGGTACTGGTCCTCCTCCTCCATCTCCTCTGGAAGAATGAGGTCAGTGTGGCACTCCTCCTCAACATCAACATCCTCCTCAGGATCTGCCAATGTATGTGCCATCGACAGCCCCTAGGTATATTCCCTAGGCTGATGAACAGGTTTCGATGCCAGCGTCAAAGGAGCTGGTGACGACAGCCTGGTAAAGGCCACAAACTGCTGGACCAGCACATTAGAAAAATGGACAATAACATTGTTCTATTCTGGCACCGACAATGGAAGAGCAGCCGGTGGCACAGTGGTCAACAACCTGGCTGGCTGAGTCAATGAACCCAGAGCCTTTGAAGAAGAAGTAGAAGGCTTCGAAGGAGTAGTTGTCAATGATGAGCCCATCATCAATGGAGCAGGGGTCAACAACCCAAAGGTCAACAGCTGGGCACCCTGGGCGTCGGGCAGAGGAGATGTGAGTATGGGCCTGGAGTGAACCGAGACCTGGACAGCTGGTCTCTTTGGCTGCCAATGATGAGGAGCTCCCCAAAGAAGGCAAAGCCAATGGGAATAGGATGGCCACTTGGGTAGCAGTCATGATCTCGGTCTTTTCTATGACTTTTCCCTGAGTACTTGTCTTTTGACCTGAGAGGCCTTGGAGCTCTTGGAACTGGAGGGCGACTGGGCGGCCAGTGCACTGGAAGACACCAATTCGGAGACAGCTACCTGTTGTTACATGAAGATCTTTAGAGCCTTCCTGCATCCCCTAAGAGTGGTTTGATTAAAATGCTGGCAGAGCTCACAGTCTGAGGTGTTGTGGTCAGGCCCAAGACAGCAGACACAAACAGAGTGCTTGTTGTTAGAGGCAATCTTCATTCTGCAGTGGCAGTGACAGAAGACAGATGTAGAAGGTTTAACTCTTGACATAAAAAAAAAAGAAACAGACATGTCTAAAAGAGATTCAGGTAAGGGTTGGATGAAAAATAGGCCGTAGGCCAAACAAGGTGCAAACACTGTGATGGCTCTTCCGTGGAGATTGTGCTAGCAAGTTGACGGCGGGAAAGAACTGAGGAGGGAGTGGGGCCACCTGCACCTATTTAGGGCTGGTGACGTCAGCTGACATCAACAGCCTGGGCGATCTCAATTGTACTGCTGAAAATCTTCCGTGTGGATTCTCATTCACCATTGGTGAAGTTCCTATGGTGGTACCTGATGACTTAGGTACCTCTGAAGATCTGCCTTTGTCCCACTTTCTGGTCCGTATTCTTTTACCCAAAGCTGTATGTCTTTAGGAATGATGCTGATGAACTGCTCCATTGCAGATATGTTGATGATCTGTGGGACTGTTTTACTCTCTAGTTGGAGCCACTTAATGAGGAGTTCAAGTCAGGTGACTGCTTCTCTCGAGGATTGTCGACTGAGTTGTACTTCAGGGACTGGAATCTCTACCTGTAGGTCTGTCATGAGATGTCATGCCTTTTAAGGATTTCTCTTTTTTACAATGTCATAGTTTTCTGACTGTGCAGTGCCCATATTGCTGTAGGCAAGTTGGGCTGTACCTGTCAGATAAGGTACCAGCTTGACTGCCCATTGCTGTTTTGGTCATTAGCAGACTCCGGTGACCTTTTCAAAAGTTGTAAGGTATGCTTCAGTATCATCCGAGGGACACAGCTTTGCAAGTTTAATGTCTTTTAAGCTGTTTGTGTTTTATTGAGCTGCTGGACCTGTACCAGATCCTCCAGCTTTGATAGCTTGCAAGGCATTCGGCCACTGCTGCTCCTACTGCTGCATCACTGCTCTTCTCTGTGCATCTAAATGCTGCATCTCTTTTTCTCTGTTTATCAGCTTCTTTTTGTTGTATAGCCCACCATTTGAAGAAGGCAGACATGCTTTCAGGTTCCATCCCTGTCTGTTCTTCTTCTTCTTCCATCACTGGTGCCAGCTGTATAGTTTCAGTTTGAACTTTTGTTTCTGTGTCTACTTTGGCTGCCATTCTTCTATTAATCATTCCTGGGCTTGCTGTTGTGGGATGCATACCTTTCTTCTATGCTTCCCTTATACCAGGTCTAGTACCCATGCACAAAACTCCTGGCTTAGAGAATGCACATCGTACATACCACCTCCAGCACCAACTGTCATCAAGGCATAGGTCAGGAAGCATAGGAAAACCAGGAGAAGTTATAACATTTACAAGTAGCATTTATATTATCAATAACAATAAAATAAAAAATAAAATTGTGCATGATCTGTCTTGATACAGGTAGTTCAAACAAACGGAAGTCCTTCATATGAGAGTCTCTTCAAAATCTCTCTCTCTCTCTCTCGTGTGTGTGTGTGTGTATATATATATATATATATATATATATATATATATATATATATATATCTCACATTGCTGTCTTTTTATAAGATGTTTTCCCCTGGCAATTAAATTATGCATCATGCTCTAGTAAATTATGCTACCTATGTTCCACATAATATATTAAGATTTTGTCAATTTATTTCCTGTGGTGAGCCTAAAGAGTACATTAGTCTTCTTAGCAGGTGCAGCCAATTAAAATATCATATTCCAGGGCTGATTTCCTGCTAATAATTCTTTAAAATAAGCTTGTGGAGATGAAAAAATGTACCTCATGGTTATCTCCCTGTGTTCAAGATAAACCCAAATAACTCTCTGCAATCATTTCAACAATATAACTGTATAAGAGACCTCAGTTTCACATAAACATTTACATACATCTTTTGACCACAAAGAAGCAAGGGAACAAAGAAAGAATAGAAACAGGAAGTGAATGAAGGGAGAAAACAGGGGGAATTGTGGGACCTTCGAGGTGGCCAATTTCTAGGTGCCACAAGGAAAACTTGATTGTGCAATCAGACAGGCAAGAGATAGACTAGTGACAGAATAGGACAGAACAGAATAGATGTTTATTTTTTAACACTCTCTGCCTAACAAACAGTACAGGGTCTTATCCTAACCCTGTCACGCATCACTCACAAGAGCCTTAATATCCCTGCCATCATCAAGAAAACTGTGTGCTATTAAATCTAAGCAATGGCAAAGCGTCTGATTAAAACAAAGCCCCCTCCTCCAAGGCCTTCCCTTATGTTTGACCCATTATCTGCAACTTTAAGGATAACAAACAATCTCTGTGATGTGAGCCATTGCTGTCTTGGTTGTTTGAGCTCCTCTTTGATATTGAATGTGTTTGTGTTCAAATTGAAAATAAAACATTTTCAGAACAGCAAATTGCATTTCACTGCCCCCACAAAAATTATCAGCAAAACATGCCCAATGTGCAGTGACAGACATGAAGGGTTCAGGCTGACAGCTTGCCCAGATATCTGTTGTGAGTTGCAAAACCCTACCAATAGCATTGGCTAAACCTCATCTGAGTTTTTTACATACCACATCATAGAGATCTGGAATTGCTGTTGAGGAGAAATATTTTCTTGATGATATATTATACCAAGTTTCAGGGTACTCCAGCAGCCACCTGAATCCTACTTGTTCAACTATGTTATATGGCAGCAAGTCAACAGCTATCATATCTGAAATTCTCTTTGTTATTGTAATGGATATACTATGATATCCTGAGACTCGGTATGCCGAGTGTCGGCATACCGAGTAAATCCTCCTGAAATCCACAGTGCCGAATGACTGAAATGCCCAACATAGGAATTATGGGCATTTCAGTTGAAATATCCAACTCCGAGGGGGAGTGGACCCCGGAGTAAAATATAAACAGTTAAGGGGGATGCAGAGTGTAAAATGATGTGACCCAGACAAGAACCCGGGTCACACACAGTATACTGGCTGAGCAACTGGTGATATTGCCCTCCACACCACTGGGGCAACTCAGCCAGCAACCCCATCCAGCAGTCCTTCCTTCCAGCTCACATGGGGTTAGGTAACATACTGTCACATCTGCTACCTTACCCCATCAGGAGCAATAGCGTTGGGTGTAGTAGAGTCGGGTTAGATCCTGCCTCGGGATAAGCTGACTGGGGTAATGTGTGTCGGGATCTGCAGTTTCCAGCAATTGTAACTATAACATTGTAACAGCAACAGGGTGGGTCAAGGGATATTTGGGTTTATGTTTGTATGTTTCTGAGATTGTAAGGTATTTCATTGAAGAAGGGGACTTTCTGAACACATGGCTGCTATCAGTAGTACTAGGAGTCATTTGAATGGAAGGAAGTGCTGGAGATGTTTCAGTACTGCTGTGGGGACTGCCGCTGCTAACATCTATCTGAGATACCACTGAGTGTAGTGAGCTAGTGTCAACATTGTCACTGTCTCTTCCATTCTCAAAAATAATTCCTCATTAGTGTTATGACATCTGTCCAGGTGCTTTTTCAGTGCTGAAGTTCCCAAGGCTCCTTCCACACAGTAATTAATAACATACTAGGGATTTAAAAGACAGAGTTAGAAATTTATACGCCTATAATAATGGAACAACAAGAAAGTACCTTTTAAGATAATAAATTTAATTGATGAAGATAATATGTCATCAAATATAGCGCAGTATAGTTGCAGTTTTAATTTTTTTTTTCTCCTTATTTTTATTTTCATACAGCAGGAACTTCACTTTTCATCTACTGGTTCTAGGGCTGCTGGACTGCATTAAGGACTTGCAACACAAATGATACCATAGCCATTGGTATTGTGAAATCACACTGTTTATAGCTCATGATTTTGACAACTGCAGTTTATATCTGTACAATATTTTGTCAGATTAATTCATTTGCAAACTGTATTGATTGTACACTGCTTTTTCCTGCATCACTTGAATACACTTCAGGTTTATTAGAAAAAAAAATTGTATGAGACAAACAGCTGCAAAGTACCTTCCAGAGCCCCTGTTCTCACAAGAGAATCTTTGAAATTACATAATTTGTATACACAATCCAGCTTGGATTTCATATATTTTCTGGATTCATTCCAACTCTTTCCTTTAGCTGTTTGAAAACAACTAACATCACAGTCCTCTGCATGTGACATGAGAATCACTTCACCAGAGACAGATTGTAATGTCACAAGCAGGGGACTATTGTATTAGGCAAAGACAAGCAGCCATAGCAGACAAAGTCTAGGAGACAGGGATTCACATTTTTTGTGTATGTAAATGGTTACCAAGGACAAGAAAAGCTAAAAACAAAAATAGATGAAATACAGTATGAACTGAAATTGTTCTAAATGCACTGTATTATGTTTTTTTCTCCACGTGTCCCTTGAGGTGCCATGGGGTCTGATGTACCTCTTCTGTAAACAAGAAGAAATTTATTCATACCTACTGTAATTGCCTTTTCTGTTAGCTCCTACATTGTCAATAGGATTCATGACTAATCGGTGATGTGCACCCCTGCTAGAGGAAATGGCACAGCCCAAGGTTGTAATCAGCATAGAATTCTGAGCAACAGCACATTCCAGGCAGCAGCAACTCTCCAGTCACTTTTGTCCATGCGGTGCCTCTAAATATAGAAAAAATACACCCATATATATCATACCGTTTGTCTCATCACAAACATCAAACATCAACTAGCAATATGGGATTGGACAAAATAATTTGTTAGGAAGACTGTAAATAATACATGGATGTTGCTAAAAAAACATGCTCTTAGAGCTGGAAAAATTATATGTTCCAGTAAAAAGAATATATAATAAAAGGGGGAAGAAGCCAATCTGGTGTACTAAAAAAAATAATAAGGCTAAGTGCTCAGAAGAAGAAGGCTTTCGCTCAAATGAAAGTAGACAGCTCGCCTACAGATAGGGAAAACTACAAGAAAACTCTGAGAATACTAAAGAGTGCAATAAGGGAAGAAAGAGGAAGACTATAATTTAATTTAGTGAATAGGAAGGATGAGGGCAAGAGCTTTTTGCCTACATATATGCTCAGAACAAAATAAATACTCACATGGGTCATATAATTGTAGCAGGCAAAGAAATACATAATCCAAGGGATATGGCAAAGAGCTTTAATAAAAACTTCAGTACAGTTTCTGAAGTGAAGGACACAAGTAGAATAAACATAAAAGAAAACAGCTATGAGCACGTAGACTTAAGAGTTAAGGAAACTGAGACAAAAGATCTGATAAATAAAATTAAAACAAATAAATCAGCTGGACCTGACCAGATAAACCAAATGCTTAGTAAACAAACAGCTGATTTTATTCAATATCCACTAGCTAAGATAATAAATGAGTCCTTAAAAACTGGCAAAATATCACAGGATTGGGGGCAGGCTACAATGATCCCCTTATATAAAAAAGGGAGGAAAGACTGAAGTATCGAACTACAGGCCAGCAAGTCAGACTTCCATTTTGGGGAAATTGGCAGGTACACTGATAAAAAGCAAAATTGAAGAAAATCTTAGGATTCTAGGTTGGGAAGACATTAAGCAACATGGTTTAAAAAAAAAATAGGGGTTGCAATACAAAAAGTGAAAATGTAAATAACAACACTCCCATGGATATAATTTATCTTGATTTCAAGAAGGCATTCGATAAGGTACCACACAGTTGTTTAACTAAAAAAATACAGGACATCGGTATAGATAGTAGAATAATAGTATGGATCCAAAACTGGCTCAGGGATAGAACTCAGAAAGTGAGAATACTGGAAGAATATTCAGAACCTGTGGGTGTGAGAAATGGGGTACCACAGGGATCAGTTTTGGGTCCGTTTTTATTTTTGCTATATATAAGTGATTTATACCAGAACATTAAGAACAGGATAATTAAGTTTGCTGATGACATTGAAATTTACTTATTTATTTTATTTATTTAGTTTTTGTTGACCGGGTAAGGGCACTAGACAAATTCTGCCTATTTTCAGGCACGACCCGGGGGGGGTATACAGATGAATGCCAACTGACTTTGAACCAGATTAAACTGCCGGTGGTATTTTTAGTGAATGGGGGGAAATTTGACCAGGGCACTGGGGAAATTCCCTACTCTTTTCAAGAAGTGCCATGGGATCTTTAATATCCACCTGAACTAGCACCAGAACAGGCAGATGGGACCTCAGTTTAACTTATACAAAAGACGGCACCTCAGGAGTGCAGCACCCCACCCTCATGCTGCACTGCAGTGTTAGTATTGGGATGTTAACCCAAGTGCCTGGTGTGGGGATAAAACCCACAGCCTTCTGATCTCCCAGCCTCAGAAGCAAGTGTGCTACCTGCTGAGCCACTGACACTGTTATTGAAAAGACACTGAAATAGGGGGACCAGTAGCAAATGAAGAACGAGCAGCTATGATTAATGATGTGAAGGAAATAGAAAACTGGACAAATAGAAATAGAATGCTGCTGAGTGTGGATAAATGTGCAACAATGCGGTTGGGAATTCATAATGCACTACAATCATATACATTAAATGGGAAAGATCTGAGGACCATTGTACTGGAAAGAGACAGCGAAGTAAGGGTCGACAATAAGTTAAAGTTTAAGGATCATAGAACAAATGTAATTAGGAAAACAAATCTTATGATAAAAAATATGAAAAGGAGTTTCATTAATAAACGTATAGCATGTATATTGCCACTTTTGCCCATCCCTTCCACTTAATTGCTCAGTCTGACTGTCTGTCCATGCCTCCTTCTTTTGTCCCCTGACTAAATATAATCTTCTACCCCTCTTCTCTCCCTAGGCTCCTAGTCGCCCCTGTTGGGGTCACCACGGCGCTTCCCATGGCTCCTTCGACCTCACCAACCCACCTCAAAGCCAGCAAGGTACTGTAGCCAGCAGGTTACATTTCAAGTCCTCAGGCAGCCTAGCTTTGAATTCTGGCACCTTTTCTAAGCGGCTCCCTGCCTTCCAAGCTGTGGCTGAATTTCTACCTCAACTTACCTCTGCACTATTGCAGACTAGACGAGACCACAAAAACCCCTGTGCAGACTGACTTAAATGTGTCTCTGTCCAGCCAAGCTGTAAACTGAATTTGTGCCTTGCATTGCAGCTCCCTGGTGTGTATGGCATTTCTGTATGCACTGCAGTCTCAGAGTTTATGGCACTGTTTCTGATTTAATTGTATGCACCTAGTCTGTTTTTCTGCAAGAGACACTGAAGTCAAATTTTCTTTCTCCCCCCACCCCCTCCCCACGTCTTATTAAATGCTTGTTCCTTGGGGGCGGATATTCTTTTTTACCCTTAGTGATTGGACCATTTCTTCTGGTGTGAGGATCTCAAGGCAGCTGTATGTGAATTTCATTGTTGGATTGCCCCAGGAAGCTGGTGAATATCCCCACACTTAGCAAAAGCCTTAATAAGGTTTCTAGTTGCAGCTCTATATCTCTGCCTGCTGGATAGTTTCATCCTTGGACTTAGTTACTGTCTCACTCCTGCAGTCAACTGCACATTTGCTTCAGTCTTGTCTCCAGTCCTGAATCTGCTGCTTTCTCTCTTTTTCTCTAGTTCTACGTTCTATTCTTTTCCTTGCCAGTGTACACTGTGGGGGTGATCTCACTTCACTGCAGCTTTGTAGGAGTATTTTCCCTTCTGCTAGCCCTCCAACTCTCAGTAGATCTTCTCTGCCAGCCATCTACTGACTCTGGCTATTCAAATAAAGCTGAGGACTGGAGCTTTTGTTTCTCAAACCTAATTATCAGGGGTAATACCTCTATCCCTGAAACCTGGCTCCTAAAGCTTATCCCATTTGCTAAGTATAGCTGACTACCTAAGCCATTCCCATTTTTATATGCCACTGGAGGGCAAACTCCAAACCTCTCTCAATGAGACCTGGGTACCCCTATGTCATCTCTCTCTCTCCGGTGATATTGAACCTAACCCAGGCCCTCCTGATGGCATCGCTCCCAAGAACCCATCTTATTGGTTCACAGAAAAGGGTCTTAGGCTTGCACATATGAACATTAGAAGTCTGTCAGCTAATTTTCCGCAGCTTGAAGCCTGGATTGCTCACAACTCCCCTGATGTCTTAGGTCTAACCGAGACTTGGTTAAAACCCCATATACTAGATTCATTATGTAGGATTAATGGATATAAACTTCACAGATGTGATCGTCCAAATGCTAAAAAGGGTGGTGGTGTTTTGTTTTATACCATACAGGATCTTGACATTACGGTCCTCCTGGTCAACACTACCTGTCTATGTGAAACTATTCATATAGTTATTACCTTAGGTCTCACTAAGAAGCTAAATGTAGTGTGCATCTATAACCCTCCTAAAAATGGACTAACAGGCCTGACTAAGGTAATTGACCATCTTTTCTCGCTAAAGGGTAGACAAGAGCTCATTGTTATGGGGGACCACAACCTGTATTTGCTAGGGGAAAAACTCTAATCTCTATGCTGCTGAACTCAGCAGGTTATACCTGTCTCAACTGGTCACTCTTCTGACCAGACAGGCTAGTACCAGCAGTCTCCAGTCTCTTGTAGACTGGGTCATCTCCAACCGGCCTAAGAGGATCAGTGCTGTTGGAATTTTAGCAGACTCAGTCAGTGACGACTCCCCAGTTTACTGTGTTTGGAAGGCTAGAGCCCCTAAACTACCCCCCAGAGAAATTCTTTTCAGTGATTTTTCAAAAATGGATAAGAGAGCCCTAATCTTGGAGCTACTGAACACGGACTGGGCATCTCTATGTAATACCTGTAATACGGAACATGCTGCTTAATACCTCCTCACCACGCTTTTGAACCTTCAAGACAAATATATCCCAGTAAAAAGGCACCATATCTGGAGATCTGCTACCCGCTGGTTAAATTCTTCACTCCTGTCCTCTCTCAAAAAGAGGGATAAAGCCTGGAACAAAGCTAAGCTAACCCAGTCCCCATCGGATTGGGCAGAGTACAGAAGACTCCGACACCTATGTAAGGTTTCCATCAGATATGCTAAGGGCAATTACTACCGTCAACTCCTTAGTACCTCTGTCAGTGACTCTCGTGGTTTTTGGAGTCATGTTAACACCATCATGGGGAAAAATAAGTGCAATACAATCTCTGATAAGGTCGTGGATGGTTGTAATTGCAATAACCTGCTCACTATCGCTGAGGCTCTTAACTCCAGATTCACTGACCTCTCCTCCTGTACTGCACCTCCTGGGCCTTTACCTGTCACTCCACAGGATAACCTTAAACCTTCCAACCCAACTTTCACCCTTCGCCCAGTCTCTGAGAGTGAAATCTTATGCTTACTTAAGTCAATCTCTCCTGCTGGATCGGCAGGGGCAGATGGACTCTTACCCAAATTCCTAAGAACCATTGCACCGTCTATAGTCTCTCCAGTGACTAGACTTTTCAACCTGTCTCTTTTTTACAGGACATGTCTCTTCCCTCTGGAAGATTGCTCGAGTTGTACCGGTCTACAAAAGGGGGCCACCATTAACCTGAATAACTACCACCCTATTGACATCCTCTCCACCCTCTCTGAAATACTGGAGAAAATTGTTGCTACCCAGGTCTCAGATTACCTGTACTCCTTCAAACTCCTCACCCCTGACCAACATGGTTTCCGACATGGGCACAGTACATCCACTGCTCTCATACAGTTTACAAATGATGTCAGACTCACTATGGACAAAGGCTCTCTCAATGGGGCTCTTTTGTTGATCTTACAAAAGCATTTGATTTACTTGACCACCCGCTGCTCCTATCAAAGTTGTCATCCCTAGGCTTCTCTACCTCTGTCACTGCCTGGTTCTAAAATTATCTTTCAAAGCATCAACAGTTTGTCCAGATCAGAGATGCTAAGTCCCCTCTTGCTCCTACTTGGATCGGAGTGCCCCAGGGTTCGATTTTTGGTCCTCTCCTATTTACAGTCTTCATAAACGACATCCCACTGCTCACTAGTGCTTGCTCAGGTCTGCTATATGCCGACAATCTTGTTCTTTGCTAATCCTCCTCAAACCTCTCAGATATCAGCCTGAATCTCAATAGTAACTTCAATACCTTTCAGAGCTGGTTATTGCAAAACAAGCTTGTCTTAAAAAAAAATAAAATAGTGACTATGCTCGTCGGTTCAGGTTCAAAACTTCAGTCCTGCACCCAACTATTAAGTATCAGAGTGCTTGATGGCTCTCACCTTAACACAGTTACCTCTTTTAAATACCTAGGAGTAACCCTTGATCCCACCTTGGATTTTGACCTGCACCTAGCCTCAGTCATTAAATCTGTCAATATTCAACTTGGGCTGGCATATAAGATGAGACATAGCCTAACATCCACAGTGAGGATAGCCATTGCACAGGGGATCCTGAGACCCAAATTAGCATATGGATTAATAGCCTTTTCAGCAACTACTGGAGGGCTCCTCCGAAAGTGGGATGTCTGCTACAACTGCATTTGCCGTTGCTCTGTCTTTACCCAAACTGATTCCCCGATGCACACTATACTCCAGTCTGGGATGGTTTACCTCCTCAGCCTTCCGACAGTTTACTTCCTACTGTTTTATAAAGAATATAATCTCCTCCCCGATACCTGACAAATTGGCTCTGCTGCTCAAACCTGTGACCTCTGCCTACCCACTGAGATCAGCTGACAAATCCCTTCTTGTCCAACCAAGATGTAAAACCAAAATGGGGGAGAATGCTTTCTCTAGTTGGGCCCCTAAACTATGGAACTCCCTTTCACTGAGTCTAAGAATCTCCCCTTTTCCACACAGCTTCAAACAGGAGCTTCATATAGCTCTTCTAAGCTCTGAACCCTGCTCCTGTTCTCTATCTACCCACTTCTGTACTGGATCCTCATAGTTGCCTACCGGCTCCAACCTCTACTACTGTCAAACCTGCTTGGAAATCTTGCTATTTCCTCTCTTCTAGCATGTGCTCACTAGTTGTATGACTTATGAATGTTAGTTATTTGCACTTCTATTTCTGTTTTGTTACTACATATAGATTCCTGCAAATGTACTGTCATTGCTGAAAATGTTGTATAAGTGTACTATGTCTGACTTCTACTTGTTCCCATGATGTGTTCTTGTATCTACTATTGTCTACATACCCTTTGTTGTAATCTCCCGGGTCGTACCTGAAAATAGGCAGCTATGCTGTCTAGTGTACATGCCCAGTTAACAAAAACTAAATAAATAAATAAATTGTATAAAATATATATAAGACCCCTCTTGGACTATGCATCCCAGCTCTGGAGTCCATATACACAGAGTGAATCTGACAGAGTAGAAAGGGTGCAAAGGTGGTTTACAAAATTAATGGGATCCATTAAATCAAAAAGTCATCACGTTAGACTTCAGAAAACAGGGCTGTTTTCCTTAAAACAAAGAAGAACTAGAGGAAATTTGCTGGCCTTTTACAAATTTGAGAATGACAGAGGATTAATGAAGGAGATAGGAATTGCATTTCAGGACAAATCCTCAGGTCTTAGGGGACACAAAAAACAGGTCAAAATGGAAACAACTAGAAATAACAACAGACATTTCTCATTCCTGAACAGGACGCGGAGACTGTGGAACAAATTGCCTGAATATATGGTGGATACAAGTTCCATAAATAGCTTTAAAAAACAATTAGATAAGTGGATTTTGGCTAATAAACCTATATAGGCCCACTATTGTGGGGAACGGTATATATGGGCTGTAAGCCTTCTTCCATGCTATCACCTAATATGAGAACCTAGTATAAATGCACACATATGAGCTGCCTACATAGACAGAACTTTAACCATCATAAGACATAGTAAACAGTTGCCTACCTCATCAAATGGATGTAGGTAAGGAATCAAGGCTCAGCCTTCAATTATCTAATGTCATGGAAGATCCTTGCAGTACTGAGCCAACTGGAAAAGGCTTGTCAAGGGAATTAATGCAAACAAAGAGCACTGGGAAAAAGACTGCAAGCAGTGTAAGCACTCACCTGTAACAAAGGAGGCACCCTTATTTATCATTAAATTCGAGCCTATTAAATCTGTTTGCTAGTAACAAACATTTTAATGTGGAACTGCTCTTTTTTTTGCACATCTGTATATATACTACGTATATAAGTGCATTAGGTAAACAATATAACCAGGGTACAGGTTATTTCGTAGGGACAGGGTGATTGGGAAGGGAGAGGGGGTGGCACTATATGTGAAGGAAGGACTGAAGTGTGTAAGGGAGGAAGGGGAGGAGGGTAGTATGGAGTCACTTTGAATGCAAATCCAGGATTCCAAGAATAGGATTCTTAGAATGGGAGTGGTGTACAGGCCACCATCTCAGACGGAGGAGTTAGACAGGGAACTAGAGGGACAGATCAGGAGGACCTGCGAGAAGGGTAGTGTGGTGATTGTGGGGGACTTCAACATGCCAGGAGTGGACTGGAGCACCCCAACAACCAGGAACAGAAGGGAGCAGGTACTGCTGGGTGCCTTCAGGACAGCTTCCTGCTGCAAATGGTCAGTGAACCAACCAGGTTAGAAAATACCCTTGACCTTGTGCTGGCAAATGGGGACTTTGGAGAGAACTTACAGTGGAAGAACAGCTGTCAGGGAGTGACCACCGCCCAGTATGGCTCACATTGGATATGGGCAAGGAAGGAGTGGAATCTGGCACAATAGTGCTGGACTTCAGGAGGGCTGACTTTGGGAGGATGGGGGAAGTGGTAAAAGGGTACCTGGCCAGAATTCAATCTAGTATGGACACTAACCAGAGGTGGGAGCTCATAAAGCTGGGGATAGTGGAGGCAACCAAAACCTGCTGCAAAGCCCAGAGCAAGAAGGCTAGTGCTAAGAAACCAATCTGGTTGAGCAAGGAGGTCATGGAAAAGGTAAGGAGGAAAAGAGCTGCCTTTAGGAAGTACAAGAAAACAGGGAGGGGGGAGGACAGGGAGGAGTACTTGACAGAATCGAAGGAGGTGACAAGGGCAGTAAGGGGAGCCAAAGCATCTACAGAACTCAGGCTGGCACAAGGCATTAAGAAGTGGGAGAAGGACTTCTTTAAGTACATCAGGGAGAAAAGGAGCTGTAAGGACCACATAGTAAGGATTAGGAAGGAGGGGGGTTGGGTGGAAGCAGGGTGCAATAAGACGGAAGCACTAAATGAGTACTTCTGCTCAAGATTTACTAAAGAGAAGAGGGGTGACACCCAAGGTGGGAGAAATGGCAGAAGCAGGGGAAGTGGTGACAGATGGGGAAATCATGGAGAGCAGAGTTCGAGAGGGTTTGAAGGCACTGAGGGTGGACAAGGCGCCAGGCCCAGATGGCATCCACCCCAGGGTACTGAAGGGCTGGCAGAGGTCCTTGCAGGACCTTTGGCAGACCTATTTAATGCCTCACTACATTCGGGGTGTGTACCTCAGGACTGGAGGATGGCTCATGTGGTGCCCCTCCACAAGAGTGGCCCCAAGGATGAACCGGGAAACTACAGACCAGTGAGCCTCACATCCATCATGGGTAAGCTAATGGAGACTATCCTGAAGGAGAGGCTGGTGGCCCTCCTAGAGGCCAAAGGACTACAGGACAGCAGACAGCATGGCTTCATACGTGGCAGATCCTGCCAAACCAACCTGGTCGAGTTCTATGACTGGGCAACTAGGCAACTGGACAGGGGCCATGCAGTGGATGTCCTGTATCTGGACTTCAGTAAGGCATTCGACTCAGTGCCACATGGAAGGCTGGGAAGGAAGTTAGTAGGCACAGGGGCAGGTGCAAAGCTGGTGAGATGGGTAGGAAACTGGCTGCAGGGAAGGCAACAGAGGGTGGTGGTGGGTGGGGAGCTCTCACACCCAAGGGCAGTGACGAGCGGTGTTCCACAGGACTCAGTGTTGGGACCAGTGTTGTTTGGGATATTCATTGCAGACATATCATGGGACATCAAGAGCAAGATCAGTCTGTTTGCTGATGATACCAAGGTAGTAGCGGTGGTGGATGACCTAGGGGATGGCAGGGGTTGCAGGATGATCTGGGAAAGCTTGAAACCTGGTCAGACACCTAGCAACTGGGCTTTCAAAAAGTGCAAGGTGCTGCATTTTGGGATGAAGAACCCAAGGAGGAGTTACCAGCTAGGGGGAGTGCAGCTAGCCTAGACAGAGGAGGAGAAGAATCTGGGTGTGCTCATTACAGGGTCAATGAACAACTCAACACAATGTAGGAAGGCAGCTGCAAAGGCCAACAAAATGCTGGGTTGTATTGCAAGGGGTATATCCTCGAGAAGGGAGGAGGTGATTCTGCCACTGTATAGGTCATTATTTAGACCACACCTGGAGTACTGCATGCAGTACTGGCATCCGTATCTGAAGAGGGACATTAAGTTACTGGAGGGGGTGCAGCGCAGAGCAACAAAGATGATCAAGGGGCTGGGGGACTTACCATATGAGAGGAGGTTGAAGGAGTTGAACATGTACTCACTGGATTAGACGAGAGACAGGGGTGACATGATTGAAACCTTTAAATACATGAAAGGAATAAACAAGACGGGTACAGAGGGGCTGTTCAAAGTAAGGGAGGAGAGGGCCACTAGGGGCCATGATATGAGACTGGAGCGAGGAAGGTTCAGGAGGGAGATGAGGAGACACTTTTTTACAGAGAGGGTGGTGGCTGGGTGGAATGCGTTACCTGCTGAAGTGGTATGCAGTAGAACAGTGGACTGCTTCAAACAAGGATGGGACAGGACAAGGGGGAGGGTTAATGAAGGGGAAGGGTGGAAGGAGGCAGCTGCAGAATAAGGGGTGCTAGCTGCACATTCGAGCAGACTTGATAGACCTCTAGGCCTTTATCTGCTGGCAAATTTCATATGTTCGTATGTTCGTAATAGAAGGATGTCCAGACAGACTCAATCAGAGGCTTACTTCAAAATAATGAACATTGCAGTGCTGGCATACTAGGCAATATTCTCCTGCAGAAATAAGGCTCTCGGGTGGGCCCCATTGACAATGTAGGAGCTAACAGAAAAGGAAATTACAGTAAGTATGAAGAAATTTCTTCTTTCTGTAGCACTTCACATTGTCAATAGATTCATGACTAATGGGTTCTAAGAAGCACTACCCACGAAAAAAAAATGGGTGGGGAGAATATTGTCCCATACATCAACTGTGAATGGAAAAGGAATTTACCTGCTAACTGCCGCATGCAAAACTCTGCAATTAAAGACCATGTCAGCAGAATTTTGAACATCTAATCTATAGTGCTCAGTGAATGTGTGGACAGAGGACCACATAGCTGCCTTGCAAAATTCTAAGACAGATGCCTTGCCTTTCTCTGCTCAGGAGGTGGCCATACTGTAGTTCTGGGGGAGTGAGCCTTGATGAGGGCCAGAGGCCTCTTCTTTTTTGTGACACAAGCCTTGGCAATGCATACCCTCACCCACCTTGCCAAGGTAGCCTTGGAGGCTTTTTGTCCTTTTTTAGCTGCTCAGAAAAGAACAAGCAACCTATCCGATTTCCAGAACTAAACAGTCCATCTAAGGTATATCCTAAATGCCCATTGCAAACCTAACTTGTGCAACTCCTTCTCCTTTGGGTGAGTCAGTTGCGGGCAGGAAGATGGGAGAAAATGTTCCTGGTTCACATGGAAGGCCATAGGGACCTTTGGAATGAAAGACAGAACTGTTCTGAGCACCACCTTGTCCTTATGCATGATGAGGTGGTCTCCAGTGGTCAAGAGGATCAGAAGCGGAGCCCTCCCCCTAGTGAGCACAGAGCTCATTAGCTGAAAGCAGCTCTCTGGTGGTCAAGAGGGTCAGAAGCAGAGCCCTCCCCCGAGTGAGCGCAGAGCTCATCAGCTGAAAGCTGCTCTCCGGTGGTCGAGAGGGTCGGGAGCAGAGCCCTCCCCTGAGCGAGTGCAGAGCTCATCAGCTGAAAGGTATGCACATTGGACAAATGGCTGAAAGCGCTGAGCTGGGCCAAAAATGTTGAATCCTGACTTTGATGCCAAAGCTGCAATCTTTATTTTACATAGGCATAGCAATGCTGATAGTTTTTGTGTGACTAGGAATTCCATGTCTGCTCAATGCTACGGAGTCTTTCCCCCCAGTTACTTTAACTAGGCTTGCTTTGTGTTATTATTTGCCTTATACTTTAGGTACTTTAACTGGGCTAGTACGTGTAACTGTCTCAGCTGGACTGCTTTAAAGGGCTGGCCACATAAAGGCGTGTGTTTTATGTTAGGCAGCTAATCAGTATTTCTTTAAAAAAAAAAAAATTGACACTAACTATCTGGATGCCTGAAACTGCTTGCAACCTTCTGCTCTAATTCGGATTGATCCATCCCAAGCCACCAAACACTTCCCTCAGACCCTAATTTGACTCAGTCCTTTCTGTGACTTATCCACGGGATTTATTTATTAAATTCAGACCCTTCTTTATAAAAAACTGGACCCTAACTGATTACAGGTCCCTTCTGTGACTTCCCCACGGGGTTTTAAATTCAGACCCTTCTTTGTAAACATCAGACCGTAACTAATTACAGGTCCCTTCTGTGACTTCCTCACAGGATTTAGTCAGCAAAGCTAGACCCTTTATGGAGTCAGCTAGACCCTTTATGGAGTTCGCCACGGTGCAAGCAGTTGTAGGAGCAACCTGAAATCCACCATCTTATGTCCGTCCCTATCTGGCGCAGCTCTCTCCCCTTCCCCATCTCACAGCCCCTCCTCCACGTACCTGTACTTATACTGCCTTCTTTCCTCCGCAGCAGCTCTCCGGTGGTTAAGAGGGTCGGAAGTGGAGCCCTCCCCTGAGTGAGCACAGAGCTCATCAGCTGAAAGGTACGCACAGTGGACAAACGGCTGAAAGCACCAAGCTGGGCCGAAAATCTTACCCCGCCGCCCCCACCACCACCCTTGGTCAACCCTATAATTTATACGCTGCCACCACGTGAGGTAAAGCACAAATCAGCTCACTTTCCCATCTGCAGCTAATCAAACACCACCACTAGTGGCCGCTGCATCTCTCTACCTCATGATCCACCAGACTCCCTGAAATGCCAGAAGAGAGAGAGAGAGAGGGAGAGGAAAAAAAACAAAAAACATGGCACTTTGTCTGTCCATTGTACTCGCATCCCTCCCCAACCAAGATCAGTACTCCACACTACCCCTAAGGCACTCAAGTTCTATCATGCTATCCATGTCCACCTCGACTGGACTGATACTGGCCTCTTACTGCTCCGCAGCAACCCTAGCCAATGAGCAAAAATGCCTTTCTCACCACACCACTGATAACTCCTCATCAAATCACACAAGCCTGCCCAATGTGACAACAACAAATGGCACACCCCTAGCATCTAAACTGCTGGCACCCTTATATTATACCGAACAAAGACAGCTGCGATATCTGCTTCACCCCACCTCACTCCACAAGCGCCACTGGCAACCGCCAACCAGCCCGCTGCTGTCCCTCCTTCTCCAGGCCTTGCTTGCGGGTGACATTGAAACAAACCCTGGCCCCATGAACTTACATATTGAGCCCACTGATGTCTCATGGGCTGGACAGCATGGAGTAAAGATAGACCACCTAAATGTATGTAGCCTCCCTTCCAAATTTGCAGAGGTAGAAACCTGGGTGACCCTATATGTGCCTAATGTGCTGGGTCTATCTGAGACATGGCTAAAGTTCTACTATGAAACTGCCTTATACCAGTTACAAGGCTACTCCCTTCTCCAGCAGAATAGACCTGGTAGAAAGAGAGGAGGAGGCGTTGCGCTGTATGTCCAGGACCACATATCAGCTGCTAATGTTGCCTGCTCTCCCACTGACTCCATTAACCAATGGATTATCACCGAACTAACCATAGGTGCATCAAAAAAACTTTATGTTGGCTGTTGATATAACCCCCCTCCAACTACTACCCAGGGACTATCCAGCTTCCTCACCAGTCTGACAAGCACTACGCCATCTAGGGATGTGTTCCTGCTTGGGAATTTCAATTTCAACTGTGGAGGGAATCCAAACCCGGACTACGTAACCATACTAAAGTCCCACAACTTGGAGCAACTAATCTCGGCCACAACCAGGCACAACAAACACACAAGGAACCACTCTATTCTTGATTGGATTATGACCAACAGGCCTGATCAAATCCTTCAAGCAGGGACCATCTCTGATGCGATTAGCAACCACACCTCCACCCTTATATCGTGAACAACAAGGCAGTCCGTCCGTCCCCCAAAGTACTGTCTTTCAGAAATTTTAACACCCCAGATCATGACCTCGTCATTGCTGATGCAATGTCCTTAAACTGGTCCTCCCTATATCGGACAGCTAATGTCTCTGAAGCTGACAATCTCCTTTCCAGCACCCTTCGGAAACTACAAGACCACTATTATCCAGTCAAGACCAGAAGGGTTCGAGGCGGCTGCATGTGCTGGATAACCAAAGAACTGTTACTTCAAATGAAAGCTAGAGACTCTAGTTGGAAAACTTTCAAAGCATCCCCTTCCCTCCACCTATGGAATGCCTACAGGCAGCAATGCAATGCCTGTAAACAGATGACAAAATCGCTCAAAAAGAAATACTTCACCAACCTCCAGCAAAACAGCTTGAGGAATCCCTGGAGCTTCTGGGCGTCAATTGGGTCCATACTAAACCCAAAGACCAATAAGCAGATTACATAGCTAACGTCCCCATCAGGCAAAATCAGTGTCCCAAAGGACATTGCAGACCTTTTCAATGCCATGTTCACCGACCTGACCCCATACCTTGGTAAGCTTCCTCAACATCCTCCATCCCACCAAGCAAAATACGGGTGCACCCTCACTCCTTTAAACCCTGAAGCCTCCCACCCCCCTTTCTACTTCTGAGCGACTGCCACTGAAACCACCATAAAAATCCTGAAAACCTTACCTTCCAGTGGCAGCCCTGGTAGTGATGGGCTCTACCCAGCTTTCCTGAAGATCATCTCTCCTGCCCTTGTAAGGCCACTAACACACTTTTTAACCTGGCACTGTCCACTTTATCAGTGTCTGACACCTGGAAACATGCTAAAGTGATTCCCATCTTCAAGACAGGAGACCCTCTATCCCTGGAGAACTATAGACCCATTCCCTTGCTCCCACATCTTAGCAAACTGCTAGAGAAGGTCGTCCACTCCCAGCTGTCAGATTACCTAAACCATTACAACCTTCTATGTCCCCTCTAGTATGGTTTCCGTAAACATCACATCACCTCTTCTGCCCTGGCAGTTTTTTCAAACCTTGTCCTTAAAAATGTGGACATGGGCAAGGCAACGAGAGCTGTTTTCGTAGACTTATCAAAGCGTTTGACCTTGTAGACCACCATCTCCTTCTCTCCACTCTTAGACAGCTAGGCTGTGCCCCTGGGCCTGTATCCTGGTTTCAAAGCTACCTCTCAAACAGGAGTCAGTCAGTGCTTATAGGCAAAGCTGCCTATGCTTCCCTTCCCACAAGTACCGGAGTCCCCCAGGGATCAGTCCTTGGCCCCCTACTCTTCTCCATGTTTGTCAATGCCTTACTGACAGAGATACTAAACTGCAACGCAATCCTTTACCCAGTCGATCTAGTCCTATTCCACAGTGACAAGGCTCTGGAATCCATCTCCTCCACCCTCACTGGTAACTTTGCTTCGGCTGACAGCTGGTTTGCAGCCAGAAAACTCCTAGTCAATGGGAAAAAGACAAAGGCCATGCTCTCCAGATCCAAGCCATTCCTTAACAAAGCTGCAATTTCTGACTCCTCTCTCACCGTATGCACACCCACTGGCCCCCGCCCCCAAGCAGGTAACCTCTTTCAAAATCTTGGTGTCACCCTTGACCCCTCACTCACCTTCAAGGATCACATAACCCAGATGTCAAGAAAGATAAACCAGAAACCAGGGGCGGCATACCGCACAATTCACCTACTCTCACTGGAAGCTCATCTCACCATTGTGCAAGGCAAACTTCTCCCCCTCCTGGACTACTGTTCTCCCATCTATTCTCTCACACCCTCAAAGCTACACTCCCAGCTAAACATGACATATAATGCTATTGGATGCTTTGTTCTCAAAGACCCCCCATTAACCCACCACTGCACACTCTACCAGTCCTTAGGATTGCTCCCCCTCCAGCATCGCCTTGACTATGCCACAGGCTGCCTGGTGGATAATGCTCTTAGGAGTAACCAACTATCCCCTTATGCTCCCCTACTCATAAATAGAGTGACCACTAGACCTCTTAGGGCTTCCTTCATTCCAGCCCTTGAAGTACCTTAGGTCTCTACAGCAATGGGCAGCAAGGCTTTCTCTGTAGCTGCCCCCTCCCTCTGGAACAGGATTCCCTCAAACATTCATACATCTCTATCCCATGCATCTTTTAAATCCAATCTAAAGGCATGGCTACTGAAAGAGTCCACCTGCAAATGCTCACTGGGCTTCACAGGGAACCATAAGCCACCATTAGCTTTCCATAACGATAAGCATCCCCCATTTATTTTTTCTTCTTTTGTCCGCGCTCTTGCTCCCTCTCCTTCAACTCAACCCACATGTGACTCTCTTGCTGTCTCACACAGCCCCCTCTCTCCCTAAGCAAAACCCAATCATGACCCATACTGTCTCGCTCAGCCAGCCAGCCTAGCTTCTAAATCTTGACCAGTGCCGGCTACCTGCCAGGGCAGGCGTGTTTACCTAGACTAAATGTCAATAGTCTGCTGCTGTTCTAAGAGGCACCTTGCCAGGTTGTATAAACACTAACCAACTTTTCCTCTCTACTGGTGACTGTATTTCTCTGATATACCTTTATTTTACCACACCTGTTCAAAAATGTAAATAACGTCTATTCTGTCTTCAATGTGTACTTGCAACTCTACAAACCAAATGTAAATATCTGTATACCAATTCCACAAACCAAAATGTATATATCTATATACCAAACTGTAAAAATGTCCACTGCACGTGTTGCTCTTTCGCCACCTTGTGGCCCAGGTCATGACTGAAAATGGTCCACTGGATCAGCGCACTTACCTGGTTACCAAAAACATAAATAAATAAAAATAAGGTAAGGTTCTTTGTGAGACAATGCCTGGAGTTCACCAATCCTTCTGACTGAGCACATAGCAACTAAAAAACACCTTGTAAGACAGAATATTCAATGGCACCAACAAACATGGCTCGAAAGGCTCTTTACAAAGAGCATTCAGTACCAGATTCAGATGCCATTAAGGAATAGGTAATCAGAACAGAGAACAATTCCTGCTGACAGCCAGAAGAAAATGAATAACCTCCCAGTTGGTACCTAAGGACAATTCCAAGGAGGCCCCAAGGGCTGACACCTGACCTCTCAAGGTGCTCAAGGCCAAACCTTTCTCCACTCCTTCCTGCAGAAAATCCAAAATCTATGGAACTGTGGCTTTAGAAGGCTGGATATTTTTTCTCTGGCCCAAGCCAAAAAGGTGGTCCATACACAAGCATAAGCTTCAGATGTGGAATTCTTTTTGCCATCCATCAGGGTGTCCACTACCTTCTTAGAGAAACCTGTTTTAGGAGTCTCCTCCTTTCAGAAGTCAGGCTGTGAGCTGCATCGCCCTCAGATTTGGCTGAAGAATGGGACCTTGGGAGAGAAGACCCCCCCTTCCCCGCATTGGAAGGCCAAACAGTGCATGTTGAGCTAGGTTTACTAAGTCCGAGAACCATGGCCTTCTGAGCCACTCCAGAGCTATTGGAATACACTTTCCTCTTGAGTTCCTTATCTTGTGAATGATTTTGGGAAGGACTGGCAGAAGAGAGAAGGCATACACTCTGTCAAAATTCCACACCTGAGACAGAGCATCCACTGCCTCCGCCTGTGGACACCAGTAGCAACTGAAGAACCGCTGCACTTGAGTATTCTGCCTGGAGGTGAACAGGTCAATCTGTGAACAACCAAATATTTAGCACAGAATGCTGAACACCTCCGGGTTCAACATCCATTCCCCTGGGTGGACATTCTCATGGGTTAGTCAGTCAACATGAATGTTCAACTCCCCCACCAGGTGAACTGCTGACAGAAAGAGAAGATTTTCCTCTGCCCACAGCTGAAGACTAGTCTCTTCTTTTAGCATCTCTCTGCTCTTTATTACCCCCTTGATTGTTTATGTACACCACCATGATAGCATTGCTGACCTTAGTTTCACGGCTTTTGACTGCACCCAATTTTGAAAATGCAGGACAGCGAGGCACACAGCCCTCATCTCCAGGATGTTGATGTGTAGGTACTGTTCCTGCACTGATCAAGTCCCCTGAATGGGAATGCGGTCCAGCACTGCCCCCCAAGCTGATAGACAGGCATCAGTTGTCAGAATCAACTCTAGGGGGGACTTCCAAGGGGGACCCCTTGCTAGGATTCTCCAAACTTACCCACCAACTCAGAGACTTCCACAGGAGTGGGGAAATTGGAATACTGTCCTGATAGTTCTCTGAGGTCAGATCCCAAGCTGACAGCAACTGGATCTGAAGGAACCGCATGTGAAGGCAAGCCTACTGCACCAGCTGTATCATCACTGTCATGAGGCTCAGAATCCGCAGAAAGCTGTGAGCTGAATCTGCCAATTGGCTCCTCAGCCACTGAACCTCTCTCATAAGGGTCCCCTTCCTGGTTGATGACAGGAAGACTTTCCACTCTTCCATCTTGAACACCACTTCCAGGTGCTCTAGGATCTGTGATGGCTCGAGAGCGCTTTTTTCCCAATTCACTACCTAGCCATGGGACTCCAAAACCTCCAGAGTCCTGACCACTGACTTCCTTGCCAATGGAGCAGACGGTGCTCAAACGAGCATGTCATCCAGATAGGAATAGACATGATATCCATCCCATTAGAGCTGAGCCACCAGGACTAAGAGCACATTTGAGAAACCTTGGGGCTGTTGCCAGCCCAAATGGGAGTGCCCTGTACTGGAAGTGTTGTCCCAGAACCAAGAACCTGAGGAACCTCTGATGGGACTGCCAGATGGGACTGTTAAGATATTTGTCTTTCAGGACTATGGATGCTAGAATATCCCCCAGCTGTACAGCCCGGATAATTGAATGTAACGACTCCATCTTGAAGGTCATGTGGCAAACAAACTTGTTTAGGTGTTTCAGATCCAGAATAAGCCTGCCCCCCCCCCCCAATTTCTTGGGAACCACAAAATACAATCAAATAGAATCCCTGACCTTGTTCACTGGGAGGCACCAGGAGAATCACCCCGATCTGTGTGAAGTAGTCCAATGTCTGCAACACTGCTTGCCTCTTCACGGGGTCCTTTGGTACAGGGGATGGCAGAAAGTGCCCCTTTGTGGGAATGGTTGAAAACTCTATTGCATAATCAAATACCAGAATCTCCAGAACCCAAGCATCCGATGTTATCTGGCCTCATATTGTGTAAAAATATTGCAGTCTTCCACCAAGTGAAGGGAGTCAGAGATGGGCCCACATACCCTTCATTGTGAGGAGCCTCTCTTCTGTCCTGGGCCTGCACTGCATCTTTGGGCAAGGGCTTCCATGCTACCATTGCTCTTGAAACCAGAACAGGATATTTTACTCCTGTGGTTTCTGAAATTCTGAAAGGTCCAAAAAAACCCTCGAAACTGCCTCTGTCAGCCACCTCTTTGACCTTTTGGAGTTATACCAGCCTTTTGTCATTGTTGTGACACTGGAAGGTGGCCCTTTTTATACTGGATATCCTTCAAAATGTAATTCAGGCCTGAAACAAACAATTAAACCTCCCTCAAAGGCTTAGAATGTGCACCAGACAACTATCCACCTCCAACCTTGATGGCACTGTTATTGATAATGTTCCCAACTTTAAATATCTTGGTGTCACCCTTGAACCCTCACTTGACTTTGCCCAACACATTGCTAATGCATGCAATACTGTAAACTTTAAATTGGGCCTTGCCTTTAAATCTAGCCATGCCCTTACACCCTCTACTAGGAAGGCCATTGCTCAGGGTGTACTTCCTGCACTTACCTACATTGCTGCTGTTTATGCCTGCGCAGCCAAAGCTCATCTTCACAAATGGGACACTGCCTACAATAATATCTGTTGCTTTCTGCTGACATCACACCATTTTGCCCATCGCTGTTGGCTTTACAGAGACTTAAATGGTCTAGCCCCTGATACCTACCACTCATATGCCCTTGGTACTATAACAGATAAAAAAGTGTGTACCGGCATACCATCTTCCCCTGCCTCACTATTGTCTCCTCCTTTCCTCCCCTACCCCCTTCACTCTGGGAAATGGTCCCTACTCTCTGTTTCTAGATGCCTTATGAGTATGGGCTCCCAGGCCTTTTCCCACTCCTCTGTCCCAATACTATGGAACTCTCTGCCGGTCTCTAGCAGATTCTCCTTTTCTCATAGTCACTTCAAAAGGGAATGTCACTGCTATCTTCTGCTCTGTCACCCTTGTAACTGCTCTCTTCCTGCATGAGCTTCCTGCTATGCCTTGACTACTCAAGTTTCTACACCATGAATTTCTTGCTGCACTTATGTTTTGTTCTCCCCTACCCTTTCTGCTCTTACTTTCTGTTCTTGTTGCACTTACATTTGTCTCCTCCTTCTCTGTAAACGCCGTAACCCTTTTTACTTTCACTCTTTACTTCTACCTTTTCATGTTTTTACTGTTTACATGAATTTTCCTCCTGTACTATATGTGTAATGTATTATTGCCTTTTCTTTGTGTTAACTTAGAATAACAGAATCATAGAACTTGATGACAGAAAAGGACCCCATGGCTCATCCAGTCTGCCCTTCCCTCCCTGTTAACCTTGAGCACCCACTCCACTCCCCTGTAACCCCTTATGTCTGTCCCATGCCCTTTTGAAATCTAACACAGTCTTGTCCCCCACCACCTCCTCTGGAAGCCCGTTATAGGCATCCACCACCCTCTCAGTGAAAAATTGCACTCTCGCATTGCCAGTGAAGTGTATCCCCTGCAGTCTCAGACCATTCCCCCTTGTAATGGTGCCCTCCTTCAAGTGGAATAAACACCCTGGGTCCACTTTGTTTATTCCTGTGATGTATCTAAAGGTCTCTATCATGTCCTCTCTCTTCATTCTGGTCTCCAATGTGTAGAGGCCCAGCTCCTTACATCTCTGTTCATATGGTATGCCCTTCATCCCTCACACCATCTTGGTCACTCTCCTCTGAACCCTTTCAATCAAATCACTGTCTTTGCGCAAGTAAGGCCTCCAAAACTGTACTCCATACTCAAGGTGCGGTCTCACCACGGTTTGGTACAGAGGCACCAGGACTTCTCTCCTCCTGCTAGTGATTCCCCTGCCTATACTTGCCAGCATCCTGTAAGCCTTCCCCACCACCCTTGTACGCTGCTTTCTCACCTTGAGGTCACTGGAGACTACTATTCCTAGATCCCTCTCCTGTTCCGTAACCCTGACTACCTCCTTCCTGAGTGTACATTCTGTCCTCGGGTTTCTGTGCCCCAAGTGCATGACTGCACACTTCTTGACATTGAATTTTAGTTGCCAGGTCTCTGCCCACCCCTCTAGTGTCCTCAGGTCCTGTCTCATGTTTTCAACCCCCCCTTCAGTGTCAACCCTGTTGCAGATTTTCTGCACACATGCCACATGTCCCTTCAGTCCATCTGCTATGTCACATATGTAGATACTGAAAAGGAATGGCCCCAGCACCGACCCCTGGGGTACCCCACTCATCACTGACCCTGTCCTGGAGTGTTCTCCATTTACTACCACTCTTTGACTCCTATCCACCAACCAGTTTTTTACCCATCTAGTTATTTTGTCCCCCACCCCCATAATTTCTAGCTTGTTGACCAGCCTTCTGCAGGGTATGATGTCGAAGGCCTTGCTGAAGTCCAGGTATGTCACGTCCACCGCGCACCCCTGGTTGACTACCTGTGTCACCCAGTCAAAGAATTTGATTAAGTTGGACTGGTATGGCTTCCCTCTCGTGAACCCATGCTGGTTGTTTTCCAACAGTTTATTCACCTCCAGGTACTCTGTTACCCTCTCCCTGATGAGTGCCTCCATGACCTTCCCTACCACTGCGGTGAGGCTGACTGGGTGGTAGTTCTCCCTCATCTCTCTACTCTCCCCTTGTAAATCAGCACAACAGTTCCCTCGTTCAGCCCTCCAACACCCTCCCGGTGTCCAAAAACAGGCTGAACAGCTTCGCCAGTGGGGCAGCCAGCTCTTCGCTCAGTTCCCTGATCACTCTCGGGTGCAGCCTGTCTGGCCCCATGGCCTTGTCCACCTTCATCCTGCCTAGTTCCTCTCTTACTCTCTCCATACTGAAGGGTCTTGTTTCCACCCCGATGGCTCCCTCCTTCTCAACTCCGGTCCCCTGCCCTCCCCCTCCTTTGTAAACACCGAGCAGAAGTACCTATTTAGCTCTTCTACTTTCTCCCCATCCTCCTCAAGTGACTCCCCTCCTTCCCCCCAAAGCCTTACAATCCCTTGGCCAGTCTTCCTCCTATTTCTCACATATCTAAAAAATGCCTTATTACCTTTCTTGGCCTGTTTCACTATCCTTCCTCCACGTCAGCCTTTGCCCTCCTAATTACCTTTCCCACTAGCCTCCTTGTTCCCAGTAAACCTCCCTGTCCTCTTCCTTCTGCATTCTCTTGTATTTCCTAAATGCCCTCTTCCTGCCCCCGACCACCCTCGCTACATCCTTATTGAACCAAAGCAGCCTCCTGCTTCTTGCTCCCTTCCTAACCCTTCTTATACACACTTGTGTGGCCTCCATAACCCAGTCTCTAATAGCTCCCCATAACTCTTCCACATAATTTATTTCCCCCATACCTTCCATTGCCTCCCTTACTAACCTTCTCATCTTGTTGAAGTCTGCTCGCCTGAAGTCCTGCACCACTGTGCTGGTTTGAATCACCCCCCCCTTCCTGCCTTCTCCTTTAGCTCGATGGTCTATGGTCACTATTCCCCAACTCCTCCCCCACCACCACCTCCACCACATTTTCCCCATTTGTCAGGACCACATCCAGCAGGTTGTTCCCCGTGGTTGGTTCTCTGACCAACTGTTGAAGGAACACTCTCTGCAGCACCTCCAGAATCTCCCTGCTTCCGGTCAAAGCTGCATCTGGGATGGTCCAATCAATGTCTGGGAGGTTCAGGACTCCCACCAGTAGCGTTTTCCCCTTGAGAGTCATCCTCACAATGTCCTGCGACATCACCCTGTCCTGTGCTCCCCTTGCATGGGTGGTCTGTACACAACTCCAAGTCTCAAGGATTCCCCTGTCCTTCTGCCTAGCGTCACCCAAAGGAGCTCAGTTTCCCCATTGTCCTCCTGCCCCTCTATCACCCCATGTCTTCCCTGATGTATAAGGCCACCCCTTCTTGTCCCTCCCAAAAAGTCTGAATCCAGGAATAGCTGTCTCCCACATCTGAAATTCTGTACACCACACCTTTGTGGTTGCGATTATGTCTAGTCTGTCATACGCAATGATAGCTATCAGTTGCTCCATCTTGTTTGCCAGGCTCCTAGCATTGACCACCAAGCCCTTCCACCTTCTTTCCCCCACCTCTGTTCCACCCAAGGGCTTGCCAGAGCCTAACTCTTCATCACTTCCCTGGGGTGGGACCCATGGCCCCCCATCTCAGCCGTGGTACCATTTGTCTTTGTTTCCAGACCCCCCTTTTTCAGTTTATATTACATTCTCTCTCAAATAACTCTCCCAGCCTGCACTTCAGTACGGCTTCCCTCTCCTAGTTGAGATGCAACCTGTCCATTGCAAAGAGGCTGTCATCATCCCAAGTTGTCCCCCAGACCCCTATCATCCCATACTCCATCTGCCTACACCATCTCACTAGCCAACCATTAAATTCTTGTATCCTTTGCTTGCACTCTGTGCTGGCCCTTGGTACTGGCAACACCTCCAAAAAGGCTAGAGATTTAAAGCATAGCCCACTGCAGAACCTGGCCAGTGCCTTAAATATTGTCTGTACCTCCAGGAGGCTGTTGCCTTCCAGGTTGTTTGTTCCCAAGTGGAACACCAGATGCGTATTCCTATCCTGATCCTTACCCCATGAGGGAATGTGGTGGACTACCTCCAGTGCAGTCATCCCTGGCATGCACTCTACCCACACAGCACTACTTCTGCCCCCTCACTTGATTCCCTTTACGATAGAATCTTCAATTAGCAGCACCTTGTCCTCTATTTTCTTCTGATTCACCTGTGTCACAGTTCTTCTCCCCTGAGGTGCCGGTGTCTGTTCTATCTTTCTGGCCCTTGTTGCTGCCCCTCCCGACCTCTTGCCCTGCTCCCTAACCCCCTCAACCATGGTGTCCTCTCCCTCCCTGCTTACTTCTCCTATCCCCTGCCTCTCTTTGTGCCTATCCCCTGCCAGTGTCCCTTTGTGCCTATGCCCTGTCAGTGAATTCCTAGGTGGCCTCGAGAAGTAGTTAGTCTCCCCAACTCCTTCATGCTGTGATCAGTTAATCCAGTGCCACCCTGTGACCCCTCCTGACCTCCCCCATCATTCTGTTTTCTGATCTCCCTCACACATACTCCCTGCTGGTCCCTTTCTTCCTGTGATCCATCCTCCCGCCTCACTGTCCCTTTGTCCTCCCTTCCCAGGTACTCCTGATTCCCAGCTTTCCTTCCCATGCATCCCCTACTGCCTCTGTTCATCCTGGTGCCTTTCTTCTCATCCCCCCCTCATTTCCATCCTCCTTCTCCTTTCGACCTCCGCTTACTGCACCCCCTACTTCTTCTGAGACCCCTCCCGCCATGGTTTCTGCCAGTGGCAAGTACCTATTTGAGACTGGTACGCCCCCATAGGCTGCTTACCAGCTTCCCTCTGGTGAGGTGAGCTCCCTTGCCATAGTCCTTGTAGTCCTTTTTCCCTGTTACCACTAGCCCCCACACTCTGCCATCCTCCACCCTCCTTCCTGTCCAGTCTCCTCGATCCTCTTCCTATTTCAACCCCCTGGGCTGGCCTGACCTTTCATGGTTCCAGATGACCCCCAATGCCCCTGCACCCATTTTGTAGACACCTTCCCCCTCCAACTGTCATTTGATATGTGCCTCCCATCCCCTGCAATCATGCCCTTCACCCACTTTTCCAGCTCATACCTGAGCCTGCAAAACTCAGCCTCTAGTCCCACTAACCTGGCATGTATAGGACAGTGCCCTAGTCTCCACGGAGTACTCATGGCCATTGCAGCTCTACAGCCACTTCATCCCACTAGCCTGCTTCTCCTCCAATCTGTAACCGAAGTCCCCCCATCCAGTAGTGTCCTCACTCCGACCAGCTGCCGCTGTTTGATGCTCCAAACAGCACCTCCCTCGCCCATACCAATTCCCTCTGACATGTCCCCAACTTGTTACAGCCATTTGGCCTTGAACTCCCACCAGAGCCTCATGATGCAGTGGAGCAACATAAGGTTAATGACTATTGACCAGAGGTCTCCCTTGCTGCAGGACCAATCAATCCAAAGCAGTGTAAATCAACCTAAAAAAAGCAATGTAGTATCGAGCTAATTTCAAATGTGTCATCTAACTATTCAAGGCAAGTTTGTCAGCAGTTTACACTTATTTGGCGCTGATTCACCCCAAACAAAAGCAGAGCAATCAAATCGAGCAGGGCAATATAGCTTCTAATTAGTCATTAAATATTCAAGACCTGCATGCAGCAGTTAGTTCCCTGTTACAGTTTCAATTTGGTGAATAAATATTGAACACAAGCTTTCAGCAGCTTGTTCCTGTTTCTCACAGCTTTACCCCTTATTCCCCTAGTCCTCACTGGACTCCTATATGCATCTTTGTGTTTGCTTCCTCATATGCCTGTATGGATCCTTAGCCACTTATTGTCTACGTTCTCTTGTCGCTATGTTATCCCTAGGAAGAAGCTTGTATTATTCTTTGAGTTTCAGATGATCTGTGGTGCTCCAAAAAGCTTCCAGATGGACCCCTCTGCACTGATCACTCCCTACTCAGTTCTGGACAGTGAAGCCCAGTGCTCCTCCTCCTTTCCTGGCCTTCCAGCCCTGGCTTCTGCCTTCTTCGCTAGCCCCACCCTAGGGCACTTAATAGTGGTCGGGCCAGGGTGGGTGGGCAGGACAAATAAAAATGTAGCCACAGGCAATCTCCAAGCAACAATGTGGCCACAAGCAATCTCCAGTCAGCTGTGGCTGGGCCCTGACTTATATAGCCAGCTGCAATTTTGAAACTGGCACCTTCAGCTTTTCCCCTCTTTCCAATTGACTGGCTGCTGATGCGACCCACTCTGTGTCCCTTTGTCTGTCTAGTTTTCCAGCCACAAAGCAAGCTGCCACGGCTATGGCCACAATGCCCTCCAGCCACTGATGCAGCTCTCCTCTTCCCCTTAGATTGCGGCCACTCCATGCACCTGCCACTGATGTGGCAACAACAAGTGCCTCCTACCATTGATGCAGCTCTTCCCTTCCCCAATGTAGCCACAAGTAATCTCCAGGCAACTGCAGCTAGGCCATGACTTATATAGCCAGTTGAAATTTTGAAATTGGTGCCTTCAGCTTTTCCCCACTTTCCAATTGGCTGGCTGAGAATGCAACCCACCCAGTATCCCTTTGTCTGTCCAATTTTCCAGCCACTAATGCAGCTTCCTTTAGCACTGTGGCTATGGCTGCAATGTCCTCCAGTCACTGATGCGGCTGTCCTCTTCCCTGCAACTTGCAGCCACTCAGCGCACCCGCCGCCAGTGCAGCAACAATGAGCATCTCCAGCTGCTGACGCAACTCTCCTCTTCCCTGCAGCTTGCAGCCGCTCCATACACCTGCCACCGATGCAGCAACAATGAACACCTCCAGCCAGCGATGTGGCTCTCCTCTTCCCCAATGTAGCCACAAGCAATATCACAATATACTTTTTTGTTTTCTTTCATTCCTGAATGAAGTTATGGGATTTTGACATTTTTAAAAGTTCCAGGTCCTGTGCCATGCTGATTGGTAGGATTTGCCATTTCCTTGGTGATCTTTTCTTACCGTGATCTGACTTCCAGTAGCAGCACTGATGCAGCCACGGAAAGGAAATCCACCGAAAACATCACCATTTTTTTCCAGTGCCCTCACACAGTCCTACTGGAGTTGTATCGGATGACAAAAACATTTTCAGTCTCCTTGCGTGTTTTGGCTCTTGGATGTTTAAATGGGCGTATAAAGGCTGGCCGCTGTGGACTGCTATGAGACAGCTAAAGAGAGGCCAGAGAAGGCAGGAATCCACAACGCCGTCCTCCTGCAGCAGCAACAGCCTCGCACAACTGCCACCACATTCTCCTCCTCCTACTCCTCCTCCTCTTCCTCACACCAGCAGGCTCCTCTGGGTCTTCTCACTTAGCATTTCACAGGCACAAGTCCCACAGACAACATGACCCTCTCCCCGCACAAGAAAATGTATTTATTAAGAAAATATCTGTATGGAAACCACAGCATGCAGGTGGGATGCGGGGGGGAGCGACAGGCATCAGGACTGATTGGAAAGTCTATTACATCTTGAACGCATCTGAAGGGACTCTACCGAGGAAAAAACTTTATTAAAACATGGTGACGGCAAGCAGCAAGAGGTTTGAGACTATCCATCTCCTACAACTCCATTTTCAACTCGACTCAGCTCACAGGAAAACGTATAACTTATGTTATAATGTTTGTAATTTGCCTACTGTTTACACTAATTATTGTACTTGTACCTATTGTATATTTGCATTACTGTATTTGTACTTGTACCTATTGTACATTTGCATTATTGTACTTGTACCTATTGTACATTCACAGCTTTTTATTATGCTTGATATTTTATATCTCCTACTTAATCTGTATACCTATGCTACTTCAGCTGCTTTGTACACACTTTGTACTGCATATTTTTTACTATTTGTCTATTATTCATAGAATCATAGAATCATAGAAGCTTGATGGCAGAAAAGGACCATACCGGCCCATCTAGTCTGCCTTTCCCCCACACACCTCCCCCACCTGCCAGCCCCCACCTCCCCCGATAATCAGCCCCATATGCTTGTCCCATGCCCTCTTGAATTATTCCACCAATTTAGCCCCAACCACTCCATCTGGTAGTCTGTTCCATTGTAGTATTATTATTATTTATGTTTTTTATTATTTACTATTTATGGTTTTTTTTTTGTATTATGTTTTTTCGTTTTGTACTCTCCCGGGTCATACCTGAAATTAAGCATATTTCATGTCTAGTGTACTTATCCGGTTAACAAAAACAAACACATAAATGGTCAACCACAGCCTCCTTCTGCACAAAATGTGCTCTCTTGGTCTGGACACCCACGCACTAGGTTGGTTTGCGAGTTACCTCTCTGGCCGTACCCAGAGGGTCAGGTGGTTGGACAATGTCTCCCAGACTGCACCGCTTAAAGAAGGGGTACCACAGGGGTCTATACTTGGCCCCCTTCTCTTCACTCTGTTCATAAATGACCTGCACTTACACTGTGGGAGCAGCAGAGTCATCCAATATGCTGACGATGCGGTCATCTACCGGGCCTCCCCTAATGTAAAAGAACTGGAGAGAGCCCTTCAAGATGACATCCTCCAGATGGAGGACTGGCTCACTTTGAACAAAATGGTACTAAACACCAGCAAAACCAAGGTGATGCTATTTGGGCCAAGATCCCTGGGATCTGAGAGGTCGACGCTCCTTCAACTGCAGTCCAGAGGGGGAGTCAAACTCGAAGTGGTTACCTCAACTAAGTACCTCGGTCTAACACTAGACCAAAGCTTTACTCTAAAAAATCATGTCGACCTACTAACCAAAGCCATTCATGTGAAACTCGGCATCCTCTATAGAATAAAGGACCAGATTATCCCTGAAGCCAGGGTAGCCATCGCCACTAGCATCCTACTCCCTAAGCTCACCTACGCAGCCCCGGTTCTCCAAGGTGTGGCCGCTACAGAACTTGACAGGCTAAAGACCTTATACAACAAGATTGCTCGGTTTGCTACCATGTCCCACCCTAGAACCCACCACTGTGAGGCCCAAGTAAGGCTCAGGTGGCCGTCACTGGAAGCCCGCCTCATCTACCCGACTCTCTGTCTGACATTTAAGCTACTGGGCCCCTCCCCTCCCCCGAGCCTCAAAGGGCTAGTCAGGGCTAAAATCAGTCTGAGGTGTCTCCGCACCTCAGGACAAACTCTCCTCGAGGTTCCCAAAACTAGGACCAAAGCCGGGTCCCGGTCCTTCGCGTTTACAGCCCCTTCCACCTGGAACAACCTCCCACTAGGGGTACGAGAGGCAGGAACAGGCCTTAGCTTCTGCTCTAAACTTAAAGCCCACTTGCTCGATAGGAGTACCTGCCTATGCCTTAGGACCTGACCATTCGTCACTGCCTCCCCTCATTTGAAGGCATGCCTTATGGTCACCCTTACCCCCATCTACTTTGATTCCTCGGGATGGCACCCTGACTCTAGGCAAACTAGCCAGTACCTCAAGCTCTTCCAGGGTCCACAAGATTGATGCATGTACAATGTTGGTATATATCTAATTCCACATGTTCCCACATTCTTTATTTTCCCTTACCTCCTACCCGATTGTAACCCTATGGATATTTATTTGTCTAAATCTTGTCACTTTATAACTTGTACTGTTCTGTTGACTTGTATGTAACTTTCCTCCGAGTCGCCCCTGAAAAAGGGACCTCCAGGGCCCAGCGGGCTCACCCGGTCAACAAAATTCAATAAATAATAAATAAGTTAAGCAGCTTGGTCTTCGATGTCTGATCAGTAACCCAATGTCAAAGCCACACGCCTCGCATAGCCAACACAATGTGTTAAGCAGAGTGAGCCAACATGCATAATTCTGCACCGTGGCATCCCCTAGAAAGGTGGAGGTCATGGATACCAACTGCAAAATGCTCACCCCCTCCAAATCCAGGGGAACAAAGCTGTCCAGGGTCATAGCCCACAAGTTTAAAGCTCTGGCAACAATAAAGGAGGCATGGCAGGTAAGGAGATTTGTGCCGTTGGAGGCGAAAGTTCTTCTGCATGAAACATCCGCCAGCTTTTCATGCAAATCTGCTAAGGTCAAAGACCCTTCAATTGTGATAGTAGTGTGTCTGATGGAATTATGTACAACTTATCCACCAGCAGAGGGGTTTCCCACTTGTGGGTATTTTCTTCCAAAAAAGGGAAACACTGTATCTTGAGTTTTGGCAGATATTTTCTTTGGTCTGCACCTGTACATTCTTGCTCAATAATCTGGTCTCAGTGAATAAAGTTTGGAAAACACCTTGAAGCAGAGGAGGAAGACATGGACAGGATAAGATTCACATCTAAGGCCTCCACAGATTGCACCTCCTTCAGCTGTAATGTCCTACAAGCCTGAGTTATCAGATAGGACAAAGATTTGGTATCAAACAGGCAAGCGATAGTAATCCTCCTCTTCGGCTTTGTCCATTCCCCTTCCTCCTCCTCCTCAGAGGGTTCATCCTCATAATCATCAAGCAACTTCTTTGGGTCAGGATTTTTTCCAAGATCCCAGATATCCTCATCCTGCCTCTTTGTATGGCCAGGGTTGGGGTCTGCCTGCAGATCCATATTAGCAGGCTTGTCCTGCTCCAGCATACCTGGATGTGCCTGTGTGGGCCCCTCTGACCTGAGTGGCCTGGACTGCATTTGGTTGTGTCTAATGGTGTGTCCTGCAGAACACTGGGGCCCAAAGCTCTCCTAAGAGCCACCACAAACATTTACACAATTCTGCTTTGCCACTGTCATCTGCCACACGAGGTGCACCCCCCCAGCTAGGAGTTCCATCTGGGGGGAACTGTAAGAGACAAATTAGTTTGACTAACAATGGGGGAAATAGGAACCCATAGGAGAGGGTCACATTACCTTTTTGCAGGTCTTACATTGTTTAAAACACAAAAGATCTCCGATAAGCCATGGTGTCAAAAACACTATCTGAAAATCACAATATAATGCTGGAATGTGGAAGAATACTGCCACAATTCCCCCTTTCTGAAAAAAAAAGTATGCAGAAAAATACACTCCTATCAGCTTAGAATCAAAAATGGCTGAAGGAGAAACAATCACAGCAGCCAGCTGAACTGAAACTGTAAATACACAGAGCTGCCATGTATAACACTACAGAGGAATGCAGGTGGGTGTGTGCTCTCAAGAATGACACAATGTTGTGCATGGTACCATGTCGCAATAGTGGCGCGAATACAGCGAAGACTATCACAGCAACATTACTGACAGTTTGCTGTGATGGTCTGCTGTATTCCTGACACTGCTGCCTCCAGGGTGTTCACCTCCTCTCCAAACCAACTCTGACTCAAAGCTTGTTATTTAAAGTCTGGGGGATGTGGGGGGTGAAGCTCACCACAGAAATCACAGTTTTGTCCAGTGACAGCACAACACCAATTGGTTGTGTTGTGCCATCACTGTACTGACAGTCTCTGTTCTCCGTGTCGCCGAGGCAAAGTGGAACCATTGTGCATGATGTCAGCACATTGGGGGGGGCACACACCCAAGCACAGGTGCACAAAAAGTGCTCTGAGTCTAGAGAAGTCTCTGGAGAGAAAAAAAACAGTGCGAGTCCAACAGTTGGGGCTCCAAAAATGGCAGGAAAGCTGAGTGGCCCACTGGAGCCAAAGAAAAAAATGCCACACAATCTGTGGCAACAGAATCCCCAGAAGAGACTGCTTAAAAGACTCTGATCCCTAAAAGACTCTGTGTTTCCTCTCTCTCCCCATTTTTCTTAAAACAGCAACATAGAGGAGAGATTTAAAAGGGAAATAACCCCTCAAATAGTAAGCAATCAAACATCTGCAAAATGAATGAAAGAACAGGAAGAAAACAGAAAAATAGCAGTCACCCTATGAGCCTGTGGGGAGGGACTGATGCCAAAAGATGGAAAGGAGACACAGGGAGCACCCCAAAGTAAAAATCCCAAACAGGTACTTATCTGGAGCACGATGACTTTTACTATTTTTTTCTCAGTAGAAAAAATGGAGACCTCCCAAAAAGACAAAGGGCTGGATTCACAAAACAAAAGAAGCCAAGAAAAAAACTGCAAGTACCCCAAAAATTGCGCAGGTGTGTGAAAAACGCACTTGTGAACTGCGCCCAATTCATAAAACACCTGCAGCTGTATGACAAAATATCATGCAGTGTGGAAAAAACGCAGCTGCGTGAAACCACTTGCGGGAGAAATCCCTAGTCACAGTCCATGAAATGCTATCCACAGTCCCAAAACACCCTCAGCTGCGCAAATAAAACCACGCACATGCTGCACAAAAGTCAGGGAGGTGTAACTCACACCCTGTGAGAAAGGCAGCATGCCATCAATTAAGAAACAAACCAGGGCAGCATTAGCAATCAAACCATACAAAAGCAAGGGCCAGTGCAGGAGACAGCAACCAGCACCAACATACAAAGGAAATCCAAACAGCAGACAACTGAAACCTGCAGTATTGGCCAGAGAAGTAACAGAAACAGCACAGGCACTGGCAGGAAAATACCTGCGACCAAAACTGACATGCAAGGAAAGCCCAGACAAAAGGGAAGACCACAACAATGCCATTGGGGCATGGGCAATGTATATCAGGGGTGAACAGCGTGGCAGACAACAGGAAGCACCACAGCAGGTACAAGCAACAAGGCAGCAAGAACGCAACAGGGTGGCCAGGAGGAGACATCAACCACGGCAATTCTGTGTATGACATTCATACAGGGATTTGACAGATGAGCAATGTAGAGCCTGATATAGACTGCCAAAAACAACAATCGATGAATTCTGCACAATATTACGTGGTGAGCTGGAAAGCAGAACAGCACGGAGCCATGCCATACCACCACACGTGAAAGTCACTGCAGCTTTGCATGTACTGAGCACAGGAACATTTCAGACACCAACAGGTGATACAGCAGGCATCAGTCAGGCATCTGTTTCCAGATGTCTTGATCAATTCCTTGATGCCCTCATACTCCACACAAATGAATATATTCACTTCCCCACACAGAGGCATGAGCAACAGGCTGTCATGGAGGGGTTCTATGGATTGGCTGGGTTCCCAAGGGTGATTGGTGCCATAGACTGCACACATATACCCATCAAAGCACCTGCAGACAATGCTGATGTCTACATAAACAGAAAGGGTATCCACTCAATAAATGTGCAGGTGGTGTGTGACTGCAAATGCCGAATCACAGACGTCTGTGCCAGATATCCTGGATCATGCCACGAAGCATTCATCTTGCAGCAGAGCACACTCTGCCACATGTTTGAACGTGGTGAATTCCCACATGGCTGGCTACTGGGTAAGTACTGACACACAGAAACACACAGTTACTTTGATGTAAGCATGGCAACATTTAGTAACAACACACAAACAGTATATGTGGAGCAACACTCATACCTTGCACAGGATACAAAGTGGGGATGTATGCATAGTGCATGCCAGGGTAAATGGCTAACTGGACACAGGCATGTGTGCTGTAGACACAGAACTGCCACGCCAGGAACAGGCATGTGACAATGGTAGAAGGCAACAAACTACAGCGCACGCTATGTAACACTAAACAAATAGTGAAATGTCAGGAACGTGCCACACAATACCCTGAGCATAGGCATGTATGTGTGATGTACCACCACCAACAGACATCAAGATGCCCTACGTCCTTACAGTGGCTGTGTAACATGCACCAAAAGCCACTGGTGTGTGTACACAATACAGAGTGCACGTGGATGCAGCAGTCAAGGAACACATGTCTGTGTGAGGGACAGCACAGCAACATGTGGAATGTTATCACCACAACCACATATTGCATGGTAACATTCCATATGGGTGCCACAGTACACACATCGCTGACAGCTGGATACAACAAGCCATTGCAGCAACCACAGACACACACTGCCACTTGGAATAAAAGCCATACATGTACTGACTAAACTGATAACCAACAGATAGCCAGACTGAGAACGCCACATAGGCAGCTGTGTATGGCACAATACCCACAACCAATGATATGCCATACAGTCCCCCACATCCATTGTACACAATGGACACGATACAATGTGTCACAAGGGAGATGCACCATAATGGCAGATACATATATGCAAGAGCAACAGACATGCTGATGTACATTGATGGGTGACACTATCCCTGATAACAATAGTCACACATTAAACAGTACAATGCAAATGTGACTGCCAAAGTGATGTCCCATGTGTATCTTACAACTGCAGTAACAGCCAGCAAGATGAATGGTCACATGTGACATGCAATATGGGCTGTAAACACACACAATGCATATCAGACAGATCAGTGTACCTCACACATATGGAACACACAGCCCACAATACACAATGTTGTAGGAGGTGCAGCACATATGAAACACAACCAGGACACCCAGATGGCATGGTCATGCACCTCAACAGTGCATACAACTGTACCATAACACGGTAGTGCAAATACAACATAGCAGTGCCACATAGCAATGACTGCAATCTAAACTCCATGATTCCCTGCATACAGCAACCTGTGTGGACAGTGCTGTAAACAAGAACAGGCGTGAGAGTGTAATGGTGCAACACCCACACACAGCACGAGGGTCAACATAATGGATACGAGTGTGTGGGCTGCAACACAGGGCAATGTTGTACAGACACATACCAGGATGCAGAGACACGTACAGGTAACAACCACACAACAGTGCTCCCGTGCATGCACGCAGGGATCACATGTCAGTGCATAACTAACTACACATCAGAGCACACAGTGTCACCATGCCATGACCGTGTAAGTGCATGTCAGCTGTCAAGCATCCCATCTGCAATAATATATATGCCCAGTAAACTCATATAAGTGTAAACCCCTGAGAATCATCTCAGGCAGCCATTGTGTAACTCCCAATCCTGGTACATATATGCACCAGTATAACAGACAATATACAATATGCAAGGCCCCTAGAATTCTGCGGCCGCAGAATTTTGCACAGAACTTGCATCCATCAGAACTTCTGGCAGACAAGAGAATTCACTCTTCTTGGTGATTTTTATTAATATTTCTGTTTATACATAGAATCTGGTTCCCTTCCCCTCTTTTTATATCCAACCCCCCCCCCATATATTCAGAATGTGATGTTATCATTGCTATAACATCATACATTAGCTAATGAAATGGCTGCATTCTGCAACAGAAATGAACAGTCACTTATCTACCACAGCTCCCACTGCCAGAGACGATTGCACAGCACATCATGCATGGTGATATTTGCTCAACCTGCACTACAGCCTAATACAGTTTTCAGTCTTACATTATTGCACTAGGGCCAACTTAAACTAAACCTTGTCAATAGCACAGACCTGTTCAGTCTATACCTCACTTTGTACAAACCTATTTGTGCCTTTAAGGTATAGAGACGCTATCTGAAATGAATAACTGGTAAAATGAATTTAACTGTCTAAATTTTTAAGAAAAATAAAGTAATTATGCCCAGAAAAGTGAAATATAATAATGTGTAGACCTGTTGAAAGAATAGACCTGTTAATTAAATAATTGCACTTTTGCCAGGGTTATTGATTACATGTTGTCACTGGTTGATAGAATCACCTAAAAGTTATTGAGAAATGTTGTGTGCAGGGACAGCTGTTGGGCCAGAGGGTAGCATGCAGTGTTTCTGTGCCGGCAACTCAGGTTCGGAGATTAACTCTAGAAGCTGGCTGGGCAGCATAAGGACTGGTGGAATACATCACTGCTCGGAGCCTGGGAAGGTATGGTGCAGTGTTCTGTCACATAGTGGACACATTGTGATGGTTCGGAGAGCTGTATCTCACAATTGGTTCACATGCATGTCATGGCCTGATTGTGCTATGCGGTGTGTCAGGGAAAGCAGGCTGACATGAAAAATAAGGTTTGCAATAACTCCTCTATTCCATTTCCAATCGGACCTGTATGAATGAGGCTGCAAGTTCATGGAAATTAAAAAAAAAAAAATATATATATATATATATATATATATATACTCATACAGTATCTCTGCCTCTGTCACCACACACACACACACACGCATACTGTATGTATGTACAGATTGCATATAAATATACAAGTGATACACAGTGGAATCTCATGAGTGGTGTAGAAAGCACATACAAATATATAAGTGATAGACAGGAAACCCATTAGTGGATAGATAGTATGATATCAGAAATAACTTATTTATCACATAAGATCCCTCTGCATATGACATTTATGCAACAGGCTAGGACCTTAAGGGAGAGACATTTGTTTTGCTTTTTTAGGCATAAAATTATTTTTATAAGTCTGTTATTTTTTGAACTAGTGTTACTGTGTTTTCCACCATCCTGATTGCTATAACCACTGCCATGAAAGTGAAGTCAGGATGACAATCTGACACTGTGATGTGGTAGTTTGTTAGTGCCGCAGAACTTCCGCAGAAATTACAAACCACCGCCGCAGAAGTTCTGCGGCAAATGGTAGTCTTGCCGCAGAACTTGGTCCCACTGTGCCGCAGAAAAGTAGGGGCCCTGACAATATGGTATGCCAGTGATACAGTACAGCATTGAAAGAGCAAAGCACCACAGTGTGTATGTACTCCCACACATGGCCCATTCAACACTCCAAATATTAAAGACAGAAGCTCAGTAAACACACAGACACATATATAACTCTATATAAAATGTATTAAAATATCAAAGGTTAACAACAAAGCATGACAAATGTAAACAGTCAACATGGTATCAAGTACAACAAAACAGTAAACTAGAGTAACACACATTAAGTGATGGAAAGGGGGTGTTTGAAAGATATTTAATACAATGACAGAAAGAAAAATTAAACACCCCCAAATGCAAACTTACTGGTAATGTGCACATCCCTCTTCAAGATAGTTTGAAAGGTCACATAACTGTCCCAATATTGTTTCAAATGTGTTCACAATTGTGGACTACTTACACATACCCCGGACACAACAGTACAGCAATAGTATGCTGCCCCCATGGACTGACCCAGGCTTCCTGTGGATGCTGATGATACCACAGTGTCAACAGCCACAGGTGACTCCCCCAACTCCATCACCTCGGTCCCAACTGTCGTGTCCTCTTCACATGCAACAGCTTCCTGTGAGGTTGCCGTCACCGGCACATCAGGCATATCCTGTGGTGCAGATACCTGCACAACAGCAGCAGTCCCAACAGTAGAAACATCCAGTCTGTGTCCCCCAACAGCACCACCATCCTCCGCCCCTCCTCAGAGTCACTGCTGATACGCAAGCGTGCAACACGTCTACGCCGTGGCTGGGCCACTGCACCCCTCCTGGCAGTCATGTGTCGCTGTGCCATCATCGCTCTCCTCACCTTCTCCCTCTCCTTCTGCACCTGCCTCTCAGCATCTGCAGTAAAGAAGGAACACATTTTAAGTGTGAAATGCAACATACTGTAAGTAGTAATTCTGCTCTGGGAGCAATACCAATGATAAACAACATACTGTACATGCACATGAGGTTAGTCACCAACAAACAGATATATCCATCAAACACATCATATACATATAATGTAGCACAGTATGCATGTAATCCAAGCCTCAAAATGTGTAAAGTGTGTCATTATGAGCCAGTCAGCACTAAGGTTACAGTGCACCCATAACACAGGCAAACAACAGTCCCATGCATAACAGAAACACTGAATGTGGAGTGGTCTGTGACATCCATGAAAATGGCAGGGGCCTGGATGGGGGGGGGGGAGAGACATGCTTGAAATGACACTAGTCACTGATGTGTGGGAGTTGTACACTGCCATGATCCACAAAGCCAAGGCATTAGATGTGTGTACAGTATGCAGTGACATGGGGGACAAGAGTCAGGCCTATGACGTAGGGGACTGTACATTGACATGCTGCACAAGGCCCAGGCTGTACATGTGGGGGGTACACTGACATGCTGTTTAAGGCCCAGGCCACACATGGGGTGGTGTACAGTGACATGCTGGACAAGACCCAGGCTATACATGTGGGAGGGGGTACACTGACATACTGGACAAGGCCCAGGGTGTACATGTGGGGTGGTGTACAGTGACATGCTGGACAAGGCCCAGGCTGTACATGTGGGGGGTACACAGACATGCTGGACAAGGGCCAGACATCAGTGGTGTATGGGGGTGACAGTGCCATGGTGGACAAGGCCCAGGCTGTACATGTTGGGGGGGTACACTGACATACTGGACAAGGCCCAGGCTGTACATGTTGGGGGGGTACACTGACATACTGGACAAAGCCCAGGCTGTGCATGTGGGGGTGGTGGTGTACACTGACATACTGGACAAGGCCCAGGTTATACATGTGAGGTGGTGTACACAGACATGCTGGACAAGGCCCAGGCTTTACATGTGTGGGGATGGTGTACAGTGACATACTGGACAAGGCCCAGGTTGTACATGTGGGGTGGTGTACACTGACATACTGGACAAGACCCAGGCTGTACAAGTGGAGTGGTGTACACTGACATACTGGACAAGGCCCAGGCTGTACATGTGGGGTGGTGTACAGTGACATGCTGGACAAGGCCCAGGCTGTAAATGTGTGGGGGGTACACTGACATACTGGATAAGACCCAGGCTGTACATGTGTGGGGGGATCACTGACATGCTGGACAAGGCCCAGGATGTACGTGTGTGGGGGGTGTACACTGACATACTGGACAAGACCCAGGCTGTACATGTGGGGTGGTGTACAGTGACATGCTGGACAAGACCCAGGCTGTACATGTGTGGGGAGGTACACTGACATACTTGATAAGGCCCAGGCTGTGCATGTGGGGGTGGTGGTGTACACTGACATACTGGACAAGGCCCAGGTTATACATGTGAGGTGATGTACACAGACATGCTGGACAAGGCACAGGCTTTACATGTGAGGGGTGGTGTACACTGACATACTGGACAAGGCCCAGGTTGTACATGTGGGGTGGTGTACACTGGCATACTGGACAAGACCCAGGCTGTACAAGTGGAGTGGTGTACACTGACATACTGGACAAGGCCCAGGCTGTACATGTGGGGTGGTGTACAGTGACATGGTGGACAAGACCCAGCCTGTAAATGTGTGTGGGGGGGGTACATTGACATACTGGATAAGGCCCAGGCTGTACATGTGTGGGGGGAATCACTGACATGCTGGACAAGGCCCAGGACGTACGTGTGTGAGGGGTGTACACTGACATACTGGACAAGGCCCAGACTGTACATGTGTGGGGGTACACTGACATACTGGACAAGGCCCAGGTTGTGCATGTGAGGTAGTGTACACAAACATGCTGGACAAGGGCCAGGCTGTACATGTGGGGGGTTCGCTGACTTACTGGACAAGGCCCAGGCTGAACATGCGTGGGGGGGTACACTGACATACTGGGCAAGGCCCAGGTTGTACATGTGGGGTGGAGTGCACAGACATGCTGGACAAGGCCTGGGCTGTACATGTGTGGAGGGGGTACACTGACATACTGGACAAGGCCCAGGCTGTACATGTTGGGGGATACACTGACATACTGGACAAGGCCAAGGCTGTACATGTGTGGGGGGGTGTACTCTGACATACTGGACAAGGCCAAGGCTGTCAATGTGGGGTGGTGTACACAGACATGCTGGACAAGGCTCAGGCCACACATGGGGTGGTGTACAGTGACATGCTGGACAAGGACCAGGCTGAACATGTTGGGGGAGTACACTGACATAGTGGCCAAGGCACAGGCTGTACATGTGGGGGGGACACTGACATGCTGGACAAGGCCCAGGCCTCTGATGTGTTGTGGGGTGTATGTGCAAACATACAGGACCAGGCAATGGTCCTGCTATATTGGACTGCTGCACAGAGCACAAGACAGTCATGTGTCATGGTCAACACCTCTGACAGACATACCATTACTATGGTACACTGGCTGGTCAGTCAGTATAGCTTCACACAGTGTCAGTAGCTGAATATACATGGAGATGTACACCACCAGTACTGTCACATGATCTCATGTACATCAATGCATCAATGTGGCAATGTTACAGTATAACAGCTGAAACACATACTCACCCTGTTGCTGGGATGTTCTGGTTGCTGATCGCTTTGATCTTGATGGCTGGTTCTCACCACTCACGTCGGGTGCTGTACAGATAATGGAATAATTTTGTTAAAACCTTGTAAACCCTTGTCACAATGGTGTGCTGATCAGTTCAGATGTCATATGCATGTCCATGTACACAGTAGTATGCAAAATTAGACCTTACAGACTAAATCGGGTTGAGTACCAGCAGTTTGATGACAGCTCTGTGTTTTGAACAATCTCTGACCCTGTGGACATGTATATATCATGTTGTACACACATCGGATGATGCACAGTTCATCACATTACACAGCTTCAAATTATCATCCAGGACCACTGTCACTGACTCAGACCATGCAGCCATCCATCCAACAGCATATCTACCTATTTACCCATCAACCCTTCTACACATCTACACATCTATCAACCCACACACCTGTCTGTCTGACTACCTATCTATATATCCAGCCATCGCTGTCTCTAACAGCCCATGTCACTGCACAGCCAATTATCCATCATCTATCTTTATCCATCAATCAATCCATCTATCAATCTATACACATAACCTTAATATGACATCCCGTCTTGTTAATATGTTCAATGTAATAGACATTATGTATGAATTAACTACACACTTCAATAGTGCACCTGTCAAATGTCTATCATTATTACAGATTCAAGCGTTAATAAAAGCCAGTTTCGAATGTATACTTACCTTCAACACTGTCTGCAGTGTTCCCACTGCCACTTGACACCAGGTTGGCAATTGCTGGATCACGGTGTTGGAGGTAGCTCCAGCGGTGCTTTAGCTGGTTCACAGTTCTAGACATACCTGTTGATGCCTTCATTCTTCTGGCAATTTTTCCCCACACCTTGTCCCTTGCTTGGGGGTGTGTGCCCTCTTACCAGGGGACAGCAGTATACCCCTGTACATCCTGAGACCATCCAGGAGCATGGCAGTCTCAATGTCTGAGAAGTTAGGGTGTCTGATAGACATCCTGATGCTCAAATACACATAGATGAACACTAGCAACTGTGACTTCAAGCTGTATAAGCAGGTCTCACATTTTTTGCACACGTGCATTGCGAATATGCACGTGATCATGCACATGCGTAGAATATGCACATTTCTACGCATGAGCTTGAAAAAGTGAAACATGACATCCATCATTTCACGCATGTGTGTAATAGTCATTCTATGTTCAATTACCAGTGGTTATCATGATTGCACCAGCCACATTGTTAACAACTGCTATGTGCAAAGTTCAATGGCATGTTTCATTGAATGGTCACTGTGTAAGGCATATGGGCGATATGACTGTCCATGCATGGCATATTGTTAAGCAGATGTGTCACATGTCCCAACAATGTGGCCATTGTCTGTCTGCATTGCCACTGGCTATGACCACATCATACTCATAATTAACACATTTGTCAGCTATGCATAGTATAGTACAAACTCATTATGGCCACTATATGGACTGTTACTAGGTAGCTATTCATGACGTCATGCTGTGTTGCATCCAATATCATTGTATATCACACATTACCAAGTCTTGTTGTGCTGTCCCTTCCTGACCTCCACTGACCCATATGTCATGTGTTACCCTCATATGCCACCCCCATAATGAGACATGGCACATGGATGAGCACTCAGGACATATGGTGCCCTATATGGGGCCACTTTACAGCATGACATTCAGCAGGTTCAGCTCTGGTTTACCTCACATCAACTATTCCTAAATGCCAAAATGACAGTCTCCATGACCTGTGCCACTAGACAGAGACTTTCAAGGCAACACTCCTTACCCCCTCTCTAAACTCTTGATGTGTCCATCCTTGAGGAACACCCATCCTACAAATACCTGGTGTTTGGGCTGGCCAACACCTCACTGTCTCTGGCCACATTGACCCCATTCGGACAGGACTGCGCCCCATGTTTGGAGTCCTATACAGGAACTGTAGTTGCATCCCTCGTATGGCCTGGTGAGAACAGATCCAGAACATGATCATACGCATTTCTGACTACTGTGAAGTAGTCTGTAGTGCTGCTCTCATATCTCACCTTACAAGATTGGATGGTCTGGTCAACACCTTCTGTCGATTCGTTCCTGATGCCCCATCTCAGACACATCATTGTGACCTTTACTGTGCTCTGTCCTTCCCCTCACCTGCTAACTAAAACATGGCTCACTGTGCTAAGCTAACTTAACAACATCGGCTTACTGTACCTCCTCCTACCTCCCATGCTCCTCCCTCCCTCCCACCCACCTTCCTCCAAATCCTCATATCCGACACTCACACCCTGCTAGACCCCTATCGTAACACCCTAATCGGTCAATCATGAATCTCCCATCACATCCCCAATATCTGGAACTTCCTCCCACCTCACATACGACATTCCTCCCCCTCCCACTCCCCTGGCTCTGCCTTACATAACCTATCTGCTAGCTGCTCCTGCTACACTCTTCCTTAACCTGTTGCCCTATGAGCCTGCTTCAGCTTCATGCACACCTTTGACCTGCAAAAACCTCCCCATGCATCCTCCCCCCAGCACATCTTCCATTCCACCTAACTCCCACCCCCCTGGTCCCCTCCTCTGTACACCAGCCTACCATTAATACACAGTCGCCATTGCCTTGCCTTGGCCCTTGGCAGGGTGCTCTGCATCCTGGGGGTGTCCTGAACCTAGGGAAGAACCTTTCTCAATTCCTACTCCCACCCCATTGTGTCCTGAGATGGCTGGGTCTCTGCCCCTCTTCTCTCCCACCTCCCTATGTCTTAGTCAGTCTGATGACTACTCCCCATCACTGCCTACTTCCCTCCTGTCATGATCTATGTTTGCTGTCTACTACCTGCCTCCCTCCTGCTGTGCTCTACCTCTGTCTTTTACAGGCAGGGTCCACAGCATACTGGAGGGGACATGCCCCAGCAGACTCTTCTCTTCCCCCTCATTTCCATTCTTACATGCCCTAACTCTCAGTCTCTACAACCTGCTTCCCTCCTGTTCATGCTTGACCTACGCCTGTTGCAGCAGGGTCCACAGCATTCTGGAGGGGGCAGATCCTGACACACACTTCCCCACCACCCTTTTGCCTTCCCCTCCTGCAAATCCCCCCTTCACACACCCTTCTCTCGGCCAATAAGTGCTTGGTGACATACCTATACAAGAACAATGACACATGCATATAACAATACATGGAGTGTATGACTGTATCCCTGTTGATATAGATGTGTAAATGTGTTCACCTGTACATTACAGTGGTACAGCATATGTATTATGTGGCTCATAATGTGTTTCATTTATCCATAGGTGACAGTGGATATCCACTTAGGACATGGCTCATGACACCTGTACACAAGCCACAGACACCACAGGAAGACAGATTCAATGCCAGTCATGTGGCCACGACAACAGTGATTGAGAGGACATTTGGTGTACTCAAGATGAGATTTCGATGTCTAGATAAATCAGGAGGTGCATTGCAGTATCAACCAGAAAAGGCATGCAGAATAATCCTTGCATGCTGCATCCTACACAATATTGCCTGATTTACAGGGTCCTGATAATGATGATGATGACAGCGGTGGTAGCACACCCAGGCCTCGCATACCATCACCACCACCAGAGAGACAAGGAACAGCTGTGTTTGCACGACAAGCACATGATCGAATGATTCAGGACTGCTTCTGAGTATCCTAGGACATACAACAGTTCGTGGCAGTCTGCGCATGTGGCAAACAAGGCACATCCATGATTATCAGTCAAGGCCAGGGACACCTGACTGAATAATGACCTGTTGTGCACTGTTACATGATATTTGCTTGTGTCATGTATATGTCAATTAATTAAAATACAGCCATTGTGGTGGCCACAACCATGCCTGGTGCTGGTGCTGTCATTTATGTCTGTGTATACAATATAGCAGTACAAGGTTAACAACATAACACCTTTATGGAATGGAATTGACTATCAATGTGGCAGTGCAGGTTCAGCTGTATCCCCCAGCCTGTGTGGTCCCTGTGTGGATGAGATGTGAATGTTGTTGCTGCACACCGATACATACACCTCTGTACAGTACAAATGACTAGTGTAAACAATTACATTATCAATATGTGGTGGAAACAAGAACATGGCAGCATTGCCAAGGTCTATCATGTCACGTTACATGTACAGGGCACACTGTACCACAGATGTGTCATAACGCAGCTTTGAATGCATTACAATAAGGCTGTCACACAACATTGGTGTACAATTTATATACATCTATACATACTGGCAGGTGCCTTGATGTGCATATGTCTTGTGTATCTCCAGTGTCAGAGGTGGACATGGTATGATAGGGACACACACTGAGACAGAGTGACAGTGTGTACCACACCCCGAAAAGGACATCAACCTACTGGAGAAGATCCAGAGGATGGCTGCAAACATGATAGACACTCAGCAGGGCAAGGAATACGGGGAGAGGTTGAGTGCACTGAACATGTACTCCATGGAAGACACAAGGGGGAGAGAGAGGGAACACGATTTGGACCTTCCAGTACTTGAAAGGAATATATAAGGTTGATGAGAGGGGTCTCTTTAAAATGAGTGGCAACCAAATCCCAAGGGGGAACAGTTTTATGACTGAGGGTGGGAGGTTTAGGAGGGAGGTCAGGAAGCACTACTACACAGAGAGGGAGGTGGACACCTAGAATGCACTGCCAGAAGAGATAATGACATTGAACACAGTGGGCAGCTTTAAGAGAGGATGGAATAGGCAAATGTGGAGGGTTAGGAACATGGGTAGGGAGGATGGGAGGTCTGTGGAGAGAGGGCAGAGACATTAGATCACGCTGTGGACCCTGAGATATGAGCATGCTTGATAGACCAAATGGCCTTCCTGTGCTGGCTTCTCCGTATGTTCGTATTAGTATCTGTTTCATCATACACATGCATAGTAACACTGCAGAGGGAACACACACAGGAACAGACAGAACTGGATAGAAGGTATTACTGCACTACATCTGCTCATAGGTGTCATGTGCCAGCAGCACACACTCTATTCAGTGTCAGTGCATGGCTAGGGAATCATGTCTGTACATAGCTATCACCTTTTGTCTGCAAAGGTCTCACACAACATCATCTGTGGCATTCAGGGAAATACAGGGACAGCTGCAGAAAGCCACATTATGGCAATACATCATAATGCATGTATGTATACACAGCACACATTGACACAATACTTGTGTTATTCTGAAAATACTAGTTAATAACCCTGACGACTATACAGGAGGCCTATTCTGCACATGCCCATTGCATGTTTTATTGACGTACACATTTATTTCTCAATCCATCAATATGTACCTGACACGGATGTCAGTAATGTTATATAATAATGAGGAATACAGATCATTTCAGACATACATTTATCAGGCCATGTGCTATGTATACATACCTGTGTATATTGTTAATAAATTCCGGTGCAACAGTAATACACCCAAAGTCCCCTGTGCCTGCGTTACGAAACTATGCGACATTGAAACAAACAATTGTACATCACATAACAATAGGGAATGGTGTCACATAAAACATTATTGATGCACAGTAGATGAGTGTAATGGATATACTGTGCACATGGATGACATTACACTATGATATAGCATTACACAGCTCTTACATTAGCACCAATGGCAATCATAACATCCATGAACAGGCCCACACCACAACTGCAACATCCCACATGAGGACCCTATGTGGCACCAATTACATCACAGTCACAGATAAGACTTACCAGCTTAGTTACCCATTGGGCACTAATAATCAGTGCTGAGTACTGTGCCTTCCCTGATCCTCAGAATACTTCACTCTGTCCTTACTGGTCTACAATCTCTACTGTATTTCATTCCACCCTCCACCTTACCTTGATCTACCCATGGGACATTCCTGAACCCCTCAGAGGCTGCAACTGGATATGTATGCATGACCTTCCGCACTGCTGGTGTCGACCCTTAGAATTAGGCCAGCCTACCGGCCACATCTGTGAGTAACACGTAACGACATCTATACCTCCCTGACCCTTCTATTGCACTCTCGCGGGCCACCACCACCACCTCCTCAGCGGAACGCCCTCGCCTATCCAAGGTCTGATCCCTGCTGTGACCCTTGTGGAGTGCTACTCCGCACTTTCGCCCCCTTTCTACCATAATCTGATATTCCTAGGATACCCTGTAATCCTATGCCTTCCATCCCCTACATTTGTCATGCACTGCATGTAACCTGTTGTGGTCACTCAGAGGCCAGGCTCCCTATTCTGATCACTATGTGCTGATGACTCCACTGCATCCATACATTCCATCTACCCTGAATGCCACCATTTGAGGACTCTTGCTCCCAGGCATTAGACACCTGGCCCACTACAGAATTGTATAGTAATGTATCCTACTATGCTCTCTATTTGATGGATGTCACATGCACGTTCAGCGGTGACTTGTGTCTTTGTTTCTGTACTCACTGGCACTTGCTCCTCCCCAGCTGTCCTGCACCTACAATGTGGTCTGTTCTCACCTGTTGCTATCAGAAGCCATACAATGCAATGCTGGTCCTACTAATGAACTATGGATGACTGAAACCATATCTGGCTTATCTACACAGGGCTACCTTATGCATGCATGAACATCTGTAGCCTCCCATCTAGGTCTACTGATGTAGCGGTAGGAATATCACCTCCCACCCCGCATGTCCATGCCATGTGAGTAACATGGCTGCTAGTGCACATACGGAATTACACATACACCTCCCAGAGTACACTCTGTGATGCTGGGAAAGGACAGGCCCTACATAGAGGTGTGGGTATCTCTCTTCATAGCTAAGTACCCCTATCTGCCTCCTCTATATACTACTGTGAACCAGCATTCCCCAGTGATGTGAGCATTGTGTGCATAACACTTGGACTGCTACACCTAGATGTATGTGTGATAGGGCGTGGGGTTAGTGACAACACAGAACACCAACGTATACTTCGCACACACTAACTTTGTGTGGCTAATGATTTATTGACACTAACAATATAAATAAGGCAACGTTAGCAATGTATAAACAAAATACAGAAATAAAGCAAAATAGATGAGTTCTTCAACTGAACCTCAGCACTCTAAACTGGAGTACTGCCACAGAGTGGTCACTACAGAGCAGAAGGTCCACTATCCTCTGTGCATCCCACCAATCTGCCTGGTATCATCATTCTGCACATTTTATCAGGGCCGGATTTACCATTATGCCAACTACACCCGTGCTTAGGGCAATGTGTTTTGAGGGGCCCTTCAGGCTGCTCCAAGTTCTCTTTTTTATGTGACTGAGAAAAAAGCTATGCCAGCACCACTGACTCCGCTGAGAGCAGTGTGTGCGTGTGCCTGCCCTTTGACATGAAGATGAACCACATGATGTGTGTACATCAACGAACGTATGCAAGCCCAGCAGCGGTACGGTATTGACTGGTTGGCAGATTCAATTTTGGTGCCAGTTACGAATTATGGAGTGATCAGAGGACTCAGAACGGTAGTTGGGATGGGACAGGCCACTGGTGGGAGAACTAAAAGCAGCAGCGGCTAGCTGCCAGGCTGGGGAATTTTATTTTTATTTAACCTCTTGTGTAGGTGAGGTCAGTGACAAGACAAGTCCCGAGCAGGCAGCCAGCAGCGAGATGGGTCACAGTCCCGAGATAAGTCATCGCGGTTCGCGGTCGGAGTCATTGCACCATCACATATCACCAGCACTGGTGCCATGCGCTGCCGGATGATCATGGCTCTCTCTCTTGGAGACCCTACTCTACCTAACCTAACCTCAGCTCTATGCATTTCTCTGGACTGGGACCGACTCTAGTTGGAGAGTGTGGGTGTGGGACAGTCAGTGGGACAACCAGAGGAGCCCGGTGCAGGAACTCGGAGTCGGAGACACCGCACTGTCTGCTGACTGCAGCAGCCCAGAGCAGAGTGCTAAGTAAGTTACTCATGGATGATGCAACAGATAAAAATAAATACTGTCTATACAGTGCACCAGTTGTTTTGGCAAAATAGATTGTATGAGTCTTGAAATTGAGAACAGAAGGATTCAGTGCGCTTCAGTTTTTAAAATGTTTGAGACGTGAGTAATGCTAGTGACTTGACAATGAGGTAGTGCAAAGATTTTTATTGTAAAGCTCTAAGCAGGAAGTCACCATAATGTGTTATGTGTAACTGATTTATGTTTCAGCATTTTAGTCTGTCTGGTTATATTGACTGAAATATGTGTTCAACTAGTTTCCTGTATGCTGTGGATCAGTAATATAGTTTGAGACCTCCAGTGCAGCCCATAATGAAATAATTTTTAGAACTACTTGAAGTGTGTGTGGGGGGGGGGGAGTTGCGTGGTCTGAGTAGCCTTCAGATTCATATATGCTTTTAAAATATATTCCTTATACACAGTATCCCAAAGCACTTTACAAGCAATGCTAGACTGGTTAAGTGAAGGAAGTTAAGTGACAGTGACTTACTCCAGCAGGGTCATACAGTATGCAAGTGAGGGCTGTGGGATTCAAACCCAGGTCTCCAGGTTTCCAGCTCAGAGCCCCAAACCACTGCGCTATATTGTCTGTTGTTTACAAGGTTGGATTGTCTGCCTTAAAGTGACAGCCCCAGTTATCTGATTCAAACAGTTCTCTTAATTATAATAATTTTTCTCTGCAGACTGAAGGGAGAGAGAGTCAAGTACAACTGAACTGTTGAAAGCAGGTTTTAGAGGGATGCAGATGGCCCAAGGGGGTGGATGATGCTGCTGTCTATGGGAACCAATGGCTGGGGGGTGCATGGCCACGTAAGGTGGGATCTATTCACGCAGGCCTTCACCAAGGTCTGTGACCTCTATGCTCCACTCTCCAAACACCGCACCAAAAAACTAAATGCCCCTTGGATCACCTCATCACTACTCCAAAAACTGAAAGGGACAACCTGTGGCACAAAGCTACAGAGTCTGGCAGGCTGGCTGACAGACAGTCCTATAATACTTCTCGCAATAGATGCACTCAAGCCATCCACAAGGCAAAAGCAGACCACTGTCAACATACTCTCACCACCACATGGGGGTCTGCACGGACCTTCTGGACCAATATCAAAGAACTTAATGGGAAATCTCGATCCCCACCTCCCTTCCAGCTCACCATAGGCAGCACCATTTCTACTGACCCACTTACCATAGCAAACTGCCTAAACACCACCTTTACGGATCTCAGCACTATCCTCCCCAGCTGTTTCTCTGACCTTGTGCTTGAACCCCAACCCCAATCCTGCAGCGCCCACATTTCCTCCTGCACAAAATATCCACCCAGGAAGCCTGCCCATACCTACAAAAAGCGCTAAACAGCAATAACCCTAGCAATGACCCCCTAGATGCTAGGCTCCTTCGATTAGTCCTTGATGAGGTCCTAGGCCCACTAACAGACCTACTCAACAAATCCCTCTACCTGGGGCAATTCCCCAGTGCCAGGAAGACATCCGTCATTACCCCATACATAAAAATGGTGACAAATCCATACCCAGTAACTATCGACCCATTTCCATTCTCCCCCCCAAAAGCCTTAGAAAAAGTGGTTGCTACACAGCTCACTGAATACCTACACAAGTATGACATACTGTGCCCAGAGCAGCATGGTTTCTGTTCAGGGCATAGCACTACCACAGCCATCCTAGAATTCACAGACTTCCTACACTCCTTCCAGCTGTGTCAGATTAGCTACAAAGTTGTTGAAGACATAATTCTTAGCCTTGACACCAAGAAAAGTGCAGGGGACGATGGCCTGGAATCATTTTTCTTACAGTTAGGCTACACCCAGCTCACAGCCCCCATCCTTCACATCTTTAACCTCTCTATTACCACAGCCACTGTTCCATCCTGCTGGAAATCTGCCCATGTTCTTCCTCTCTTTAAATCAGGAGATTCCTGTGACTTAAACAATTACTGACCTATCTCTATCTTGCCTGTTCTCTCCAAAGTGTTGAAAAAACTTATATACAACCAACTAAAAAATCACTTTGAAGCACACTCACTACTAAACCCGGCACAATCTGGCTTCAGGTCGAAGCACAGTACCATCTCAGCCTTGGCTAAAGTCTCTAATGACTGGATCCAGGCCATGGACACCAAGAAGGTCACTTGTGTAGTCTTTCTAGACCTCAGCAAGGCCTTCAACACTGTAGACCATCACCTCCTAATCACCTGTCTTGCCCACATAGGTGCCACTCCACTCACCTTGCAGTGGTTTACCAGTTATCTCACGGAAAGGATTCAAAAAGTCAAGGCCAATGGCCTACTATCTTCCCCCACCCTTCCAATTGCCAGAGGAGTCCCTCAAGGCTCCATCCTAGGACCAATCCTGTTCTCCCTCTACATTAACAACCTTGACTCCCACATAAAAAAATTCCACCATACATTTCTTTGCGGATGATATGGTTTTGTACACATCAGGCTCGTCCTTAACTAAAGTCAGGGAAGCACTACAAGCTGACTTTATCCAGTTAGAAAGCAACCTTATCAATGTCAAGCTGCTTCTAAATGCCAAAAGAAACTAAAACAATGATTTTCTTGAGACTTGCCTTGACTGACGCCCTACCCACCACATCTAAAAACTTTGTGGTTACCTCCCTAGGTGAACCCTTGGAAGTCGTAGATAAATTTAAATATCTAGGTATGTGGATAGACAACAAGCTCTCCTTCAACGACCACATCGAGGATCTATTAAAGAGGCTTAAAGCACGCTTGGTTTTTTCTACAGAAATAGGACCCTCTTTTCTCTTGCAACCCGTAAAAGACTGGTCCAAGCAACTTTCCTTCCCTGCTGGATTACGGAGACATTATCTCTATCCTCCCCATCCTTGAGCCTATAAAACTGGGACACTCTACCACCGTGCTCTTAGCTTCACTACCAACTCGGCGTGAGGACCCACCACTGTGATCTTATGCAGCAGTTGGGTGGTCCTCCCTGGCCACCAGACGTCTCCTCCATGCTGGCATTTGGACCCTCAAATTGCTACTTCACAAATTGCCGGTCTATCTGACGTCTCTCATACATATTTCGCACAGCGCCTACTCCCTAAGGAAATCCGACCTTATCCTACTAGATGTTCCCAGGACACGTACCACAGCTAGCCAAAGAGCTGTCTCATACACCCTACCAAATATTTGGAACCAACTTCAAGCCATGCTGAAGCTAACCAGCACTGTATCAACTAACTCCTACAAAATATTAGCCACCTCTAAATTAAAAGACATATGTAGGTGCAACTAGGCCCCCAACACCTAGACAACTCCCTAGGTACCAACTGGCCCTCTATTGTTTATAAGCTGAAATGTGTTGCATAATATAGGACTAGGCTAAAACTGGAATGTATAGCATACATAGTATAAGAACTTCCATTGTATATACCTCTTAATTGTATATAATTCTCTTACTGTTGTCTTACATTGTATATCTCCTATCTATGTAATTGTGAACTGTATATGTATATGACTCAGGACCTCCTTGTGAATGAGCTTGCTCAATGGAGTCTTTCCTGCAATAAACTTGAACTTGAACTTGAACTCCTCCCTAGACTCTGGTAACATTGCTGGAGCTGTGTTCATTGACCTCTCCAAGGCCTTCAACACGGTTTGCCATCCTCTCCTTCTTGATTCTCTCTGCCAAATTGGTTTCTCCACAGGCTCCCTGGCATGGTATGCCAGTTACCTCTCCACCCGCTCCCAATGTGTCAAAATAAATGGGAACCTATCTGACACTCTACCTGTCCGCTCCGGGGTGCCCCAGGGCTCCATCCTGGGCCCACTTCTTTTCACCCTCTACCTTAACTCCTTGCCAAAGGCCTAGTCCGAAAAAATGCTACTGTATGCAGACGATGTCGTGGTCTATGCCTTGCACCATAAACTCTCTGTCCTCCAGGACTCCCTCCAACATGCTTTCCTCCAGACAGAAACATGGTTCAAGGTCCATAGACTGGTCATAAACCTGAAAAAAACAAAATCAATGATTTTCTCCCACCGTCAAAATGTAGCGAAAAGTGTTCCTCTCCTCATCCTCCCCTACACCCAGCATCCCCATGAACAGGTTTCCATCTACAAATATTTTGGACTTACTCTAGACTCTGCCCTTACCTTCCATGACCACATAAACACACTAGCAACCACCACCAACACTAGGCTTGGAATCCTCTACCAGCACAGGGACTGCCTCCCTCCTGATGCCCTCAGGCTTGCCATTACCTCCTCAATACTGTCCCTAGTAGACTATGAGCTCCCTGGGTACAGGGCAGCAGATAACTCTGCACTCCAGAAAATTCAGATCACTCTCAACAAGGCATGCAGGCTCCTAACGGGTGCCCCTAGACTCACCCACACCTACTCCCTCTATTCCTCTGCCAATCTTCTCAACCTCAATGAAAGGTTCCACTACCAGACCTGCATACTGACCAAAAAAATCCTACTCGGTCACTCCCCTCCTGGGGCCACCATCTCTCTCTCCAACTTGCCACCCACTCCATCATCACCCGCAACTCAGAGAAAGCTATACTGGCAGTACCCAGGTTAAAAAAAACACCCTTGCCCAGAGATCCTTCCACCACAGGGCCCCTGTTTGGTTTAATGCGCTCCCAGCCACCATCACTGGCACACCCAAGATTTCCCATTTCAAAGTCACCCTCTGCAACCACCTCCTCAATGTCTCGCGCATGTAACTGCAACTAGTCTGTGCTCACATGCCCACCATGACCCAAACCTCTGTCAAAGTCCATTAGGGACTGCAACCTCTCACAACTATATTTATGTCTTTTGTCCTTTCTCTCTGCTATGCCTATGTAAATATCAGTTTTCCTCTACCTGTATATAATATATGTTGACAATGTCTGTAAAACCATACATGACGGCTTTTTCCTCTGTCAATTGTAACCTGTTTCCTATTATGTCCTCCCTATGACGAGGTACCTTTGTAAATGAGACTCATGGCTCAAAGGTTGTAAATCCGATATTTCAAATAAATAAAATAAAATACATTTTGGGGGGGCCTTGGTTACTGCTGTGCATAGGGCTCACAGCAGGGTAAATCTGGCCCTGCCTTTTATAACACCAGAAGTCTGACATCACAGGTCATATGATCCGCCCCCTATCACTAATACAAACAACATACCTCAACTAATACATAAAGTGGGACATCACAGTGACCAAAGCAGTATGTTTTATCATATTAACAAAACATATTATTATGCATGAGAAGATATTAATCCAGCACAATACATATCTAGGAATGCATGTGAAAGGGTCAATCAAAGCTCTTGCCCCTCCTACTGAATATGGCCTCACACTGAGACAGGACTATAAAACTAGCCCACCAGAAGGCTGCTGGCCCTAAAGGGACTTCATGTCATTCATAACTAACATGAGGGAGTCTCCTGGTAAGTCTGATTTATCATATCCAGCCTGTTACAAAAACGTACCCCCTACAAAGCGGCAAACACTGTAAAATGAGATTCTACTGTACTTTTCCACCTAAACAACAGGTGTACAAGGCAAAGCTCTAACTCCTAGGTCTTCATCTGGGTGTTGTATATAATTATGGGATACAATTAATGTTATGGTATGCCCATGTTTTGCAACAGAAAAGTAAACACTTGCTCGCTGGTTGTTATTAATTACCTGTTTCATGTATTACAAGTTTCACAGGGAAATTGCCCTTGTATAACAAACGTTAGAGAGCGTTTATCTTTACAAGTTTATACTATTTTTAGAGCATCTGGACTTCTTTATCATTCTCAGCCTTGTACCCGAGATGCAGACCTACATCCATTCGATAAAGTCTATGCAGAAGGAGAAGTATCACCTTCCCTGTTTTACAACAGCAGGCTAACACCATGCTCGGGCTACTAGAAGCCTGAGTGCAAAGATCATCAATCGTGCTCTACACGCTGTAATGCAAGTGATTTGGGTCTTTTATTATTCTGAAGACCGGGGAACTGCTGCAGCAGAGGATACGGGCACAACTCGCCTCCTCCTAACGGACACCCTTCCCTGTTAAACTGGTAAAAACAGATCCCAGGGAAAACTTCTTAATGGGGGGGGGACCGAATGGTGCACTACAATGACAGAAAGGAAATTTAAGCATGTGACAATGACTAATACCACATAGTTCTACCGAAATGGAAAGAAGTGGATACCTCTTGGGGTTGGGGGAGAATCAAAATCACTCCGACTTCCAAAACAGGACACGTTTAACATAGGTAATACCCAGCTTACCACCTATGTATTCATTCATTTTCAGATTACGACCATGGCTCATAGAGCTAGTTCCTTCCAACCACGTGGGCAAAAAGAGAGTATAGAGGGATCAGTATAGAAGTAGATATCATGGTGGGAGGCCACACCATCATGATAGAAATGGAATAAGCATGTCCGGAGAGACCAGAGTAAAGAAATCACTACTGCAGTAGGTCTTTATAAGGGTTTAGAAGATGAAGAAGAATGTCCAGTAGTGGGGGGGAGGGTTGCACTGTACCATCACAGCATACTGTATGCATGCTGCCTCCACAACACACCAACAGGTGGAACAACAGGGCTAGAATACCCCTGTGTGCTCCGGGCATCCAGTAGCATCAACGTTACAGGTTGTGATCCCTACATAATGATGTCTACGACCTGCTGAAACAGCATACTATGACCAATGCCTTATGTGTCTCAGTTAGGAAGCTTACCTGGGAACACACACAATCCCTCGTAGACAGTGTGAGCACGAACACAGAGGACAAGGTACATCACTCTGGTGGTCTGCATGATTCAATCTCTGATCATTGCCTTGCATTTATCACCTGGGCTACAGGCTCAAGACATGCCCCCGTTAAGCACAACTCCTTCGGTACCTGTCAGCACCCTGATAGCCCTGCCATCCTGAAGGACAGTAGAGCAATTTAGTATATGGCTGTATACCATCTTATGGCCATAACTGCACCCACAGACATTTATTCCAAGGCCCTCCTTTGACTACAATACCACTATACACCTCCCACTTCCAGACTTGTGAGTGGTGACTGCACCTGCTGTGCAATGATGTGACTCTTGAACTAGATGAAGGGTATTACACATTCATGGGATGTGTGCTATCATTCCCCTTTCCCTGCTCTCTTCCACATCTGTAAGAGATTCCATAACCAATGCAATCAGTCGGTAAGGGTACATCCATGCCATGACCTCAGTATTCAGAGGAGGTGGTGGCTCAAGGGGCCACTTTGCTGCAGACAAGCTAGCAACCCACCTCTACACATGCCATCCCATACCAGCACAGTTCAACAGACAGTCACACAGTGGTACATGAACCACAATCAATGGAAGTATATCATGTGTAGACTTAGACGGGATCTATGGTGCCACTCCCAATTCCTCCATGACCAGAGGAAGCAGTATGGTGCAGTGGTTTAAGACTCTGAGCTGCAAATCTGGAGACCTGGGTTTGAATCCCACAGCCCCCACTTGCATACTGTGTGACGCTGAGCAAGTCACTTAAATTCCTTGTGCTCCCAGGTTGCACCTGTAAACAATCTTTCAGCTTAGTGTGTCTCACCTGGTTAAATGATTGGAAATTAAGAAACAAGAATAAAAAACCTTGGAGTCTCTTTCACTCCTACTGTCATTTTGCCTTGGATGCACCATCTCGTTCTCATCACTGTGACCTACACCATACCCTTTCCATCCCACCACTTTCTAACAGGTGCACTGTCCACTGTGCTAACCTCATTTCAAGATTTTGACTTGGGGAACTGCACACTTACCTGTTATGCTCTCTCTCCACCCCTCCACCTCCCTCCCACTCCCTCAGAGCCACTGATTGTGAGACCCTGATGGTCCCCCCTCATTCCACTCTGATTGGCCATACTTGTGTCTCCTATTGATTCCCGCACCTCTGGAATTCCTTTACCCCCCAAATACGACACTCCTACTCTGCCTCCTCCTCCTCCCTCCTTGCCTCTGCCTTACACAACCAACTCTCCTCTAGCTGCTCCTGCTTTCACCCTCCTTAATGTTTCCCTACCATGGGACTGTTCCCCAGGTCCATACCCTACCCTCACCCTTAATGCACCCCTTGCCATTCCCCTTGCCTCCCCTGCACCCCCTGACCCATTATCCTTGCTACAGTGTTTCCCCCTGGAAGGGATCCCAGCTCCCTAGAGGTGCTAGTTCTGGCATGCCTACTTCCATTCATCTACCTTCTTTCTCTTCCTTTCTATTCCTCTGTTACATCCCTGACCCACCTATCCTTTCTCTCCCTTATTTGATTTGTCTGGCTCACCCCTAGCAGGGTTCTCAACATCCTGGAGGGGTTTAAACATATGCACTTATGGTCCCCCCTCCTCTCTATATAATCCTCCCCCCTTAACTGTTGAACCTACCTCTGTTCCCTTCCCCTCCCCTATTTAGCACTTCACCTGATTACATTGTCTAATTACTACTGATGCTTAATTGTAACTCTAATCCACCAATGTGTTGTTGTTATGACTGTTAATCCTCTGTACCTAATTCCCCCTTGCATGTTTAAACTGAGACTGTAGGTATTATTAACTGAGACTGTGTGTATATCCACAGATTTTACATATCTTCACCTTGCTATCCACTGCCCCTCCACCCCGGTCGCACTGTGAGACAGGCAGCTTGTTATTGAGTGTGCCGTCCTGGTGAAACATTTCAATACATGAATAAATACATTACAAACTGTACAACCTTTCCGTTGTGCATTCTTGTCTACCTTCCAGCTGGAACAGTGTGTTTCATGACATTCTAACGGATTTGTCTATGTCAGGCAAGGCGTTATGACTGTAGCTCTGCTATCAGTGTTTAGAGGTGTTGACTTGGCAGGCAACACATGGCACAGTAACATCCACAAACAATACAGAACTATAGGAAGGGTCATTGGAGGAGGACCACCCAGTATATCATGTTAAGTGGGTTTTTGAGGCAAGGTGCACCTTACAATGTACAACTATGTCCAAACCACCCTAAAAGGCTGACCCTCACTCACCCTACCACCCCTTGGTCCCAAGGGTTCATGTTGTCTGTGTGCCATGGTCTATGCCATGCTCCCATGTCCTTGATGATCCCCCACACAGCACAATGAAGGTGCACAACACACTCACTGTATAGGGCAACATCCTGTCATCGGTTCCCACACCCCCATCAAATGTAGTCTGTGAGCCCTAGCTCCAATGTTTCCACTTATAATGGCATGTACCCGTTGCATTGTGAACATTCTCTTCGTGTACATGCTGGTCTGTATCATATCATACCTCTGCCTTGGATCCACCTTGCAGTCAATCCCCAGTTCTCCCAGCCTTGCCTTATAGGACCTATCCTGTACACCTCGATCACATTGGATGTATCCCACTGTACCCTTCCAGCAGGCCTAGTTGCTACATAGGTGGAGTATGCATGTACCTCACACCATAGTACAAATGTTGTGTCACACATGACCAATACAATGTCAGCATAGCCATTCATCCCCTCCAATTGATGCCACAATGTTCATCACACCGTAGCATAATGTTGCCCTTCACCAATGCCTAATTACACAGACTACTGTGCATCTGTACTGTCAATGTAAGTACTTCTAGATCTGTTTCCACATTGTAAGCATTTACCTATTGGCCTACTAGGTCATACATTGTCCTAGTGTCTGCCCAATAACACATACAATGATGGCTAGATATGTGTGTGTGTGTGTGTGTGTGTGTGTGTGTGTGTGTGTGCATGCAAACGTTCACTGGCATGTAATTGGGACAGCAGAGTACACAGGTGTGCAATTGTCTAGCAGGATGGTACAAGCTGAAGCTGTACAAGGCACAGGCCCTTTGAGAGTATATGTGTTCATCATGTTAGGTCCGATTCTGGTGCACCTATGCAGCTACATACATTGGTATGCCTTGGTGCCTGTGCCCCCTCATTGTTTCTGGTCCCTGGAAAGTATTGCCAGCTGCACCACCCTTTCAAGGGCCTTGGCTTCCATAGTCTGCACTCAGTGGCCCTTTGCATTTATGAAATATGTATATGTCAGCTGAGCACACATATACTATGTGTACATGTGCAGATAGTGCAGTGGGGGACAGAGGCTGTATGGATCATCACAGGGACACATGATGTACTGTGTGTCCCTTACAGTTGCCAGTGTAATTAGAATTGGCATAGAGGATGGTGAGGGCCAATGATAGGTTATGCACGCATCAGTAGGATGGCAGCAGACAATACTCGATGTATGGTGGACAGTGTCTTATAGGAATTCATGTCCTATAGGCTGGACAAGGACATGTGGACAGACCAGAGACATCACATAGTGCTATGTGACATCAGATAGGTGCTGCCAGCGCCCTTGACAGACCCATTTCACATTTAGTTTGCAACAGGTTTGTTACCATAGGACAGGGGTTGCTTGACTGTAGTCCCACTCCACAAATGTTGGGACATGTTAGAGGTTCTACTTGCAACACCAGTCCTAGTGACCTATGTGGTGGTGATACTACTACATTAATTAATGCCATACAAATATGTGTTGGATCCTATATCCAATGGAGTACATGTTAAGTGTCAGTGTTGCTTCTCTGGGTGGATGTCCTGTCCACAGTATCACATATTGCTTATGACTGTGTGCCTAGAGTGGTTGTTCAGGGAGTGGTAATGGATGTTGGTGACCATGTTTCCTGCATGTCCTCCAACACTGTCCCACTTAGGGGGCTATCACACAGTTAGGACAGCGTTGGTTATGTCCTAGGACGTTAAACTGTTTAACCTATTGGCTGATTGATGCTTCACATTCTTTGTTGGTGAATGGATTTCAATCCATAGTAGGATCCATGGTAAGGCATTGGCCTGCAGTGTTCCGCATGACTGATTGCTTGCACTGGTTACCATTAATGTCAACGTAGGTGACATTGCAGGGGCCAGTAGTGGAGTGTGTGTCCCTTACTGTCACTCTGCCATGTCAGTTGACAATACAATCTGCCACCGGTTGACACTACAGAATGGGTTGAGACTATTGGGAAGGACCGATGCAAGCATGAACGTTGGACAGGTGTTATGTAGTTCTACATAAATGTTAGGGAACTGCACTATCATGCACCCGGTACACAGGTTTGCATGATGTTAGTACATGGTGGGTGAGGGGTTTACAGACACAGACTGGAATGGGAGCCACAGTTGATCACGTGGTATGCTCTACTGGTTCACAAACAGTGTTGGATGTCTATAGGGTGTGCCAGTGACATGCTGTGGTGATTACAGAGATGTATCACCAACAGCTGGGGATGATGGTGATGACACAGTATATGACAATCTTGCACACCCATCTAGAGTACTGTCTTTGTTTCCAATTGTTTAACCAGGTGAGACACACTAAGCTGAAAGCTTGTTTACAGGTGCAACCTGGGAGCACAGGGAAGTTAAGTGACTTGCTCAGGGTCACACAGTATGCAAGTGGGGGCTGTGGGATTCAAACCCAGGTCTCCAGACTTGCAGCTCACAGCCTTAAACCACTGCGCTGTACTGTCTGGTCCTGGAGTGTGCATCAGTCCTTGGACATACACAGGGTAGATGGCTCTCAGGGATAGGTGACATTAAGTGTACATGTTCAGCAGCAACGGACATCTCAGATGATACTAAAGTGCCTCCATTCATATTGCCTGGTGGTGAGGGGAGATGGGTGGAAATGTTATTTCCTGTCTAATAACACAAGGCTGTTAATGAGGTATGAGGGTAGTACTGTGCAGAACAAATAATGTTCATAACCAGGGGACCATGTGATTCTAGGTTGGTCTATGTAGGTGTACTGGAATGCAGTCATCATTCACATAGTGTGTAGCAGATCCATGTGGCTGCCTCACAGTGGTATTTGTGGTGAGGAACACCATAGTGGAACTAGAACATGCAAGGCAAAACAATATAGGACATCTCATGATATGTCAGTGATGGTCAGCAAGTGATCATTCATGTTCAACGTCACCCGATAAAGTGACTTGCTCATGATGGAATTGGTTGTCCAAGGGGTGATTATCGGGCATCATGTGATGGTATCTATTAATGTATGTGCTGTACATCAAAGTGCAGAGATACTGTATGTGGACTACATCACGTGCTTATGCTGGAACCACATATCATTGTGGTTTATGTTTGGGTGGACGTCCCCTACGGTTTTGTGTTTTGTTCATTAAATTTTGTTGCACCGTTATCTGTGTTGGCAGTGTTTCCATGCTCTCAGTGCATCCAGTACTCATTGTCTCCATCTGTGTGTGCCTATGTGTTTACATGGCTGCCATATGTGGTATGTGTTTTCCGGTGACTTCATCTTAATGTTTCCACAGCCATTTGTACACACCCAGTTCTGCTTTCATCTGTCCCCTGCTCACCCATATGGCGTGCTTTACACTTCCTCTTTTTAGGAACCATGCCATCATGCCCCTTTGTACTCCCTGTTGGCTCTGTGTGTTGTACTACCTGATGTTGTGTCTGTGGTACATATGTATCCTTAACAGTGGTACAGTCACGGTTATGTTGTGTTTTACCACTTTGTTGACCACCATCCAGTTCAACTGCATCCAATGGAGGTATACCTGTGTTCTCAGTAATGACATTGGCTGTGTGTTGGTCATGTACATATTGCAGCTCTGTGGTTGTGGCTGTGTGAGCTGGTGTAGTGTGTGCATGGCACATTTGTTGTGAAGTGTCCGACAGACGTGTGCTGTCCGTTGCCAGGTTTGGTGTATCTGCAGGTTGTTGTGGGTTGCTTATGTTGTACTGGGGACCACCATTACCACCCCTCCCCATGATTTGTGATGTAGTGCTGGTATGTGTGTCCATTATGTTGTTTACTGGCCCCACAGTCAATTTGCCACTTAGTATAGTTTGCCTGATGTCCATCATTCCCTGGGACATGCTCCCTAATGCTTTTGTCTGCCTCTCTAATGCTTCTGTTTGATGTTGTGTGGATTCCTGCATACCTTTCAGTGTGTCTGTCAATGTGTTGATTGCCATGGTATGTTGCAGCATTATGTCATTGTGCTGTACTGTAGCATCTGCCAGTGTCCTAACTGCTGCTGCCAGTACTGATATGCCGCTGTCATGTGCATGTCCAATTACCTTGACTGATGCTGCGACTGCCTGTATGGCATCCACCATTTGTTGAGATTATTGGCTCATGTTATTGTTCTGCTGTTCCATGCTGTAATGAATGTTCTGCATGATCTCAGCCATCCGGCCCTCCATATTCAACATTACCTGTCCATAACGTGCACGTTCAGACTCGACTGTGTCCTCCTGTTGGTTTGTCAGTGCCTCACTATGTAGTGATGATGGTGTGCTGTCCTGTGTATCACTGTCACGGTGACTCGTGGATGGTGTCTGAACCGGTGACTGGTCAGCTGTGGTTGGGGATAGTTCCACTGGAATGTTTTCATATGGACAGGCATTGTCCAGCTCTGGTATTGCCTGCAATGCATTATCAGGCTCACCCTCAGGGACAGATGTTGTTGTAGTGTCCAGTCTCATTGTCACGGCAATATGATGTTAATCATCCTTGGTGAGGCTTTGTGCTGCAGATGATGTAGCAATTCTGTGATGCTGGCCCATAGGTGGTCTCCCATGTTCACACTGCTGTGCTGTTCTCCCTTGTGCTGTTGTGCCTGGGTCTCTGATCTGCTGTCCATCCCCTTGATCTGTGAATTGAAATCAAGAATATATTAATCATGCTTTGGTGATGTGTATCCATAATTAATGAATGATCTGCAGATCCTAGTTAACCAACCACCTACTTCCTCCTATCCACCACTCAGATTGCCTTATAGCTGTCCCATGCATTATGTCATTCCCTGCAAAATCCCTCACGGCGATGGGAGGGTAGGACAACCAGATGGGGGGGTGGGTGAAATGGGTGACAGGATGTGGCCATATGTACGCACGCGGGGAGGGAGTGAGCATGGTAAGCGTGGGCTGCGAGAGGGCGGACGAGTTGTAGGGGTTGGCATTATGGTGTGTTGCCAAATTGCATCATGGCATCGGGGATTGGCCTGTGGTTGGGGTGGGTGAGGTACCAGGTTCTGGTTCGGGCACTGGTATGATTTTACCGTGCCGGCCCAGAACCTTTAACTTTACAAGTTCTCCCCCAGACATGCACCCCCGGAGTTCAGAACCTTTAGTAGGTGGGTGCGGGTGGGTGTGGAGGACAGCCCACCCCCAGATAACATTGTAATATAGGTCCCCATCGCCATTGTCCTGTACGCTGAGGGTGTCAGAGTGCTGGAAATGTTTTCAGCTCTCTGACTGTGTGATAACAGTGATCACCTTTTGGCTTTCACCATTATCACATAGAACTATTTCTTACTCAACAAAATACTCAGGAAGGATGTTCCATGCATCCACAACCCTCTCTGTGACAAACTACTTCCTCACATTACCTCTGAGACGTCCACCCTTTATCTTACTATTGCACACCCTTGTTACTGCACATCTCATGTTCTGAAGGACACTACCCTATTGGACCTTGTTGATATCCTTGAGGCACTATGCAGTTCCTAACATGTCCTTCCTCCCCTTCCTGTCATCGTGGGTATACATTTGATGCTCCTTTAGTCTCACTCCATATTGCCTCTGGTGCGGGGCCCTGCACCATTTCTGGTGTCCTCCTCTGTACAGCCTCCGTCCTGTCTATATCCTTGCAGAGATGGTGTCTCAAGTCATGCACGCAGTACTCCTGATGGGGTCTTAATAACTGCCTGTACATATTTCTCTGTACAGGATGACTGCAATTGAGCACTATCAATCAAGAGACTCAATCATGGCACCTGTGCACAGCACTACCTTGCAGGGTAGCAACTGGATGTGGGGTGTGGGCAAACATAGTGATGTCATTTCGCTAGTATTAAATGAGAGGGGGGGGACATGCCATGTGATGGGCAGACAGTGAGGTAGGGTTTGTGGGTTGTAGTGTGGCGGTGCACTGTCAAGCTTGGTGTGTGGTGTTTTGGGTATGTATTTTGGCTGGTGTTGGGAGTGTGATGGGATGTCTTTTTGGCAAGACTGTGTTATTGCATACGGTCCAGGGTTTATTTTCTTCCCCCCTCAAAATATGCAAACCCTTTGAGGTGCAATGTCTGTAGTTTGGGTTGCACGTACCCTCTTGCTATTTGTCACATGTATACATCTCCATGTTTCAGGTTTGACTCTGTACACTCAGCCAAACTGCAATCAGTATTCGTGTTCACCATTGTCACATGCAACCATCTGTACAGAGGGATGACAATTTCCTGTTTTCTACTTGTGATGCCTCTCCCTATACATCCCAGTATCCTCCCCCCCAGCCCTCCTTACTGCCTTCTCACATTGGTTGTCCACCTTTAGGTCGTCTGATATGACTACCCCCATGTCGTTTCCCATTTATGTTTTTGTTAGTATCTCACCTACCCTTGTGTACTCTTCCCCTGGGATATAGTTTCCCAGGTGCATTACATTGCACTTATCTACATTGAATCTCAGCTGCCATATAGTTGACCTTTCCTCCAACCTTACCAGGTCCCTTCTCACCCTTTCCACACCAACATGTGTATCACCCGTGTTGCAGATCTTTGTATCATCTGCACAGACACAGACATTTTCTTACTGTCCCTCTGCAATGTCATTTATAAGGATATAAAAATGAGCAGTCCCAGTGCTAAACCTTGCTGTACCCCACAGCTATCCACCCTTTCTTCAGAGTTGACTATGTTCACTGTTACACTCTGTGTTCTGTTGTCCAGTCAAAGATTTATGCAGGCTACAACCTTGAGACACACTCCAAGGCTTGCAAGGTAGTTAACAATATTTTGTGTAGGACTGTGTCAGATGCATTGCTAAGGTCTAGAGGTAGGCCACGTCCACAGCCTATCCCTGGTCTGCTACTTTGGTCATCCAGTCACAGGACACAATTTGATTTGTCTGACATGACCTTCCTGTTAATCCATGCTGCCTAGAGTCCTGTGTCCCACTGGCCTCTAGGTACTCACCAATCATTTCATTCAGGAGGTATTCCATCATTCTTCCTACCACTGAGGTCAAACTAACAGGTCTTTAGTTTCCTGCCTCTGCCTTGCTCCTGCTTTTGTGATGTGGAAACACATCTGCCCTCCTGTAGTTCTCACGTAAGACACCATCCTCCCATGACTTGTTAGACAGGGTAATCTTGAATGTGATAACTGTGATCGTTGACAGGTGAACGCTATTAGTGCCAGTGTACATCGCCTAGTTTCAATGTATGCGATGTACAATACTGGTGCACAGCAAAAGTGCACTGGGGATGTCCCATTTCTATCTTTCTGTGTGGGCCAACATCCCCACCCCCCCACCAAATAGTGATTCTCAACTCCAGATGGGTGCATATGAGGGGAGTGCGACACATTAACATATCCCCAGATGAAGCACGAATCATTGACAGCGCCTAGGACTGAATCTGGTACCCTACCAACCACTGCCTGCCACACACACACCTTGCCACATGACATGTTCAGCAGCCAACTGCAGCACTACACCCTACATGCCATCCCTCTGCTTGTGCCCATCGCATGGCATGCTCGCTGCCACCCTTGCACGTGTGTACATATAGTGACCTCATGTCGCTATAGTTGGGTTACCGCCATACGGTCACCATCCATGCATTGTAACCCTTGTGGACAGTCGCCATGAGTGAGTTGCCATGTTTTTGCAGTGCTCACTCACGATCACCATTGTCACAGGCTACCTGTTGTCAGTGGTATCACTAGTTCACGCGTTATTCCTTTTATCATTCTGTGATGACTCCCATCAGTCCCCACTGTTTTGTCCATCTCCAGTTTTGAAAGCTATATCAGATCACTGTCATATGTATTTATTTATTTAGCATTTGTTGACCAGGTAAGTGCACTAGACAAATCCTGCCTATTTTCAGGCACGACCCGGGGGAGGGGGATACAGATGAATGCCAACTGACCTTGAACCAGATTAAGCTGTTGGTGGTATTTTTAGTGAATGAGGGTAATTTGGCCAGGACACCGGGGAAATTCCCCTACTCTTTTTTCGATAAGTGCCATGGGATCTTTAACATCCACCTGAACTACCACCAATCCAGGCAGATGGGGCCTCGGTTTAACGTTTCATCCGAAAGACGGCACCTCAGAAGTGCAGCACCCCTCTCATGCTGCACTACAGTGTCAGTACTGGGATATTAACCCAAGTGCCAGATGTGGGAACTGAACCCACAGCCCTCTGATCTCCCGGCCTCAGAGGCGAGTGTGCTACCTACTGAGCCACTGACACTGACATGTGACTGACATATGGGATTGGACTTGTATCGACCACCCTATCAAGGGTGTTCCTAATCTTTGTTAATTCCCCTTCCTCTCCTTTTGTGCCTGCTAAGCAGACGTACTAGTTTTGTATCCCTGTATTTAGAGTGCTGCTCTCTGCCCACTTTCTCTTCCATTTATTAAGCCTCAGTATCCCTCCCTTTGTCTGTATTTTCTCCCCAGCGTACCTATAATAGGTTTTATCCCCCTTCTTAACATATTTGGGTATCATTTCCTTAGTTTGGGTATTTGCTCTTCTGGCTGCATTCCCTGCCTCTTTCTGCTTTGACTAGCATTGTTCCCTGTCCTGCTCCATCTGTGTTTCCTTGCATATCATGAATGCTATCCTTTTCTCTGTAACCTTTGCTGACACCTCATTTAAGAACCATACTAGTATTTTCCTTTATTATGTTTTGTTCAGTTGCAGTTTACACACCAACCTGTTGACTCTGTGATAGCAGTTTGGATAATTTAATATTGTTCCTCCACCGATCCTTCTTCACTGCTTGCTAGTGTCTTTCTGGGATAGTGTCCCAGTTTGTCATAGTCAGTCCTCTTACAGTCCAGTACCCTTGCATTTGTATTGCTTGCCTCCACAGCTGTGTTCATTGTGAACAACACTGTTTTGTTGTCGCTTTCTCAACAGTAGCTAACCACTTCTCACTCTGAGATCCTCTCTCCATCCCTGTTTGAGGGTACCAGGTCTATGATTTCTCCCTCCCAAGTGGGTTCCAACACCAGCTGTCTGAGGCATGTCCCCTGTAGGGCATGTGGAATGACTCTGCTGTGGGATGTGGCTGCAGTGAAGGTGCTCCAGTTCACATGTTTCATAGACATATTGTGTAATTGTTGTGTAATTTTGGCAATGCTACGTGTTTTGTCTGCTAATTCCTGTTGTGGTATGAGTCACTGTGTAATTTCCTGAGCAGATTCCATTATCGTCATGCCCTGGTTCCCTGACCCAAACATATGGCATGACAGCTTGTCCCTTGGCTCATGCAGCCATTGTGGTTTTGTCTGACACATTGACCCTGTTCAATTCTATATGTGTTACTGAGGGCTATGTCCTGACCTTAGTTCCCATTCTCCATGCCGTATGTCCCTGTCTACATACACATGTGCATCTACACATGTCCAGGCACAGGCGGACATTATATTGGGGGCTGACAGTATCGCACCTTTTGTATTCTGTCTGCTTGTCCTGCTGAGGGCTGTGTGCTTTTTGGATAGCACACCTTGCTACATATCTCCATCCCCTGTTTCTGTGTGTGTCTTGTCACACACAATGCCTATGTCATATTATGTGTCACCTTTGTGGCTTATTCTGTGCACACTGTTGGTCATGTCATGCAGATCTGTACCCATGTGGTGCTGTCCTCTCCATGTATTTGCTTCCTACACTGTGTTTCCACACGGGAACATGTGTGGACACACCCACACACCATCAGACCAGTGTGTACACCAGACATGCTTATTATTGTTTATGTGACAGTCTTGCTGATATTGATGTTGTGTCTTGTTACTTACAAGATTGTTGTGTCTGCATTCTTAGTGTGTCCACATCTCCAATGCCACTGATGGTCTCCTTCTGATATGGGACACTACCCTCTCCTCCAGGGATGTTAACTGTGTTGGTTCATGGGGTCCATTGCCTGTTAATGTTCAAAAGTATTAGATATCATTGTGGTGTTCAGTTACAGTATTGCTGCCTCACAGTACCTCTCACTGTTCTGTCTATACAGGCACTGATTGTTTACTATGTGCTAGTGCATTGCTAATCTGGAGGTGTTTGTTGAGGACCTCTACTCTATATTTATGACAGGGACAGGGTGATCTATGTACAGTGGGCATGGGTGTGTGCTGTTGGTGGTGGACAGATGGGAATATCATAGTGTCCCTGTTACGGGAAGCATGGGGGCAATGAGGGTGGACAAGACACCTTGCCCAGATGGTATACACCCCAGTATGCTACAAGGTCTGCTTGAGGGTATGCCCGATCACTTGACAGACCTGTTCAATGCCTCCCTGGACTCATGCACTGTACCTCAGCACTAGGGGATGGTGCATGTGGTACCCTTCTACACAGGTGGCCCCATGGATGAGCTAGGGGACTACAGACCATTAAGCCTTAGCAGCCATCATGGGGATTCTAATGGAGACATTCCTGAGGGTTAAATCTACCAACTTTCCAAAGCCAGAACCTGGGATGGAGTCCATCCTGACCATGCCCCCCCCACCATGTCATTCCCGTGGGCACTGCCTCAGACAACGCTGCACACAATCAATTAAATCTTTCTGCTTGCTCTGTCCATGCAGCCCCACAGTAACATCCAGATTGCAACAATACATCATTCTGCTGCAGCAAGTTCCAAATCATGATGTGCAGAAGGTTCATTAGAAGCACACCTGTGTTAACTTGCATTCAGACATTCGAGCTGCATGTATTGCTCATCCTGACAGTCCCATCCCAACCTGCTTACTAGACCCCAGAGCCACCGTCAGCCATCAGAATCATGGTCCGCAATTCAGGGCAGTTGCAATCAGCTGGAATTGCCCTGAGTTGCAGCCGTAATTGAGTGGAGTTGTAATTTTTTTAAATTGACAACTCCTGTAGTAGAATTAGCTTTGGGATTCCTCACAACTTATTCTCCCATGGCTGAGCAAGTGGCTACTGCACACCCTGAAAGTTCTCTCCCAAGGGCATAGTCACTGATATGCCAGACACGCCAGAGCATAGCAAACATTTGTAGCAGGGGCAGCAAACAAGCCAGACAGCGTGGCTCCTGGTTTCTACACAATAAACTTTTTTGTTTGGCTTTCACGGGCTTTGTCTTTGTTTCAGCCAGTGGGGGGAGGGGTAGCTGCAGCCCACAGCAGACATTTAGAGATCATTGGCTCAAGTTGGCTACAGTGTCAGGCAGGGAGTGTGGCCAAGACTCCAAGGCAGCATGTTTAAATTTTTGTTAAGAGCAGCCTGCAGCCTAATACTTAGTTTCCAAATCTTAGAGAGCCAGAGGAGTTATACGGAGCCAGGATTGAGAGCGGAGAAGTTCCATCACCCAGTGACCCGACCGACCGACCAACAACGCAACCACCAAGCGGAGCCAAAGCCGAGCAAGGCTGCCTGTCTGAAGGGAGAAGAAATTTTGATCGTAGTCTGGATGTGGTGGTGTTTTGCGCCTTGTGACAATGTAGAGTAGTGCACCGCACTGACCGCACAGCTCTGCTGGGACTGGAGTAAGCCTGGGCGTCGGGACTCATCTTAGGAGTCAGGATAGAAAAGCAGATACTGACTGCAAGTCTGCAACTGAAGCACCTGGAGCGAGGGGACACACTGGAAACACTTAAGCATGGAGGCACAGAAGCAGAGTTCACTCTGAGTCAGGACATGGGCTCAATGCGAGGGGTGCAGGCTGCGGGGTGCAATGCGAGGGGCACGGGGTGTGATGTGATATTGTTTAATTGTTTATTAAGTACTAGGAATTAATACCTTTGAGCCAAGGCTCTTTTACAAAGGTTCCAAGGCCAAATTAGGTATAGCAATAAGGTTACAATGAATGACACAAGTAAAGTACATTGTGGAATACTATAAACATAGACTGAACAAATATAAAAAAAAAAACATTAGTGCAAGGACAAGTAATTACTAGGTGAAACACATTAAATCAATAGGCAATCAAATGATGGAGGGGGGGAAGCAGGATGATAATGTGAAGATAGGGCATATACATGAAAGGAGGGAGGAGCCAACCACAAGGTAGTGGAAAGGAATCATTTACCGGGCCTTTGTCAGGTAAAGAGGGCAAGAGAGCAACAACTTAACTAGAGAGGAATTAGTCAAAGCAGTCACAGGAGTTAGAGGTGGTAAGGTGAGAGAATAGGCTAGATTTAAATGCACCTAAAGAGGTAGAGGAGGTAATAGAGGTGCTGAATGCATTTAGCCAGGAAGGGCATGATAGGCAAATGATCTCTGGCCCTGGGAATCCGGCAATGGGGGACCTGAAGGGGCTGATTTTCTGATCTTCTGGTGGGTCGAACACTTGTGTTCTGGCATATCAGGTCTTGAATGCAAGGTGGAGTGAGGCCCAAGATGGATTTTTTGGCCATAAGGCAGGTAAGGTACTTTAGGCGGTTTGAGAGTTGAAGCCATCCAGTTTCAACAAGTGTGAGTATGTTGATGAGCGCCAGTAAGCAACCGACAGGCCTTGTTAAGGGAGGTTGTATTACGTTTAAGCGCACTTGTAGAGGCAGACCCATATACAATTAGGCCATAGTCAACAATTGAGATGATTGAGGATTGAATAGCTAGCTTCAGTGCTGGTAAGGTGAGAAGCTGTCTGTTCTGGTACAATATCCCGAGCCGCTGATTGATAGTTTTGGCTATGCTATCGATATGGGTTGCAAAGGTGAGGCCCTGATCAAAGGTGATTCCAAGATATTTGAAGGTAGCCACCTGTTCAAGAGTGGATCCCATGGATGTGTTGATGGTGAGTGGTGTTTGCCTTTTCTTGTTTTGTGGACTTGAGAAAAGCATGGATTTTGTTTTTTTATGGTTTAGGACTAGCTTATGTGCCACAAACCACTTTTCAACACTGGCAAATGCATGCTGGAGGCTAAGGCATAAGGGGATAGGATCTTTATGAGAGGATAGAATCACAGCATCATCAGCGTAGAGAATAATTTGCTCGGAGCAGGATTTAGGGAGAGAGTTTAGAAAAAGGCTGAAGAGGAGAGGGCCTAAGATGGATCCCTGTGGAACTCCCGAGAGGACAGGCTTAGGTTCTGAGAGCACACCTGCTATTTTTACAACTTGGGAGCACCGGGTGAGGTAACTTTTAATCCAGGCCCCTGAGCCCAGGGAGAGCCCAAGAGATTGCAGCTGACTGATGAGTAGGCCATGATGTACCGTGTCAAAAGCCTTCGTTAGATCAATGTACACAGCTCCAGTTAGAGTCCCTTGTCCAAGGCCTTGTGGATAGCGCCTGAGAATTCAAGGAGGGCTGTCGATGTGCTATGTCCTAGTCTGAATCCATGTTGCTGGGCACAGAGGATGTTATATTTCTGAAGGTAGTCAGTAAGCTGGTCTGCCAATACGTTCAAGAGCCTTTGAGAGGGAGGTAGTATTGAAATAGGTCTATAGTTGCCAGGCGGGACTTGTCACCATTTTGTGCACAGGAGTGACATTGCAGCTTCATATACTGGGGAACTTACTGGAGCAGAGGAGAGATTGAATAATCTGGTGAGGGGAGAACTTCATCCAAAGTAAGGGACAGTATTTTAAGGTCGATAGAGTCACTGCTTGTCCAAGATTTAGAGATAGCCTTCTTTATGTATTTATGGACTTGTGCTTTAACTATTTTGAGAAGGAAGGGCGGTATGTTTGGAGAGGCAGAAGGGGATATGGAGATAGGAGTGTCCATGTTAGAGAAGTAGTCAAATGAGAGGACACCGCTAAGGTCAGTGAATGTCTCATTAAGAGTATTTGCGATGACCAGCAGGTCAAGGGTGGTAGTACCATCCACAGTAAGTATAGTAGGAGAGGACTTAGCCTGCTTTCCTGTGATATTTCTTAAGTTGTCCCAGAAGGATTTGCCTTCCCCCCAAGAGTTGGAGAGGGCATTCTTGAAATAAGAACTTTCATCCGGGTCTCTTTGGTGCAGTGATTTGAGCCTGTTTCTACTTTAGGATGTCAGTCAGTGAGCCAGTGGCTCTTGCGAAGCCCAGAGGTAGTCTCTACCTTTGAGAAGTGACAGTAGCTTGGCAGTGAGCCAGGGATTCGAGAGCGCTTTCACTTTACGTTTTCTTACAGGTGCATAGGAGTCACAGGCAGCATTGAAAATGTTGATAAAGTGATTCAGGGCTACGTCAACATCTTGAGTGTTGTACATAGGAGACCAGTCCTTCTGCCTAAGATTTTCCTTGAGTTGAGTAAGGTTGCCGAAAGGTAGTACTCTACTAGAGATGGTTATAGGAGGAGGTTTTCTGAACTTATTTAACCAAGTACATTTTATGGGAGAGTGATCGCTAAGAGAGTCCGGGAGAACGGCAACATTATTTATTCGAGTAGAGTGATTTGCAAGGATCCAGTCAATTAGGGTGCTGTTCCCAGATTTATAGTTTTTCCTAGTGGGTGAATTGACCAGCTGTGTTAAATTTGCTGCAAGGATAGCATCCTTAGTCGACCCTGAGTCAGGTGATAGCCAGTTAATATTAAAGTCACCAAGGAGTAGGAGCTCGGCCTCAGTAGGTTGAGATCGGACAAATTCAAGTATAGTCAGGAGACCGGCCCTTGGATCTTTTGGTGGAATATAAATAGCAGTAACCGTGAGGACTTTGTTGTGGGCACCAAGAAGTAGCTTGATTGGGAGGAGTTGAACAGTAGTTTCAGTGGTGGAAAATGAGACAGGGAGGCATGTGAGATAATCCTTTATGTATATAGCACAACCACCACCCCTTTTTGAGGTCCTGTCCAGCCTGAATAGTTTGTAGCCTTGTAGTGATATGGCATGGTCAGGGGTGTTAGGTGCCAGCCAAGTTTCAACAATGGCCAGGATGTCAGGGTTATGTTGGCTGGTAAAGGTTTGAAGGGAGGCCAGTTTAGGTAGGAGACTGCAAATGTTTAGAGTGATAATAGTGAGTCCCCCCACCATGTTGGCTGGCTTTTTTGTGTTATGGGAGATAGGACCAGGATTAGGATGTACACAACCTGACATTGGGAGAAGGAGGAGCAGAAGTTTGAGAGTCAATTGCCGCAGTTCATAGTAGATAGTAGCACGTCTCCGCTGATTATGTGACTAGGTCCAGTACAGGTGTCTAGGAACCCAGTGAAAGGCATTGGTCAGAAATAGATGCCAAGTCGCCCCCAGGTCATCGTCGTTTTTATTCATTATTATATGATCCATTGCCAGATGGCACCATTTGGGGGAGATTGCAATCGTACTAGATGAAGGGTAGCTGGCCATGAGGACCAGAGTACAGTGTGGAGAGGGATAGGAAGTAATTGGAAGATGGCACAGTGTAGGAAGCAAGGAGAGGGCAAGAAGGGGCAGAAGAATATAATTACAAGAAGGCATGAGCTAGGTGAGAGGAAGGTGTGAGGATATTGGCTGTAACAGGGCAGGAAAGAGGAAATAGGAGAAAGAAGCCAGGAGCTGAGAGTACACTTAGGTGTGAGTCCAGCAAATCACCCAGTGCAACTAGCTATGAGTATGAGAGTGCAGGAGGTGGGAGGGTTTATAAGTAGGACAGGATAGGATGTAAGGAGAGGGAGGGTAGTTGGAGGCAAGGCGCGACAGGAAGACTATTTAATAAAGGTCGGAGGGGGAGGGGGGGCGTGAAATTCGCACTGAGCAGTAAGTCTATGGGCTCAGAGCCCAGCAAGCCCAAAATCGCCCAGACCAATCAGGAAGCAGGGTCTGAGACCGGAGGCCAATCAGAGCTAGCACAATGCTCTGTAAGCCAATCGCAGCTGATCACTGCTTCCCCAGTCAGAGGAATATCCTTACCCAGCTTTCAGGGGTCGGGAGGCGGCTAGAAGCGTTGTAGGTGGCGTGGGGGGACCAGGTCCCATCGGCCGTGCCCACCTGGCACTCGGCTAGCCCTCTCTAGGCTACGAAATCTGGAAGGAGAAGCGAGAGAGAGGAGAGCGGTGAGTGGATTTATAAATCACACATGCGACATGACAATGATGCAAGGGCCAGTAAATGGGGAGGGGGGAACGTAGATTAGACGTATATGCAGCGAGGAGGAGGGGGTTTAAAATTCAGGATAGGGTGGGGAGGACAAGGAAACTACCAAGGGTGGAGGTGTTAGCCAGTAAACGATCAGGTCTGAAAGGATACCTGGCGCCAGTCTGAGGAGACAGCAGTAAGGTGGAGGGAAGAAGAGAACCAACAATAGGTTTTAATTTATATATATATATATAAATGTATTTTTTTTCTTTTATTTATTTAGCAGAGGTAGTGGATGGGGGGGGAGGCGGGAGTGGAGCTGCAAAGGAGGGCAAGATCGAGTACAGTAAAGGAAGAATAGAGAGGGAGGGTCTGGCTGGCAGCAGTAGAAAGGAACCGGAGTTCAGGGTGAGAGACACTCCACAGAGGGAGAACTCAAATAAGTAGGGTACGGACACGTCTAAACAGGGATCAACCTGCCTAAGTAACCGTAGAACAGAAGGGAAAACAGAGAGAATTACAAGAGGAGAGGCAGAGGTACAACTTAAGGTGCACAGAAACAAAGAAGATTATGAGCGGCTGCCATTTGCAAGTCGGGGGGGGAGGAGAGACAGCAAAGTTGCAGAAACAGGAGTCAGGCAGCCACAACCGTATTGCTCTGCAGTAAATACACTTATGCAAGCTAATTTCAATTCTATGGCACTAAAGTACACTACGGCTAGCTACTTTCAGACCTGCGGCAGGGCTACAAGGCAAGAATAGTCATTTAAGCAGTAACAGTATAGTAAGCAGGTAATTTATCTAACAGCCTAATAGATACTGATAAGCAATAGACTTTACAGGCAGATTAAAATAGTAGTTCACGGCTTATTTACAGATTAAAGAAGCGCAATTTTGCAAATCAGGGCAATTAGACTTTACAGGCAGACAAAATCAAAAATGTCGCGGTTTGAACACAAATTATGAATAATAACAGTTTTGCAGCTCTAGGCAAGCAGGAAACTAACAGTGGAACAGAAAGGAATAGATTAAATAGAAATCAAGCAGCAAATGTCCGGGCCACAAAATTTCGGCACTGAGCAGTGCAAGTCTATGGGCTCCGAGCCCAGCAAGCCCAAAAATCGCCCAGACCAATCAGGAAGCAGGGTCTGAGACTGGAGGCCAATCAGAGCTAGCACAATGCTCTGTAAGCCAATCGCAGCTGATCACTGCTTCCCCAGTCAGAGGAATATCCTTACCCGGCTTTCAGGGGTCGGAAGGCGGCTAGAAACGTCGTAGGTGGCGTGGGGGAACCAGGTCCCATCGGCCGTGCCCACCTGGCACCCGGCTAGCCCTCTCTAGGCTACGAAATCCGGCTTTCAGGGCTTTCATATTGAAGCTGGGGGGAATAATACCTGCTGAAGAGAAAGGCATTCAGTTTAACAGTCATGACCGGATTGGCACCTTCTGTCGTCTGCATCAGTCTGAAGTGAAATGAACAAGTCAGGTATTTGCAAAAGTAACTTCTACTTTTTCTTTATTGCGTCCACTGTGTACCAGTTTATAAAGTTTGGCTATGTTCTTCAATATCATATTAGGCTTAAATAAAGTTCAAATAAAATCTGTATTAAAAAAACTATACATTATTACTGGCTCTGTTATATAAAACATTTCTATGCTGAAAACAAACAAAAAAAAAACTTTTGTGCCTATCTCCATCTCTCTGTTCATTTCATAGGTCATTCCCTCCTCTGTAATGTGGTATAAATACCATGCATGTCTGTTGCCCTGACTGCTCCTATTATTCCGAGGGAGTGTGTTCCCCCAAGACATTCAAGTGAGTAAAACTCTCACATTAGGGAACTGTCACTATATTGTAATACTGAGGACAAATAAACTTGGGTATTCTTTTAGATTAATTTATTTAGCAGAATGGTAGAATTAATCTAAAATGAACAGAGGGATGAGACATTCCAGTCTTGTAAGGGAACATGTGAACAGTGATACAGATCAATGGTTATAGGGATATTAGACACAAGTTTTTTTTTTTTCAGCATAGAACTGTATTACATGACAATGCCAGTAATGATGTGTACTTTTAGTGCAGGTTTTATTTGAACTTTGTTAAAGCCTGATATGATATTGGAGAACATAGCCTATGTTTGGAAACTGGTAAGGTACATTGTACATTTCATACTAGAATATAAAATTGCATTTAGCACTTTATTTAGTGACCAATGAAATGCAAACAAGAGAACTGAAGCAAAATGTATTTTAAGTATTTGTGACTGCACATTCAGTCAATTCACTACCAGTCTAGCATTGCTTGTAAAGTGCTTTTGGGATACACTCCGTATGAAAAATGCTATATAAATGATTCTTTTTCTTCTTCTTACAACAGTTCAATGTAAGTGTAGGTGGAGATGTTAAAAATTATATATGCGCATACTGTACATGCTACCTAAATGATACCACTGCCTCTATGTCCTGAGTTACATGCTGTAGGGGAAATGCTAATTTGTGACTTTAATAGGATAACATGCTCTATGAGATATTATTGGATGCAGGAAGCACAATTAATGATTAGTGATGGTGGCACTGGTTTTAATCTGTGAATTAACTTCTTGATAGTAATTTGTTGTTGTTTTTTATTGTTTGTAACACAGCAAAACAGTTTGCTCCCATAGCCCTGAGAACAAAGAGTGGTGCTAGTCTGGTGCTAGTCTGATGTGAGGTGGTGCGCTAGACCCTGTCACAACTGTGGCTCCCTTGTGGGTACCTAGTCAACTGCAGGTGGTGGGTTTTATCACAACCTCACCATAGCTTTCCTTTCCCTAAATGGGCACTGATCCCCGAGCAGACTCGATAGAGTCCAGACCATAGGGCCTACTCTGCTGGCTTCTTAGTATATTAGTGTGTTAACACCATCCATACAGTCCCACCCTACATTCCCACCCTTACCCCACCTAGCTAAACAAAGCTTTAGATCATGTTTGGTCCCCCCCAAAACCTTAATAAAATACATAGTTTGAAAGGTTAAAATAGACATTGCTGAGGTGCATAGATCATCCTATATAGAAATAGAGGTAATAGTATAGCATCATGCCTGTGCACTGTTTCCCGTGGACGGATAAAAGGAAGAAAGGACACTGTTAAAGAAAAATTTACTTTTGTTGGGGCAGAGCATAGTAAAATCTATGCTTTTAAATATAAAAATGCCACAGATTACTATTCTCAAACCCCTTAGGTTTGTGAAGCCCCCACCCAAAGAAATCTTAGATGTACTCCTGGCTCACTGTACAAAAACTTCCAGAAGTGCACGTCTCTAGCTGACTACATGGTGGGGGCTGAGCAGCGTGTCTTTCTCTGCCAGGCTGTGTTCATTGCCCTGTGTATGGTGGTGAGAGTGTGGTGAGATTCATGATGGTGTCAGCTGCTGTGTGCGTGTGTGTGTGTGTGTGTGTGTGTGTGTATGTCTGCTTGACTGAACATTTGCTGCTGTGATGTCTATGGAAGATAGAAGGCCGTGGTACAAAACAAGGTGGGGTTCACTGTATGTGATGGCATTGCAGCCTTTTTATTTTTAATTTTTTTGCATTGCAGATGTGGCAGGAAGGAATAGGGAAACATGGTAAATGTACAATAATCAGAGTATTTCTTAGCTTGACTTGTTTCCTGTATAACTGATCAAAATTTGCCATTTTAATTGTGGGCTACTGCAGTCATTTGCAGGCTACTGCAATTTTGAATCACCTTGCCCTGTTGGCTAGTGCAAAATAAGATTAAGGTTGACACCTGTGAGTGATTGTGATGTGTGTACAGAATTGGATGTAAACCAAATTGTGATTTATTAAGCAATGAGGCATGCCTAGTGATTAACTGTCTGTTAATTACTCCCTAGTGGTGTTATTTGGCACGAGATATGAAGCTAAAAAAGTGGCAAACTACTACATAATAAAATGCAACAATGGTGAAAGTTGAAAAAAATTGGATGGATTTTCTTTAGTTAGTTGAAGCCACAAGTTTCAAACTAGTTGGAAAAATCAGTCATAATGTGTGGTAAGTCAGTCATAATTGGTTTTTCAACTGACTCCGGGGTCTACTGCTTACACTCCCCTCATTTGCTGAGCAAACATAACTTCAGTGACTTCAACCACCACACTAGACTGTTTTCACACACTTCCCTGCAGCTGATCAGGTTCGGGTGCCTTAGTTCACTGCTGCTGTTCTTTTCTGTCTGAAGTCCCTCTCCACTGCTGGCAGGCAGACATCCACATGTAGTTTTTTGCACTACTACCCAGTCTACCCTAACAGGTAGGAACCTGCTTTACCGTGCTCCTACTGATTGTGGTGCAACATGGGTGTAGGGTTTGAGGTTGCAAACTGTTGTCCAGCTCGAGCAGCACTACAGTGGTGCTGAAATAACTATCAGTCATGGATTAGCAGTCAGCGAAATAAAGGGACAGAACTGGAACAAGTAAGCTACAACCAGGACAAAAGTGACATGTAGGAAAACATGTGGGGCTACTGGGATGTGCTGCCTAATATAGGGACTGTCCTTGGAACAGGGTGACTGTTGGTAGCTTTACTGAGGGTGAGGGTGGTTTCCCATGTTGTGGCTGATGGACTGCAGGCAAGCTAGCAGCATTGATTAGTGTCAGGCAGATTATGTCAGACAGACTTTGGGGAGTACTATGACTCTGTAGCCAGGCAATTACACATGTGCCATGCAGTGGATGTCTTTAATCTGGACTTCAGCAGGGCATTTCATGTGGTACCACATGGCAGGCTACTATATCAGCTGGGGGGCACCTGGGCATTTGCAGGGTTGGTTGGATGTGTAGTGCAGTGGCTGTCAGGGAAATGGCAGTGGATGGTGGTGGAGTCAGTGCTGTCATCTCCCAGGGCAGTGACAAGTGGGGTGCCACAGGATTCTGACATGCGTCAGAGGTTATTTGAGATCGTCATAGCTGACATCTCCATGGTCATCAGGTGTACAATGTGTCGGTTTGTAGGTGCCACCAGGATGGGATGAATAGTGTTCGCTTCAGGGGGTGGCAGGTGATGTAGGATGATCTGGCCAAATTGGAGGACTGGTCAGACATCTGGCTGCTGTGTTACACTGCTAATATACGTGTGTTGTTACATTTTGGTTGCAAATGACATAAGGATGGGCTAACAACTAGGGGGGATTCAACTTGCACAACTAGTGTTTGAGAAAGGTCTGAGGTGCTCATGATGGGATCAATGAACAACTCAGCACAGTGCAGACAGGCAGCTGCAGTGGCTAACAGGATGCTGGGTTGTATTGCCAGGGGTATATCCTCCAGGAAGGTGGTGGTGCTCCACATGTGATATAGGTTGGTTGTTGGGACCATACGTGGTGTACTGCATACAGTTATGGTGATCCCGTCCACTGTCAGCCATTATGTTTCTTGAGGTTGCGCAGTGAAGGACTATGACATTGTACTATGGCTTGGGGACTTGCCTTATGGGTACATGTTGATGCTGTTTAACATGTGCTCCCTGGTGTAATGGAAGGATTGGAGGGACATGAATGACACCTTCAGGTACATTATGAAAATACACAGGACAAGCACAGGGTGGCTTTTCAGTTTAATAAGGAGGGGAGGCACTAGCAGCCATGATGTGTGATTGGTTGGAAATGATTCAGGGAGGTGATGTGGGGGCACTCATATAGGGAAGGTGGTGTCTGCATGTACTGCATTGCCAATGTTTGTTGTATCCAGTAGAACATTGTGCTGCTTCCCATGGGGGTGGGACAGTGTAAGGGGGTGGTCAGTGGAGTGGGTGGGGAGGGGGTTGCTGCTGCTGTATGAGGGCTGCTGGCTGCACAATTGGGCTTGGGCTGGCATGATTGAATAGCAAGCGTTTATCTGCTGGCGATCCATTATGTACATAGTTTCATAGTGCACATGGCATCCACCGTACGGTGCTGTTTCAGGCAGTGTGGGGTGCACATTGCCTAATGGTCATGATTTATCCAGGTATGGTGTGCCTGTTCCTCCCTTTGGTGTGCTTCATGTCACCTGTTCACTTGAGGGCACTGTCATGTTATTGTCTGTAACTTAAAGCCACTATGTAGATGCTTGGTGAGATACTCAGAGTGCACACATTATTTGGAGTTTCAGCTTTTGGTGGTGCAATGTTTGCTGCTGTGCAGACACATGCAGCACCTTCAGACATACAGTCACAGCACTTTATTTATGTTATGTGACAACATTGACTGACACAGTGTCACCACAGTATACATGCATTGCATTATATGTTGGGAGCAGAAAAATGTTCCTCTACTACACTTGGACCCTTCAAAAGGAATCTCAAACTGTACCTCACTTCTACCACTCAATGTGACTGCTTCTCTGAACAGAGATCTCTCTAAACACTTCCCAGCTCACTCATGTCTCACAGCCTGCCCTTTCCCAGTCTCATTCCCTCTGGCACTGGGCCTTCCTTGTGACTCCTTTCCTGCTTCGCATCTCCACTGGTACAAGACATTTTCCACCACCATCGGACAGTGGCCCATTAGCCTGCCAACTTCCTCTCCTGGTCACACGCCTGCAATACTAACTGCCTATGGTGCCCTCTATCTCTTATTGTTACCGCAGCCAGCTGTCTACTCAAGCTGCTCGTTATATGAATATTATCTCAAAGTATGTTATAACTGAGTATCTTTATTTTTTCTTTTAGTTGTTTTGGTTGTTTATTGTGCATTCTTTTACTACCTCTGTATGTATGTTGACCCTCATCCTTTGACGTGGAACCTTTGTAAACGAGCAGTTTCTGCTCAAAAGTATTTGTAATCCGAGAATTTAATAAATAAATAAATAAAAATACATACGCATATTCAAGAGCATGTAGGGGCCAGTATAAATGGCAATGCAGAGTATGCACTCTGAGCACACATGAACAATTCCCATGGAAGCTGTGCAAGTTCATTACATTATATTGTTTTGGCTCCCCCGGCCCCGTATGGTTGACTGTGTATTTTATGTGGTCAGGTGTGCTTAATAGGTGGATATGTCTATCCAGTGTCCTCACCTCACTAGGGCTACCTGAGCAGCTTGACTATGATCCATATTTGTACATGGCATCTTCTCTGTTAGCAATGCACACTCTGAACAGTCATCATACACAATGTGACACTACGTATCTTTATACATTCCTTCACAGTATCGTTGGGCCATATCCATTTGTATGCCAACATGGGCTTTACTTATGAGATGTGAATATGTTTTCTGTATATTGTATTTAATTAGCAGTGTGCTTGGGCACCTTATGAGATTGTACAAAATGAATATTGCACCTTGTCCATGATGTGATGATTACTGATCAGATAGCACTGTATTATGCACATGCATGTGACAGGAATCTTGCCCACATCTTGACATTTATATTGTGCTGTTCTTTATTCCTATGTTATGTGACTATCAGTTATTATAGGTGCCTTGCAGGGCATTCTATATATCTGTTGGATGACCTCTTGTAGATGTGATTGACCTTTTGCAACTTGCATTGACCTCCCACCAGCATGGTTTGTGACATAATTTAGTTGTGTCCCTTTTCAGACTGTATGTTTGGCAGAGTATTTGTGGATGTCTACATTCTGATTCTGTATTATTTTAGTAGTCTATTTGCTTCCCTAATGGTTATTATATATTATGTATCGTGTACTATGCAATATTGTAGTTGTCATGTCTATTTGTAACATGGAGATCTGTGGCACCCTGTGATTATGTGTGGTTCAATTTGGGCCTTCAGTTCTGTAAGTTGCTTACCTAGCCTTAAATGCACGGATGTGTAATAGCTTCAGATTGCCTTCTATTTACTGAGTGACGTGCTATTGTACCATAGACTGACATGTTACCACATGATGACCTTTTGCTGTGTGGATTGACCTCCTGTGGTGCACACTTTGTATACCTAAGCATTTGTTACCATGGAATAATTATTTTGGTAAACATTATTCAGGACTAATAGGTTAATTGTAGTGCATTTGGTATGTCACCAGTTCGTGCATCATTGTACCAGTGCTGTGTCTGACCTCTGCAATGTTTGCTGACTATAATGCAATGCTGCTGCACATATTATGTAACTGTATTTGGGTTTACATATTAATGCATGCTGGGGACTGACTGTAACCCCTGCTGGGGACCCATGATACAGGGTCACTACATAGGGGTGTTTGCCATGTCTACTGCAGTGCTTGCTTTGAGCAGTGCTATATATCATGATATGTGCTCATCTCATCAATGTGATGTGTGTCAAGATGTTAAGTTAGTAATACCCTTCTTGTACCACCTGTGTTTCCTGCATTGTACATAGGTAGTGGCAACTCATTTCTCTGTACTGTGTCCTATTCCTCCCTCAGTCTCTACCTATTGGTGTTGGCTTGCTGATGGCCACATGGGCCAGTGTGGCACTGGGACTCCATTCCATGTTGGCCACATTGTGGCCTTCAAATCAGGTGCATCCCAGTGACTGTTGACATTGTTTGTTCCTGTTACCTTCTGTATGTTTATTGTTTGTGTCTCCATGCTGTAATAGTGATGCAGCAGGTGTACATACAGTACATTTGTTGTGTCACACAGTTTGGGATCCATACACTGAGCCTGGTCAATTTGCACTGCTTCCCATCCCTCATGGTACTGGTTATATCTATTGTGTGCCCCTGACAGTCAAAGTGTGGCATTGTTCTTTTATCAGTGTTTTTCAGTCCAGGGATGTGTAGCAGTAATATGTTGCATGCAGCACATAATCACACACACATTTTGTGAGTTGTGCATACCTGTTCATTGTCTTGACCTATGCATGTTAGCAAGCTTTTCTTTGGACCACCTCTTGATGTCGTTGACGTGGACAGCCAGTTCTGAGTGCTATATCATTTTTTATATATATAAAATGTATTACTAAATGTCTCTGCTGAAAATCTGATGCTCTAGGAGTGACCTCACTCACCCCCCCCAGGTTTCAGCTGAAAGATGAAAGCCATGAGAAAATGCTGAAAACAGCATGTGAGATCACACACACAGGTTTTAGAGACAATGTGTTACATGGAAGGCCTTAATGAAGGACCTCCTGTTCTTTCTGAGTTAATTACAGCTGTAGTTGCTAAGATGGAAGATCATATCCATTTTATGACGCTGGAGGGGAAACCCAGCTTATGACACAGGAGTGCGAAAATCATAAAGATGCTTTCATGTCCTGAAAGGGGGAAGCTTATCATGAGATCAAAGAGACGTCATTTGAAGAACATGAGTCATGCTGAGGATTGCAAAATTAATACTTTGAAAAGACATCCTGTTTTTTTATTAGATATATTTTTATACATAATCTGACAGAGGAGGAGCTAGATGACCTCACACAAAAGGGGTTGGCAAATACAGTTTATTTTAAAGAATAATTCTGTTTTACTTAGACTTTTTACCTAGACTCTGACCAAGAAGCATTGGTGAGCACTGTAAACAAGTATTTAGAAAGAGAGTCAAATCTAAATACTGTAAGTAGGAATTTGCACTGTTTAAACCTTGTTCTTTTAAAAGATTTGTATGTCTTGTGATATAACAGTTCTGTATTGTTATGTTTTACATATTTTTATCTATTGTAGTAAAACTCTTTTTAGAGCATACTTGGTCTGTCTTTGAATTTCTTTTAGTCGTAAGAAAAGTATACGGTTATAGAAGACAGCAGGCATAAGCTTGAATGGTGGTACCAAACTGGAAAAAGAAGCATTTTAAATCTGAGGTCTTTATTAAAGTTTTTAAGGGTTCATCTCTGTATACCTGGTTAGGTGCCTATAGGCAAACATTTCTAGCCCCCCCAAAGACAGAAATATCTGAGTCTGTGCATTGGGTACGCTAGCAAGAGGTTCACAGTTTGAATCCCTCCAAGACTTGAGACCAAAGGTTGATCTGAACTCACAAAACAGACAAGAGGGTTACCTTGTTCTGTTAAACTGTTCACAAGACTGCACTTAGAGGTTGTCACTTTGGGAGTAGAGGGCCTGACCTGCTGGGTGGATCTATGACAGTCGTCATGTTTTTTCTTGATGGCATCCACTGTCTGATTGGATGTGCCCACAGCATTCACCCTTCATGCTATTTTCTCCCATATCTCATTCTCTGCTGCCTTCCCAGTTCCTTTACCATAAAGTTGTGGATAGTTTGCTTTAATCTCTTCAATCAGTACATCCATCTCCAGCTCAGTCCAGCTGGCAGCTCAGGGGCCTCTGCTGCCCTCCTCCCGTGTCCGTCTGGCATTGCCCCGACTGGTGCTTGCACCCTCCTGTTGAGATGTTGTTTGTTGTTCCCCTGTGTGTTGCTGGTGCTGCTGCTGCTGCTGTTGCTGGTGGTGGTGGTGTTGCTGCTGAGTGTGTGGCTGTTGTTGCATATGCTGGCCCTGCTGGTACTGCAGGTGCTGGTGGTTATGGGTCTGCATGTCCAGTTGTTGTGGCATCTGTTGAGAATACATTTGTGGACATTTTTGACTTGTGCTCTGTGGTTGTATATGTGCTGTTTGATGGGACATTCTATTCACTGGCATTGTTCCTGCATTTCTGCAAGAAGTATGTTGCTTTTTCACGCATGAGTGCATTTTTAGCTTCCTGTTGTGAATCTAGCCCTAACACCCTTGAATTATTATGACAGACGTGGCCCCCAATCCAAGCACAGACAGTGGATGTTGGGGGGAAAAGAGAAGGTTAGCTCATTGGAAAGCTGCAGCTTAACAGGCATGATTTAGAATTCAGGTGTGTTCCCAGTAACCAGTTATCCCCCAACCTGCTATGCAGAACTGCAGCCCTAAAAAGTAGAGTAAAGAAAGCCTTTTTATTCTGCAGAGAAATTTCAAGTTGTTTCCCCTTTGATGGCACAGCAAAACTTGGAGAGCTGCTGCTGTCTGGAATGTTCAGGTGCCCAGGATCCTATGCTGATTACAGCCTTGGGCTGTCCCATTTCCCCTAGCAGGGGTGCACGTCACATATTAGTCATGAATCCCATTGACAATGTGGAGCCCTACAGAAACTATTTTAGTACTGACAGTTTAGTTCATAAGGAAAGGGGAAGGTATCCTTCTTGCAACAAGTGTAAGGCTGCCCCTGAATAACTGGGGGGGGGGTAGCTAAGTAGGCAGGAATATATGCTCCACAGCTTTACCCTGCTACCAACTTCACACTGAGTGCCTTATCTATCTCTGTGCAGGGATCATGACATGCAGTTTGGGGGCTGCAGCTGTGTTGCAGCAGGGATATACTGTATTGCGAGTGGGTCTAGTCCCAGTCACTCTCCAGCAGCCAGAAAGATATCTACAGGGCACGCCACATATAGAAGGTGAATTTGCTCCTGGGAGAAAGCTGTACAGCACACAGACAAGAGCATTAAGTTCTATTCTGCTACCACGCCCACTAGGGCCTTGCTGTTAAGGACCATGCTGTGCACAGGTAGAAAGTAAGATGTCAATGAATTCCATTCACAGGAAGTTCCCATGCGTAGTTCCTCCCAGAAGTCATGTGGCTCTCTGGACAGGCTGGCTTGACTACAGCACCACCTGTTACCACATCTCTGCTTGTGGGAGAGATGTGCAGTTCTACATGAGTTCAAGCAGTCACATACTCTATATATAAAATCTTAAATAGCTTACTATTATATTTTAAATTTTTTATACTATGTTTAAACTTTTCTACTACTGAACCATTGGCTGTCTGTGAAGGTCAAGATAGACTCCCTGAATGCTTCAAGTTAGTGGGAGGATTATTCTGCCTCCAAGGAACTTGCCTTGAAATTATTTTAACTCATGAAGTCCTTTTTTTGCATGTCTAGTCTTTGCAGTTGGACTGACATGCTTCCCAATCAGGTCACAGCAATGCATTTCATGACTGCTGGATTATCAACTGATCTGTCATTCAGCAACCTCTACTGCAGTCACAGTAATGGTACTGGATTTTTCTGGTGGCATATGTTTTACCTTTTCTGGGTGATCTTCTGGTGGATCATCTGTTGGATCCCCAAGAGGCGGTGGCTGTCCATCTTCTTCTGATCACTGGCCTTTGCCCTATCCAGTGTGAAGGCAAATGAAGTAGTGCCTGATATGCCTCAACTGTCACTGCAGACTCTGCAGAAAACAGGAACGAGGTGACTGCTGTTCTGTAACCAGTGCTGAAATCTTCATTATGGCATCCAGACTCATTCTCCAGGATAAAGCTTTAGCAAAGTACAATATTTGTGTCTTGCATGGAATAATTGCTGACACTTGGAAAGTAAAGAATGCTCATGGCTATGGATACTAATTTGGTCTAGAAGTTGTGGACAGAAGAGATGGCAAAATATTAACTGTCATTCTTTGTTTTAAGCTCATTGGCAGTTCTGATGAGCTGTATCCATTGGCAAGTGATGTAGCTTGACAGGCAAGTAAAGCTTTGATGGATTGTTTTGGCTTTCATGAGAAATCTCTTTACTATTTGGACCGCTGTTTTGATTTCTTTGTTGTCTTTAGAACGTCTTTGACTGCTTGTGAGATGTATAAAGCCATATTCATTTGGAAAATTATAACAATTCAAACAACTGAACTGTGGACTGTTGTCTTACACTAGAGTCTCATGCACTCTGTGACTAGCAAAAATATACTTTCATGTGTCCGATTTTATGACTTACTGTGGTACAGTTCAGGTAAGCAACTTCAATGTACCTTGGATAATAGTCCACAACTGCAAGGAATGTTTGACTTTTCAGGTCAACGAGATCTGTAGCAACATTAACATTTTGCCATGGTCTGTCTGGAAATTTAGACAGCATCAATGGTTCCACTTAGTTGCAGTGGAGGTTGGTACAGACGTCACACTTCTTGAACAGGGTTGATAGCTGTGCACCAAGCCTTGGCCACCCCACAGTCTGCTGAATTCTCAGCAACATTTCTATATGTCCTAGTGTCCTTCATGGAGTAATCTCAGGGTAGTATCCCATGGAGACTGAGGAATTACTTTTCTGATTCTTTCACAAATGAGCTGTCTTGAACTGTCAAGGTATCATTCATGCCAAAACAGTTTGATAGTGTTTGGACCTTGAACCCCTGGTGGCCATGTAGTTATTTATTTATTTGTTTGTCTGTTTGTTTGTTTAATTATTTGGTTTTTAGTAACCGGGTAAGTACACTAGACAACTGAATGCATATTTTCATGTACAACCCGAGACAGTACAAGGCAGATAAGCAACAATCAACTAAATAATTGGGCAGTACAAGTTACTGCAATTATAGGAATATCAAAGACATTTGAATGTTACGTTAGTGATGGGTCAGACATCAAGAAACAAAACATTTTATAAAATTATTATGACACCAAGTGTCAAACAGTACAATGATCTATCCATAAGGAGGTAAGAGAAGTGTAGTCTAGTTTGCTAAGTGCAAAGACTTGGAATGAGGTAGGCAGCTTGACCATCCAGTGCAGAAAAGTGTTTAGTGGGCAGTTAGGAGGATAACTGCTAAGTAGAGGTACAAACAGCAGACAGAAGGAGATGGATCTTCCACTCTGCTTTGAAGGCAGACAGAGTGTTGTAGATGCGAATGTTGGTAGGGAGAGAGTTCCACAGCTTTGGGTCATACAAAGAGAAAGCCTGGTCACTAGTTTTAGTCCCATGTTTTGGAACAACCAGGGATGTGGCATCCATTGACTGAAGTGAGTAGGTGGGGCATGTTCTGTGTATTAGTGAGATAGGGGAGGCTGGGGAGGTGGACCCAAGAAGTTTGAAAATAAAGCAGCCTAGAGCATAAGAGCATGATGCAGAGAGTGAGAGCCAGCACCAAAGTGGAGTACAGGGAGCAATGAAGTGTCCGGCAGGGCGAGGTGAGTCCAGAACGACAGATGTTATTGTACATGACATTCACTTTATGTAGTGAGGTCTTGGGGACTTACTGAGGATGAGTGAGCTGTATTGGAGGGAAGGGAGGGGAGGAGTATCCCTTGGGATATGGTCCTGTGTGCATCAGGAGTTAGGAAGTGGTGGAAGCAATAGGCAATGCCTAATCTGGAGTTCATAGACTTGGCAATGGAAGAGATGCGAACATATATATGAACATATGAATATGCCAGCAGATAAAGGTCTTATGGTCTATCTAGTCTGCTTGAGTGTGCAGATCCCCCCATGTCTAAAGAGGGACATGCCCTCCACAAATCCCACCTGACCCCCTGAATCCCCTTCCCATCCACTCTCCCCCTCCTCCACTAGCAACTTTCCCTTCATTCTGTCCCATCCTGTCTCAAGCCATCCGCCATTTTCTGGCAGACCACCTGCTCTGGCAACTCGTTCCACTTGGCCACCACTCTCTCAGGGAAAAAGTGCCTCCCTGTCTCCCTCTTCAATCTACCCCTTCCCTGTTTTAGGCTATGCTCCCTGTGGACTTGTTTCCACTAAGAGTGAAGAGGCCCTCCGTATTCACCCTGTTAATATCTTTAAGGCATTTGAAGGTCTCAATCATACTCCCCCCTCTCCTTTCGGTCCTCCAGGAAGTACACATTTAGCCCCTTGAGCCTCTCTTCATAGGTGTTTCCCCAATGGTCCTGGATCATCATGGTCGCTCTTCTCTTGACTGTCTTCACTAAGTTAACATCCGTCTCAAGATAATGGCATCAATATCGCACACTGTACTCTAGATATGCAAGGAGATGTCTAGGGCAAGGTCCATGGTGATGCCAAGGTACTTAAATTCAGTCACAGTAGAGAGAGAGGGGTGCCAACAGATCAGCAGATGGCTAATGGACTGGGAAGGGATGCCCTGCATACTTTAGGTCTAAATAACATCTCTTGGGGTTTGGAGGAGTTAAAAAATGAAGTTATTGACCTCAAGCCATTTTTTTTATGAGGGAGAAGTCAATGTTAACCTAATCAATAATTTATGGAAGGTTTTGGGCACTGTAGTAGAGAGCAATATCATCATCAGCGTACAAGACTATAGGGTGTTTGGAAGAGACAGTGGGGAGTTTGTTTATGCATAGGGAGGATTGGTCCTAGTATGGATCTCTGGGAGACACCACAAGTGTTTGGCAAGAGGCTTAAGGAGGCATCTCCAAATGTGACAAATTGCTGCCGGTCTGTCAAATAGTTAGTGAACCAGGCAGTGGTGTGGGGGAGAAGCCAATATCTGTTAGTTTTTGCATCAAGAGGGAGTGATACACTAAATCGAATGTTTGGATAGGTCAGCAAAGACTATGACAGCAAGTAACCCTCTGTCCATAGCAGCTTTTATGTCATTAGTGACCTGGACAAGTATGGTGGTTGTACTGTGTTCCATACGTAAACCATATTGGTGGGGAGTAAGAAGGTCATATGACTGTAGGCAGTTAGCTGGGAGGCAATCACCTTTTCAAATAATTTGCCTAGGAAAGGTAGTACGGCAATAGAACAATATTGTGAGAGTATTGAACGGTCACCCTTTTTGGGAACAGGGACAATTTGGCAATTTTCCACTTGAAGGGGACAATCCTGGAGGAGAGACAGGTTACAAATATGGATGATGAGCTAGGCAACAGCTGAGGTGACAAGTCGGAGGACATGGGTCTCAATCCCATCTGGGCTAGGACTAGATCCAAGAGGCAGGGAGGTTAGTAGCTTAATGCTCTACCTTCTTTTGTCCTTTTTTAGTGGGAAAGATGGGTGGGCAGTGGGAAGGGGATCAGAGGGGTTGGAGACAGTAGCCTGTCCAGTGTTGGAATGCAAAGGGAAGGAAGAGAGGTCAACAAATTAGGCATTGAAAGCATGGGCTATGGTGGTTTGGTTGTTGCAATGTATGCCATTAATGACCATGTCTCTGGTGACAGATTTGGAGGGGGTCACCCAGGAGCCCTTTGATATGGCCCCAAAATGACAAAACTTCATGACTTGAAGACATAAAAGATCTTTCTGCAGTTGTCAGATTTACTAAGAATTATTGTCTGATGCTGGAAGAATGTCTCACATTTGAGTGAGATAGATATTTGTTTCTTCCATGAGGTTTGCATCTTGTTCTGCATGTTGTCCTTTGAGAGGCATTCTTGACAGTGCATTTGCAATGTGGACATACTTGCCCAGAACATGAACAACAGTGTAGGTATAACTTATCACCTGCATATGGAAACTCTGTATCCCTGGAAGAAGGTCATCTAGGTTTCTGGTGCCCAAAAGACTCAGCAGAGGTTTGTGGTCTGTTTCTAGAATGAAGTGTGCTCCCAAAAGGTAACTACTGAAGTGTTCACATCCTCACCCAATGGTGTCTCTTTTTCAATCTGCATGTTGAGCTGAGGTATACCTGATAGATTTCCAGTGGTTTTCATACTTTTGCAACAGGACCTCTCATTGTCCAAAGGATTATGAATCTGTCACTACTCTTGTTTCTTGGTTGGGCCTGAACAAGGCTAGGATTGGTGGCATCACAAGTTTTGCTTTGAGAGCTGTAAACCTAAACCTGTTGGTTCGTCTGTGGCAAAAGTTCTCATCGAGCTTTTTGTTTTCTTTGCTAAGGCTGGTATGAATTTTCCTAATTGACTAATGATTCCCAAGAAATCTTGAACTTCAGACACATGTGTTGGATTTGTCATCCCGTGTCTAGCTGCCAACTTCATTGAGTCAGGCTATACTCCCTCATCCAAGATGAATATGTCCCAGGATTTGGGTTTCCCAAACTCACATTTCTTGGTGTTTAATGTGAGGCTTAAACTCTGGACCTTTCTTAGAGCTACATAGACTCTCTGGTCGTGCTCCTCTCTTGTGCTACCAAGGACAAAGATATCAACCATGTGGCACACAACCCCATCTAAGCCTTCCAGGACTCAATACAAGGGTTGATCAAAAGGTTTGCGGCCTGACACACAAAGAAATGGACTATGAACCAGTATTATTTTATTTTTCAACACACAGTAGTCTCCCTTCCATTCAATACACTTAGTTCAATTTTGTTCTAGCATTATTATCCCATAATGGTAGAATTCAATGTCTTGGCCCCCCAGAAACCCCTCCACAGCAGTTGTCACCTCTTCATCGTCATCAAATCTCTTTTCACGGAGTTCAGCCTTCAGTTTTGGGAACAGGTGTAAGTCTGAAGGAGCAAGATCTGGTGAGTAGGGTGGGTAAGGAAGCAGTTCATAACCATATTCTGTTGCAGCAGCCACTGCAACCTGTGCTGTGTGGGGTGAAGAATTGTCTTGCAGAAGCAAAATACCTTGCCTCAATTTTTCCACGGCATTTGACTTTGATGGCTTCTCTCAGCTTGCGCAGTTGTTCAGCACATACTCATCCGTTACTGTCTTTCCTTCTTCAAGATAATCAGCCATGATCACACCTTCGGAGTACCAGAAGACCAAGACCATGATTTTGTCACTTGAGGTGGCCTGCTTGAACTTCTTTGGGGTTGGAGATATATGATGTTTCCATTGTTTGCTTTGCTGTTTAGACTCCAGATCAAAATGGTGAACCCAGGCTTCATCCATTGTAACAATATGACTGATAAAAGTTGGTGAATCCCTCTTGTACTGTGCAAGAAGTTGGCTTGAAATGTCCCTACTAGCTCATTTCTGATCAAGTATCAACATTCTTGGGACCCATCTTGATGGCACTTTGCTCATGGCCAGGTTTTCAGTCAAGATTGATTATACTGCCCCAAAACTGAGGCCCAAGGTGCTGGCTACAATTACTCATCTGTCTTTTATCACCATTTGGTGGATTGCATCAATGTTCTCTTGAGTGGTCACCTCCCTTTGGTGCCCTGACCTGGGATAATCTTCAGCACTTCTTCTGCCATGCTTAAATTCAGTAGCCCATTTCTTGATGATTGAATATGAAGGGGCTTCTGTCCCAAGTGTTTTGACAATATCATGGATTTGCATTGGAGTCATTTTTTTGCTACAGAGGTACTTGATGATTGCTCTGATCTCAGTTTTCTCCACTTTCAAATGATCATCACCTATCAAACTTTATCCAGCATGTACCTACAAAAGAAAACATTTGATATTTATGCCAGTGGGTCATATTCTATTCATATTAGTGTAACTATACATTGAAAATTATACTAGGTTCATAGTTCACTTCTTTCTGTGTTAGGCTGCAAACATTTTGATTGACTCTTGTGTATTCTGCACTAAAAATGCTCAGGGGTGGACAAGATGCCAAAGGGTAGTCTTGGAAAGCAGTGGTGTCCAAAGGGCATGATGAAGTGGTCAGTTTATAAATATATATATATATATTTATTTATTGCTTTTCCAAAGAAGTAAACATACAATATTGTACTTTTTTGACATTGATCCATTTTACAAGCCATTTGCAAAATAAGAAAATCAGAAACAGATAACTAATGCAGTGCAAGTTTACAATAACTAATTTCCCCCTCCTCAAAATTAAATACAAAGGCCCAGATATTCAAACTGTGCCAGGCTGTGGTGCAAGCTAGGGCGCAGCTCAACTTGGCCTTGGCTGCGCAGGGGTGTGGCCTGGGTGATATTCAAAGGAGCTGCACCATGGCCCAGCAGCTTTTAATATCGCACCCTGGCCACCCCCACTGTGCATGGTGCAGTGGCACTGCGCCAGTGCAAGTGACCAGAGTGGAGCATGGAGATGCACTAGCGCAAGTGCCATTGCACCATTCACATCACCTGCGATATTAAAAGGGGACATGCAAATGGTGCCATAATTTATGCAAGGTGCACATGGGGCCATTTGCATGTCATTATGGCCCCATTTGCATTCCATTAGCATACAGGTGCGCCGATCCCCGACGACTTGCGCCTGGCACCCTGCCAGGCAGCAGCCATCGGGGACCAATGACCCCTGCAGCCCAATCGCAGGCACTGTTAAAAAATTAAAGTCCCCGTCCAATATACCTGGTGATCCAGTGGACCGAATGCTGCCCGATCGCAGGCATCTGTTTAAATGAACCCCCCATCCAATATCCCTGGTGGTCCAGTGGACCGAATGCTGCCCGATTGTGGGCATCTGTTTAAATGAAACTCCCCTGTCTAATATCCCTGGTGGTCCAGTGGACCAAATGCTGCCTGATCATGGGCATATGTTTAAATGAAACCATCCCCTCCAATATCCCTGGTGGTCCAGTGGACCAAATGCTGTCCAATTGCGGGCATCTGTTTCTCAGAAAATGTCCTATTACCCTGGTGGTCTAGGGTACCCCCATCCCCACACATATCTGGAATGTGTAGTACGCTGTGAACCAATGGGCATGCAGCCCTACCAAGGTGTCAGTTGGTGGATGGTGGGGTGGCAGACAAGTGGGGTGCTGCTGCCCACCGGCTGACCAGGGGGAGTGGGGCAGTGGGACTCTGTGCGGGTGGGAAGGGGGTACCCTAGACCACCAGGGTAATAGGATGTTTTCAGTGAAACAGATGCCCGCGATCGGGCAGCATTCGGTCCACTGGACCACCAGGGATATTGGACGGGGGGATTTAAATAGATGCCCATGATCGGGCAGCATTCGGTCCACTGAACCACCAGGGATATTGGAGGGGGTTCATTTAAACAGATGCCAGCAATCAGGCAGCATTCGGTCCACTGGACCACCAGAGATATTGGATGGGGGGGATTATTATAATGGATGCCTGTGTTTGGGCACATAGCGGTCCACTGGACCACCAGGGATATTGGACGGGGACTTTTTTTAAACATATGCCCATGATCGGGCATCGAGAAGGCACCGCCAGGTGCAGCTGGAACTCGGGTGGCCACCCTCAGGTGGCAGCTGCCGTGTTGCACCCTGCAATGCGGCAGCTCACCTGTGGGTGGCCATCAGTTGTTCCTTTTTTTGCTTAACTTTGTGCTGGCACAAGTAGGGGTTGCACATACATGGCTCTGCACATCCCGGGCTGAATATTGGGCTGTGCAGGTTATGCATGGGAATGCTCCCCCCCACCTGTGCCTGCATACATTACTGATGTGCTCCGGCGCATCGGGATTTGTGCAGCGCACTTTTCCCTTTTGAATATTGTGCTGGTGCGCATCAGTGGGTTGCGCATGGCACAACACTTTTACGCCATGCGCAATGCTTTTGAATATCTGGGCCAAAATATTTAATATCTAATCCAACTCCCATAGAGGTAAAAAGCCTTCTCTTAGGTTAATGTTCTCCTCAGGGTTTTCAAAGATATTTCTCCACAGATTTTCAAATAGTAGAGATTCCTATAATTGGTATCACCATCTATCTTTCAACAAATCTTCAATCTCCTGAGCATTCCAGTTGCCCAGAATGTGTCTTTTGGCACACATAGTACCTATACAAAGTGTTTTCCTCTGTTTATTGTCTATTTTTTTTTTAATTGTTTAACCAGGAGTAGCACACTAAACTGAAAGCTTGTTTACAGGTGTGACCTGGGAGCACAGGGAAGTTAAGTGACTTGCTCATGGTCACACAGTATGCAAGTGGGGGCTGTGGGATTCAAACCCAGGTCTCCAGATTTACAGCTCAGAGCCTTAATCCACTGTGCCATACTGCCTCCCTTAATTCTAACTTGTCTGAGCCATTTAGGATCATTACCTCAAAATCCTGTGGAATTTTTTGTCCCCTAATATCCGATAGCCACTGAGCTGTATGTTCTCATATCTTCTTTACCTTTGGGGAACCCTAAAGACAGTGGCTAAAATTGTGTTTTTGCTTGCATAGATGACGACATTCATTGGACCCAGTTTTTAGCATATGGCCTAAAATGTCAGGGGTATAGTTAGCCCGGTCAACAATTTTTTTTGTTTGCATAGTACTATTTTTTGAATATAAATAATCCTTATAAATCTTGGATCTCAGAGTTTTCCATTGCTGACTTGTAAAAATAATTCCCATTTCCTGTTCCCATTTAAGATTTGTTTTTTTTTTCCCCAAGGGTCTTTATCAGGTGTAGTAAAAAAATGTAAATATTTTGAAGTTATTTTTTCACCCCATGAGTCCATAAATTTTAATTGTTGTTGAATAGTGTCATTTATATTTTTATTTAAACACTCTTTAAATTTTCCTTAAATTTTTCAAATTGGCATTTAGAGACAGATATTGGAGGAAATGAAAATTCTCTTCATTTGTCCCCTTAAGTCTTAGATCTTTAAAAGAAGAGAACCCCCCCTTTAGTATTTATCAATTAATACCATTTCTGTATGACTGCAGTGTTGAGTTTAGATATCATTTTAAGGTCCGATTAAGTCCTAGGAGCCACTGTTTGGTTAATTGTAAAAAGTAGCCAAGGTAATACTTGATTTGTTTATACTCTTGTTGTTTCTTTCTTTAACTTATTCACAATGGCTCAGAAAAGTAGGGAAATTTTGATTTTAAACAAAAATTCCCATTATAGTGAAACTGACCCCACTTTCTCTCCAATCTTCCAATAGGAATTATCAACAAAATCAAACTCAGAATTCCTAAATGCAGATTCCCACCATAACTTGATTTGGTAGGCTGTTTCATAATTTAGTGGATCTGGGCAACTGTACCCTCTAGATTTCATCGGGGTAGACAGATGGTTCTGAGAAATCCTTGGTTTTCCTCCCCTCCACAAGAATTTTTTGAAGATCCAATGAATAGAATCATACCACGATAAAGCAGGGCATCCTACAATAGCCTGAATAATGTAAAGCAGAAGTGGCATAGCCATCATTTGCATCATTTCTATATGATCTGAGAGGGACAGAGAAGGTTTTATCCAATTATCCAACAGGCCTTGAACTTTCTCTTTTGCAATTTTGTAATTGGCATTTGCCAGTTCCTCCTGATTCTTGCATATGGTTACACCCAAATATCTGACGTGGTTACTAATTTGGAAGTCATTTTTAATTTCAGTAGTAAGTGGGTAATGGGGATGATTTACTGGCATTATTATGGATTTGGCTTTATTCAAACAATATCGTGAGAGAAAGACTGGCATAGTGAGATTAATATTTTTTAAGTAAAGTAAAATGTCAGCAAAAACATTTATTTTTTGATAAACCTGTAAGTGTTGAAACCTCTTATCTCCTATTTATTTTATAACAGTTTAAAAAAGGGCTCTAAGGATAATATATATATATATATAGTATTGGGGACCCCATTACCCATTACCATTGATTCGGTTATGTAGTTATTACCTGCAAATCTCAGTTGTTTTGTCATATATTTTCCTGATCATATGATAAGAAATTCAGAAATACCAAATGCCTTTAAACACACAAACATAAGCTCTCTATTCAAAGTATCAAACGCTTTAGTTGCATTGGCTGCCACTAGATGGTAAGGTGAGTTCTGATTTTTAATTTCCTGCATCATAGCCTGCACCATTCTTGTGGCCTGAAAGATAGTACGGCCCAGTACAAAGCTACTGTATATTGTTCTTAATTACTCTATGCAAGTGTCCTTTTATTCTATTAACTATAATTTTTCTTATTATTTTGTAATCAGTGTTTAATAGAGCTATCGGACGATAGCTAGCTACTTTTTGGGGGTCTTTTCCTTCTTTTAACAATAGGATTGTTTTGGATTCCTGCATAGAGTCTGGGATGGGTAAAGAGCCATCTTCAACTCATGTAATATTTGCAATATCCTAGGGGCTAATTGGTCACTAAAATGCTGGTAAAATTCTACTGAGAGCCCATCCAGGCCTAGACTTTTATTTTTTGGCAAAGATTTAATGGTGTCTAATACTTCTTGTAGAGTAAAGGGGTTTTCATCACAAATTATTTTGAACAAACTACTGCCTTCTAAATAGTTATTTATTCCATCTGGACTAGTGTTGAAATCTTGTTGGTAGATTTGTTTATATTCAGTTATTATTAAGGACCCCATCTCTTCGTCCTTATAAATTTGTCTACCCTCATTATCCAAATGTACAGTAATTAAGTTTAGTTCCCTCTGTTTCCTAAGTTGGGCTGCCAGTAATTTGCCAGTTCCTCCCGAATATATCTTAACATTTGACATTTTTAATGTTTTGTAGTACTTCCTTATTATTAATCTCTGGGTTTTTTTTCCAATCAAGCTTTAGCCCATTCTTTTTAGTGTTTGTCATGATCTGTTGTGATCTTCTGGTCTAAAGTTTTGATTTTTTGATCCAGTTCTATTTCCTTTTGTTTTGAATATTTGTGTATGTATGCCTGATAGGACACTATTATCCCTCTAATAACTGCTTTTAGTGGGTCCCATAAAGAAATAATATTTTACCAGGTTGACAGTTGAATCTCCAAAACTCTTCGATGCCTGTTTTGACCTTCTCCTGCAGTTCTTGCTCATCTAAAATATTATTGTTTAACTACCATGAAAATGTTTTCCTTCTATTAAAGTCTAATAAATTGAAATTAATCACTATTAGTGAATGGCCAGATAACACCAATGGCTTATTTTCTATTTGAACTGCTTACTTAATTAATGTTTTGGACACCATTATGTAATCAATTCTTGAGAATCATTTAGTTGTTTGTTTTGGTTTTTTTTTATCGTAATGGGTATATTCTTGACTGGTAGGGTAAAGAGTCTCCCAGGTATCTATTAGTTCATGTTGGGTTAGGAAATTTTTAAATAAATTTGTATGGGATTTATTATAAAAAGGTTATTTAGAATTTCTATCTGACTCGAGGTTTAAGAAGGCATTAAAATCACCCATTAGAATAATTTTTTCTGCCGGAAGTTGTACAAATCCTTTTGTAAGCTCTGCTAAGAAATCTGTGTATCCTACAAAAGGAACATATACAGATGCAAAAGTAAGGGTCTGATTGAAAAACTTGGCTTTAGCCATTACTATGCATCCTTGTGTATCAGAGAAAGTATCTAGTACTATAAATCCTGGGGTATTTCTGAAAAATAACAAAACTCCTGCTTTCTTCCTAGTACCAATTGAATAAAAAAATGTTGCCATCCATTTCCTTTTAATTTTAATAACCTTTTTGTTGTCTAAGTGTGTTATATAGAAACATAGACTTTGATGGCAGATAAGGACCACTTAGCCCACCCAGTCTGCCCATTTCCCTACCTAGAGGATAAGCTGCAGATCCTATTTCACCAACAGCCTATTTCTTCCTACCCCCCTCAAAAATTGCCTTATGTCTGTCCCATGCATTCTTGAATTCTCCCACAGTTTTAGACCCTAGAACCTCATCAGGAAGGCTGTTCCATTCGTCCACCACCCTCTCTGTAAAAAAAAATTCTTCCTCACATTGCCCCTGAGGTGTCCCCCCTCTATCTTCGAATTCTGTCCCCTTGTTCTTGCACATCTCTTTTTCTGAAAGATGCTACCCTCTTGGACTTTGTTGATTCCACTGATGTACTTAAACATTTCTATCATGTCCCCCTCTCCCTCCTTTCCTCAAGGTTATACATATTAAGCTCCTTTAGTCTCTCCTCATATGACTTCTCTTACAGACCCTGCACCAATTTCTGTTGCCCTGCTCTGAACTGCCTCCATCCTGTCTATGCCCTTGCAGAGATGGGGTCTCCAAAACTGGATGCAGTACTCCAGATGGGGTCTCACCAATTGTTTGTACAGGGTGATAACTTCTTGTTTTCTGCTGGTGATGCCTCTCCCTATACATCCCAGTACCCACCTAGCCCTCCCTACCACCTTCTCACATTGCTTGCCAACCTTAAGGTCATCTGATATGATTACCCCAGGTCCCTTTCCATTTTTGTTGTTGTTACTACCTCCCTCCTCCCATTGTGTAATCTTCCCCTGGGTTTTTGTTTCCCAGGTGCATTATTTTGCACTTCTTTGCATTAAATCCAAGTTGCCATACTTCTGACCATCCCTCCAACCCTGCCAAGTCCCTTCTCATCCTTTCTACGCCTCCTTGTGTATCAACCCTGTTGCAGATATTTGTGTAATCTACAAAGAGGCATACTTTTCCTTCCAGTCCCTCTGCAATGTCACTTATAAAGACATTAAAAAGGACTGGACCCAGTACTGAACCCTGTGGTACCCCACTGGTAACACCTCTTTTTTCAGAGTGGACTCCATTTACAATTACCTTATGTGTCCTGTTGTCCAACTAATATTTTACCCAGGTTACCACCCTGGGACCCACTCCCAGGCTGGTTAATTTGACTAATAATCTTTTGTGTGGGACTGTGTCAAATGACTTGCTACAGTCTAGGTAGGTCATGTCCACAGTCCCTCCCTGGTCTACTACTTTGGTCACCCAAAGAAATCTTTTAGATTCATCTGATATGACCTTCCCACTGTGAACCCATGCTGCCTTGGGTCCTGTGCCCCACTAGCCTCTAGGTACTCCACAATTCTTTTCTTCAGAAATGATTCCATCACTTTCCCTACCACAGAGGTCAAACTGACAGGTCTGTAGTTTCCTGCCTCTATCTTGGTCCCACTTTTGTGAAGGGGAAGCACATCTGCCTTCCTCCAGTCCTCAGGTACCACACCATCATCCCATGATTTATTAAAAAGGGTAGTCAGTGGTGCCTCTAGTTCTCTGCTTAATTCTTTCAGAATTCTGGGGTGAATTCCATCTGGTCCCATTGCTTTATCCACCTTCAGTTTTAGGAGTTCTTTCTGAACCCTTTCTTCTGTGAAAGGACTGGGATCGACCCCCCTATCTGGAGTGCTTCTGTTAATTGGATTAGTCACCTCCCCCACCTCCTCTGTGAATACTGAACAGAAGTATTCATTCAGTATCCCTGCTTTTTCACTGTCCCTCTCTGCCCACCCACCGTCCATTCTATTCAGCCTCACTATCCCTCCCTTTGTCTTTCTATGCTCCCTGATATACCTATAAAAGGTATTAACTGAGTTGGCTATCTTTTCCTCAGTTTGGGCCTTTGCTATTCTGACTACCCTCCCTGCTTCCTTCTGCCTTAACTGGTACAGTTCTCTGTCCTGCTATTTCTGTGTTTCCTTATACTTCCTAAATGCTGTCTTTTTTTCCCTAACCTTCACCGCCACCTCTTTTGAGAACCATAGTGGCTTTATCTTTCATTTTGATTTGTTTATTTGCTTCACACAAAGGCTTGTTGCCTCTGTGATGGCAGTTTTTATATTTCCCCATTATTGCTCCACCCCTCCTTCTAGCCTATTTGCTTGTGCTAGTGTTTCTTGTAAAGTTATACATATAGCTTTGAATTTGTTTATATAGTTTAACACCCTTGCCCTCTTAGTTGTTGTAGGCATTCCATTTACATTGAAGATGGCACAACTCAGCTTAAATGATAACATCATCTGTACCTACTAACAGTAAGCTACTAATACCCTTTTTCTGGAGAACATACCTATACAGAAAGAAAACGTGTTCACATTGCACAAACATTTCTGTAGTAAGTTTGAATCAGTCATGACCCTGTGCATTTTTGAAAATAAAAGAGATGGAAAAATATATCCTTCCCCCAAACAGTACAAACAAAATTTGCACAAAGAACCAAAAACACATATCAGTCACTAGACTGGTTAGTGTAGCGGTTTACAACCCCCCCTTCCCGTTACCCTTCACCCTGCCATTACTTAATACATTTTCATCCCTTTAACTACTTCCCTAAATTAGATTTGAATATTAATTAAGCTACCACATTATTTAAAATGTTCAAGTTTTTCCTTTAGATCCTTCCTTGTAATTTCTGGTGTGTCATAGATATGCCTCATGCCATGCAATACCACTCTTAGCTTTGCAGGGTGGTAAAAAGAAGATTTAATACCCAAACACAAAGACTTTTCCTGATGTCCTCAAATTTTCTGTGTTCCTGCAAAATGCCTGGGGTAAATCATTGTAAATTGCAATGTTCGCTCCATCCAGTGAAATTATTTTTTTTTTTCCGGTATACTGCATTCATAAGATTGCCCTTTTCCTCTGATTTGAAAAATGCAGCTATAATAGGTGGACCTTGAAAGTCATTGTTAGGGTTGAAAACTCTATGAGTTCAGTCAAATTACATTTGATAGAGGCATGGTCAGTATCAGTATATGTTGCTATGATCTTTGCAGTAATGTTAGTAAGGTTATCCTGTTTGTTCCATATTTCAGGAACACCCAATGATTTATATATTTTGCCACCTGGCTTAATTCAACATCAGTTAACTTCACGGCCATTTCACTTTGATTTTCCTCTACTCTTTTTAACTGGTGCTTCAAAAGTGACATTTCATCTTCTATAACAGAAATTCTTTTTTCAGCCTTTTTTAAATCTGTTTTCAGTTGTTGATTTTCTTCCAATAGTGAATTTATGGTAGAATGAAGATTTCCTATTTTATTAAACATTTTATCATTGGCTCCGACATTGATTTTTCCAAAGTATTACATTTGTTTATTATTATTTTAGTCTGGGGAGTGGGGTTCCTGATTCTTCCTGAATTCTTCTTCCTCAGAGTCAGGGCCATTTTCCTCCTCAGAGGAATAACTTGTTTCATATTTAGTACTAGGACCCGAGCTGTGTTAAATAATAGTGATGCACACGGGGGTAACCACATGCAGTTGTAACTTAGGTCATAATTCCACCCTAGGAGTGCCCTTTAAAATATCTGTATCTTGTTCAGTAAAAGGGACAGTATCAAATTTTTCACCAACTTGAGATGGTAAGATCTTTTTTCCACCCCCACTTTTCTGTAAACCTGGTTGATTGTTTGAATCCCTCTTTATGTTATCTTCAGGTATAGGTATAACATTTGTTTCGGTTAGTACTGATGCACATACCTTGTTCAGTCAATTTGTTACTGGCGTAGCTTCCTTATTACTGAAGTCCAGTTTTGAAGTAGACTGATCCCTGGCTGCTGGTGACTTGTGTGAAGTGACAGCTCTTACTCAAGGTGTAGGCTCAGCATTGTCCCCAACAGATTTGCTGATTGATTCTTTTGTTGGTAATTCAGCCCATGATGGTTTTAAACCCTCAGTCATCAGGTGGAGAGATTTATCGGTCAATGTTTCTGTCTCCTGTGGTTCAGGAAAAGCAGTCACAGCCCATGGATGTAGAGCCTCAATTGTGGAAAAATTTGCAGCAACTGTCCTCTGTTCCACCTCATCTGCTTCACACTTTGGTTCTCCCAGTTCCTCTCTTGGCATCTCTCCCAGTGTCAAGGACCCCATACTGCCCCCATGGGTCTCTCCTTCAGAAACTGATGGAATTTCCTTAGAGGTACTTGATAAAGCATCCATTTGTATTTACTTGGTATTTTGTTCGTTACTATTTTTACCTAGGAAACTTGGAGCCATTACCCGGGGTTGTTGTGAGGTTTTACCCCCTTATTGTCGCTCATTCATTTTTAGTAATTTTCTGGTATGACTCTTCAGGTTCTGGTGAGGAAACAGGTAGTCCTGAATTACCCGAAGCTCATGGTTCATAGAAACATAGAAACATAGATTTTGACGGCAGATAAGGACCGCTTGGCCCACCCAGTCTGCCCATTTCCCTACCTATTGGATAAGCTGCAGATCCTAGTTAACCAGCAGCCTACTTCTTCCTACCCCAACCCCCTAGAATTGCCTTATGACTGTCCCATGCATGCTTGAATTCCACCACTGTTTTTGACTCCACAACCTCCTCCTCCAGAAGGCCATTCCATGCATCCACAACCTTCTCTGTGAAAAAATACACCATTCTGTGCCATTCTCGACATGCCTGTTTTAGACCTAGTTATAGTTAACATCTCCAGTTGTTTTACTGATCTGGCAAAGAGTTTAGTTTTAGCTTCTTTCCTGGGAATCATTTTATCTTTATGACCCCAAAGTGTTTTCCATGTCGTTTTTGCACTTAGTTCAATGTCAGTTTCCACCATCAGCAAGGAAAGTTTTCTTCTTCGTGAGACTAGCATTCAATATATCATTACAAACTACAAGAGTCTAGCAGATTCAGGTTAGTGTGCTCCTGCGTGCTATGGGGGAGAGTTAACAGGACTCTCTACTACCAGAAAGCTTGTGCCATCTTGTCTGGGACTCTGCCAGGAGCAAAACTGTAACTCTGAAGGTGGTCAGTTTCTCTGGTGTGTTTGGCAGTCATAGCTGCTAAAATCCTGCATTGGCATCTAGCTTGGTGAAGAGAATGGCTTCTCCCAGCACCCCAGTATCTATTCCACTAAGGGATGGATACATTTCTCACATCTGTCCAACTCCCTTAGCTTGGTTAGGCCAATGCAGATCCATCTGGTGCCATCCAGCTTCAAGACCACTACCATTCTGGCACACTACTCTGTGGGAACCTATATCTTGATGATCATTTCCAGGTTCTTATTTCTGGAAAGTTCTTCCTTGATCTTGGGAATCAGCAGTACCAGGATCCTTCAGGGTGCTGTCAGTGAAAATGATATGGATCCTGACATAAGCTGAATGTGGTATTCTTCTTTGAGTTCTCCTAGGACATTTAATAATGTTGGGAATTCCTAACACCACCTGTTGTGTTCCAAACAGTCCAGTCAGGCAAGAAGATGAAGCTTCTTGAGTGCTTGTCTGTCTAGCAATGGAGTATGGAGGTTGTCCTTTTGACTTTCGTTTCTGCCCTTGGTTTCAATGGCAGTGAACACTTTGCATACATTCATGGTGTGTCTTCCTAATCCAATCAGGACATTACATGTGACCTGCAAAGATATCCGGTTGTACCCCAAGGAGTCAGGCTCCCATAGGTCTTGAGTATACCTGGCCAATATTTTAAGCTCTCAGTACACCTTTAAAAGCTTTCAGTCAGGTAGCACTGACTGAGGTTCTGGAGGTGGAGCCAGCTACTTGGATTTGAATCACCTAGGAAGCTGCAGCTGAGTGGGACCCAGGCAAGAGAAGTGAGAGCCTCTCTCTAGTGCACCCTGATTGTTCCAACTGAGAGCTTTTCCAGAAATGTTCTTGTGATTGTGGTGGTAGCCTTGTCACACAACTGCCCCAGAGGGGGTGAAGTCCCTACAATGACATGATCCTAAGGAACTGGTAGCACTTAGCATGACAATGAGAGCAGAGACTCTTGCAGCATTTGAGAACATCAAAGGGAAACAGTAAGAGGCCCTGCAGTAAAGCAGGTAACATGAAATCTAACATATAGCAGTGAACTGCAGAATGGTTGGGTAACAAATGTGTGGCATCATGGTGCACTATCATGAAACTTCTGTAGCCAGGCAGGAGGATTAAGTAAATGAAAAGGAAAAGTACTTAACTCGGTCTGGGACCCTCATGCCCTGTGGGGGCCAACAAGGTTTGAGGGTGAAGTGACAAGTCTCAAAATTAATGCAGTCCCCCTGTAGGAAGTACTCCTCTATACTCTTTTGCAACAAAGAAAAATGAAAAGTTAACGAGTGAATGTTTAATGGTGAACTGAATTCATTTAAAGAAGTCAACTCTGAGGCAGAGCAGGGTTGGGTAAGGTGCGCAGATTCATGGACACCTTTAGTGCAGCCTGGTCTAGAGTTATAAGTGCCAACCTGAGGCAGCTGTACCATATGGCTCAATGCTTCTGAGTTCTCAGCTTTAGAGTAGCTCTAGCCGGTAGCTAAAAATGGCCTGTGTGTGTCAAAGCAAAAGAAGCAACACATAAACCTGAAGTATATTGGGCCCACCATGACCCAAATCCATAAGGCCACATAATGCCTGGTTCATTTTTCTCTTGGGGTGACATACAGATGATGCGCACTGATGAGTCCCTGTGTTGGACAAAACACATGTCTACGTCTTCTGTTCTCAGCCTTTGCATATTGTGCGAGAGGCTCTTTGGCACCATGCGTTTCTTCTTAAAGCACAGCCAACCTAAATGTTCATGGTGATTTGCATATACATTCCATGATGCTTTGCATTATGGAGAAGGTGTGATTTTGTAGTTCTTTGAAACCTGGCTTTATCGTCAATGATATTTATGGGTAACCCTTGCCTCAGTGCTTTTGTTCTGAGGTTCCTTGCCTTTTTAGCTTGCTTTCTTATTTTGAGCCCACTGTGACCCAAACCCGTAAGGCCACATAAGGACTGGTTCATTTTTCCCTGGAGTGAGATACATATGGGGCACACTGATGAGTCCTGGTAGGACAAAACATATGTCTGTGTCTTCTGTTCTCAGCCTTTGCATATTTGAGAGAGGCTTAAAGCAGAATCAGCCTACATTTTCATGGTGATTTGCATATACATCCCATGATGCTTTGCATTATGAAGGTATTTGTGATTTTGTATTTCTCTGAAACCTGACTTTGTTGCCAATGTTTTTTTGGGTAACCTTTGCCTCAGTGCTTTTGTACTAAGTTTCTTTGTCTTTTTAGCCTGAAATAACGAATACTGCTGTGAGAGAGTAAATGCCCAGAAAATGAGAGTATCCATTTCAGGTGCTGTGAGATGGCCCTGTGTAAACTGACATGCTAATACTAATTTTGGCCAGAAGGTAATGTATTATGTGGATTGCAGGGTAACTCAGCCTGTAATTTGGCATGTGAACCTGACGGGACCATGAACCCTAGTAAAATGCATTTTTATTCCAAGGAAGTAAAGTGAATGCATTGAAAAATTGAGTGTAATATCTGAAAGTGGATTGTATAATGTTTGTGCAGCTGTGTAACAGTATGCTCATAAGTGGAACATCAATAAACCTGTGGTTGGAGTTTTAAACAAGTTGTGTACATTCTATTAACAGCAAATGTGAGGTATTAAACCCCCTTTATTTTCTGCCCTACACACGCCTGAAGATGCCAGCTCAAATGGGAAGTCACTGCGTATCTAGGAGGTAATGGCAAGTTGACTGCTGTTTGTTCCCTTCCCTAAAACAAAGTTTGCCATCAGTACCCCTAGACAGGCATGGGGAGTGTTACACTGTGTCTGCCCCACAGTTTCTTATCAATCAATCAATCAATCAAGTCTTTATTTAACCAGGCGTTCATCGTTGAGCAGAAGCTCATTTGCAAGATGGACCTGGGTGGAGCATGAACAATTGTATATACAGGTCAACACAGGTATTTACAAGGCAATACAGATAATATATACTGTAAGATTTCTGGCACAGCGGTGACATCTGCAGCCATGTCTGCCTTGAACTCTGTTGGCATCCTGTTGGTGAGGACTGTTGTTTTCCAGCCTCCCACTTGGGCTTGCACCAATCCCAAAAAGGCATATTTTGTGTCTTACTCTGGTACTCCTTGGACATCGTGCTCAGCTGCTTTTGAGTGATGTACACTCTTATAGTGGCTCCTATTGTGGAATGCATGGCAGGTGGCATAATTTTAACAATGGGATCTTGGATTTGATGGCATTGTCCCACACCTCCTGCATGACTTCTGCATGTCCTTTCCCTAAGAGGTGTCCCTCTGTGTCACTGATCCTACATCCCTTCCAGAGCTGTACTGGGTTACTTTGGACTCTCTAGGTGAAGAAATGTCTGCTCTGCACAGCGTCCATTCATAGGGTACTTGGTTCTGTTCCTTAGCCTGCCCCTGCCCAGAGGCCTTACTGTTGTTTTCATTCTGCCTCACTCGGTCAGACCATTGTGATGGCCTTCTTTACAATGAGGTTGTTGTCATGCTGCATATGTATGGCAAATCTGTGGTCTTGGAGCACCATTACAACCTCATTTTGGACCAGTTCTGCATGTAGGTCTCCATGATTACTGTTCTCAGCTTGGGTTACAATGATGTAATGAAGCCTTCAGAAACAGAAGACAGATGTGCTCAGGCAGAGGGTATCCTGGAAATCCTGTTGTGCCATGTAATGAAGTCTTCAACTGGTTCCCCTGCTTCCTGCCTGTGTAAATTAAATGTGGTAGATAACATGTCTGTGGCCCATGCATTTAATTTTGCCTAGACAGTGTAGTAATTTCTTCTGTTCTGCATCCATCAATGTCATCCATATGAGGATGTCATCAGCCTTGTTCCCCATGTACTAGATCAAGGTGTTCACTTGATTCTTCACTGCAGACTCTGCTATGCTTCTTGCTTAAAGAAACCTTTCAAAGTGCCTGAGACATTTTGGAATGTCATATGGGTTGGTAAATTGAAATGTCCAGGTTGCTTGATGTGGTAGATTGTTGCTATTCCATAGTGCTCAGTCATAAAATTATTATGAATAAAGTCACTTTGAGCTGTATTGTATACTAGCGCAAAACTGGTGACTAAATTTGCGACTCCCCAAACACTTGTTTTGCTTCAATTTTAAAAAAGTTTTTTGAGGCTTTTTTTTTCTTTACAATCTGCCTTTTCCACACTTCCAGCTCTGAAATGATTACTGGAAGGCAGAGAGAGGGAGAAACCAAAGCAGGTTAACTGCTCTTCCCACAGCAGCTGGGAGGAGAGAGGGTAAGCAACAGAGTGGTCTTACCGACCAACTGGGGCTTCAGTTAGCTCCTTTGATGTGTGCATGATCACATTTCTCTCTTCGACACCTCTCTCACTCTCCCAGTGTGTCTTTGCAACAGCTGCTGCTGTTTTTTCTCCAGTGGTGCTTTTGTGGCTGTGCTGCTCTCATGTCCTGACAGCAGGCATGGGATCATAATGTTGCATGACATTATGCTGCATGGCAAAATTATAGCAAGATTTCTGTCATGTGGCATAACTCTCTTTTCTGTGGGGGTGGACCCATTGTGGGGGGCTGAGCCTCCAAACCCCCAATAAAGATTCTCAACTAGGAGGGGTCAACTCGGGGAGCGCACAAAGTAAAGAGAAAAATAAAAGTTTCTGGGACCGGGAATCAAACCTGGTCCCAGAAGCACTGCCCGTGTTTCTTGCTGCTGTGGCTCAGTCCATTGAGCTGCAGCAGCTACTCAGGGGATCCCACTCCCAGCAGAGGTCTCATCCTCTGCCTGGGAGAGTGAGAATGGTGCAATACCATGTACAGCAGTATACACAGTATTGCACCATTCACTCACAGCTACAGCGCTGTACTGGTTTAGCCATAATGTCATACGCTATTAAGCATGCAACATTATGGGTAGGCTGGCAGCAGACTGGTGCTCTGGCTCTCACTCATCCTCTCTATCGAAATTTCTGCTCTAGTTCTCTGCCACATGCTACCAACTCCTTTTTTCTGTGTGTAAAAGAACCTCTGCAACACTCTACCACATGCACCTACTGACTCCCTTATGTCTGACTCCTCGACGGAGGCACTGGGTTACAGATGGGGACTAAATTTGTTCTTGTTTGACACCATGTTGTGTGTGCTGTTAAGGACCATGCTGCATATAGACTGAAGGTAAGATAGCAAGTACTTTATTTACAGGAAGTACCTTTGGGTAGTTCCTCCCAGAGGTCACATGTCTATGTAGATGGGCTGGCTGGTCTACAACCCCACCTATCACCACTGGGCAGGGACCATGTTCTCTCACCAGATACTATAGTAAGAATGTTCTCTTGGGTCCATGCAATGAAGGGGTCAGTCATGGATGGAAAGCAGAAGATGAGGGACCAGAGTTAGGACAACCAAACCAAATGGGGACACTAGAGGCTCAAGAGATGAGAAGAGGCTTGCAGTGATTGAAGGATGCCCTGGAACAAAGCTGTAGATACAAGGGGGGGACAGGATAGTGAAATAGCTGCACTCTTCCTCAGTCCAGGAATTTTCCTGGAGATGACAACAATGCCACTCTAAGATTGGCTGGGTCTGCAAACCCATGTGTTCCTTCTCCAGGAGTCGAGCACCTTGCCACCATGACAGACTCAACCCTCAGCCAGACCCAGAGAGTTGGATTTGAGGAATCACACTTGAACCCTGGTCACCCTGGTCTCCCAGGTAGTAATGCAACATACTGCTGCAGGGTCACTAGTCAAGCCCTACAAAATGCTTTTATTATTCATTTATTTATGATCCTTGTCTCCAAACTTCCCCTGCCTCTGGTTCCTCCAGTCCTGCCAGTTACCATCTCCAGGGCTTACCTCTCTGCAGGGTCCCCCAGGGACTTTTGCCCCTTGGTGGGGCCAGAAGGGGTAGCAAAACTCCCCTACAGCCCAGCCTAGATGCAGAGTTGTCATAGTCAGTGATGTAAGATGTGCAAGGACCAAAGTGTCATCCCATGGTGGTTGGTGGTATTTTGCCTTCATTCTTTGTCCACAAGGGTCACCAGCATACAATGGTGCATACGTGCAGAGGCACACATGCATGTATAAGCACAGTGGGTGGGGGTGGGTCCTCCCCATGCACATGCATCCTGGCTGCACTGTCATTCAGCCTCCAGAGCAGCAGCAGACAAAGAGTGTGTCACTGGATCCTCCCTACCTGAGTGAGGAGAGCTGTCCTTGGGATGATAGATCCTCCCTTCCCTGGCCAGCCTCTGATCAACCTGAGTCCATTCCCAAACTTGGGTCACCTGCATAGCAAGTAGCAGTGCTACCACTCTGCTACTGTGCTAGCCTCATGAAATGCTTGTCAACAGTGACTGTGTCCAAGCAGCATAGTAATAAAGTGCAGTTATTGTTGCACAGTTCTGGGTTTCAGGCAGAAGGTGAAATATGCTGAACATTATTACATATCAGCAAACTATGTATCTGTTGTCACTAAACTGGTTTTCCTACCCAATGCTACAAACATTGGGGCAGAGTAAAGGTGGGAAGCAGTGACATTCATTATATGCCTGCCAGACTGTGTGTCATTGGTATTACTTGTATTGTCAGTTTTTCCATTGAAGCCAGTGCAGCTTTAGTACATTCTGATGTTTAACCAAAATAGCAACTGACATAGAAGTGCAGGATGACGCTCACATCATCAAAGGGCCAAGCCCAGGGCAAGAATCTCTTGACGTTGTACAATCCCTCACGCCATTTCGGAATATAAATTTTACACTAGACATGAAGCAGGTTACTCAGCGCAGTATTGCAAAGGGACAAATTCACTGTAAATGGCGACTGATCTGTGCATATAAGTCTTTGATGCCATAGAAAAAACTTTATTTAGACACTGTTCAAATGATTGTAGCCCCCCCCCCCCCAAAGTCAGGGCTTACATTTGGTTTTGTTCCAGTATCATTTTTATTAAAATTGTATATAAATATCAATATAAATTGATACAGATGGTTCAAACTACAGTACAGCAAACATGACTGTAACACATGCTAAAATCATTCATGTAATAAACAAAATGATAAAATGAAGAGGAAAAATCTGATTGGTTGAAGCACTCTGACTCATGATGATATCTCAGAATATCATCACGGTTCAAAACTGATTTCCAAGATCAGCCATTTACTAAAACTTTAGGCCCATTTTATAATCACAATAATACACTCCAGGGTGTGGTACAGTGCATCATGGGATATTGACACTTCTTGGGTGGTTGAAGGCACACAGCATTGCCTCATGCCTCACAATGCGCCCAGTATGTGATGATATCCCATGATATACCACACCCTGCCGTGTATTATTGCTTAATTATATAATAAACAGAGGAAATTAACAAGTGCATCTCAATTATCATCAGACACTTCCAAGACCACACAGGTAAGCTAATTTCCCCAATTAGTTCTGGCTTTCTCTGATAATTTCTCTTTAATATTAGACAAAAGTTTGTTCATTTTTCCACACCTGCTGTTTTAAAAGATATTCCCAGTCTGATTTCCCACGGGTCTCATATAACTTATCCATATTCTACCAAGAGCATTTATTTTTTGCAGATAAAAGCAAAATTCAGTTTTAGGGCTGCCCAAAAAATGTTGTAAATCTGAAAAGGAAAGCAAACATCTTTCCCCTTTCATCATAAATAACTGATGTCTTCCTTATTCCCAACTGTCTCCATTTATAATTATCAAGTGTTTTCCCTTTGAATGTGTAGTGCCCCAGAGTTGGGGGCACAACAGAGGTAAATAATTAATTATCATGCCCCTCATAGGGCAGTTTAAGCAGCAAAGGGATAGTGTATTGGGGCACCTGTTTGTGTCTCCTTCCTGTCAGCATTTCTTTCCTCGGTCAGCAGAGCAACTGTAGTAAAAAAAAAAAAGAAAGAAAAACATTTTCCTTGGCTACCTGCTGCATTCACAGACCACCCCCCCCCCAAGCAGCCAGCACGAGAAGTGGACACCCACGTGCTGAGATTGCTGTCCCTGTCCAGAGTGTGGTGCCCCATTGAAAGTTGTACCATTGGGCCAAGCACAGGCTTCGGGTTTGAGAAGCAGGACCTCGAGCATCCGTTAGGGGAAAAAATGTGTTTTTTCAGGTAGTTTGGGCTGGCATTGAGAGGAGGAGGATGCCAGAAACCTAGTGGGAACAAGAAGAGGGCTTCTCTGATAATTTCTCATTAATATTAGACAAAAACTGATGTTTTCCTTATTCCCAACTGTCTCCATTTATAATCATCAAGCTTTTTCCCTTTGAATGTGTAGTGCCCCAGAGTTCGGGGCACAACAGAGGTGAATAATTAAATAGTGTACCCCTCATAGGGCAGTGTAAGCAGCAAAGGGATAGTGTACTGGGGCACCTGTTTGTGTCTCCTTCCTGTCAGCATTTCTTCCCTCAGCCAGCAGAGCAACTGTAGTAAAAACAAGCATTTGTCAATGCCGAATGTTGCTTGCTTCTATGTGCTGTTTAGGTATTTGGAAGTAATTGGAGTGCAAATATTGAAAATTTGCGAACTTCTGACGTCTTAGGAACTGCATAACATAAGCTAATAAAACAGTCATTTTAGGAATTTTTTCACCAAATTTTCAACATAGCCATTTTAAGACCTCTGCTCATGAACAGTGTCACTGTGATTTTGTTAATGTCCCATACATTGGTTGCACCGACTAGCCATTTATGCTTCATGGCGGAAACACGTTTTGGGCAGGATGTGAAATATGACAGCTGTACTGATCATAAGGAGGTGTGGTAAAATGGCAATGTTGAAAATCTGGAGTGAAAATATTGAAAATTTAGAAACTCTACGAGCTCATAGAACCGCGAAACGCACGCTTGTGAAACAGTTATTTTAGGAATTTTTTCAACAAATTTTCAACATAGCCATTTAAGACCTCTGCTCATGAACAGTGTCACTGTGATTTTCTTAATTTGTCCCATACATTGATTTTGCACCGACTGCGCCATTCTATCGCTACATGATGAGGAAACACATTTTGGGTGAGATGTGAAAAATGACAGCTGTACTAATCATAAGAAGGTGTGGTAAAATGGCAATGTTGAAAATCTGGAGTGAAAATATTGAAATTTCTCGAACTTACGAGCCTGCGTAGGAACTGGGCAACGCACGCTCGTAAAACAGTCATTTTCTGGAATTTTGGCACCAAATTTTCAACATGGGGTTTTTGGGACCCCTTCTCATGAATGATATCACTGTCATGGCGGTATTCGGGCGAGAAGGGTGATTTCCTGATCACTGCTTGAATCACCCCTTCGACGACTCTTGCCATGACAGTGACATAATCTACGAAGGTCCCAAAACCCTATGTTGAAAATTGGTGCAAAATTCCCAAAATTCCTGAGATATGCAACAAAGTTGAAACCCCTATCTAGCCCATTATACAGCTTACCAGCATTTCCTCAGTTCGCGGTTGGCTTTGAAAGTGCAGGCGTGTTCCGGTCCACGAAGTCGTCGTGCCAGAGTCGGAGGTAAATATGGGGTGGGGGCGTGGGAGAGCTGGGTGCGCAGTGGGTGGAGTGCGGGTTGTGGGAGGGTCGGGAGGCAGCGCGCTGGACCATTTCGTTTTCAAGTAAAAATTTTAAAAAGACATCGTGGGACCGCTTGCCACTGGATGGGCTCAGCGTGGCACAGAAACGTTGAGGCGTTCAGCCGATGAGAGTTAGGCACCCCATCTGCCAAGGACTGGTGCCACGCTGGGTGGGCTTCAGCGTGGCACCTACAACAGGGGAGACACAGCTCAGCCCGATGGGGATTGGGCACCCGTCGGCTACACAGTAGGTGCAGGCGTGCCGCTCCTGCGTGTTGGGGGAGCTCGCTTCTTATCTCTGCTCACTGAGGCGTGGCTCCCCTTCAACTCTGTATGCCACTGCATTTTGGGCGTGTCATAGACAGCTCAAAATGCATTGGCTTACAGGGCCGCCTGCCAGCTCACTGACTGAATTGGAGGAGGAGGTGACACACCTCTGAAATCTCAGACGATGGCACTATGTTTCTTGCACATGCATGCAAGCAACATAAAAAGAAAGAAAGAAAAACATTTTCCTTGGCTACCTCCTACATTCACAGACCCCCCACCCAAGCAGACAGCAAGCGATGTGGACACCCACATGCTGAGATTGCTGTCCCTGTCAAGCGCGTGGCACCCCATTGAAAGTTGTATCATTAGGCCAAGCACAGGCTTTGGGTTTGAGAAGCAGAACCTCGAGCGCCCGTTAGGGGAAAAAACATTTTTTTCAGGTAGTTCGGGCTAATATTGAGAGGAGAAGGGTGGCAGAAACCTAGAGGGAACAAGAAGAGGGCTTACCTGTTGGTTGAAACCATTCCCTGCGATTGTCCATGTACCTCGGCTCCTGTTCTGCCAGTGAAGGGATCTGCTTCTGCCATTGTCCCGGTCCTGTGGTGGTAGAATCTGGTGGTCTGCAAGAGGAGCGACATCCTCAACACATGATGAGGGCTCTGTTTTGTCCCATATTTTTATTTTAATAAAAAGTTGTCCGGTCCCTCAGTGCTGGCATCCAGAGAGAGCGACCATTGGTTGTCCTGAAGTCCTGCAAGGCCCCATGTCATCCATCAGGCCGCCTGCAAGGAAAAGCCCTCTCTCTGCCGACAAGACCTTCCACCTCTCGCAGCAGCTTCTTCACACCGGGTCAGGGCAGTGAGTCAGCAGCAGCACCAATGCTAAGGTGCTGACCACCAGAAAGTTCTAAACAAAATAAATAATTGTTTTAAAGCTCTCAGGGCGCTTGAGAAATCAGCTGAGCACTGTGGGGAGGGGCAGGACATAGGGGCTACTAATTTAAATAAATTAATATTCATTTGGGTGCAGCGATGCCCAGAGGAGGGGCCCACTGTTAAGGCCCCTAGGGGACTGAAATAAATATTTACATGGGGCGGATCAGAGGTGGGGTGGCCCAGCTGGATGGACAGTATACCTTTCAGCTGTCCCTGATTTTCAGGGACATTCCTGATTTTGCCTCAAAATGTTACTCTGTCCCTCCTAAAAATTGTGTTTCTGTGACCAAACAGTAGGGGTTACAAGCACAAAAAAATGTCAAACATTAGAGTTACAGACTTGTTCTTCCTTAGAAAACACATTTTACACTAAACCCTTTATTCTACCAGCTTACTTAGTGGCTATCACCAATTTTGAAGATGTGTCCCTGATTTTGGTCCTTTGCCCCTGATTTTTTTAAGCCTTGTTCCTGATTTATGGGCTGGCAGTATAGCCTAGAGGTTAGAGTAATGAGGTGTGAATGAGCTTGATACATCCAGCAGACCAGACCTGAGTTTGATTCTCACAACCTCCACTTGCATATTGTGTGACTCTGAGCAAGTCACTTAACCGCACTGTGCTCCCAGGTCGCCCCTGAAAACAGGCACTTGTGCCTCGTGGGCCTTACCTGGTTACCAAAGACTAAATAAAATAAATAAATGATGCAGGAGGTTGAGAAGTATGATGGACAGAAAGGCCCTGAATAGGCCTGATCAAGTTAAAGGGACAATGACAGGTTCAAGAGATTTAAAAGGGAACTTTAAAAGGAGCAAGCCCCAGTCAGGCTGAAGGCCCCTGTATTTAAAAAAAGACCCAGCCAGATAGGCTCACTAGTGATAGGGGCCCAGTCGAGGACAGGCCCACAGTTCTTAAAAGGAGCCTGGTTCAAAGGGGTGAGCTAGGCCCAGATGTTTATTTAAAGGGGAAAGCCAGTCCCAACAAGTTATCAAAAGGGGCCCAGCCTTGAGAAGCCCACAGGTGCAATGGAGGCCCAACCAAAAGGGTCTCAGGTATTAAAAGGGGCCCAACAGCCATTGGCCTGACAGTGTATTAAAGAGCTGCTGACGCCTCAAAGACAACTTTGAAAAACACAATATTTAGGTACAATTCAGCTTGCATTCCATATGTATTCAATAGAGTTCTCCTCCTCATTACTTGTTACTGAGAAATTTGCATGGAAACATGCTCTATATCCCTTAGATCTGCCTCTTTTGCTTACTCCATTACTTCATGTCATAGTCCTCTGTTGTGACATCCAATCTGTTGCCATGGAAGTAATTGTGATGTCACAAGTAGAGCATTATGACCTCAGGTAGGGAGAAAGCAATAGTAATAGATGAACTCTTCAGGAGCAGACATCCCATTTTCATGCAAATGGCCTCAGTAATACATAATGGGGATGAGAAATACATAACTAATGTGAAATACAAGATGAACTGTGTCTGAATAATATGTTTTGTTAAAGTTGTCCTAATGGCGTCACCTGCTCTTTAAAGGGGCATCATGGGCCCAGGTCTCACATGGCACCCTATACCCGGCAGCATGTTAAGGGGTTTAGCTAGCCATTTAAGCCCAAAGATGTAAAGGTGTTTAGCTAGCCAGTCCCAGTAGGCTAGAGGTTTAAAACAAGTCCCAGTAGGCTAGAGGGTTAAAACAAGACCCAGCGCAGCTGTTGGAGAGGCCCACATAATTAGAGTACCCCACAGTCTAAGGAGGTCAATTAACGTGTACCCGCCAGTGTACCCGCAGTAGCAGAAGAGCCTGTTTTGATTAGAGGGACCCTGCTACAGTAGGTCCCCATTTAGTTAGGGCTTCACCAAAGAAGGTGACAAGACAGAAGCAACCAAGTGCCTGTTATTTACTGCGGTCTATACACTCAGAGACTGTGATATTGAGCAAAACTGTTGAAACTGTGATATTGTGCATAACTGTTGGAACTGTGACTTTTAATTGCATTAAGCCAGCATCTTGTGCTAGTGTGTGTTCGAATCAGTCTTTTTTTATTATTATTTATTTATTTGAAACTTCTCGGATTAACACCTTTGAGCCAAAGGCTCTTTTACATAGGTTCCCTGTCAAGGTACATAAAAAACACAATGTATGGGAGATATACAAATTTATAATACATCATAATAAATCATAGAACATTAGAAGAACTGAGTAGATAAAACTGACAATCGTAATACACAAGGGTGAGAGTAGAGGCAGCAAGGGGTGGGTGCAGGTTGAAGTGGTCAGAGAGAAGGTAGAATACTATAACGTGGTGGCTACCTGTACAGAGGGAGGAGGAGCAGCCAGATGGCCATGTCAAATTGAAGGGAGGGGTAGTGAGGAGATTAGGAAAAGGTATGGAGAACTTACTGGAAGAAATAGGGCTACCAGTGTAGCTGGAGGAGCAGCCAGCAGGCCTTGTCAGATAGGTAGGAAGGGTGGGGGTGTTAGGAAAGTAGTTTAAAGAACTCACAGATAAAGCTCATGGTCTAGGCAAACCAATACCAGTGATGTCTCCAGGTTATGTGAAACAGTCACAGGAGGCACGGACCACAAGAGACTCACAACATTTACATTTAAATAAGCCATGTGAGGTTACGATAGCGATTTCATTGTGCAGGGAGTTGAACAGTTTTGGAACTCTGAATGCGAATGACCATTGCCCTTGTGAAGTCTGAGATCAGGGGACTTGGAGGGTTGAGCAATCAGTGCTTCTGGTGGGGTGAGTATTGCAGGAAGGGCTGAGGAGAATATTAACCCCTGGGGGTAGAAGACTAAGGGTGGCCTTCTTTACTACAAGGCAGGTGTGGTAGGCTATCCTACCCTCAAGTTGCAGCCAATTTGCCTGCTCATAGAGGTCACAAGGGTAAGTCCGTGGGGCAGCCCCAGTTGGAAGTCGGCAGGCCTTGTTGAGGGCAATTGATATTCGCTTTAGGGCAGTGTTAGAGGCAGCACCATATGCCACCAGCCCATAGTCTATTATGAAGACAATTGAGCTTTGGATTGCAAGGTTTAGGGCTTCAGCAGTAAGGCAGTGCTTATGTCTATAGAGAAGCCCAATATGGAAGTTCACGGATTTGGCGACGTTGTTAATGTGAGCAGTATAGGACAGTGTGCTATACAACATTACACCAAGGTATTTAAAAGTATTCATCTGCTCCAGAGTAACTCCTGATCTGTTGTTGACAAGCAGCTGAGTGGTTTTGTGTTTGTTATGTGAGCCATGGAAGAGCATAGTCTTCACTTTTTTGTAGTTGAGCACACGCTTCTGTGAGATGAACCAAGCCTCCACTGCAGTGAAGCTTTCCTGAAGCTAGTTCACCAGTTGGGCAGGGTCTGAGTTCTTAGTGTATATAACCACATCATCGGCATACAGGAGGATTTGCATGGGGCAGTATGAGAGGAGGTTATTGAGGAAGATGCTGAAAAGTAAGGGTCCCAAAATTGACCCTTGAGGCACTCTGGAGGGAACAGGAAGTTTGGATGAAAGGGCGTCTCTTATCTTAACCTCTAACCTGCTGTGACTGGCCTGTGAGGTAACTGTTAAACCATGTTAGGGTGTCTGCTGATAGACCGCGTATAGCTAGCTGGTCAAGCAGTAATGGGTGACTGACCATATCAAACGCTTTGGATAGGTCATTGTAGACGGTGCCAACAAGTTGGCCTAGGTCCAAGGCTTGGTGAATATAGCTTGTGAATTGAAGTAGTGCGACAGTGGTGCTGTGCCCCTTTCGAAAACCAGGTTGGTGTGGAGATTAACATAGAAACATAGACTTTGATGGCAGATAAGGACCACTTGGCCCAGCCAGTCTGCCCATTTCCCTACCTACTGGATAAGCTGCAGATTCTAGTTAACCAACAGCCTACTTCCTGCCACCCCCCACTACAATTGCCTTATGTCTGTCCCATGCATGTTTGAATTCCCCCACTGTTTTAAACACAACAACCTCCCCAGGAAGGCGGTTCCATGCATCCACCACTCTCAGTGAAAAAGAATTTCCTCACATTACCCCTGAGCCGTCCCCCCTCTATCTTTAAATTGTGCCCCCTTGTTCTTACACATCTCTTTTTCTGAAAGATGCTACCCTCCTGGACTTTGTTGATTCACTTGAGGTACTTGAACATTTCTATCATGTCCCCGCTGTCCCTCCTTTCATCAAGGGTATACATATTAAGCTCGCTCAGTCTCTCTTCATATGGTTTCTGATGCAGACCCTGCACCATTTTAGTTGCCCTCCTCTGGACTGCTTCCATCCTGTCTATGTCCTTGTGTAGATGAGGTCTCCAAAACTGCACACAGCACTCCAGATGGGGTCTCACCAACTGTCTATACAGAGGGATAACCACTTCCCTTTTTCTACTTGTGATGCCCCTTCTCATGCATCCCAATATCCCCCTGGCTCTCCTTACTGACTTCTCACATTGCTTACCAACCTTTAGATCATCTGATATGGCTACCCCCAGGTCCCTTTCCATTTTTGTTGTTGTTAGTACCTCTCCTGCTATTGTGTACTCTTCTCCTGGGTTTTTGTTTCCCAGGTGGATTACTTTGCACTTCTTTGCGTTGAATCTAAGTTGCCATAAGTCTGACCATTCCTCCAACCTTGCCAAGTCCCTTCTCATCCTTTCTACCCCCGTGTATCAACTCTGTTACAGATCTTTGTGTCATCTGCAAAGAGGCATACCTTTCCCTCCAGACATAGAAACATAGAATTTGATGGCAGATAAGGATCACTTGGCCCACCTAGTCTGCCCATTTCCCTACCTAACGGATAAGCGCAGATCCTAGTTAACCAACAGCCTATTTCCCCCTACCCCTCACTAGAATTGCCTTATTTCTGTCCCATGCATTCTTGAATTCCCCCACTGTTTTTGACTCTACGACCTCCTCAGGAAGGCTGTTCCATGTATCCACAACCCTTTCTGTGAATAAATACTTCCTCACATTACCTCTGAACCGTCCCCCCCCCCCCATATCTTCAAATTGTTTCCCCTTGTCTTTGCACATCTCTTTTTCTGAAAGATGCTACCCTCTTGGTCTTTGTTGATTCCTTTGAGGTATTTGAAAGTTTCTATCATGTCCCCCCTCTCCCTCCTTTCCTCGAGGCTATATATCTTTAGTTCCTTTAGTCTTCATATGTCTTCTGATGTATACCCTGCATCATTTTGGTTGCCTTCCTCTGGACAGACTCCACCCTGTCTATGTCTTTACGGAGGTGGGATCTCCAGAACTGTACACAGTACTCTAGATGTGGTCTTACCAACTGTCTGTACAGAGGGCCAACAACTTCCTGTTTTCTACTGGTGAGGCCTCTCCCTATGCATCCCAGTATCCCCCCAGCCCTCCTTACTGCCTTCTCACATTGCTGGCCCACTTTTAGGTCGTCTGATATGACTACCCCCAGGTCCCTTTCCATTTCTGTTGTCAGTATCTCACCCCCATTGTGTAATATTCCCCTGGGTTTTCGTTTCCCATGTGCATTACTTTGCACTTCTTTGCATTGAATCTAAGCTGCCATACATTTGACCATTACTCCAACCTTGCCAAGTCCCTTTTCATTCTTTCCACCCCACCTTGTGTATCAACCCTGTTGCAGATCTTTGTGTCATCTGCAAAGAGACATACTTTCCTTTCCAGTCCCTCTGCAATGTCATTTATAAAGACATTAAAAAGGACCAGCCCCAGTACTGAACCCTGCGGTACCCCACTAGTAATCCTCCTTTCTTCACTGTGGACTCCGTTTACTATTACCCACTGTGTCCTGTTGTCCAACCAGTGTTTTACCCAGGCTACCACCCTGGGACCCACTCCCAAGCTGGCTAATTTGTTTATTAATCTTTTGTGAGGGACTGTGTCAAATGCCTTGCTAAAGTCTAGGTATGCCATGTCCACAGCCCCTCCTGGTCTACTGCTTTGGTCACCCAGTCAAAGAAATCAATTAGATTTGTCTGACATGACCTTCCCACTGTGAATCTATGCTGCTTTGGGTCCTGGCCCCACTGGCCTCTAGGTACTCAACAATTATTTCCTTCAGAAGTGATTCTATCATTTTCTCTACCACTGAGGTCAAACTGACAGGTCTGTAGTTTCCTGCCTTTGTCTTGCTCCCACTTTTGTGAAGAGGAATCACATCTGCCCTCCTCCAGTCCTCAGGTACCACACCATCCTGCCATGTTTATTAAAAAGGGTAGTCAGTGATGTTACTAGTTCTTCCCTTAGTTCTTTTAGAATTCTGGGGTGAATCCCATCAGGCCCCATTGCTTTATCCACCTTCAGTTTTAAGAGTTCTTTCAGAACCTTTCTTCTTTAAAGGACTAATATCAACCCCCTATCCAGTGCTTCTATTGACCGGATTAGGTATTTCCCCCTTCTTTTCCATTGTGAATACTGAGCAGAAGTATTCATTCAGGAACCCTGCTTTTTCAGTGTCGCTCTCTGCCCAACCACCTTCCTCTTTGTTCAGCCTCAGTATCCCTGCCTTAGTCTTTCTTTGCACCCTAATGTACCTATAAAAGGTTTTATCCCCCTTCTTAACTGAGTTGGCTATCTTTTCCTTGATTTGGGCCTTTGCTTTTCTGACTGCCTTACCCACTTCCTTCTGTTTAAACTGGTACAGTTCTCTGTCCTGCTCCTTCTGTGTTTCCTTATACTTCCCGAATGCTATCTTTTTCTCCCTTACCTTCCCTGCCACTTCTTTTGAGAACCACAATGTTTCTTTCTTTCATTTTGATTTGTTTATGTGCTTCACACAAAGGCTTGTTGCCACTGTGATGGCGGTTTTGATGTTTCCCCATTGTTGCTCCACCCCACCTTCTTGCCTGTTTGCTTTCCTGAGGCACTCTCATTTTGACAAAATCAGCCCTCCTGAAGTCCAGTACCTTCACTTTTGTGTGGCTTGACTCTACAGCTAAGTTTATCCTGAACCACACTGTTTGGTGGTCGCTTGTTCCCAAATGGCTACCCACTTCAAGATCAGAGATCTTCTCTCCGTCCCCATTTGAGAGTACCAGGTCTAGATTGCTCTCTCCTGAGTGGGTTCCAAAACTAGCTGTCTGAGGCATGCCCCCTGTAGGGCATCGAGAATGGCCCTGCTCTTGGATGTGGCTGCAGCAAAGGTGCTCCAGTCAACATCTGGCATATTCAGGTCCCCCATCCACAATATCTCCCCTTTCTCTGCCATCCCAAGGATGCTGTCTATCATTTCCTTGTCCATTTCCTCCCCCTGAGATGGGGGTCTGTATACAACCCCTGTGCGGATTGTGGAGCCATTTCCAGTCTCCAGGATGACCCACAGTGCCTCCTCTCCTCCCTGTTTACCCTTTAGCTCTGTTGCTTTGATCCCTTCTCTTACATAGAGAGCTACTCCTCCTCCTCTTCTTCCCTCCCTGTCCCTCCTGTAGACTGTGTACCCTGGTATGTTGGCATCCCAGTCAGGGTTCTCTGTGTACCATGTTCCTGTGATTGCCACAATATCCAGGCATCCCTCTTCCATCAAAGCCACCATTTCAGGGAGCTTTTTACCTAGACTACGGGCATTGGTACTCTTTATCTTCAATTTTTTTTTGGCTTTATTTCTTTTTGCCCCATCCCTGTCCCTACTGCCTTTGTTTTTTTCTCCATTTACCCCTGCCCTTCTCCCTATCGACTGCTCGACAGACCCTCTGCAATGTCACCTAGAAAGATGTTAAAAAGGATTGGACCCAGTACTGAGCCCTAAGGTACTCCACTAGTAACCCCCCTTTCTTCGGAATGTGTTCCATTCACTATTACCTTCTGTGTCCTGTTGTGCAGCCAGTTTACTACCCAGGCTACCACCCTGGGACCCACTCCCAGGCTGGCTAACTTGATTATTAATCTTTTGTGTGGGTCAAATGCCTTGCTAAAGTCTAGGTAGGCCATATCCACAGCCCCTCCGTGGTATATTACTTTGGTCACCCAGTCAAAGAAATCAATTAGATTCATCTGACGTGACCTTCCTGCTGTAAATCCATCATTTTCCCTACCACTGATGTCAAACTTATAGCTCTGTAGTTTCCTGCTTCTGCCTTGCTCCCACTTTTGTGAAGGAGAATCACATCTGCCCTTCTCCAGTCCTCAGGTACCACCCCATCCTCCCATGATTTGTTAAAAAGTGTAGTCAGTGGTGTCACTAGGTCCTCCCTTAGTTCTTTTAGGATTCTGGGGTGAATCCCGTCAGGCCCCATTGCTTTGTCCACCTTGAGTTTTAGGAGTTCTTTCAGGACTCTTCTGTAAATGGACTGGTGTCAACCCCTACCTAGAGTGCTTCTATTGTCTGGTTTAGGTAACTCCTCCTCATCTTCTTTTGTGATACTGAGCATAAGTATTCATTCAGTATTCTGCCTTTTCACTGTCTCCTCTGTCCACCTCCTCTCTCCTTATTAATCTTCACTATTCCTCCCTTAACCTTTCTATGCTCCCTAATGTACCTATAAAAGGTTTTATCCCCCTTCTTAACTGAATTGGCTATTTTTTTCCTCGGTTTGGGCCTTTGCTATTCTGACTGCCTTCCCCACTTCTTTCTGCTTTAATTGATATAGTTCCCTGTCGTGTTCCTTCTGTGATTCCTTGTACTTTTTGAATGCAGTCTTTTTCTCCTTAACCTTCCCTACCACTTCTTTTGAGAACCATAGTGGTTTTTTACTCCGCTTTGTTTTCTTTATTTGTTTCACACAAAGGCTTGTTGCCTCTATGATGGCAGTTTTGATTTTTCTCCATTGTTCTTCCACCCCTCCTTTTTGGCTATTTGCTAGTGTATTCCTCAGGTATTCACCTGTTTTGCCAAAGTCAACCCTTCTAAAGTCCAGTATCCTTGTTTTTGTATGGCTCATCTCCATGGTTGTGCTTATTGTGAAGCACACTGTGCAGTGGTCGCTTGTTCCCAGATGTCTACTGACTTCTAAATTTGTGATCCTCTCTCCATCTGAGAGTACCAGGTCTAGTATTGCTCCTTCCCGAGTGGGTTCCAACACTAGTTGTTTAAGGCCTGCCCCCTGCAGGGCATTGAGAATGACCCTGCTCTTGGATGTGGCTACAGTACATGTTATCCAGTTAACATCTGGCTTATTCAGGTCCCCCATCAACAGTATCTCCCCTTTATCAGCCATTTTGAGAATGTCCTCTATCATTTTATTGTCCATTTCCTCCCCTTGAGATGGGGGTCTGTATACAACCCCTGTGTGGATTGTGATGCCATTCCCTGTCTCCAAGGTGACCCAGAGTGCCTCTTGTCCTCCCCCTTTACTTTTTAGTTCTGTAGCTTTGATCCCTTCCCTTATGTATAGAGCTACTCCACCTCCTCTTTTCCCCTCCCTGTCCCTTCTGTAGACTGTGTACCATGGTATGTTGACATCCCAGTCATGGTTCTCCATGTACCATGTTTCAGCGACTGCCACAATATCCAATTGTTCATCTTCCATCAAGTCTACTAGCTCAGGAAGCTTGTTTCCCAGACTACGGGCATTGGTACTCATTGCCCTCCATTTAATGTTGGCTTTATCCTTTTTCCCCCATGCCTGCTCTTATTGCCCTTGTCTATTTTTCCATTTACCCCTGTCCTGCCCTCTGTTGAGCACTGTACCTCAGTGTTTACCTTACTACCTGACATGTTTTGTGGGGGGAGGCTTGAAATTTCCTGCCTCTTATCAGCACCTCCCCATGGCTAGTTTAAAAGCTTGCCAAGGAAGCATTTAAACCTGTTACTTAGGAGCTTGGTTCCCTTCATGGACAGATGCAGACCATCATGCCAGTATAGACCTTCATCTCTCCAGGTGTACCCCCAGTCCCCAATGAAGCCAAAGCCCTGTGCTCTGCACCAGTTTTGTAACCATTCATTAAACTGCATGGTGTGCAGTACCCTAGCCTCACCCCTGCCATGGACTGGCAGCACCTCTGAGAAGGTAACCATGCTTTTTACCTGTCTGAGGCCCCTCCCCAACTCCACAATTTCATCCTGCACTGCACTGATCTCATGCCTAGCTAGGTCATTTGTCCCAAGGTGGACAATGGTATCTAGTTCCCTCTCCTGTGATGCTGCTTCTGCAATCCTGAGGATTCACTTCTTGTCCCTCCAAGCCATGGCACCAGGCAGGCACCTTACTTCCCTCTCCTCTCCCTTCTCCAGGTCTACCCCTCTAACAATTAAGTCCCCTATCATAAGCTGTTTCTCTCCCCTGTGGTGTCCCTTGCCACCCTTTTGTGGGTCTCCCTTGTGGATGTCCTCAGCATTCTTCTTGGTCTCCACTGAGGGTGCCATCATAGAGGAACCTTGCCCTGCCAGACTGGTGTATGGTTTGTGTAGAGGTACAACCAGGGGGCTTCTCCTCTGTTCCACCACCTGCACCCTCCCAGAACCCACTGTGGTCCAACTGCTCTTCATACTTGGCAGCCTCTGAGGCAGTGGTTGTGGCAGTGGTGCTCTTTGGGTGAGGGAGGCCTCCTTAGTCCTTGCCAGTTCAGCCTGGAGGTGGGCAACCTCCTCCCTCAGAGCTGACAGTTGCCTGCAAATAGGACAGCAATGCAGTTTCCAGACTATCTCCCTGAAAACTGCTGCCCCACAGCCAGTGCATTGCACCACTCCCCACATGTCCCTCTCCCTTATAATATACAATATGTTATATATATAAATTTTTTTGGTTTTTTTGTTTTTTCTTTTTGTGGTGTGTACGTACCCTTTATGCACTGTGCTGGGTTATTAAGAATATGACAGTTCTGCCCCAAGGCCTGTTGAGGAAGTGATGTCAGAACTTTGGCTATTAAGGAAATGTCACGCCTGGGGGTGTGGGGTGTGGGGAAGGGTGGGTGGGTAGTCTACAACCACTGGTGACTGTTAGAAACAATCAAATACACCACTGCTCCACCACCCTGGTGAGTACTGCCCTTTATAGTAATTCAACTAACCTCCAGTAACTGATTTGTAAACTATTTAAAAGTAATTTGATGCAAACTGTCACAGAATACTAGTAGACAGTCCAGTTACCCACAAAGGAAAATCAAAGATGCAGTAATTCCAACCCTTCTGAAGTTGCTCACAAGATAAGTACTTTTGAAAACCCCCTTCCTGATTTAAAAACTAAAATAATTAAACACAAAGCAATACCAATGTAAGACTGTAAAGTAAGGAAAACTTCCCTCTGATGTAAGCAAGGAGAGATTTGTTGCAGATTTCTAGTCCAATATAATATATCCTATGCAGCTCTCTGTTGTTTCAAAGCACACCCTGTTACACAACTTCAGGAAGATGGGTTTCTGTCTGAAACTGAATCACACCAGTAGTTTATAGTAATTGATCATTGCTGGAATATTCCACCCAGAACAATTGGCTTGCAGGTTGTATTTCTCCAAATACTCTCCCAGCTGGTCTGCAACAATTTTTTCAAGTGCTTTAGATAGAGGGGGTAGAATGAAGATGGACCTGTAATTCCTATGGTGGGCCCTGTCACCACTTTTATGGATGGGGTCACCAAGGCTAACTTCCATAAATGGGGGAATTGGGAGAGCGAGAGGGACTTATTGATAATCTTGGTAAGTGGGGTCAGGACTTCTTCAAGTGTGAGGGTGGTGAGCTTCAAATCTAGTGTCTCCCCGCTAGTTCTGGATCTACTAAGTATTTTTTGGCTTCTCTCTCGGGCACAGATTTAAAGTGGAAAAGTGGATGTGCACATTGTGCATGAGGTTTGGCATTAGTTTCTGCGCTGATAGAGGTATCGAAGAAGTTTAAAGGTAGTACTTGGCTGAGGTCGATGAAAGCTGAGTTGAAGGTGTTTGCGATAGTGGTGGGGTCTAGGGATAAGGCACCATCTATGTTAAGCATGAAGGGCGCGGTCCTAGATTCTTTCTCTGTGAGGTCCTTAAGGTTGTTCCAAAATTTCCTTCCATCTTTTCAGGTGTTGCCAAGAGCGCATCTTTAATAGTTTGCTTTTTCAGACTGTATGGCCCTGGTGCAGGCATTCTTGGCAGTTTTATATGCCTGAGTGTCTGCTGGTCTGCCAGAATCTCTAGCCCGATACCACAGATGGTCCTGTATCTTCATTTTTTGTAGTAGGTCATTCGTGATCCACGGGGTGTTGGTTCCTCTGATTTTCCTCTTTTTGAAGGGGGCATGTACATCACAGGCAGCATTAAAGCTTGAGATGAAAAATTCTAGTGTGGAATCCGTGTCTGAGCCAGTATTGATATGTGATCAATCTTGTTGTCCTAGCAATGTTTTTAGCAGTTGTAAGTGCCCACCGGTGAGTACCCTACTTTAAATGTTTTTTCCTGAGGACTTGATAAATTTATTAAACCATGCACACAGAATGGGGGAGTTCTCACTTATGGTGTCAGAAAGGAAGTGAGTATGTTTGATATGGTCTGGGTGGTATGCAAGCACCCAGTCCAGTAGCTTGCTGGTCCTTGTCTTATAGTTTGATCTTGTGGGTGACCGGACCAACTGTGAGAAGTTTACTGCACTCAGGGCATCTTTATAGTTGATAGCGTTGGATGATAGCCAGTCTATGTTAAAGCCACCCAGCATTATGACCTCAGAGTTGTATTTCAGGTTATTAATGCAGTTAAGAATGGTGTTAAGGCCCAGTGACTTGGACTTGGGAAGGATGTACACTGAGGCAACAGTCAGAACCATGTTGTGGGCATCAAGGAGTACCTTGATAGGAAATATCTGTATATCAGACCCACAGCTAGGCAGTTCCAGGGCATGCCCCATTAGGGCCTCTTTGAGATAGATGGCACATCCACTGCCTTTCCTTGCAAGCCTATCCAGTAAGAAGAGGGAGTACCCTGGTATTGAAATGGCATTGTCGGGAATCATAGGGGTCAGCCATGTCTCAATCACAGATAAGACATCAGGATTATGTTGGGTGACCCATGCTGTGAGAACATCAAATTTCTTAAGGAAGCTGCAGACGTTAATGCTTGCTAAGGTGAGAGCCCCAGCTCTAGAGTTATTGGTACAGGTCAGAGATGGACCTCAGTTAGCGTGAATGTTCCCAGAGATAAGTAGAAGAAGAAATAATAGTCTCTTCAGTAGTTGTTTAAGGAGGTTGCGCTGGAGTATACACCCCTTTTTCCCAGTTAGATATTTAAAGGTACTGTTTTGAATTGTGCTGCCTCGTAAGGATAGGAGTGACGTGCAACAGAAAGTGACCGTAGCCCCCTGTGATCTTGGGCTGGTCGCTAGGTAAAGAAATGGGCCCAGTGTGGGGTAGGGCTCCTGGCAGCAGTCCTATAGCAGTTCAGAAGGGATTTAGTCTGGAGTGATGGGGGAGAGGAGTGTGAGTGGTCCCTGACTGTGATAGAGGGGAATGGCAGCAGGAGCAGGGAGAAGAGTAGTTAGGTAGAAGAAATATGTTGTCATAGTAACAGAATAGTGGTTAGACTCTACAGAAGTGGGTCCAGAAGCTAGGGCCAGTGGATTCTGGTCTAGGATGGGCAGGTGGGCTTTTATTAGAAGAAAAAATAAATAAGAATGAGCTGTAAGGCAGGGTTCTCAGCAGGTGCTGGAGTGAGTGAGCCCAGTATTCTGTTAGTGTTAAACTGGGAGGATAGGCCTGCAAGTGTTAACTTAGTGGTGTCAATTGGACTGTGTTAGCCCTATGAGACTGAGTAGTCCCTTAGCTCACAGCCAATGAATCAGTCTTCAGCAATCCTTCAGAGACATTTCACCCATGTGTGTTCGAATCAGTCTTCAGCAATCCCTCAGAGACATTTCACCAGTGTATTTTGGAATCAACCTTCAGCAGCCCATGAAGAGGGATTCCACAATTTTCCCCCAGAATCAATCTGCAGCAGTACTCCTGAAAAGAAGAACCGAGTCATATTCGCACATTTGCAATGTCATGTTTGTTGTTTTCTTCTATCAATCTCCAGCGTACAGCTTAGCCCAGTGTAGAGTCTGCTATCTGTTTTTTTATTTTGTTGTCCACACCAAAGTGTCATCCAGATCTTCTGTTCCAGTTCCAAGTCAACGTCCTGTTTTTTGTTTTACTTCAGTTCTTGGCTTATTCAGCCTTGGTGCCCAGAACTTTGTCATTCTCCTCTGTCTACAGACTTCTACCTCCCATCTTCTTCCTTACTTGGCAGTCCAAAAGTGGGCTGTGGCAGGATATTTTGCATCTTCTTCTTTACCCGGCAGTCCAGAAGTGGGCTGTGGTGGGGTGTTTTGCATCCTCTTCTTTACCTTGCAGTCCAGAAGCAGCCTATGGCCGTGTTCTGCATTTTATTCCTTACCCAGCAGTCCAGAAGTGGGTTGTGGCAGGGTGTTCTGCATCTTCTACTTTACCCAGCAGCCCAGAAGTGGGTTGCGGCAGGGTGTCTTGCATCGTCGGTTCCTGGCAGTCCAGAAGAGGGCTGTGGTGGGGTAGCCACTGCATTGGTTGTCTCAACCCGGCTGTCCAGAAGTGGACCGTGGCCAGAATCTTTGTGCTTCAATTCCAGTGGCCTTCCGTGAGTTTTTAGCGGAGGAAATTTTTGTGTTTATTCTTGCAAGCCAGCAACCCTTGAGAAGTGGTGGGTGGCCGAGAAACTCATGGTCTGTTCAAAAATCCTCTCTGTATTCCCCTAGTTTCTCAAGAAGTCCTCAGAATCACACTGGCCAGCCAGCCAAGTTGTTCCTTGTTATGCCAGTTTCTTCATCCTTGTTCCCTTCTCAATGACAGAAAAAGTACAACCATGCACAAACTGCCTCTAATACCATACACAGAGTCTTGTAATAACATGCTATAAAGTTTCATAGCGTGGAGTACTCCAGGCAATAGGCCTTAGTTAGAGGTGCACTTCGAGAGACAGTTTTAAGGGTTGCATAGTGATTTTGAGTTTGAATCGTACTAAGACACTCTTACAGTGTAGCTGTTACAGTTGTTTTTTATATTTAGAGTCCTCATACAGATTAGAGTGATAGAACCCTTCCTTACCCTTGTGACCATGCTCTCCTTCCCTTGTTTAAGAATAAACAGCTGCCTAGCAATTGGAACTTACTTCCAACTCCTGCCTCTCTTTGTCAGGTGACAACATTCACCTCATTGGGAACCTAAGTGTCCTTCCACCATTCCACCTGCAGGGAGCGACACTGGTGTTGGTAAAATGTTTGTGATTTGTTGGAGTCATCATGACACTGCTACTGTATTACCCTTTTATATTTTAGTGGATCCCAGCACACACTACCATCAGGGTACCACAGGAAAAATGTTGGCACAGCAAGCAGGGTATAGAGTGTTCTCCAAAGAGTCCAAAGCTCAAGAAGAAGTAAAGTCCAGATGTTGTCAGAAGCTAAAAGTGATAACGAGATGGACAGAGGAGAAGGAGAAGGCCTACAAAGGATGATGCAACCTTTCCCGTTGACCATAACATATTACTTTGGAGTGCAGTGGCTTCCCAGCTACACGGGAGAGTCAGATGGTGGAGACTCCAGTGGGTTAGGAGAATTTTGAGCAAAAATACAATCAATGTTCCTGCTCTATCAGGTTTCAGAGCATCAAAAAGTTGAGATTCTGTTGGGGCAACTGAAGGAGCTAACTCAACGAGAGGTACAGTCATGGCCTGAACAAGGAAAGATGACTGCAGCTTGAATTTTTAATAGATTATGGAATACTTTTGACACCCATACCATATCAGAATTGAAAATTAGATTCTTCTCCCAAATGCAGAAGCCTCAAGAAATGCTGAAAGAATATGCTTTGAGCTTGCAGGAAGCACTCTGAGCAATAGAGACAGTGGATCCACGAGAGGTGCGAGACCCAGATCCGACCCTTAAGGAAAAGTTTATTGACAGAGTTCACAGTGAAGCCATATGATGAGAATTACAAATGTTACACCTACAGAATCCTGATGTTTTCTTCCTGGACTTTAAAGAGACAGCAATCTACAATCTTGGTCCGAGTCAGGCAGGAGAAGAAGCTGCAATGTGTCAGCAACAAATGATGTTCTCTGGTGTTGCATGACCAGACTACCACAGAGAAGGATGGAGAAAAGAAAATCATTGGGCACCAGGAACAAGTTCAGAAAGATTGTTCCTATCGGATAGATACACAGGTACAGAAGAGGCCTACATGCACATGGCTCAAGCACGGATTCCATTTCAAAAGCCTAGCAGGATCAAGAGACGAATGAACTGAACATATTGCCGCCCTTACAAGGAAAGTCACCTAGGTGTGCCAAGACATGTGAGATCTCAAAAGCAATTGGAAGTCAAAGCTTGAAGATAATCAGCCTGAGAGAACCCAAGGATCCAGAGAGACAATGTCCCAATGGAGACATGGAGAAGGGCAACACCCGACTGACCGTTTTGACAGTCAGGGGAGATCCATCTGTCAGATATGTGGAATCACAGGGCATGTGGAAAGGCAATGTGTACAAGCTCCCATTAATGCCATAGTGTTAAACAGATAATCCCTGGGAATGCAGACTGGGTCTCAGAGAGCAATGGACCAGGTCCAATCTCAAGAAAGGACAAATCCCTTTTCATAAGGAAATGCCTGACTGTGACAGTCAAAGTAAATGAACATGACCTTCTGGCCTTGGAGGCAGTATAACGCAATGGGACAAGGCTCTGAGCTGCAGATCTGGAGACCTGTGTTTGAATCCCACAGCCACTTAGGTACATACTGTGTGATCCTGAGCAAGTCACTTAACTTGCTTGTGCTCCCAGGTCGCATCTGGAAATGAGCTTCAGCTTAGTGTGCTACTCCTGGATAAAACAATGTTTCCTTCCCCTTTCCTGGCATTACTTGACACAGGATTCAAAGTCACTACACTACAATGGAGATACTTCCAGCAATACTGGGACCCTCGAGATCTACAACCTCCACCGCGATCTTGGATGTGACTATAGCTAGCATTGGTACAGAGTCCCATACATTGGGTACATTGAGGCTGATGTGCAGCTGGGAAGTCACACCCAAGCCCAACAAGGAATCATCGTCCGCGATGCCAACAGTAATGATCTACTGCCACTCATCTTAGGAATGAATGTGTTGCAACATTGCTTTGGAGAGCTCGTGGATATACTGTGACAACATGCTAAACAGCTACCCATGGTGGATAAGCAAGTGTTATAACAAACCATACAGTTACTGCAATGTCATAAGTGTTTTGCTAATATGGACAGAGAGATTGGGAAGGTCAAAGTGATGGTTTCCCACCCCATAACCTTAAACTCAGGAACTGAGACTACTCTCTGGTGCAAGGCGAAATTAGGTCCCAGAGGACAGAATTATGATGCCCTGGTAGAACCATACCATGATGATAAAGAATAACCTGTTATTGTTGCACGTAGTGTGGTTACTGTCAATAAAGGATGGATTCATGTATGAGTTCTTAACTACGGAAACCATGCCATCCAGATCTACAAAAATCAACCTATTGCCAAATTTATCGCTGTTTTGACACTGGCATGTCTAATACTACCGCTGCCCAAAACAAAGATTTCAGACAGGTAGCAATTCAGTACCACCAAGCTTTCAGCAAGCATCCATTAGACTTGGATTGGCTCAAAGGGTTTAGCATCATATCCCCATGAATCAACACCCTCCTATATGGAAAAGATTCCATCCACTTCCACCAGCCATGTACCAGCCAGTGAAAGATATGCTTAAAGAAATGAAAGAGGCAAAGTCATTTGAGAGAGCCACAGTCCATGGGTTGTACCAGTAGTGCTTGTAAAGAAAAAAGATGGAAAAATTTGCTTCTGCATCAACTACCAGAAACTTAACAACATCATGCACAAGGATGCGTACCCTCTACCTCGTATTGAAGATTCTCTCACTGCACTGCAATCGACAGCTGTATTTTCCACCTTAGATTTGACCAGTGGGTACTGGCAAGTGCCAATTGCACCAGCAGACATTGAGAAAAGCACTTTTATCAGCCCAATGGGACTGTTCGAGTTTATTATTATGCCATTTGGCCTTTGTAACACTCCTGGTACTTTTCAACGCCTTGTGGAATATTGCCTAGGAAGCCACAACTTCGACGTATTACTTCTGTACTTGGGCAACATCATCATTTACTCCAAAACACATGAAGATCATCTAGAACACCTATCGGAAGTCTTCAAATGCCTCACTTGATACAGACTCAAGCTTAAATCATCCAAATGTCACCTTCTGAAACCCTAGGTTAATTACCTTGAACATATTGTCTCAGTAAATAGAGTGCCACCAGACTCAGACAAAATACGAGTTGTACAAGAGTGGCCTGTACCTACTACGGTGAGAGATGTGTGGAAATTTCTTGGGTTTACTGGATATTACAGCAGGTTCATCCAGACTTTTGTTTGATTAGCTGTACCTTTTCATGAGCCAATTCTTGAATCAACAGCAGGACGCATATCCAAGAACCAGCCAGTCATTTGGACCTCCAAACATCAGATTGCTTTCGACAGTTTACAACAAGCATTAACAAAAGTTCTGATTCAGGTATACCCGGATTACAGCAAACCCTTCAAAGTGTACACAGATGCCAGTAATCAAGGTTTAGGTGCCATGCTGGCACAAGAACAATCTGGAGTGGAGAAAGTTATTGCATATGCTAGTTACAGCCTATGAGATTCAGAACAGAATGACAAACATTATAGTTCCTTTAAACTAGAGTTTCTGGCTCTAGCGTAAGCAGTCAAGGACAAATTTTGACACTATTTGGCCGTCACACCTTTCACTGTGTATACTGACAACAACCCTCTAGCACACCTCAATAGTGCTAGATTGGAAGCATTTGAACAGAGATGGGTTTCAAGGCTGTCCAACTATCAGTTTATCCTAAAACATCGATCTGGAAAGAGCAATGCCAATGCTGATGCCTTATCCAGGTTACCTCAGCAGGAAGAACCTGAAAACAACGACCCAACCATGGAGGATGTAGAAATGCCTGCATTTTTACAAGGTCCAGCAGAATTGGTACATGTATGCTGTCAAATCAGTCCTGTAACAACAATTGAGACCCAGTCTGATCACTCAACCCATGTGGCAAAACAGGATAACCTGTGGATCCAACATCAGAATCAGTCCAGTACTGCAACAGATTCGAACTCTTCCATACTTGAGCAAATGGAGTGCATGGACAAACGGAGAGCACAAAGGGCAGTTTTGGCACCATTTCTCATTTCAAAAACACTTTGTTCTCTCCCCTCACTGCCTTTACATTTTCACTATTCACTGAAATTGCAAACTCACTAAAGCCTCTTGCTTTTGCAAACAGCAACCTGCTGAAACCTAGGCTTTTCCCAATCTCCACTAAACAGAATAAATAAATAACAAGTGCACAGTCAAATTCGAATTTCAGACCCCCTGCCCACCTTCCTCCCCTGACCTGAAGCTGTGAATGAAACTGTCTCTGTTTTTAAATTTCTATTTCTCTGCTTCTTTCCCCAGCATCCAAGGGCTCCCCGCCATGGGTGCAGGTCATGAGGGTACGAGACCTTCCCCTGAGCAAAAAGGAATTCCCTGCAGCATTTCCCCAGGTAAACATACACTTCTGTATGCCTCCACAGAAACACAGACCTGAAGTTTAACTGAAAACTCAGGAGTAGGAGCCCCACTGAAGCTACATGTCAGCTGTCCCACTGCCCCACCACCACCCTTGGTTGACTTGGTATTTTATAGTGGAAACCAGGTGACTTTAGAAAACCAATCAGGCCACTTTACCATTTGCAAGCTATCAGCACCTGCCACTAGAGGCTGCTAATTTTCAACCAATATCATCCCTCTCTCTGTCTGGTATTGTGAAAACATATAATACCCTCGTTTCACCACTTACTTTCTACTAGCTATCTCCTCACTCCTCTCAGCCAAAATTAGCGCGTTGCCTTTCCCCAATATTTGCACATGTAACTGTAAGTCCGCAGCTATATTATCAACAATCATAATAGCCAAGCAACATTTCCTGTTTTCTCTCTCTCTCTCTCTCTCTCTCACAGAATGATGGCATTGCTCATTCTCCTCTCCATAACCCTCCCCCTCAGTGTACTCCCCAATACCCTTTCCTTGCTAAACCCACACTACCCATTCTGCCACAAAAACATCAACACTGCTGTCCCCCCATAATTATTCCTCTTTCAGAGACCATCTCCTACCCTCCCTACCTCCCACTTGCTCCTTGCCATCTGCTCCCAACTGCTGTGGTTCCCCCCTTCCTTTATAGCCAAGAAATATTGCATTTTGCCTGCTCTCACTACGTTAACAAGATACCTCTAAGTGCAGGCCCTACTCTGCGAATTCATAAATTGACCCTCAAAAGTGCCCTATATAGGATCTCCATCATTCTACTGCTTCTTATGGGAAATATCCACCCCAATACTGGCCCCGCTACCCCAACCCCTTGCCTCTCAATGCAATTCAAAGGTCTATGACTAGCCACCATTAATATATGTAGCCTCCAAAAGAACCTCACATCTCTCCAAGCATGGGTCTGCCTCCACAACCCTGATGTATTAGCTGTATCTGAGACGTGGCTATCTTTAACCATCCCAGACTCAGCTGTTCACATACTGGGCTACGCATTTTTCAGATCGGACAGACTGGTCAGTCCAGGTGGTGGGTGCACAATGTACCTTTGGGAACCCCTATAAGGCACAACAATTGCTACATTGAACCCCATGGCAGGTGCCCAGTCTCTTACCCTTAAGTTAGCAGTTGGCAAGTCAGGTAAATCTCTCTACCTAATGTCAGTCTACATACCCCCACGAAACCAAAAGGAGGCTTTTTCCTCCATCCTCAACATCATCGCCCAACTACCAAAAAACTCAGAAATCATTGCCCTAGGAGACTTCAACAGTAGCTGGCTTGCCCTTCACACGTCCTCCCTCAGAAAGAACTGGAAGGGGACAGGATCAGTTGTGTTCCAGGACAGTAGCTGCTGCTTGTTGTGTTCACAGGGTTCTTGCGGATTTTACTTGGTAGGTTAGTTCTTTTCTTTCTTACTTCTAAGGGGCTAGCAGGGTATTGTTTTGGGGGCTGCTAGATGTTTGAAAACTGATTTGGTGGCTGTAAGAGGGCTCATTTTGTGGATGTTTCACTGTGTAACAGGCTGCGCTGGTAGAGGCCTATTTCTTCTGATTTAAAACCTATTTGGTGGGATTTGCTTGGAGATGGTTATTTGAATTGGAGACCTATATCTGTTAATTTCAAGCCTATTTTGATGTGTTGTTAGTGAAGCTGATTAAATTGGAGACCTGTTTCCTTTGGCAGCAAACATATTTTGGGGGCTTTGAGTTGAATTTTGATTCCTTTTTGCTGACTCCACTAGCTGCAAAGGTTAGTGCATAGTAGGGGAGGGGTGTTAATGGTCTGGCCAGGTCTCACTCAGCCAATTGACTGGAGGCAGAGCTGAATCAGGTTTGAGGTGTTAGCTGCTTTGTCTTCTCCGAAAGAACTGGAAGGTGACAGGATCAGTTGTGTTCCAGAACAGTAGCTGCTGCTTGTTGTGTTCACAGGGTTCTTGTGGATTTTACTTGGTAGGTTAGTTCTTTTCTTTCTTACTTCTAAGGGGCTAGCAGGGTATTGTTTTGGGGGCTGCTGGATGTTTGAAAACTGATTTGGTGGCTGTAAGAGGGCTCATTTTGTGGATGTTTCACTGTGTAACAGGCTGCGCTGGTAGAGGCATATTTCTTCTGATTTAAAACCTATTTGGTGGGATTTGCTTGGGCCTGGTTCTTTGGCTGCTGGGCTTGGAGGGGAGACACAGGGCTGATACACTCTCTCTCTCTCGAGTCAGGTGTCTGCCCAATGCCAGCCCTCCCCACCCTCCCTCCTGAAGTCTACTGATTTATAGGGAACACCTGCCCTGCAATTGGAGGAAAAGGCTGCAGGTGCAGCTCATATGTTCTAGCCACTGGGGTTAGATTTAAAGGTTGGGAGAGAGGAGCTTAGGGAGTTGTTCATTTCCCTTATAAGTTTAATGTGTTGTACTGCACCTAGTAACAGGGTTACTGGTGTACAGTGGGACTGTCTCTAAGATTAGTGGGTGACCTGATTAGGCAGTAGGGTGTATCTTGGACTGGGGGACCTGGTGGCTCACCCAAGAAACCTATTTGGAAGGGATGGAACCCACGTCATTAGGGCGGCATCTTTGGGAAGAGTGGTGGGGTGCACAGGGTTTGGAGCAGCCATGATACTGGACTGGGCTTGGAAGTTCGGTGGTTGCCCAGTGTGCTACCAGCTAGCACAGCTGGGAGGAAGTTGGGATTAGAAGAAAGCTGGGGGAAGGGGGGTGGTATGGTTGGGGAAGAGGGCTGGGAATCTCCCACGGCGTTGCACCAAGCACTGGGGGTGGGGGCATAGGGAAAGGAGTGCAGGAGAATACTCAGGGGTCACATAGGGACCCTGGCAGAGGGGATCCAAAAGTACACTACCAAGGAAGCAGGCAGGTAACTGGGGACCATCACAAAGGAGGGACGGAGGGACAACATTCTCAGGGAAGTAGGCAGATGGCCAGGGCTGGACAGAAGGAAGCAAGGCAGGGAGGTGGATCAGATCTTACACTCAATAACCGCTTCAATTCTCTTCTTCTGCTCGAGGATGAGGGGGGTGATGTAGCCACGACAGGGGTGGTTAGAGACGGAAAGGAAGTGGGAGGCAGTAGGCAGGGGCCAGATAGCAGGAAGAACAGGTGGGGACCTGGAATGCAGGAAAATGGGAGGAGCAGTGAATCAGAGCAGGAGGGGCAGGGGAAGAGGAGAGGTGCAAGGAGAAGGACCAGGTGGGAGGAAAGGTAAGGAGAAGGACCAGAAGTACAAGGAGGATTCAGTAAAGGGGCTGAGGGTTTAGGCCAGGAGCATGACGAGCAGGAGGAACTAAATGGAGACAGGAAGGAAGGGAGGACGAGCCAGGCTAGTTTAGCAGATGGGAGAGAAGGACCAGTTGCAAGCAGTGAGGGGAATTAGCAAGGTACAGAAGGATACTCAGGAGGAGGAGGCATAGGATTGGAGGAGGGGTGGCCATGGTAAATAAGGAGGGGTGGCAAGTGGCACCCAGATGAGGGGAGGAACAAGGAGCCGGCTGGGTGGAGGGCGGTAGAAAGGATGAGGGACATGGAAGGGGAATGGAGGAAAGGAGTGGTCAGAGTGCTCCTGCTGGGGGATTCTATGATCAGGGGTATCAAATGGGATAGGGAGGAGAAGCCTGGCCAGTTAGAACAAGATGCTTCCCTGGACTAATGGTGCACAGAGGCTAGCATGAGGTATATCAGCTGGCAAGGGATTGTGGGGTTCCCGACATACTGGTCCACCTGGGTACAAATGACATTGAGGAAATAGCGAGCTAGAGATACAGGCAAGATTGGGGAGCTCGCCAGGGTCTGTCATGACATAGGATGCACAGTTTCCTTCTCAGAAATCCTGCCAGTGCCAAGGGCTGAGTGGGGAACACAAAAGGAAGATTAGGGAGATAAACCAGTGGCTCAGGGAGTGGTGTGAGGCCAGAGGGATGGGTTGATGGGGATTGGGGGAGACCTGGGAGGATAAGGAGCTGTATGCTAGAGATAGACTCCATCTCAATTTGGGGGAGGGAATCCTTAAGTTGAAAATGAGGGTTCATTGGTGAAAAGTGGGGTTTAAACTTTTGAAGGGGCGGGATGGGAGAAAAGGCTGTCAAGGGGTACCGATAAGGAGGACTCTGTCTCCACCCTGGGGACCAGGAGGATTGCAGGAAAGGCCGACTGGCAAGTGCAGACCAGGGAAAACAGAATCCCCATGGGAGCACTGAGCAGGGAAATGGAACTATAAGGAAAGGGTGGAGGTAGTCCTGCTAAATGCCAGGAGCTTGGGCAATAAAATGCCTGAGCTCCAGGCGATGCTAACTGAGGGAGCAGTGGATGTGGCAGCAGTCACTGAGACTTGGGCCACTGCAGGACATGACTGGGACCTGAACCTGGAGGGTTACACTATGTTCAGGAAGGACAGGGGGGAGGGAAGGGGAGGAGGGGTAGCAATGATAGTCAAAAACTGCATTGGCATAGGGGAGTAGAGGAGGCGGAGGGAACCGTGGAGGTGATTTGGGTCACCTTGATAACAAGAGGGGGCAAGAGAGTAAAAATAGGAGTGGTGTATAGACCCCCTGCCCTGGCGGAGGAGCTGGAGGACAGTCTGGTGGCAGATGTTGGGAGACACTGCAGACTGGGCAGAGGCAGTGGTGGTGTTGGGGACTTAAACATGCCAGGAACAGACTGGGAGACTATGACATCCTCTGTGACCAGGGAACAGAGGTTGTTGGATGTTCTTCAAGGCGCATTCCTAACTCAGCAGGTGAGGGAACCGACCAGGGAGGCGTGGTACTGGATGTGGTCCTGGCAGACAGTGACCAGATTGGGGGAGCCTGGAGGTAAGGGACTCATTGGCGGGGGTGACCATGCCACAGTCTGGTTCTGCCTAGACCTAGGAGGGTAGAAGGCTGCACAAAGACGGAAGTAACCGACTTCAGGGGGGTGGATTTTAAGGAAATGGGAAGGATCCTTAAGGAGCATCTGGATGGGATTGGGTCAGACATGGACGCTGATAGTAGGTGGGAAATCATCAGGAGAGGGGTGCAGGATGCTACCAGCACCTGTGCAAGAGTAAGACGAAAATGCGGTAGGGCCCAAAAACCCTGCTGGTGGACCAGGGAGGTCTGGGAGGTGGTGCAGGGAAAGAAGGCAGCCTATAAGCAATTCAAGTGCTCAAGGAGTGAAAGAGATCGAGGGGAGTGCGAGCTGATGGCTAGAAGGGCCACTAGAGTGGTGAGGGCGGCTAAGGCAAGGAAGGGCAGAACCTGGCCAGGGAAATTAGGAGAGGAACAAGGGTTCTTTAGATACATTGGGGAAAACGAAGGGTGAAGGGCAGATTAGCAGGATTAAATCAGGGAGAGATGGGCACAAGACCCTGGGAGCAGGCTGAGGTACTAAATGAGTACTTCACCTCAGTTTTCACCAAGGAAAATGGGGGTGCTGCATCATACATGGGAGGAGACAGAGATACTGAGATGGGGGGACCCTTACCGATCGGAGGGTCTGGGGAGAGGAGGAGGCATCACTGTCAGGTGGGGGGGCTAAGCAGGAGAAGAGGTACGGAGGTGGAAATCACAGCAGAGAGAGTGAGGAAGCCTCAGCTCCCTTAAGACGGAGAAAGCACCGGGGCGGACAAATTACATCCCAGAGTGCTGAAGGAAACTTGGTGATGTCTCTAAGCGAAACTCCTGGCGGAGCTTTCACCATCTCTCTGAGGACAGGGTGGGTGCCCCAAGACTGGAAGGTGGCGCATATAGTGCCTATCCATAAGGGGGATCAAGGAGGTGGCAGGGAACTACAGGCCCGTCAGCCTGACATCGGTGGTGGGCAAGGTGATGGAGGGCATTGTCAAGGAGAGGCTGGGGGGACCTGGATAAGTCAGGGTGCCTGGACGATAGACAGCATGGATTCATCCGGAAATCGTGTCAAACAAACCTGGTGGAGTTCTATGACTGGGTGACTAGTGCCTTGGACCTGGGTAGACCAGTGGACGTCCTCTTTCTAGACTTCAGCAAGGCATTTGACTCTGTTCCTCACATGGGCCTGTTGGATAAGCTGGGAGAAATGGGGGTGGGAACCAGATGATCAGATGGATAGGCACTTGGCTCCAGGACCGGACCAGAGGGTCGTAGTTGTGAGATAGTCTCATCCCCAAGGAGGGTCATTAGTGGGGTCCCACAGAGATCAGTCCTTGGGCCCCTTCTGTTCAACGTCTACGTCTCTGACATAAGGACAGGAATCAGGAGTGAGATGAGTCTCTTTGCGGATTACTCGAAACTGGGGGCGGTGGTGGATGGGGAGGAGGGGAGGGTGGCCCTACAGGGGGACCTTGAGGCTCTGGAAAGATGGTCTAGAAAATGGAAGCTGAGGTTCACTGCAGGGAAATGCAAGGTACTCCACCTGGGGGCCAGAAACCCAGGCCAAGTGTACACCCTGGGGGAATGCTACAAGTCTCGATGGCTGAGAGGGACCTGGGGGTGGTGGTGGATGTCAAGATGAACAACTCTGAGACTTGTAGGAGGGCAGCAGCCAAGGCCAACAGGATGCTGGGATGCATCGCTAGGGGGATCACCTCCAGAAGGAGGAAGATACTCCCTCTGTATAACTGCTTGGTGAGGCCGCACCTTGAGTACTGCGTGCAGTTTTGAGCTACACTTAAGAGGGACATTAACCTCCTGGAGAGGGTTCAGAGGAGGCAACCAAATGATTTGGGGCTTGGGGACAGGACCTATGAGGAGAGGCTTGAAGAGCTAAATATGTACACATTGGAAGAGAGAAGGACCGGGGGACATGATAGAGGTCTTCAGGTACATGAAGAGGGTAAATAGGGGAGGAACAGTCAGGGTGCTTTGAAGGAAGGAGGAGGGGCCACTAGAGGCATGGGTGGAAGCTGGAGGGGAAGATTCAGGGAGAAAGGAGGAGTGCTACTTCACTGAGAGGGTGGTGGAGCCATGGAATGCACTGCCTAGGGGCTGGTGGAGGCAGAGACAGTGGAGGGGTTCAAGAGGGGGTGGGACAGGTACAGGGGAAGGGTTCTGGAAGCAAAATCCAATGCAGCGAGAATATCCGGAACTGGGAAGGGAGAAGCCAGAGAAGGCGAGGGGGACAGCAAGGTCAGCACCCAGGGTGGGGGCTGACCAAACGAGCAGACATGAAAGACCGTTAGGCCTATTCTGCTGGCATTTTAGTATGTATGTAAGGATGTAGCTGCAGCCCTTAATCTCTCACAAATGGTCCTAAGCCCTACTAGAGTTGACCAACGAAGGGGCACTAGTTCTCTCCTTGATCTCATCTTCACAAACCACCCTGAGCGCTTGCAGGATATCCAGGTCCTCCCTGACTCACTCAGTGATCACTCCCCAGTTACTTGCTGCTGGTCGAACAGCTGGATCCCCGCCCCCCCCGAAGATCTCCTTGTATGGCAAGCTAAAAAAAGGGTCACTGGCACATCTCCATGACCACCTTCTCAACCCCGCATCCCATTCGCCAGGACCACCGCCTTCCAAAGATCCTTTTGCTACAGGACACCACAATGGATGAACTCCCTCCCTGACACTGTCCTCTCCATTCCTAGATTGGGGCCTTTTAAACATGTACTGCGTACTCATATTATATCAAACTGCTACTGTGATTGCATGTAACTCCCACATTTGTGCTGGTATCCGTTTGAAACTGTCTACCACTATTTCTTAGTATATGACTTGTAATTTATGCACCTGTGGTGTAGTTTTTTTCTACTTCTGTATTATCCTGTTTTTTTTTTTGTCTCTGTTTATCTATGTACCGTTTATAACTCTGTATTGTCCACAGTTCAAAGTATGATGAGGAGCCTTTGCAAATGAGTCCTTGGCTCAAAGGGTTGTAATTCCTAAACTTATATAAATAAATAAAATAAAATAAATAAAAAACAACCAAGGTCTTGGGCCTAACCTCAAGAAAGAAGCCAACCCTGAACTCACTGAACTATGGCGACACCCATCCAGTTAACCGTGCAAGACTCCAAACTAGTAAGATCCTCACACCCACTGTGAAATTACCCAAAGATTTGTACCACAGGAGAATGCACCTACGAACATACAAACATACGAAATTTGCCAGCAGATAAAGGCCTAGAGGTCTATCAAGTCTGCTCAAATGTGCAGCTAGCACCCCTTATTCTGCAGCTGCCCCTCCCTTCCACCCTTCCCCTTCATTAACCCTCCCTCTTGTCCTGTCCCATCCTCGTTTGAAGCAGTCCACTGTTCTACTGCATACCACTTCTGCAGGTAACGCATTCCACCCAGCCACCACCCTCTCTGTAAAAAAGTGTCTCCTCATTTCCCTCCTGAACCTTCCTCTCTCCAGTCTCATATCATGGCCCCTGGTGGCCCTCCCCTCCCTTACTTTGAACAGCCCCTCTGTACCCGTCTTGTTTAATCCTTTCATGTATTTAAAGGTTTCAATCATGTCACCCGTCTCTCCTCTCCTCCAGTGAGTACATGTTCAACTCCTTCAACCTCCTCTCGTATGATAAGTCCCCCAGCCCCTTGATCATCTTTGTCGCCCTGCTCTGCACCCCCTCCAGTAACTTAATGTCCCTCTTCAGATACGGACGCCAGTACTGCATGCAGTACTCCAGGTGTGGTCTAACTAATGACCTATACAGTGGCAAAATCACCTCCTCCCTCCTCAGGATATACCCCTTGCAATACAACCCAGCATTTTGTTGGCCTTTGCAGCTGCCTTCCTACATTGTGCCGAGTTGTTCATTGACCCTGTAATGAGCACACCCAGATCCTTCTCCTCCTCTGTCTGGGCTAGCTGCACTCCCCTAGCTGGTAACCCTCCTTGGGTTCTTCATCCCAAAATGCAGCACCTTGCACTTTTGGCATTAAACCCCAGTTGCCAGGTGTCTGACCAGGTTTCAAGCTTTGCCAGATCATCCTGCAACCCTGCCATCCCCTAGGTCATCCACCACCACGCCAACCTTGGTATCATCAGCAAACAGACTGATCTTGCTCTTGATGTCCCATGATATGTCTGCAATGAATATCCCAAACAACACTCGTCCAGCACTGAGCCCTGTGGGACACCGCTCGTCACTGCCCTTGGGTGTGAGAGCTCCCACCACCACCACCCTCTGTTGCCTTCCCTGCAGCCAGTTTCCTACCCATCTCACCAGCTTTGCACCCGCCCCTGTGACTACTTCCTTCCCAGCCTTCCATGTGGCACCGGGTGAATGCCTTACTGAAGTCCAGATACAGGACATCACTGCATGGCCCCTGTCCAGTTGCCTAGTTACCCAGTCATAGAACTTGACCAGGTTGGTTTGGCAGGATCTGCCACATATGAAACCATGCTGTCTGCTGTCCTGTAGTCCTTTGGCCTCTAGGAGGGCCACCAGCCTCTCCTTCAGGATAGTCTCCATTAGCTTACCCACGATGGATGTGAGGCTCCACCTGTAATCTTGGAGGTGTATCATGACAAGTCAGGACACTTTGAAAGCAAGAAAATTGAGTCTAGTATCAGAAAAAGGTTCTATTGGGCAGGAATGAAATCCCAAATCCAAATATGGTGTGAAGAATGTCTGACCTGCAATTTAAAAAGAGATAACAGAACTAATCAAAAAGCTCCTCTTCAGCCTATTATCAGTCATGCTCCGCTAGAACTGGTTACCTTGGACCATTGAAAACTTGAACTTAGTCAGAATGGTATCGATTACGTCCTCACCATGGTGAATCATTACTCTAAGTTTATCGTAGATGCATCTGTTAGAGACCTTACTTCTAAGAGCACTGCAGCAACTTTTCTGCAAAATTTCGTACAGCCAACAGATTCCCGAGCAAAATCCTGACACACCAAGGAAACTCGTTTGAATCACAATTGTTCCATGAGTTGTGCAATATGGAATCAGAAGTTCTGTACCACTGCGTACCATCCACATACCAATGGATTGTGTGAAAGAGCTAACCAGACTCTAATCAACATGCTGATAGCGGAGGGCATGGCCAAGCCGGCAAGTGAGATGACACTTGACTCCACATCTCAGAGACCATCCGACATAATATTCCCTCATCCCAGGGTAGAAAACTGAAATATTTCAAGGCTACACTGCCCTAATGATGTCTATCAGCTAACCTTCATATCCATCAGGAACCATCAGTTGCAGTTGAGCCCAGAGTATCCAGCTACATGCACCACAAGTAAAATGGCGACTGAGCCAACCGCTATCGACGGCCTGCAGGGGGAGCAAAGTAAATCCCCATTGGTAAATCAGAATGAGCAACTCTTGAATGCATTAAAATATGAACTAAAAACCCAAATGCCATCAGGCTTTACTAATCTAAATGCACAGCTCACTCATATTCAATCTACTGTTAATGGCTTGAGAGAGAGAAGCTAGACAACCACAAGGAGTGCATCACCAAGATGGAGACTAGGGTGAGCCAGAGAGAGGATGCAGTGAATAAATCCCACCAACTCTTGCAGCAGGCACTTAAGGAAATAGAGTAACTGAAAGAGACCATAGATGACCACGAGAACCGGGAGCTCCAGTGCAACACGAAGGTCGTTGGACTCCCAGAGGGTATAGAAGGCCAGAACTGTACAGATTAGATGAAGACTTGGCTGGAGAAAAATCTCTCCCTTCCAAATAACACCACCCTGGACATCCAGTGAGTGCACCACTCCCCAGGGAAGCGCCCTGGCCCAAATGACCATCCCAGGCATCTGCTCATAAAAGTCTTTAGATACCAGAACATACAAAATGTTCTGGCAGCCACTAGAGAAACAGACTCTATCACAGTAGATGAAAACAGAGTGAGCATTTTTCCAGATTTCCCCTGGAAGCTTCAGCAGGAGAGGAAAACCTTCAATGATGTCAATAAAAAACTCCACTCTCTCAACTGTCCTTTCTCAGTATACTCAGCATGTCTCCTCATTAGAGCACTGGATAAATCCACCAAGACCTTTACTGACCGAAAGGCAGCTCTCCAATACGTCACTACGGATCTGGCACCCAAAGGAACATTAGCGAAGTGAAAGCAGAGTTCCAGCTGCACATGAAGATATAATTACGGTACTGTCCCTCTTTATGAGACTAGAGGGGATCGGGGGGCTGCCACTATTCCCATCCCTCAGTGGGCTTACCCAGCCTATAATGGCAGGGTCGAGAGAGCCCCTCTCCCTCCTTTATAGGTCCATCATAGGCCGAGGACTTAATTTGTATAGAGTAGGCCAGCCACCTTGGGACTGCTACCGATGAGTCTATGGCTAACAAGCTAGGGACAGTCTCTACATAAGACCTCCTTTGTAGCTGCCACTGAGTGAGGTCTCTGTTTTGAGAGCTTGCCTGGTGCGGGGTTGTACTTTGGTTATGGCGCTATGAGCCCAGGTGTGATCATTCAATTATTACCCCTCGCACACCAAGGGCAGGAGGCATGGAAGTTAACCTAGGAATAACCATAGCACCTGAGAGGTGTGGACAGAATGGTCTGGATCTAGAACGCTTATATACTTCTACCTGAAACTCGCTTAAAATCTATGTCTTGTGTTTGTTGGAGAGGGGGAGGAGGGCAAACAAATTTATCTTTGTATATAGTTTAAAGCCAATTAAAATGTTGGATGAGGGATAATCAAACCATATAAGTCAGTAACAGTAGCCCGAGAATAAGTCACACTGATATGAAAGTGCAGAGCATGGTCAGGTCAATGAGGGGTTGGGGCGGAGGGGGTTGTTCCTACCTTCTGGTGACTGAGGCTGGACTAAATGATGAAGTCTGAGCACTTATAGGTAAATCTGTGTGTAGCAAAGGTGGGTAGGAGAGCTCAAGATGGGGTGTGACTCATTGCGCTCCTTTGGACCCTCGGCCTCCCAATGGGCTGGGCGCCACCATGCCGGGGGGGGTTCCAGCCTTGTACCACCACTTGATTGCTCTCCCTTGGCTGTCCAGGACTCAATATGTTCCCCTGGACTAAGGCAGACCTGGTAGCTAAGCAACTGAGCAGCATGCTGGATGTGCTGGGTGCACAGGCTCATTCATACGCAGGAATGCATTATTTCCCTTGGCCTATGAGGGAGAAGGAGAAGGAAAATGGTCCAGGGGACAGGGAGGAGGGGGTAGTAAGTTTAGTTTTCAAAGTTTGGCATCAGGGAGCTGAATTTGTTCACAGTAGGGGTGGGAGGGGTGGAGGGGTGGAGAATGTGTTATTGTTTTTATCTGTTTCAAGGGGAGGTATTCAGGGGAATGGCAAGGGAATGGGGAAATTTGCTCTGTTTTGCTTGATGTTTTTGAATGTTAAAGAATGTTTGTACAGCACACCAGAATGTATGGATTTAATGAAGCACATGACAAGAATAGGGTAAAGTTATATTCTCCTACTCTTAAACATGGTTAACCTGAAAATACTGCCATGGAATGTGAATAGTTTAAAAACAGCAACAAAAAGGAAAAGGGTGATAACTTATTTTAGGAAACAAAAGGGGGATATTCTACTATTACAGGAAACTTACCAAAATAGGGAGGAGTCTTAGTGAATGCTTAAATCTGGGGGAGGAGGGGGGCTGATGGTGTCAGCGGAATTCACTTCCAAAGTGAGAGGGGTGGCCATTTGGTTTTGAGAGGGTCTGGGAGTCCAGATACTCTCCAAGAGTGAGGACCGCCAAGGCAGGTATTTTTTTGTAGAGGTTAAAGTGGAGAGGAAAAGAATAACTTTGGGGTCAGTGTATGGGCCTAACTATGACTGCCCAGACTTCCTCCACAACCTGTCCCTCATCCTGGCTCCTTACGAGAACAACTTATTCATAGGAGGGGATTTTAATATGTTCTGGGACCTAGTCAAAAACTATGCAGGAGTCCGATCCCGCCCTATACCCAAAAATGTGGGTGTAGACTCCAGACCCTGGCGAACAAAAGAGCATTAAAGAAGTTGTGGAGGCACCTCCACCCAAAGGATAGAGAATTCTCTTTCTATTCCTATACCCACAAAATATATACCAGACTAGACCTGGCATTGATTTCACTGGCCTGAATACAAGGGGCGGTGTCAGTTGAGTATGGCCCAATCCATGTCTTTATCATGTCCCACTGATGGCGGATCTGTAGTTCACTTCCAACTCACCACCACCTTGGCAGTGGAGACTAGACACCATTCTTCTGCAGAACTCTGGGTATAAACAACATATTAAATGTAGTATAGAAGAGTTTCTGGAGGTTAACAGGGTAGAGGAAACAGGTGTGTTGAATACATGGGGCACCTTAAAGGCCTATATAAGGGGAGCCACCATAACTTATGTTGCCCACAAGAGGAAATTAGAAGCACAAGAAGAAAAAAAACTAGAGATTGAGATGGTAATTAAAGAGAAGCAGATCATGCTGGGTAGGGGATTTCAACAGATAAAGGAGAACTTAGGCGCCTCCAGGGTAGACCGAATCAGCTCTCGGAATGGAGGATTGAATGGCAAGCTCTTGTAAGTAGGGCAGGGATCCACTTTAATGGGGACAAGAGGGGAGCCAGATGTCCTGGTTAATTAAACAAAAAAGGGTGGAAAGGCAAATTATTGAATTACAAGGGGAAAATGGGGCCTTAACCTCTGACCAGAAGGAGATAAATGACATTTTCAGGCAGTTTTAACAAAAGCTATATTTATCAGAGACCCCAACCACGGTAGACACCGACTCCTTTTTGGAGACAATAACCCTTCCAGCTCTGACCCCAGAATATGCTGCAGATCTGGATGGTGTTGTAACCCCAGATGAGCTCCACATAGCAATCTGCACACCAAAGGGGGGTAAGCCCCCGGGTCCAGATGGCATCCCAGTAGCGTTTTACAGAATCTTTTGGGATAGCATTAGCAAAGTGATGTGGAGACGGTGATGGACAGAGGCTCCTTATCCCAACACAACAAATAGTGACTATCACAGTGCAGCCCAAACTGGGGAAAGACCCATTGAAGTGTGCCTCCTGCTGGCCTATTTCTCTTTTAAATGCTGATTACAAAATTATTGCAAAAATCCTGGTGATACGTGTATGACCTGTTATGCCTAAGCTCATCCGTCACAATCAGGGAGGGTCTGTGAGTGACCAGCAGGAAAAGCACAATATCAGGCGCATTCTAGATGTAATTGAACGCTGGAGGCAAGAAAGGGGAAAGGGTTTGCTTGCACTCTATGCCGAAAAGGCATTTGACTGTGTTAAATGGCTATTCATGTTTCAGGTTTTAAGTAAGTTTGGCCTGGGCCCAAAACTGTGCTCTTGGATAGCTGCCTTGCATAAATCTCCAAAGGCCCAGATCCTGACAAAAAAATGATACAATGTCCACCTTCTTCCCCCTGGGGCATGGAACCAGGCAGAGGTGTCCTCTAGCCTCCCTGCTTTACGTATTAACCATAGACGTACTTGAGCAGGCTGTTAGAGAACATTCTGACATTAGGGGCACAGTGGTGGGGGGTAGGAAACATGTTATATCCCTCTTTGCAGATGATATTTTTTTGTTTATAAATAATACGGGAACTGCCCTGTCAGTGCTCACCACCCTTTTCTGTCGATATGGACCCCTATCTGGACACAAAATAAATAGGACAAAGTGTGAGTGGTTGCTGATAAGAAGCAGAACTGGACCCATACAAGTTGGAGAAGCCACCATAAAACCATCCACATCAATTAAATACCTTGGAATTATAATCCCTAGAAAAATATCCACACTCTGCCAAATTATAAACCACTGCTGGAAAAAGTTAGGGCAGATTGCGACAGGTGGAAGACTCTTCACCTCTCCCTTATCAGTAGAGCAAACCTAGTTAAAATGTGTGTATTACCCCAATGTCTTTATTCATTCCAAATGCTGCCCTGCCATGTACCGAGAAAGTATTTTAAATCCTTGCAGCATGCAGTTTTGATCATACCCTGGAGAGGACAAATACCTGGAATACCTGGAATAAAACAGGAGACTCTGTGGCAGCCACTTAAGAAAGGAGGACTAGGCCTACCAAACTTTGTACACTGTACAAACACTGTACCACTTAGTGGCACAACTATCTTTCCTGATAGACGCGGTGGAGAGGGTAGACCCTAAGAAACAATGGCTTCTACTGGAGGAGGCAGAATATGGTGTACCCCTGTACCAATCCCTTTTTGCAGCCACACAAGCCTACCAAATAGTGAAGTTCATACCAAATCCCTGCACAGGGGCCTCAGCACGGGCCTGGTTACAACCCATTTTGATTAAACACCCCCACTCGCTGTCACCTGAAGCCTCCATTGGGGTGACCTGATGGGAGGGAAAGGCCCCAATCCTGACCTCCAGATGGTATTAAGGTACTGGGCGGGTAAAGGATTGATGACCCTGGCTCAGTTAATGGACAAGGAGTAAGTTAGATCCTTTCAGCAACTGTGGTAGGAACATGACATACTGATTAGACACCATTATGCTTATTCACAGATACCAGCACTTGCTGGAGAGGGGATCACCACCTGAAACTTGTTTGATTCTGTCTAGATCCCCAATAGAAGAAGTATTTATTGAAGAGGCAAGGAAGGTTCACCCGAAACCTCTTTCCAAACCTTATAAGTTATTAGTGGGGTGGAGCCTGCCAGACCATTTAGAGGGAATTAAGAAGAAATGTGCCAGGGATCTCCTGCCATAAGTTTTGAGAGCCAGAAATTGGGATGGGCTGTTGAAAAACTACTGCACTACCCAATGCCAATGCTTCTTTCTCTTCAGAGCCCCTTTCTGGTTCACTCAGCTGCGTAGTGAACTGGCTAACCTGACTAAATTCGGCCAGTTCAAACTCATGCTCCGACATCATCTCTCAACTGAAAGCTCCTGTGATTGCGTCTCCTAACTCATAGGCACACATTCCCTTGAACTCTCCCTCCTCTGTTCTATCACCTCACCTTCCATCATCCCCACTTGCCTAGCATCTAACAGCCTCCCTGCCTCCACTCTCTCCAATGCTTGCTCCCTCACCTTCCAGCTCTTTCCCCTCCACTCCCTGCCTCCCTTAAATGAAACCTTGACAATGCCTGTGGCTGCTACCCTTCATGTTTGGGCTAATTGACACAACTACCTCCATCCCGCTCCTTATTCCCTCACTACCTCTACTTTAATATTGTTGTTTATGCATTATGCACTGTAGTATGAAAATTGTTGTTATGTTTTTTCTTTTTTAGTAATCACGCTGTTAGTTCCTCCTTTTGTATGCATATAACACCCCCTTTGACATGGAACCTTTGTAAATAAGCTGCCTGGTGCTCAAAGGTAATTTGCAATCCAAGATTGAATAAATAAATAAATAAATAAAATAAAAGGGAATGAGATGCTCCAGGAGCAACAGACTTCGGGCGATCCACTACAACTTTTTGCACAGAGTGTACCTTACCCCCTCAACAGCCCGTAAAATTAATGAAACCAGTTCTGACACATGCCAAAAATGTGGAATCCAGGAAGGCACTTTTTACCATCTATTCTAGGAATGCCCCGAGATATTCAGATTTTGTGCAGACTATTAAATCAAACTCTGCATTTAACCAGGCAGATGGACCCAGCCCATATCCTGCTAGGCTGCTTCACAGCTAAAGGGAGAAGAAGAAGCCAGGGAGAAGTCATCAACTCTGGTAGATAGGAATAGTTACTGCAAAGCGTTGCATCGCCCAGGACTGGGGCAGTTGCACAATGGATTGCAGCCCTCTTGCAGGCTATGAAACTTGAGCATATACAGTACAACATTCTGGGGCAGGAAAATATATACCATAAGATTTGGGGCCCTCTAGAGGTGGCATTACAATCATATTCATTTCCAGATTGATGAAGAGAAAGCAACACTGGGAGCACTGAGGGCAAGAGTAAGAATAGCACATATAGGGTTATCGTATGAAAGTTTAAATGTGGTTAAAGTGGAAATACAGTTTTATGTTCATGTCATATGGTATATTATGTTGTATAAATACAGTCAAACTAGTTGTGCAAAATGTGATCAAATATGTGTAATAAATGTTGAAAATAAAGTTTACAAAAAAAAAATGCTGAGAGCATTGACAGAACACCAACATCCAGATTGGCCTATTACCTTACCAGAAATGACCTACCTCTACAACAACACAGTACAAAGCTCAACAGGGTATACCCCTTACTACTTATTGTTCGGACGCCATGGTCATCTTCCAATGGACCTTGTACTCGATGTAGACTTAAAAGACACTCCCAGTAATCAATATACAGATTGGGTTACTGAACGCAGTAACAGGTTACAAGAAGCAGGCCAGGTCCTAGATCAGCACATGGCTCTGATACGTCAAAAACAAAAAAGCATTGTACGATGCCAAGGCTGATGCAAGTCCATTACAAGTTGGCGACTGAGTATTGCTTAAAAGGACACAGAAACTGACCAAACTGTCTTCTAAGTGGGAACTTGAACCATACCTTTTCATTGAAATCCCATACAGAGAACTCCCAGTATACCAAATGTAAGGGGAAACTGGGAAAAATAACAAGATCGTACACCAAAATTTGTTAAAGCCATGCCCATTCCGACCCAGATCAGATCCACTAGTTAACCCAGACTCAAAGCCAACAGAGAGACAGGAGGTTCATCCCAATCACTCAAGACCTGACTAAACTAGAATCTCCAACAGAATGGTATGCCAGCCCTTGGAGTTATCCGGTTATTGCTAACTCGGACTGTCTTGAAAGTCTGACACCTGAAAATGCATTAGACACAGAACCTGTTATAGACAAACCTTCAATTCCTTTACCCCATAGATCTCAAAGAGTACATTTTGGAATCCCTCCTAAAAGGTTCCTTCCAGAGAGTTCTTAATCCTATTTTCTTAAGTATCACCCATCCATAAATTAATCTGACATGGTCACTTTAGATTTATAGTCTGTTCTTTAAAGTTATAAAAGCTACTTTAGAGGTTAAAGAAATAATTAGAGTCTTAGTAATTCATTTTATGGTTTTAGTTTATAGTACTTACAGATTACAGTAAAAAGAATTGCATTCAAACTTTTAAGGTTTGCATAAAAGTAAAATTAAAGAGCACCTGACGCCTTCAGGATAACTTAAACAAAACATAATGTTTAGATACAGTTCAGTTTATATTTCACATTAGTTCTGTATTTTTCCTCCCCATTATTTATTTCTGAGGTAATTTTCATGAAAACAGGATCTCTGCTTCAGAAGAGTTCATCTATTCCTGTTGATTTCTCTCCACCTGAGATCATAATGCACTGCTTGTGACATCACAGTTACTCCCATGACAACAGATTGTGATGTCACAACAGAGGATTATGACTTGAAGTAGGGAGTAAGCTATAGAGGCAGATGTACCCTAACAGATAAGATCATGTATTCGCGCAAATTTCCTCTGTAATAAAAGATGGGGAGGAGAAATCTATAGAATATATTTGGAATGCAAGCAGAATTGTACCAAATTATTTATGTTTTTCAACGTTTCCTTCAAGGCATCAGCAGCTCTTTAAGAAAGCCACTCTGTAGTCTGTTTAAAGGTTTTAGAGATGATCCTCATCTAGGTAGTACTGTAATAGTTCATTTAAATGTAATAGACATTATAAAATTTGGGGGATACATGGGAACATGTATCATTTGGTGGGCCCAAATTTGTAGTGCCCCAGAGTTGGGGGCAAAACAGGTAAATAATTAGAGTGCCCCTCATAGGGCAGTGTAAGCAGCAACGGGATAGTGTACTGGGGTCCCTGTTTGTGTCTCCTTCCTGTCAGCATTTCTTCCCCTGATCAGCAGAACAGCTGTAGTAAAAAGAAATAAAGAAAACATTTTCCTTGGCTGCCTGCTACTTCAGACCCCCCAAAGCAGGCAGCATGAGAAGTAGACACCCACGCGCTGAGATTACTGTCCCTGTCCAGCGTGGTGCCCCATTAGAAACAGGTACCGTTGGGCCAGACATGGGCTCGGGGATCAAGAATCAAAATCCCAAGTGTCTGTTTGAAATAGTTTGGGCTGGTGTTGAGAGCAGGAGGAGGATGCCAGAAACCTAGTGGGAACAAGAAGAGGGCTTACTTGGTGGTTGAAGCCTTTTCCTGTGGTTGTTCAGGTGCCTTGGTTCCTGCTCCACCAGTGAAGAGATTTGCTTCTGCTCCATGTCCCTTGTCCTGTGGTGGTCGAGTCCAGCGGTCCGCAAGAGAAGCAACATCTTCAACTTGCGGTGAGGGCTCTGTTTTGCCCCATTTTTTAATTTTAACAAAAAGTTTGTCCAGTCCCTCGGTGGCAGCATGTGGAAAACAGCCGCATCCAGAGAGAGAGAGTGACCGTCAAGCATCCTGAAATCCCACAGGACCCCTAGTTATCTGTTGGGCCACCTACAAGGAAAAGCCCTCCCTCTGCCAACAAGACCTCCTGCCTCCTGCAGCAGCTTCTTCACCCTGGGTCTGGGCGGTGAGTCAGCAGCAGCTCCAGAGCTAAGGTGCTGACCACCAGAAAGTTTTAAATAAAATAAATAATTGTTTAAAAGCACTCAGGCTGCTTGAGGAAATGGCTGAAAGCCGTGGAGGGGGCAGGCCAGAGGGGTAATAATTTAAATACATTAATATTCATTTGAGTGCAGCGACTCCCAGATGAGGGGCCTGCTGTTAAGGCCCATATTGGACTGAAATAAATATTTTTGAGGGGGTGGATCAGAGGTGGGGTGGCCCAGTTGGATGGACAGAAAGGCCCTGAATAGGTCTGATCAAGTTAAAGGGGCAACGACAGGCCCAATAGATTTAAAATGGAGCTTTAAAAGAAGCAATCCCCAGGCAAATTGGAGGCCCCTGTATTTAAAAAAAGGCCCAGCTAGATAGACTCACTAGTGAAAGGGATTCAGTCAAGGAGAGGCCCACAGTTCTTAAAAGGAACCTGGTTAAAAGGGCCGAGCTAGGCCCAGATGTTTATTTAAAGGGACAAGCCAGGCCTAACAAATTATTGAAAGGGGCCCAGCCCTGAGAAGCTCACAAGTGTAATGGAGGCCCAGCTAAAAGGGTCTCCAGTATTAAAAGGGGCCCAACATACCGGCCCAGTGGTGCTGAGGGTTGAAGCACTGGACGCCACACCTCGCACCATGCCGACGACCCAGGTTCGGGAGCAACCTCAAGTATCAGTTGGTCGGCCAGGGGGAAGGAGGATCAAGCACCCCATGGACTGCTCTCTTCCTCCAGGGAGGGACATCCGTGTTCATTCTGGCTCCTGGCTGTGGCTAGGGGCTGGTGCACTGAAGCGGTAGAGTAGAGGGTTTGGAGCAGGCAGACACCTGACGTGTGATGCATGGAAGCTTGCATTGCACCATCATCGATGTTCTGCATGCCTGTGCCGACTGAGGCTCAAGAAAGGAAAAATCAGCCCCAATCCTCCAGCGCGAGTGATGGTCTACCTCTCAACGCTGCACCAAGCACTCCTATGTAGCTCCATCTGGTCCCTACTCCGTGTGGTCTTCCACACTGTAGAGGACTGTGACGCAGCCAGGAGGGTAAGAGGGTGAAGGGGTGGCAGCTCAGACACCACGGTTGGTGCAGGGGCTGCTGGAGTCAGGCTGAAAGCAGAGGGAACCATAGGACCACCCTCCCAGCAGAGGAAGTAAGGCCACATAAGGAGCATAAACTAAAAAAAACAGAATGTTCCCAACAGTCATCAGCCTGACAGTGTATTAAAGGGGCATCATAGGCCCATGTCTCACAGGCACCCTAGACCCGACAGCTTGTTAAGGGATTTAGCTAGCCATCTTGGCCCACAGATATGAAGGGGTTTAGCTAGCCAGTCCCAGTAGGCTAGAGGTTTAATGCAAGGCCCAGTGCAGCTATAGGAGGGACCCACATAATTAGAGTATCCCACAGTCTAAGGAGGCCAGTTAGTGTGTAGCCGCCAGTGTACCCGCAGTAGCAGGAGACCACGTTTTGGTTAGAGGGACCCCACTACAGTAGGTCCCATTTTAGTTAGGGCTTCACCAAAGAAGGTGACAGGATAGAAGCAACCAAGTGCCTGTTATTTACTGTGGTCTGTGCATTCAGAGAGTGTGATATTGAGCAAAACTGTTGTAACTGTGATAGTGTGCATAACTGTTGGAACTGTGACTTTTTAATTGCATTAAGCCAGCATCTTGTGCTAGTGAGTGTTTGAATCAGTCTTCAGCAGTCCCTCTGAGTCCATTTCACCAGTGTGCATTCGAATCAGTCTTCAGCAATCCCTCACAGAAATTTCACCAGTGTATTTCAGAATCAGTCTTCAGCAGCCCTTGAAGAGGAATTCCACAAGTGTACCCCAGAAACAGTCTGCAGCAGTACTCCTGAAAAGAAGAACCGAGTCATATTCGCACATTTGCAGTATCATGTTTGTTGTTTTCCTCTAACAATCCTCAGTGTACAGTTTGGCCCATTGCAGAGTCTGACGTTCATTTTCTTGTTTTGTCGTCCACACCTAAGTGCCATCCAGATCTTCTGTTCCAGTTTCCTGAGTCAACATCCTGTTTATTGTTTTATGTCAGTCCTTGACTCGTTCGGCCTTGGTGCCCAGAAATCTGTCATTCTTCAATGTCTACAGACTTCTTCCTCCTATCTTCTTCCTTACCCAACAGTCCAGAAGCGGGCTGTGGCCGGTTGTTCTACATCCTATTCCTTTCCCAGCAGTCCAGAAGTGGGTTGTGGTGGGGAGGTTTGCATCTTCTTCTTTACCCAGCAGTCCAGAAGCAGGCTGCGGCCGAATGTTCTGCATATTCTTCCTTACCTGGCAGTCCAAAAGCGAGCTGTGGTGTGGTGTTTTGCATTCTTTTCTTTATCCAGCAGTCCAGAAAAGGGCTGTGGTGGGGTAGCCACTGCATTGGTTATTTCAACCCAGCTGTCCAGAAATGGACCGTGGCCAGATTCTTTGTGCTTCAATTCCAGTGGCCCTCAGTGGTTTTTAGCCGAAGAAATCTTTGTGCTTGTTCTTGAATTCCGGCAACCCATGAGAAGTGAACTGTGGCAGAGAAACTCATGATCTGTTCAAAATTCCTCTCTGTATTCCCTTAGTTTCTCAAGAAGTCCTCAGAGTTGCACTGGCCAGCCAGCCAAGTTGTTCCTTGTTATGCCAGTTTCTTTATCCTTGTTCTCTTCTCGACAGCAGAGAAAGTACAACCGTGCATGAACTGCCTCTAATAACATACGTAGAGTCTTGTAGTAACATGCTATAAAGTTTTATAGAGCGGAAGACTGCAGGCAATAGGCCTTAGTTAGAGGTGTACCTTGAGGGAAAGTTTCAAGGGCTGCATAGCGATTCTGAGTTCAAATCGTACTAAGATGCTCTTACAGTGTAGCTGTTACAGCTGGTTTTTATATTTAGTTTATTGTTCTAGGAATTAATACCTTTGAGCCAAGGCTCTTTTACAAAGGTTCCACGTCATTAAGTACAAAAAACATAGTAGACAGTGTTACACACAATCAGTAAGCAACTTAAACAGTAGCATATATATATGGAAAGAAAAGAGGAGAGAACAGAGAAAAGAAAAGGAAGCACAGAGGCAGTGCAGAGGGCAAGGAATAAGGATTAGGTGAGCTTGAGGGGGAAGAGAGGAGAAGTATGAAGTTAGAAGCAGACAGAACCAGGTTTGTGGTACTCGGTTTGTCTTTGTCAATGAAGAGACCATGGTGGATGGGTGAGACAAAAAGAAAGTGCACTAAGAGGGAAAGAGACATTAGTCAAAGCAGTCACAGGAGCTGGAGGCTGTGAGGTGTGCGTATAGTATGGATTTGAAAGCTCCCAGAGTCGTGGAGGATAGAGAAGGCAGGTTAAGGGCATTATACCAGGAAGGGGCACGGTAGGCAAATGATCTTTGTCCCAGGGCCGTCCGGCATCTAAGAACAAGGAAAGGTTGGAGGTCCGAACTTCTGGTGGAACAAGAGCCATTGTTCAGGCAGAGCAGGTCCCGGATACATGGAGGAGTGAGTCCCAGGATTGATTTTTTTGCCATCACACAGGTGAGATACATAAGGTGATTGGAGAGATGTAACCAACCGGTTGACGTGTATAGGTCACAAGTGTGGGCCCGTCTGTGCGCTCCAGTGAGGAGTCAACAGGTTTTGTTTAGTGCAGTCGAGATGCGCTTTAGTGCAGTGGTAGTTGCTGAGCCATAGACAATTAGACCATAGTCTATGATTGAGAGGATGGAGCTTTGAACAGCGATCCTCAAGGCAGCTTGGTTGAAAAATTGATGGTTCCGATATAAAGTTCCCATGCGTTGGTGCACTGTTTTAGCAGTGTTATCGATATGGGCTGTAAAAGTAAGACATTCGTCAAAAGTGATACCAAGGTATTTGAAGGTGTTCACTTGTTCTAGAGTAATTCCTAGAGAAGTTTGTATGATGAGTGGGGTAGGCCTATTTCTGTTTTGATGACTGGCGAAAAGCATGACTTTTGTTTTTGGTTTTTTTATTTAGGACCAACTTGTGCTCAAGGAACCATTTTTCAACACATGAGAAAGCAAGCTGCAAGCTCTGTTGTAGTGGATTTGGGTCCTTATGAGAGGAGATAATTACAGCGTTATCAGCACAGAGTATTAATTTTTCAGGGCAGGATTTGGGAAGCATGTTTAGAAATAGGCTGAAAAGGAGGGGACCTAAAACTGAACCCTGGGGGACACCAGAGAGGACCTGTTTGGAGTCAGATAGAACCTCAGAGATTTTTACTGTTTGAGAACGCTGTGACAAGTAAGTTTTTACCCAGGCTCCTGGTCCCTCAGCTAGTCAGATGTTGAGCAGAAGAGAGATTAGAAGGCTGTGGTGAACAGTGTCAAAGGCCTTTGTGAGGTTTATGAAAACAGCTCCGGTTAACTGACCCTTGTCCAAGGCTTTGTGAGTTACACTTAAGAAGTCTAGCAGGGCCGTAGACATACTGTGTCCTTTCCTAAAACCATGTTGCTGGATGCAGAGTAGATCGTACTTTTGGAGGTAGTCTGATAGTTGATCAGCCACGATCCGTTCAAGAGCTTTGGAGAGGGGTGGCAGTATACATATGGGCCGGTAGTTACCAGGTGTGGAATTTGTCGCCCCCTTTATGCACTGGCGTAACTATAGCGGCCTTCCATATGTTGGGGAATTTACTTTGGCACAGGGAGAGGTTGAGAATTTTGGTGAGGGGGTGGATCACTTCTTCCAAGGTGAGGGACAGAAGTTTTAGATCAATGGTGTCACTGCTATTTCTGGATTTGGAGCAGGCCTTTTTTATGTATCTGTAGGCTTCATGTGTCTTAACTATTTTAAAGTGAAATTCCAGTTTGTCAAGCGAGGTGGATTGGTATACGTGTTTTGGATTGGACAAGTCATGGAAGAAGTCCGATGACAGGACACCACTGAGGTCTGTGAAGGTATTATTTAGGTCATCGGCCATAGCCTTAGGGTTACAGGTAGTGGTACCGTCAATGTTCATTGCCATGGGAGAGGACTTGGACTGTTTGCCCGTGATATTATGTATATTATCCCAGAAGGATCTACCGTCACCCCAAGTGGTTTCAAGAGCATTCTTGAATTAGGAACTCTTCATATGCCTGAGTTGTGATGTACATAGGTTGCGCGCTTGTTTATAGTTGAGTGAGTCTGCTATGGTGCCTGTTTCCCTGGCTATAGCCCAGACAGTCCTCCCCAGACAGGAGACTGGAGTGATAGAACCCTTCCTTACCCCTTCCCTGGTTTAAGAATAAAAATTTGTCTAGTATTTGGAACATACCTTCGACTCCCGCCTCTCTTTGTCACGTGAAAACATCCACCTCATTGGTAACCTAAGTGTCCTCCCGCCATTCCTCCTGCAGAGAGTGACACTGGTGTTGGTAAATTGTGTGCGATTTTTTGGGGTCATCATGACACTGCTACTTTATTACCCTTTTATTCTTTAGCGGATCCCTGCACACACTACCATCAGGGCACCACAAATGTAAATAAACTCATTATTCGAAGGCGAAATATTTACCACCAGCAAATAATTATACCTCAACTGCAAGGTGATGCATATAGGGAACAATAACTCCAGGACAGAGTACTGCATGGGAGGGTTAAACTGAACACTATTTCTGATGAAAGGGACCTAGGAGTCATCATAAGTGACTCCCTTAAACAATCTTGCCAATGTAACAGGGCCTGTAGTAAGGCAACCAGGATGTTCGGGTGTATTGGGTGGGGTTTTGATAGCAGTAGGAAAGAGGTATTGCAGTACTGCCTTTCTATAGATTACTTGCAAAGCTACAGTATCCCCGGAGTACTGTGTCCAGTTCTGGAGTCCTCACCAAAGGAAAGAAAAACAGGCTGGAAACACTGCAGAATAGTGTAACCAGAAAGATTCAGGGCCAGAAAGGCACATCCTACGAGAATCAACTTAGGGCACTGAACATGTACTCATTGGAGGCCAGACAAGAGAGGAGAGATATAATTGAGACCTTCAAGTTCTTGAAAGGGATGGAAAAGGTAAACATCTAAGAGTTATTCAACAAGAAAAGCAAATCTAGAATGTGGGGCATGAGTGGAAGCTGGTGGGGAAGGAGATTCAGGAGGGATGTAAGGAAGTTTTATTTTACAGAGAGAGTGGTTGAGCCATGGAACAGTCTGCTGGCTGAGGTAGTGAGTCCTGAAACCATTAATGGTTTCAAGTATGGCTGGAACAGAGTGAAGGACTTACCTGTTACTCAGGAGGATAGCAATAAGGCAGGGAACATGTGGGCAGGTAATGCAGAATAAAAAGCCTGTATAGACAGCAAGTTTGGGGTAGGATAGGGCGCTACAGATAAACTGGATGGACCTTTGGTCTTTCTCTGCCATCATGCATGTTTTAATGATTCAGTTTTTTATGTTCTTTAAAGTAAATTTCAAACATAATGTTTCACTCTGTTGGACTTCATAGCCCGTTATCTTAAAGAGTTAGGGGCACATTTTCAAAGGGGATGCTCAGCGCATCCCTGGATATGCCCACACATCCCTGACTTGCAAAGGCCATCAGGGTGTGGCAATATTCAGAAGCCCTGATGTGCCCTGCAAGCCCAAGTGCGCCATGAAATAGTGGGATGCAGGTATGCAAATATGCATATATCCCGCATCACAATATTCAGCTGCACCCTGGCAATGACACCACCAGATGCGCTGGAACAAAGCTAGGATAACAAAACCCAGCCCTATCCTTGTGCCAGGCTGGGTTATGACCCGTGTAAGTGCCAGGGCAGAGTATATGATCTCCACTGCCTCGAGCCCTGACCATAGGAAACATAACAAAGCCCCAATACCCATAGTGTAGTGGTCCCCTCCTCCACAGCCCTGATCACCGATCTCTGATAGAAAACATATTGACCTGGGTTTCCATAGTGTAGTGGATCCCCAACCCCTTCCCTGATCCCCGATCGCTCTAAAACCAGTCACCTCCCCATTTTCCATAGTGTAGGGACACCCCACCCCAACCCCGATCTTTGTACCCAATAATTGCACACCCACCATCCATTTTCATAGTATAGTGGCCCCTCCACCCCGGACTGCAGTAGCCCATGGCCCTGCACCCGCACCTCAGCCCAACCTGTGCGGGCAACTGGCACAACCCTCCTCACCCTGCCACAGCTAGCCGCTGATTGAAATACATGTGAGCCGGTACACTAAATAGCATGCAAGCACGTACTATTCAGTATACCAGCTTGGGTGAATTTCAGTAGGCGGATGGCTGTGGCAGGGTGAGGAGGGCCAGCCAGTCACGGGTACAGGTCAGGCTGGGGGTTCGGGTTTCGGATGGTGGGCTACTGCAGTTTGGGGTGGGGGTGGGGGTCACTACACTATGGAAATGGATGGCAGGTGTACATTCATTGGGTACAGAGATCTGGGCTGGGGTGGGGGGGTCCCTACACTATGGAAAACAGGGAACTGCCTGGTTTTAGTGTGATTGGGGATCAGGGCTGGTGAGGTGGGACTATTACACTATGGAAAAGGGGTATGGTGCTAATCACTATTGCGATCAGTGATCGAGGCTGTGAGGAGGCAGACCCAGCGCATTCCACCAGGTGTAGCCATGCTAATGAGCCCATAATGGGCGTGCATGAAGTCCCATTGCACCATGCATGCCCAATGAGCTTATTAGCATATTCTGGCTGAGTATCACCCATGGGAGATGCGGTGTATCAAGATATGCACTATGCATCCCCAATTGGTGGTCATTAGCCTCGAACCCTGGATGTTCTGCCCACACATAGTGGCCGACCGCTTTGTGCCATGCATCCTGGGTCCCATATTCACACAGCTTGAGTGCTCTGTGCCAATTACACATTCTGGGTGAATATGGCAACTGAGCCGAGTAGCACATCTGTTTTGCATGACTCACTGTTATGTGCGTGCATTGGGCCAGCTCTGAATATGCACCCCCAACTCTACACTTCAACATGTGTTTTCATAAATAAGATGCTTCAGCTATTACAGTTTACCGAAGAATACATTTTTTCATTTTCAGTGTTCCTTTCCAAGATTTATAGCATATCTTGGTAGTCCATCTAAAAAGTCTATATAGAAAACATTTGAAAACATTTGCCTCTCCCCTGTTAGCCTCACAGTGCCTTGGTTTTATGACATCATTGTGCTCACCATGACAACAGTCTGTGATGTCACAGACAGCAATTGTGTGGTTAGCAGGGAAGAGTCATATACGTTTTGAAACACTCAGTAAAATAATTGCTGCACTATCTGCAGTATTTAGTAGTCTAACAGGAAGGGAAAGTAAAAAGTATATAACAAGTTACTAGAAAACAATAAAATTAAAACATAATTGGTGTAACTCTAGTGTTTCTAAGCTTTTCATTATAATAAAGAGTTGCTCTTTAACCCTTAGGCTGCCAACAGAATTCGAATTTATAGGAATTCTGGACTGATATATCAGTCTGCGGCACAGCAAGGGTCAATATCGTGATAGTCCTTCTAGCACAAAATCATAATTTTTAAGAGTGCCTGGCAAAGGAGGCAAGGTATCGTAAATCAGGTTGCGTTGCTGGCCAGCCGATTCCTTCCACTTCCTGGTCCACCTGCCCCATGTTCAGACATTTTGTGAGGTCTAACCAGGAAGAGCATAGAGGTGCACCCCACTGAATCAGAGAAAGCAAAAACAGGCACCAGATAAATAGAGTGGTCACGACTTTATTAAGTGAAAATTTCAAACAGCATTAGCTCAGATACAACAAACACCTCGACCAGTTTCGCTCAAACTAGATACCAGGGTACAAATTGATCAGGAGAGACAGGGTGGAAAAGAGAGAGGGGGGGTTGCACTCTACGTAAAGGAGAGTATCAGGTCATCAGAACTGCAGGGTAAGTGGGGAGATGCCGAAGGACTCTGGGTCTCGTTGTCGGTGGGGAAGGGGGTACGTATGGGGGTGGTGTACAGACCCCCGGCATAGCAGGAATCGGTGGATAGAAGCATGGCTGATGAGATTGTGAGAATGGCGGAAAGGGGGGAAGTGGTGCTGATGGAGGACTTGAACCTACCAGATGTAGACTGGAGCACCCTTTTAGCTGCTTCAACCAGCAGCAGGGAAATATTGGACTCCCTGCAATTGGCCCTCCTAAATCAACTGGTCAGGAAGCCAACCAGGGCTGGAGCTATTCTTGATCTAGTCCTGACAAATAGGGATAGGGTAGGAGATGTATCAGAGGGGGAACATCTTGGTACGAGTGACCACAACACTATCAGGTTTAGAATAAGGAACACTGCAGAGGTTCACCGGTCTAGGTTAAAGGTGCTGGATTTCAAGAGGGCAAATTTCGGGAAAATGGGGAAGATAGTGGAGAGGGCTTTGCAAGTGGTGGAGGATTTGACAGAGGTGGAGGCAATGTGGGGGAGGATAAAAGAAGCTATTGTAGGGGCCACTGACATCTGTGCCAAGAGAGTAAGTAAAAATAAGAGGAGGAGGAAACCTCTGTGGTATACTAGGGAAGTAGCTAAAAAGGTAAGGACAAAAAGGAAAGCCTTCAGGAAATTCAAGAAAACACAGGCAGAAGTGGACTGGGTAAAATACCAGGCAAGCTAGAGAGAAGCCAGGGTAGAGGTAAGGAGGGCAAAGGCACAGACAGAGGAGTGAATAGCTAGAGGGGTCAAAACCGGGGATAAGACTTCCTTTTGGTATGTAAATGAAAAGAGGAAGACTGGGCAGGGGATACTCCAGTTAAAAACAAATGAGGAGGAGATGCTACAAGGGGACAGAGAGAAGCGGACTTGCTAAACAACTTTTTTTGTTCAGTGTTTAATAGGGAGGAAGAAGATGAAGGTAGCAGAGCAGGAAAAGAAATGGCAGGGAAGGGGGAAGTGGAGATGAGGTCATTTCTCGTGGAGGAAATTTTAGGGGAACTAGGCTGTATCAAGGTGGACATGGCAATGGGGCCAGATGGGGTGCACCCAAGGGTGTTAAGGGAACTTACGGAGATATTGGCAGTACCATTGACTGCACTCTTCAATCAGTCCCTAGAGATTGGGGTGGTACCAGAAGACTGGAGGCAGGTAAATGTGGTCCCACTGCATAAGGGGGGAGGGAGGGAGGAAGTGGGAAATTACAGGCCTGTGAGCTTGACAACAGCGGTATGCAAGCTCATGGAGAAACTAATAAAAGGCAGGATCACCAGCTACCTGGAGGAAAGTGGCCTGATAAATCCAAGGCAACATGGTTTTACCAGGGGCAGATCCTGTCAAACAAATTTGATAGTTTTTTGACGGGGTCACCAAGGAACTGGATCAGGGGAGGGTGATAGATGTGGCTTATTTGGATTTCAGGAAGGTGTTTGACTCTGCCCCATGGGAGGCTGCTGTGTAAAACGGCAGGACTGGGGCTGGGGCAGAGGGTAGTTAAATGGGTGGGAAACTGGCTGGGGGACAGGAGGCAGAGAGTCATAATAAATGGAGTGGCATCCGGGGAGGTTAAGGTCACAAGTGGGGTCCCTCAGGGATCAGTGCTGGGGCTCCTACCATTCAATATATTTGTAGGGGACATTGTGGAGGGCCTTGAGGGAGGTGTGAGTATGTTTACAGACGATATCAAAATCTACAATAGGGTAGACACGCAGGAAGGAGTAAAACAAATGCAGAGAGATTTGGGGAGGCTTGAGGCATGTTCAAAGAAGTGGCAGCTTTCATTCAATACAGAAAAATGTAAAATCATGCATCTTGGCTACATAAATCAGAGGGCAGGGTACTGTATGGGGGGGCATAGATCTGAGGGTGACAGAACAAGAAAGGGACCTAGGCATCACTATATCGGGGGACCTGAAGGTGGAAAGGCAGTGCGGGAGGGCAGTGGCTAGGGGAAGTGGAATGCTGGGATGTATCGGAAGGGGGATCACCAGTAGAAATAGGGAGGTCCTTGTACACCCATCTAGTTAGACTGCATTTGGAGTACGGAGTCCAGTTCTGGAGGCCATAGCTCAGGAAGGATGTGGGGAGGTTAGAGCGGGTTCAGAGGAGAGTGACAAAGATGGTACATAGATACATAGATACATAGACAGTGTCGGCAGATAAGGGCCTATGGCCCACCCAGTCTGCCCATTTAAGTTTGTAAGTTCAGTTTATGTTTTCCAAGAAGTCTGTTGCCCCTTACCCCTGACCTCCAGAATTCCTTTATGTCTATCCCATGCATTCTTAAATCCCGTGATTGTTTCAGCCCCCACCACTTCCTCTGGCAGGGTGTTCCACTTGTCCACCACCCATTCTGTGAAGAAATTCTTCCTCACGTTTCCTCTGAATCGTCCTCCCTCCAACTTCATCACATGCCCTCTAGTCCTGGAACATCTTTTCGCTTAAAAATAGTGCATTCCTGCACCCTGTTCCTCCCTGTAAGATACTTGTATGTCTCTATCATATCCCCTCTCTCCCTCCTCTCCTCCAGGGAGTACATGTTCAGTGCCTTTAACCTGTTCTCATAGGACTTGTGATGCAATCCATGCACCATCTTTGTTGCCCTCCTCTGAACCCTTCTACCCTGTCTATGTCCCACGTAGGTAAGGTCTCCAGAACTGCACAGTGTACTCCAGGTGCGCCTCACTAGTGTCTTGTATAGTGGAATTATGACCTCCTTTCCTGCTGGTGATGCCCCTGCCTATGCATCCCAGCATCCTATTTGCTTACCTGCTGCCTTGTCACACTGTTTCCCTGCCTTGAGGTCATCAGAGATGATAACCCCAAGATCCCTTTCCTGCTTGGTGCATGCTATATCCTTACCCCCAAATGATATATTGTGCCAGAGTTTTTGTGCCCCATATGCATTATCTTGCACTTCCTTGCATTGAATTTCAACTGCCAAACCCCTGACCATTCTTCAAGTTTCTGCAGGTCCCTTCTCATTCTGTCTACACCCTCTGGTGTGTCTACTCTGTTACAGAGCTTTGTGTCATCAGCGAACAATGAAATTCTGCCTTCTAGGTCCTGCGCAATGTCACTGATGAAGATATTGAATAGTACCGGTCCCAGCACTGATCCCTGTGGTACCCCACTGGTCACTCTTCCCTCTGTGGAGTGACAGCCATTTACCACCACCCTCTGTGTCCTGCTGCCCAGCCAGTTACTTACCCACCGCACTACTGGTAAAAGGGTTAAGCCTCCTATCCTATGAAGAAAGGTTGAGAGATCCGAACATGTACTCCCTGGAACAGAGGAGGGAGAGAGGGGACATGATCCAGACCTTCAAGTACCTTAAGGGTATAAACAGGGTGCCAGTGGGGAGCAACTTCAAGAAGAAGGGAAATAAGAGGATGAGGAGGCATGGCCTGCAGGTGGATGGGGGCAGTTCAGGGGTAACATTAGGAAATATTATTTCACAGAGAGAGTGGTGGAAAAGTGGAACAGACTCCCAGAGGCGGTCATTGGAGAAGAAACAGTGGAGGGATTCAAAAGGGCATGGGACAACCACAGGGGAGTGTTAAGGGGGAGGGCACAGGTCCATGCAGATAGCTGGACAAATGGGCAGACTTGGTGGGCCTTGTTTCAGTCCTTTTCTGCCGTCACACTTCTATGAATCTGTGAATCAGGAGGATCTGATGTATACTGCACAAGCAATACTTAAAGGAGCTGAATTTTAAAGTGACAGTGTGCTAAAAAAATTAAATAGTAACATACGTAAACTAAAACATATCACAAAAAACTATTTGATCATCACAACAGTAGTTATATATTATCACAATTAATGTCACTGTCACTGTTATAATTTATTAGATTAAAGATGTATACAAGATTAAATGTCTGTGCATCCATAGTGACAGTAGAAGCACCAGAGGAGAAGCACTCAGGTTACAGTTTCGATTTCCCCAGAACAAACATTGGATGAAATCGAAAAGAGCCGCCACAGAGCTTCAAGATCCTAAAAAAGAGAAGGGAAAAAAATATTTTACTTACAAAGTCCTAATAGACAGAATGCTTTTTATGTTTAAAATATATACATGTTGCTTCTTATGTTTTTTCTTCAATCATCTCATAATACTAAGCAGCTAGAATACACTGGGAGTCTATTTATTTTTCTTATCCTTTCTTATCAGAGGCATTATATCAATTTTGTCATTGAGTCCTGGCATTTTGAGTCCCCCTAACGTATAAATCCAGGAAGCCTTTCTTTCCCTCTCTCTCTCTCTCTCTCTCTCAAGCAAGTTAGCATCAATATAACCTCCCTTCCCCCCAGGGCCAAGTGTTACATGCTCCACACCATTAAACCTAAAATTATGTATAAGGTGTCTTCCATCTACTCCATCTCTTGTATTTCTCTCCCTGGGAACGTTGTTTTTACTTTCTCTGACTTTGTGGATTTTACCAGGCACACATTTGAGGTTGGGAGTGGAGTTTGCTGCTGCACCCTACTGAAGCATATGAGGAAGGTTTTTACAACCTTTTGACCAATTTTTGAGCAACCTTTGATAAAAATAAAAGCCACCACTCAACTAATTGGGATCTAATTAGTTGAGCAGCGGCTTTCATTTTGTTCAAAGATTGCTTAAACATCAGTGAAAAGGTTGTGAAAACCTCTCTTATAGGTGTCAATGGAATGCACCCCCATGCTCTCCCTGGTTAGATGTCACAAAACATCTGAACATGGGGCATGGCAGGTGGAACAAGAAGTAGAAGGGATTGGTTGGCCAGCAGTATGACCTGATTTATGATCCCTTCCCTCCTGTGCTGGACACAGTTACTGCTAGAGGGGAGACTGAAATGTTCATAAGGGGATTAAGGTCGTATGATGAATGAAAATTATGCTGTGAACTGCACAGCTATTAATACAGAATGTGTAGTCTTACCAAAATTCAAGACAGGTGGAATTTTCTGAATGTGGCCCGAAAGGCAATTTTGCAGAGTGACTGAGAAAACATGTTTTGAAGGGGGTATGAAAAAAGTCACCTGTCAGGTCCATGATGTGGGGTAACAAAAGTGCTGTGTTGAACATTTGAGACCAACAGCTGCAAAAGTCAGAAAGTTATGAGTAAATATTGAAAAGGTCAATATTTCTTCCAAACTGTTTATTGACATTTGACCCCACATTTTCAACATAATCTTTTTTGACTCCACCTTATGATCAAAACAGGTGGAATTTTTTAAATTCCATCCGAAAGGTAATTTCTCTGAGTGACTGTGAAACTATGTTTCAGAGGGGATTTGAAAAATGACATCTCCCTTGTTCATGAGGTGGGGTAAGACATAAAAACAGACAATGATGGCAGAAAAAAGACCAATGGTCTACTGAGTCTGCCCACAACACTGTATCATACCCCAGACCCTTTTGTCTATAGAGCATTTCTGTCTAGACTATCTGTCCTCTAGCTCCCTGTCTTACTACTACCTCCCTGAGTAAATACTAGGCCATTAACCCTGCCCCAACTGTGCTTGAAATCTTTAATGGTTTTGCCACCCACCACCTCCACTGGCAGACTGTTCCATGTCTCAACCACCCTCTGTAAAATAAAACGTTCTCAAAACGATCCTGACCCCCCTCCCCAACCAACTTCTACTCAAATCCTCATGGTTCTAGATTCACTACTCCTGTTGAATATTTCCTCATCATTCAGCTTGTTCATTCCTTTCAGAAATTTGAAGGTCTCTGTCATATCACCCCTCTCGTCTGGTCTTGAGCAAAGTACATGATCAGAGCCCTAAGCCTGTCCTCATAGGATCTGTCCTGCTGGCCCTGAATCATTTTGGTTACTTTACACTGCAGCATCTCCAGCCTGTCTTTGTCTTTCCTAGGGATGAGGACTCCTGAACTGGACACAGTACTACATGTGCGGCCCCACCAGTGTTCTACAGAGAGGCACTAATGCCTCTTTCCTTCTGCTGTCAAAACCCACTGCAATACACACCAGCATGCTGTTTGCCTTACTGAAGGCCTCCTTACACTGGTTATATTTTTTAAGGGGGTCTCTTATGAGGACTCCTAGGTCCCTTTCCTCAGAGGTAGTGCCCAGTTTAACCAGTGGCGGAGCCGGGGGGGCGGTTGTCCCTCCTGGCTGCCCCAGTGTGAGTAGTGGCGCCCTGCCACCATCTTTATTTACTGTTTAGTGCCCATTGTGGAGCCCATGATTGACTGAATGGCCCTCCCTGGTTCCCAAATGATCCCAAACCTGGCTCCGCTACTGGTTTAACCCCTCTTATCCACACTCCATTCTGGGTTTCTTGTTCTCTATGTGCATCATCTAGAAAAATAGAAACGGAATTTGTCGGCAGAAAAGGACTGCTTGATCCCCATGTAGTCTGCTCAGATTGTCTCTGCTTTGTCTGCCTCCACAGACCCTAACTGGTCTCTGGTGACCCTTCCTCTTCCTGACCTATTCACTAATATTACCTTCTATCTCTCCCTCACATGCTTGAAGCCCCCTACTCTTTTTGCTTCCACCACTTTCGTTGGCAGTCTTACCCAGGCATCTAGAACTTTTCAGTGAAGTAGTACTTCCTCATGTCCCTGTTTATCTCCCCCATTCCAGTTTCATTGTATGTCCTCTGGTCCTGGTGCTCTTCCTCCTTTGAAAAAGACTCGCCTCCTGCACCCTGCACCCTGTTCACCCCTGGGAGGTACTTGTAGGTCTCCATCATGTCCCCTTTCACTCTCCTCTCTTCCAGGGTGTAAGATGTTGAGATCCCTCAGTCTCTCCTCATAGGACTTTTGGTGCAACCCATGCATAATTTTAGTTGCCCTCCTCCCGACTGCCTCCACCTTGTCTATGTCCTTTTTAAGGTGCGGCCTCCCGAATCGGACAAAATACTCCAGGTGGGAATGGATCTCACCAGTGAGTGATACAGCGGCAACACCACCTTCCTTGTCCTGCTGGAGATAAATCTCCCAGTGCATCCCAACAGCCCACTGGCCCTACCCACTGCTTTGTCACACTGCCCTGTCACTTTGAGGTCTTTATATATAATTATCCCAAGGTCTCTTTCCTGCTTAGTGGCTGACAGCCCCCCATCCTGTACTCAGTTCCTGGGATCCTATGCCCTAGTTGCATAATTTTGCACCTTTTGGTGTCGAACCTCAACTGCCATTTTTTACCACTCCTTGAGTTTCCCTAGACCCTGCACATTCTTTCCACTCCCTCCTAATTGTACACCCTATAACAGATTTTGGTATAATCTGCTAAAAGGCACACCTTCCCTTCTAGTTCATCTGCAATGTCACTTATGAAGACATTGAATCAGACTGGTCCCAGTACTGAACTCTGCAGTGCCCCGCTGCTCACTCTTTCATCTTTACAGTGAATGCCATTAACCACCACCCTCATAGCCTGTTAACCAGTTTCTAACCCAAATTATCCCTTTGGATCCCATCCCTAGGCTGCTCCATTTCTTAATCAGTGTCCTGTGTGGCACAGCATCAAAGGCCTTGCTAAAGTTCAGATAGTCATTAGTATCCAGTACACTCCCCCTCCCCCCCAGCTGCTCTAAAGAGCTTACAATTTCCAGCCCGGTGGCACTGAGGGTTGAGGCGCTGGATGCCACACTTCACTCCATGCTGATCCATGTTCTAGAGAGAGCATGGGTTGCCAGGTGTCGGCCAGGGGGGAACTGAATTGAGCGTCTGAGGGACTGCTTTCCTCTCCCCAGTTGGTGGGTTGCCACTCCTCATCGAATTTTTCCTGACCCATTATTTGTCACTCTTCTAGTAAATTGCAGCTCTTTTGTCTCTGTGCTAAACTTAGTTTCACTCCCACCCCTTTGTAGTGCTATAATTTCCTGTTCTGTCCCTTTTCCAACAGGCGTCTTTGTAGCCCACTGGACTACCTACCACACCCACGATTCACCTCCTGCATGCCTGGACACCACTCTCTGCCTCTCTCAGTGCCAAGAAGCCTGCTGCCACCAGCTCCCTGGAATCAAGCATCAGGTAGGTATGGCCTATACACAGCCCCAGCCTCCTGGGCTGCTGCTCCTGCTGCCAAATTTTTTCGCCACCCTTAAATACACTTAAGCTCCTCCATCCCCTACTCCATCCTGCCCCATTTGCTCCCAGTACTAGTGCTCTGAGCTTAAAGCTTTCTGTCTCCTCACCCCCTTTGTTGATCTTCGTTGATCATGCCCTCCCCTTAAAGGCATCCTCACTATAAGACACTTTCTCCTTAAAGCCCTGCTCTCTGTTTCCCTGGCTGTGGTTTTACAGCTCTAGATAGTACTGTTTCATTAGCTATTGTAATAAATCCAAGAGATGGCTTCCGCAGCCCCCCTTCTCCTCATTGGCTACATCCTCCTTATGACAGTGGAGCCAGTTTTGGACCCCAGGAAAGACTCTTCCTGCCTGAATACTCCTATAGGACTGGAAATAAGTCCAACAGTGTCTGCCAAACAGTTAACCTCCTCCAAAGGCAGTAATCCTTACACATTTCCAATCCTTCACACCTCCTACTGCCCAACATTCTCTAAGCAGCCCCCCTTACCCTCTCTGTTAGTGTAGTAGTATCTGCTCTGATCAACTTCCACTGCCCTTGATAGTGTTCAAGGCAAACAACCAAACAAAGCCTTCCTAAGATTCCTGGTAAGATGTCTCAGGAAATTATTAGTACTACTGCTACTCTGTGCAGGCAGTGTGGGATTAAACCCGGGCCCCCCCCCACTACTAACTGCCCCGGGGGAACTCCCACCGCTAAAGGGTCTGAGCTTCCTGCATATGAACGTATGCAGCCTCGCCAACAAACTTGACCAGGTCCACGCCTGGGTACTACATGCCAACCCTGATGTAGCAATGCTGTTGGAAACTTGGCTGAAAAATACTTAACTTGACAAAACATTTAACATACCGGGATACAACTTGATCAGGTGTGACAGGTTGACCAGAGATGGTGGTGTTGCCATATATATTAAAGATAAATTCCTAACCACCAATATTGTCCGTACATCAATGCCCAAAGAATTTGAATGTCTTGCCTTCAAAATTACCTTCTCGCCTGGTATAGCCTTATTGGTAGCTGCATGCTATAGACCTACTGCAGCGGGTATACTGCCCCATATTCACTCTCTCCTGGAAAAAGCGAATACGGAATGCATTGTCATGGGTGACCTTAACCTTAATTGGAACGATGCCAGCGCAAACAAGCTTAAGGACTTCTGCAACGAACATGGGCTCACTCAGATTATCTCTGATGTTACACGACCTAACAAGAAAAAGCCCAACCGAAGTTCACTTCTGGACCTTATACTTGTCAACAAGCCACATAATATCTCTCATGTGGGGGTCGTCCACAATGATCTAAATGATCACTGCACAGTCACCTGCGTTAGTTGCTCCCCACACCTCCCCTCCACCTCTACTTTCAAGCTTAAGCGCAACCTAAAATACTTCAGTCTCCCGGCCTGCCTGACAGATCATGGGAACATATAGTGGCAGGATTTCTACCTTGCACCCTCTGTGTTTGAAGCATTCTGTATCTTCCAGGATCTGCTAGTAAACGTTATCAACCAACATGCACCCTTAAGGAAAATCAAATCCAGGAAATTCGCACCTGATTGGTTTAGCCCACTACTTAAGAGGGCCTTAAGGCATAGAGACACCCTTTGGAAAAGGGCAAGGAAGTCGCAGTTTGACACAGACTGGCTCTCCTTCCGGGTAGCCAGAAATGCCTGCACCAAACTGGTAAAGTTGGAAAAACAACGGTTCTTCCAGTCAGCACTGGAGGCAAACAAAAACTGCTCCACCAATTTTTGGCAGATACTGAGAGAGGTTGAGGGACATTCCCCTGCCACCCCACTACCAGCCAAAATTGTGGCAAATAACACCTCCTACACAGATATGTCCGAGATCCTCGATCAGCTCAATAACCACTTTGCCACTGCAGACCTCGCATTTGACACGTCACCTGTTAGTAAACTGAGCACCACAAGCACCGCCAGCATAGCTAGTATACCAGCCATAGCCCCTCCTACCGACTGCCCCCTCTTCAAGTTCCAGTCAGTCTCCTACAAACAGGTGATGGACCTGCTCCTCTCGCTGGACACCAAAAAGAGCACTGGTGCCAATTCACTTGAACCCTTCTTCTTAAAAGTAGGTTCTTATTATCTGGCAGCTCCAATTGACCATATCTTCAACAGCTCATTATCACAAGGGAAATTGCTGCCTAGCTGGAAAACCGCACTCATTATCCCCCTGTTCAAGTCAGGAGACCCTACTGACTTGAACAACTATAGGCCTATTTCATTGCTTCCTGTTTTATCCAAGCTACTTGAAAAAAGTGTAAACTCTCAATTAAGGGAGTACTTGGATCGTGAGAAAATCCTCAATCCAATTCAATCAGGTTTCAGACCTAAGCACAGTACTGTGTCTGCTCTTGTCAAAGTGTCAAATGACTGGCTAAAAGCCCTGGACGGTAAACAACACATCTATGCACTCCTCCTTGACCTCAGCAAAGCATTTGATATGGTTGATCATTCCATACTTCTTGATTCCCTGAGTAGCATCGGTCTAACCTCTGCTGCAGTAAAGTGGTTCCGCTGCTACCTCACAAATCATAAACAGCAAATTAAAGCCCAATGGGAATTCTCCCCATTAAAATTACTGCCCCAAGGTTGCATTTTAGGACCTATCCTCTTCACCCTTTACATCATCTGCATCGACTCTGGCCTGGTTGCTGGAAACATCCATTTCTTTGCAGATGACACACTCCTCTACATGACCAACCCCTCCTTGGACATGCATACAAGGAGCTACAGCAGGATTTTATCATCCTCCAGCACAACCTGCTGAATCTAAAGCTCTTGTTAAATGAAAAAAAAAACAAAAGCTATGATTATTTCTCCATCTCACAATATGGGGATACCTGGGACCCCACAGATTATTACCCTCCTTAATGAACCACTAGAGCTAGTGGATAAATTGAAATATCTGGGTCTGGTTGCATAACAAACTCACCTTCGGTGTACATCTAAGTGAGTTAACAAAAAAGCTAAGTCAGCGTCTCGGTATTTTCTACCGCATTAGATGCCTACTCACCCTGGAAGCTAGAAAGTGATTGGTTCAAACAACCTTTCTTCCCCAGTTGACTACACCGACTTCTTATACAGCCATTGCCCCCAGTATGCGCTCCAAAAGCTGGATACAGTCTATCATGGCGCATTGAGATTTGTTCTTGACTTGCCCTTGCAGACTCATCACTGCTCATTGTACCAAGCATTAGATTGGCTGTCCCTCTCCACGAGGAGGCAAATAAATGCCCTCATGTTGCTATTCCGGGCTTTGTCCAACAAACTACCACCCCATATCTGTGACCTGTTTGAACATTCAAAGGGTGCCTATGGACTAAGAAACTCCTCCCTTGTCCTCCTTAAGCTACCACAGACAAGGGCACATCTTGGCTCAACTGCAATTAGTTCCTTCTTACCAGCTCTTTGCAATAGCATGCAAAAATTACTTAAAGTCTCCCTGCTACCAGCCATTTTATATTTAGAGGGCTGCTCTACAGAGGCCTGAAAAATGGTGTGTGATTATTTCAGGTAAAGCATTACCCCGCTCAACTGAGTCCCTTAACTGCTGTAATCCTGGGCTGCCTATTTTCCCGTGTCGGCCAGCATCCCTTTAGGGCAACCACTCCCCACCTCCTCCCCCTCATCAATTAGCTTTGCAAGGGGCCTCATTCTATTAGGCTGCCCTATTTTCCCTCTCTACTATGTGTCTGATACCCTTTCTTCCCACTGCCCTTCTCTATGTCCCTCCTTCCTCTCCTCACTTGTACTCTATAAGCTACAACCTGTATATGCTGCACTTTAAATGCCTATATTTGCACTTCTTTTACATGTCTGATTCATCCAAGTACTGACTTTGTATATTGTAACTGCCTGTACCGATGTCTACTTTTGTATGAAGTGTTGCCTACTGTAAGCAAAAGTGCTGTCTGTGTCCAGAACCATCTTGAAAATGAGCTTGCTCAATGATGTAACTGCCTGGTTAAATAAAGTTTGAGTGATTGATTGATTGATTGAATGACTGCCCCCAGGTACAGGCCTGAGGGGTAGGGCAGAATGGGGGAGCGACACTAAGGGACAGCGTTGCGAGCAGCAGTGTGTGTGTGCCTCCAAACATGTGCATGCCTACCCACAGTGAGGGAGGGAGAAAAAACATGGAAAAATGGAGCTGGCAGGCTCCATGGTGGCCTGGACATGCCCTGTATCAGCCTCCCCCAACTTCTGGATTGTGCTCTGGGGGGAGGAAGCTGGCACTCCTCTCTCCAGCCCCTCTCTCTCCAGTGGGTGGGTTGCCACTCCCCGCCAAATGACTGCCCCAGGTGGAGGCCTGAGGGGTAGGGCGGGACGGGGGAGTGACACAAAGGGAGGGTGTTGTGAGTGGCAGTGTGCATGTACCTCCACACGTGCACGTGGCTACCCCAGTGAGGGAGAAAAAACATGGAAAAATGGAGCTGACAGGCTCCAAGATGGCTTGGACACACCCAGTACCAGCCTCACCTGACTTCTGGATTGTGCTATGGGGGAGGGAGCTGGCACTCCTCTCTCCAGCCCTGCTACAGGCGGTAATCCATGGGGGAAATATTGGGGTAAGACTGAGTCAGGGCAGCCATGGCCAGAGGACAAGCCCTCATAGAAGGACCAGAGCCACCTGCCAGCTCTGCAATGGCAGAGTTAAAGTATAAATTTAAGAGCTTGCAATTTTTTTTATTTTTTAAAGTTTATACTTGCTTAGTCACATCTTGTCGCTCCATTATTTTCAAATTGGTTTCTTAGTCTTCAGATGCCAGCAGATATTTGAAATAATGCCATCCACCAATGGCAAGGTGAACCCCTTGGATGGGAAACAGCTCCAACATTTAAAATATAACTCGCTCCTCTGAGCTGGAGTACCCACTGCTTCTCTCTATAAGACTCCTCTTGAGGTTCCACATGTTCACTTCTGTAAAGAGAGCAGATACCTTGCAGCTTATGGTTGCTGTGTGGAGAGCTGTCTAATAGAGAGTGCCATACATCTCACAATTAATAATCACATCAGAAGGATAGCAAGCTCTGCTACTGCTCAATCACCAGATTTCATGACATTTCTTATAAATCCCTGCATTTTTAGTGGTGTGCTACTGGTTTGTGGGCTTATGTCAAAACAATCATTAGTATGCAGCATGGGTATCGGCAGGCATATGCAGTGTACTTTGCTGAGTACGGTAGAATCTGGAAAATGCAGTATAGCCTAGAGGTTAGAGTAATGAGCTATGAACAAGCTTGGTACATCCAGCAGACCAGATCTTGGTTTGATTCTCACAACCTCCACTTGCATACTGTGTGACTCTGAGCAAGTCACTTAACCACCCAGTGCTCCCAGGTTACCCCTGAAAACAGTCACTTGTGCCTAGTGGGCCTTACCTGGTTGCCAAAAGACTAAAAAAATAAAATAAAATAAACATGAGCCTCAAGCCAGGGTAGCAAACACAAACAGAGCCAGATGTACATGAAGAACTGTTTTTCCCCTCCTTCAATGCTTTAGTGTGAGTTTGTGACTGATCTATTGAAGATGTTTTAGTGTTAAACTTAGAGGCCATGGTTGTTAGAGTGACCAAATCAAGTATGTATGTATGCATGAGTGCTGGTGTGACTGGACTTCTGTAAGGCTGGCTACCTTGATGTGGTACAGAGGCTTTTCATGTATCCTAAACACTGCAACTAAAAGCTAGCCAACTTCTGTCTGATTGGTAATGTGTGTGTTAGATAAAATAAAATATTGTGAATCTATTAGGATCATTGGTGGAAAAGAGGGTTGGGCAATGTTTGTGTAGCAGTGCAGTATATCTCTTCATTTGTGTTTACGGGGGAGGCACAGTTCTGTCAACTCTTGAGTACAAGTTTAAAATTCCTGGCTACACCCATGGTATCCAGCAACTCCCTCCCTCCCCCAACACACACACACACACACGCACACACACGCAAGCTGCTCTAAAGGGCCTGAATTTTTTTAAGTTTATACTTTGTTACTCACATCTTGTCACTCCATTATTTCAAAATGTGTTTCTTAGTTTTCAGATGCCAGCAGGTATTTGAAATAAGCCCATCCACTGATGTCAAGGTGAACCCCATGGATGGGAAACTGCTCTAACATTTTAAACATAACTCACTCATCTGAACTGGAGCGCTCACTGCATTCTCTGTGAGGATCCTCTCGGGCTTCCCCACATTCACTCCGGTAAAGAGAGCAGACACTTTGCAGCTTATGGTTGTTGTATGGGGAGCTTTCTAATAGAGAGGGCCATACCTCTCGCAATTAATAATCACATCAAAAGAACAGCAAGCTCTACCCCTGCTGAGTCACCAGATTTAGTCACATTTCTAATACATTCCTGCATTTTTTAAGGGTGTGCTACTAGTTTGTAGCCTATTTTAAAACAATCTTTAAATCCAGCACCCCAGCCCCCAAATGCAGGAATGTATAAGAAATGTGATTAAATCTCATGAATGAGGAGGGCAGGAGCTTGCTATCCTTCTGATGTAAAGTCCAGATATGCCGGGTCCTCTGCCCTACCCTAATCTATTTCCCTGGTCACTCAGCCAAAGAAATCAATCTGCTTCATCTGGCATGACCTCACTCTCCCCCAGTGAATCCATACTGCCTTTGGTCTTGCAGTCCATTTGATTCATGATACTCTACAACATTTCCTTTCCCAGTGTTTCCATTAATTTCCCCACCACTGAGGTGAGAGGCTCACCAGCCTACAGTTTTTGGCCTCTTCCCTTCTACCTTTATTATGTGGAGGGACCACATCTGCTCTCCTCCAGTCCTCCAGAACCACACACAATTTCAGTGAGCTGTTGAACATGGCCATCAGCAGGGCAGATGGCACCTACCCTTGAATGTATCCCATCTGGTCCCATACCCTTGTCCACTTTCACAGCTGCAAGTCCCTTCAGGACTCTTTCCTCTGAAAATGGACTCGATTCTGACCTCCTTGTTCCTGCTGCTCCCTGGTGGTCCATTCCTTCCTCCCTCCACTGTGAAGACTGAGCAGAAGTACCTGTTTAGGATGTCTGCTTTTTCTTCATCCCCTTCTGCACAGCCTCTATCTGCCATCCTCCTTATTCTCACTATCCATCCCCTCACTTATGTACCTGAAGAAAGCTTTTCCCCATTTGTTACCCCTCTGGCCATCCTTTCCTCCTCCTAGCATTTTTTGGCACAGAATTTCAGTTGCCAAAACTTAGACCATCTCTCCAACCTTTGATCTATGGTCTACCCTACCACAGAGCTTAGCCTCATTTGTAAAGAAACAGAACTTGCCCCAAATTCCGTCTTCTATGTCACTGATGAACATACTGAAAAGGACCGGCCCCAGAACTGAATTCTGTGACACTCCACTGGTGACACCCCTTTCCTCGGATCTGACTCCGTTTACCACTATGCTCTGTGGTTTTCCTCCCAATCAATTTCCCACTCATCTAACTATGTCCTTCATTGCATTCAAATCCTCTAGCTTTTTCAGCAACCTTCTGTGAGGCACCGAGTCAAACGCCTTGCTGAATGTGAAGTAGAGTAAATCCACTGCATAACCCTTTTCCACTGTCCAAAATACCCAGTCAAAGAATACTATCAGGGTGGCCTGACAAAAAAAAGGGCTATGTTGAAATTTTGGGGCAAAATATTTAAAAATGACAAAGGTATGTCAATAAATGACAAAGTTTTGAATAGAAATTCAGAATGCATTAAAAGCCATTAATCAAAGTTACCTTGTTTTCAATCAGTTTGCAGGCAGAGAAAGGACTGCAGTGTTGGATTGGATAGGTAAGTAAGGGGAGCAGGGGAGTACAGTGGTAAGTGGTGAGAGGGGGTCAAGGTGGGGGTCATAGGATGCAGGGGAGCAGCAGAACACATCAAGGGACCATTTTCTTTTTTATAGGGGTTAAAAAAACAGAGGATGATGAGGGACAGTTTTCTTCATTTCAGTCACAGACAGTGAGGATTCGGCAGCCCAGTGTCAAGTGTGTAATTTGGTGGCATTGGGGTGTCACATCCTGTTTGGGGAAGGGGTTAGCTTAGCCAACACCAAGGGTGGGTACCCAGTGTTGGACTGTGCATGTGTGAGAGGGTTTGAAAGCTGGGTCAAGCAAGTGGGTGATGATAGTGGCAGAGTTGAGCACCTCCTGCAGGTTATATGATAAAAGTCAGGTTGGACAGGAGAGGGGGGTACCAGCGGAGGGGTTGAGCACCCACTGCCAGTCATATTAGAAAGTGGGGTGGGGCAGGAGGGGGGATACCATCAGCAAGGTTGAGCACCCACCACTGGTTATACACCAGTAAGAAAGTTGGGTTGGGTAGGAGTGGGAATATCAGCAACTGGCTTGAGCATCCACTGCCAGTCATAAAGTTGCAAAACTGGTGGGTTTGCAGGGGGGATACTGGTGGCAGGGTTGAGTGATCGATGTTGGTGAAACGTGGGTTTGGTGTGAGACGGGATACTGCTTCGCTGCCTGATGGATGTGAAAGGTTGCAGCCTCACTGTGATAGGTGTGGCCATATTAATAATAATAATAATAATCTTTATTTATTAACCCTTGCAGGGCCGTGGACTGATATATCAGTCCAAAATTCCTATACGTTCTAATTCTGTTGGCAGCCTAAGGGTTAAGTGCAATTCAAAATATCAAAGTACTTTACAAAAAATATAAAAATACAAAAAACTTTAAAACCAGTAATAAGTAAAATACTGATGTATCGTATCAACTGATCGATCTCAAGTAATAGCAAAAGCAAGATTAAATAAGTGGGTTTTCAGTGCCGTTTTGAAGCTCTCCACAGTCTGGCACTCTTGAACCTGATGAGTAGGGATGTAAATTTGTCATGGCAGTCATACACATCATGGATTCCATGACGTTTGGACTTTATTCAGGACTTCCATGACTTTCACTATTGTCATCAAAACATAGCAATGATGATAGTACCAAGAAGCTTACTAATAATTTCATTAACAACTCATGAATTATTAAAACCTCATCCATGACAAACTTACGTCCTTACTGATGAAGCAGAGAATTCCACAGAGTAGGCACTCCAAATGCAAATAATCGAGCCCCAGATGTCTTCAATTGAACCCTGGGAAGCTCTAACAATCCCTCGTTGGTGGAGTGGAGTGGACGGGGGGGCAATAGGGGCAAAGAAGCTCTTGCAGGTAGCTCGGACCCTGTCCATGTAGGGCTTTGTAGGTCAGCAAGCCGACCTTAAAGGTGATCCGCCATTTAACTGGCAGCCAGTGCAACTCATACAGCACAGGAGTAATGTGGCTAGATTGAGAAAGCCCAGTCAGTAGCCTGGCTGCCGCATTCTGCACTAGCTGCAGATGGCAGATGTCAACCCCTGGTAGCCCTAGGTAAAGGGTGTTACAGTAATCCAGATGAGAGGTCACAAAAACATGGACCAGTGCTGGAAGGTCATCGGGGGGAACCCGATACCTAATCTGGGTGATATTCCTCAGATGGTAAAACGAGGTCTTGACAATGGATGATACCTGATGCTTCAGGGTCAGTCCTTCTTCAAGAATAACGCCCAGACTATGTACCTGTTCAGAGATCCTCAGCTGACAGCCTCCCAGCACCAGACAATATGTCAACCCTGCCAAAGACCCCTCTACATGATGACCTGGATCCACGACCAAAAACTTAGTCTTGCCAGGCTTCAGCTTCAGCAAGTTGGCACTCATCCAGTCTTGGATCTTGGCTAGGCAGCTGTTGAATACCGAGACCGCAACATCCTGACTGGGTGCAAAGGACATGTACAGCTAAATATCATCTGCATAGCAGTGAAAATTCAGTCTGTACCACCTGACAATGTCCCCCAGTGGCAGCATGTACACCACAAACAACATGGGGGAGAGCACCAATCCCTGTGGGACCCCACATGGCAGGGAGAAAGCATCAGAGGAATAAATCCCTGACACTACTTTCTGAGACCTGCCAGTGAGAAAAGAATGAAACCATTTGAGGACTGTACCAGACAGTCCACAGACCAACCGCAGGCACTCTAGCAATACCCCATGTTCCATGGTGTCAAATGCCGCCAAGAGATCAAGGAGGACCAAGATGGTACGGCTACTCCAATCTCTCGCAACAAGGAGGTCATTAAGCACCCAAACAAGGGCAGTCTCACTACTGTGCCTTTTCCTAAAACCCAACTGGAAGGGATCATAGATGTCATGGATGGCAAGATGATCCTCCAGCTACAGCGCAACCACCTTCTCAATAACCTTCCTTACAAAGGGAAGGTTAGAGACAAGCCTGTAGTTGGCAAGACAATCCGGGTCGAGAGAAGATTTCTTAAGAAGGGGAGTCATCACTGCCTCCTTCAAGGAGTCAGGGAACTCCCCAGTCTCTAATGAACACCGGACTACCTCAGCCAGGACTGGGCTGATGACCTCCACACACCCCACAAGGAGGCGGGTTGGGCCCAGGTCTAAATTACAGTAGGTCGGCCACATACTCTGGATGATCTTCATGACATCCAAGATTACCTCATGGCCAAAAGCTGACCAACCAGACCGAGGTTCTGCGACCTCCCACCAGTCACTGCAACCCCCATTACAGCATGCCGAACAGATCTCTGTCTTGATGCCGGCAAACTTATTTGCAAAGAAGTGAGCAAACTCATCACATTTATCTTGTGACAAGGCTGTCCATGACTGCAGACAGGCTGGATTGCACAGTCTGTCCACAGTATGGAAAAGCTGAGCAGGTCAATTCCGTGCAGGAGAGATCTCCCCGGACAGGAACTCTGCCTTCTTATGGGAGATCACTGATTGATAATCCTCATAATGCACCATCAATCTAAGCCTGTCGGCATCAAGGCCAGATTTCCACTAGCATTGCTCTAGCCTATGCCCTACTCTCCTCATCTCCCTCAAAGTCCTATCAAACCCTGGGGAACGAGGACGAAGGGAGAGAGGGCGAACCTGGACAGGAGCTATGGAGTCAAGAGCTGCCACCACGGCCTTATTATAGGCCTGTAGTAGAGTCTCTGGACCCATGCTTGTGCTCATACATCCCAAAAGGTCCAATACCATCATTAGGCCATCTGGGATCACATCCCTCAATGGGCAGTACTGGACCATCTGCAAAGGGGAAGGCCTATGGAGGGTGCCTGGAAGTTGAACTTGATAGTGCAATGGTCACACCATCTGACTGGTTCCACCACCAAGTCGGTGCGTTCCATACCCAGTAGGAAGATCAGACCCAATGAGTGCCCCGAAATTTGGGTCATAGAGGAAACAACCTGTGTGAAGCTCAAGGCATACATGAGATGGAGGAAGTCCTGCCCAAAATGCGAATGTTTGTCGTTGATTCATGCATTGAAGTCACCCAGCACCATCACTCTGGGCAACTCCAACATGTCAACAATGAAGTCTGTGACTTCCTGCAGAAATTGCTTCCCATCTCTGGGTGGATGGTAAATGAGAAGAATTTCACACCCTACACCTGCGCCCAGCATGCACTCAAAGGATCAGGTCTCCTCCACCAGCACATCTATCAGGCCCAGCTCCATTCTAAAACAAATGGCAGCACCCCTGCCCCTAAGATCCAACCTCAGGTGATGTATCACCAAGAACCTGGCTGGCACCGCTGCCTCAAGAATTGGGCCAGCATTCATATCCAGCCAGGTCTCGGTGATTTCATATGTGAGAAGTTTCTGGCCATCAGCCAGTGAAGCAATGTCAGCCTTGTCAGGATTGGGTGTTGAGTCACACACCTGTTGCTGGCTCACCTTCATTGGCTGCTACAACACACATTTCCTAGCCCCTACATTGCCAGAGCACCATTAATATGTTCTACTTGGTAATGCACAAGCAAACATAAAAAGTGAAAACTGTGTTAATAGTTGGGACTGCAACATTTAAGCAATAAGGCATGACAAAGGGTTATGTTAATGGTCTGTTAATCACCTTCTAGGGGTGTACTGTAGCACGAGGTGTAGCTGAGTGCCACATGCCCCTAGAGCAGTGGTTCTCAAATGGTGAGGCCAGCCTCCCAAGGGAGGCCCCAAATTTTTCCAGGGGAGGCCCAGTCAAGTCTGAGAATGTACGGTATTTAAATGTTAAGTTTTGGCTGTTTTGTGTGAAATAACACAAATTAAATATGGATAATTGCAGGTGAATTTATTTACCTGTCCACAGATTTGTGACCAGGAAGTCCCCATTGAACCAAAGCTCATTTATAGGTGTGTTTTTATATGTAAATTAATGCCTGGGGAAGGCATGCTGAGTCCTGGCTTGTATCTACAATAAGTATTTATATGCAAATTGGTGACTGGGAAAGGGCCCCTGAGTCAAGGCTCGTTTCTATAGTAGATGTTTATATGTAAATTAGTGACTGGGAATGGTACAATGTGGCGATGCATGTTTTCAGGTGTGACCTGAGGTAAGGGTACAGGAAGTTGCTTAACAACAGGGTAAGAGGGGGAGATATGAAGTGGCTAGGTTGGTCGTTCCAGATAGAGAGGAAACAGAGTAACAAGGGTCCAAGATTCAGAAATGTGGAGTGACAAGTATAACCTGGGGTGCCAGGTTAGGGCTGGAGAGCAATAAATTGAATAAAAGAGAATATACTCAGTCAGCTTTACTAGTTTCACTTTGTTGCTGGTGTACTCTGCAAAGTAGGATTTTTTTTCTGTGGGGAGGCTCAAGATTTGTTTCCAAATTTGAGGGAGGCTCAAAATCTTTTTCATTGACTTGGGGGAGGCTCACTATCACAAAGTGTGAGAACTAATGCCCTAGAGGGTGATTAACTGACCATTAACATAATCTCTGGGAGTGCCTTATTGCTATTATAATAAAAAATGTTTTTAAACAGTGTCAAACCTTGTTCAGCAAATGGCTAAGCTCTACATGTATGTTAATAAAAGATTAACATAAGGCTGTTAGAATGTTTGCAGCCAATCAGAAAGCTCCATTTCTCAGACCCTTTTTATAATACAGATTACCCATCTAGCAAGGATAATAAGTAGGAGATCTCTTACCTGGGTCCTGGGAAGCCTGACATTAGGGTCCTGAGGCAACATCCAGTCATAGCTACAATATAAGAATAGTGATGGGGTCATAATTTAGAGTCTGTATTTCTTTAGGAACTAATTAGGATAGACAGGGAAGGTTAAACATAAAACAGTACTCATCTGATACACAGCCCATCGGTGTCCTGTCAGAAGGGGTTCGATGTCCTGTCAGACCTGTTGAGATGAAGGGAATAATGGTTCTCTATTAGGTAATAAATAGTAGCAAGAGTAGAGCAGATTTGCAGATGCTGTAGGTACAAGAGGTCCATTCACCCACCATATACCTTCCACACACACCCAGCATCAGGTAAGCCTCCAACCTTCAGCTAACCACCCACCATGTGGCTGGACCAGCCCCCTTAGCCCTGGAGCAGTCCCTCAGCCAACCACACTCCATGCACCTAGACCACCCGCAGCCCCTGGATTAGCATCATCTGTGCATCTATCCTTGTAGCAGTTGAAAATTAGCATGACATCTATTTTAAGGCCATCCTTTGCCTTATAAGTATGACCTCATCCAGTGTGGAACCCAGGATCTACACAGGCACCTTGGAATCCCAGTCCCCGCAAGCCAGCCACCCAGAACCCATTCTTAATGGTAAGAACTTTTTTGGTCTTTTTTGTTATTTTAACCTGAGTTCATGGGGGCGGGGCTTTTTGTGGTGGCCCAGCTTACCTTGAACACTCCCCCCATAAACAACCATCTAAAAATATTGGTTCCACCTACAGCTGCCCCACTTATGAATGCACCCAAAAACAAATACATACACATACACACACCTCTCCAAGCTTCATGTGCACAGTCATGCATCCCACAATGTACAGATGTACACACACACACTCACACACACACATCCAAGCTTCACGTGCACAGGCATGCTTCTCTCCCTCCCACTGTACAGATGTGCACGCGCGCACACACACACACACACACACACACACATCCAAGCTTCATGTGCACAGGCATGCTTCCCCCCAATGTACAGATGTACACACACACACACACACACACACACACACACACAAACACACACATATCCAAGCTTCATGTGCACAGGCATGCTTCCCCCCATTGTACAGATGTGCACACACACACACACACACACACACACCCAAGCTTCATGTGCACAGTCAGGGCCGCAGTAATGGGGGGGTAAGTGGGGAAGTTGTCTGGGCCCTGAGCTCAGGAGGGGCCCTCCTGAGGAGCTGGCATTACCTCTGTCATTAGCTGGTTTGAGAAACGGGGGCCCATTCCAAGTGACTTGTCCGGGGCCCCAGGATTCATAGCTGCAGCCCTGTGCACAGTCATGCTCCCCCCCCAATGTACAGATGTACACACACAAACACATATCCACGCTTCATGTGCACAGGCATGCTTCCCCCCCATGCACAGATGTACACACACACACACACACACACACACACACACATATATCCAAGCTTCTTGTGCACAGTCATGCTTCCCCCCAATGTACAGATGTACACACACACACACACACACACACACATATCTAAGCTTCACGTGCACAGGCATGCTTCTGTCCCCCCACTTTACAGATGTGCACGCGCGCACACACACACACACACACACACATCCAAGCTTCATGTGCACAGGCATGCTTCTCTCCCTCCACTGTACAGATGTGCACACACACACACACCCTGCCAGTTCTATGCATGTGCATACATAAAGTGCATCCATACATGCTTCACATCTCCACATTACCACCAACCCATCCCCCGATGTTGCAGAACCTGGTATCCCCATTATCAAAATGTAATACTCATACAGCCTGCCAGCACATCGCATACACACACATCCGCAGCATGCCAACTCAATGTACACACATACATAGCCCTTCAGCTCCAGGTGCTTAGACATGCAAGTGACCTACTCCATTCACGCACAAACACACAAAGTATGTCAGCTCTACGTGGACACACTATGCATGTAGACATATGTGGCCTGCCAGCTTCATGTGCACACACACACACACACACATATACACATACACATACACACAGACTTCCAGCTCCAAGCATGCCGACATGCAGACAGGCAGACACACACACACACACACACACACACACACACTCAGTCCACTAGCAGTAAGCATGCATACTGTGTGTAAGGCCCTGTAGGGTGGGCTTCCCTCCCATGTGGTTTAGGGGGCAATGTGCCACTACCTTATACATGGCCAATGGACTGCATGAGATGTTTACAGTGCTGCAGGAAATGCTGAGTAACCAGTGCTGCTGCGTGGTCCAGCCACCCCATCTTGGCCCTCTGACAATGGAATCCAGGTCCTGGGGGCTGGAGAAGACAAACAATGGGGTGCAGCTCACAGGGTCTGTCGGGGGCCCCCTACTGCAGCAAAACCTCCTTCTAGTCTCTGGACCAGACTTTACCTACAGCTGACCACCTCACCTGTCTTTGAAGCCCACTTCCAGGTCTGGTATCAGTCCAACCATTCTCCATGCTGCTGGATTACCCTTCAGAGCCACATACAATCTCCGCCCTCCTCTCCTGCGAACCACTCTCCTGCAGCTGGACCAGCCTCCATCCCAGCCAACAACTATTCCTGCAACTGCACCAGCTTCCAAACCTCCTCCTAGCCAACCAAATGGCAGTTCAGGGTGGGATTCCATTTTTTGTATATTTCTGCTGGGAGGTCATCAGGTCTGGGAGCATGACCATCGGGTATAGATAATATAACTCTAGAGATTTCTTCTATGGTGATGGTTTCTACTTGATCCTACATCAACTGATGTTATGTTACTATCACTGTGTCTGTACTGTCCATTGCATTTGTAGAATACATTTTGAAAAGTCCAGAATAAAAAGACGAAAAGGTCTGATTTATGTCATATGAGGAGGTTTAGATCGTCCCTGTAGGAAGTTTAACACCTTTTATTAAATTCTGGGTTTGTTTTTGTTTCAGAAGATATGCTAACAACCTTCCCAGTTTCCCACCTCCTTCCCAGTATTTTTGGTGCACTCTAAATAGTGCATATTCTGTTTTACTAGCCTGTAGATTATTGATCTTCATATTTTTATTTGATGCTCTTATGTAACATATCTGTTTTTATTTTTGGGTCCTTTTTATGTTGCTCTATGAAATTTTCTAATAATGTTTCTTTATTTATAGTTTCTACCTGTCTCCTTTTTTTAAGGGTTGATGAAAAGCCCAAATGGTTGATTTAGAAACATCTGGTGTACAATAAATCTCTAAATATGGTTGTGTTTTCTTCAAGGAGCCATTCCTAAAATTCAGGTGTGTTAAATAGTGAGGTGTTTAGTCTCCATTTTTGGACCATTATTATGGGAGCAGATAAATATATTAGATAAGGTAGGAGAATGGTCAGAGATTATACTTTCCCTAATTGTGGACAGAGATTCTTTGAACAAAATCTATTCGACTATACATAGTGTGCCTTGGGGATTAGTGGTAATAATCTCTCCCATCTGGAAGGACAATTCTCAACATATCCGTGAGTCCAAACTCTCTCCGTATAGATAGAACTGTCTCCCTATGTAAGCCCCCTGTTACCTGGGGTTACTAGAATCCCAGTTAGACCTAGTGGCAGGCAGGGAAGACAGCTTGTGAAATTCCAGTTAAATGGATTTCACACTGTCTCACCCTGTTCTCAGTCTCAGCTGAGACTGAGAGATGACATCATTTTAGAACTGTCGCAGCTGCATAAGCCACATTGGAATGTTGCAGCTAGGGAAGTTAGGATAGAATGTTGGGGAATTTGAAGTCAGTCTGTAGTAGTTCAGTAGTGGGCTCAGTGGAGTGAAGAGGTGTGCTGCAACTGCAGGCCCTCAGAGTCCTTAGCTCTGTTAGAAAGCTACCTGTTCTTTAGGGTGTGTGTTCTCACCAGAAGAGGAACACCCAAAGTGTTAGGCTGAAGTGGTAGAGACCGCTTCCAGTGGTTTAGGGCCCCATCCCTGTGGGGATGAGGGGAAAGAAACCAGTCTGCTTCCAGGGGCAATCCCCTGGCCTGGCTAAAGGGAAAAGAAGCAGCCTAAGGAAGAGTTGTGCTGAGGCACTCAAAAGTTTGTGTGTTTTTCCAGAGGAGAAAGAGAAAAAGCCTGTGGGGCACCTGCAACCAAGGGTGAGTTTGCTCTGACAAAGGGCCTATGTTTTCACCAGAGACTGTGTGAGTTTTAAGAATTGTTACTGTGGGTCAGGAAAGGACAGCCAAGTACCATTCTTAGAAGCTTGTGGGATTTGGACTGTTTTAACAGTGGGGGTCTAGAGAAATGGACACAGCCACTTAATAAGCCAGCTTCAAGTCAGCACATTAGAAGTTAAAAGCTAGTAGATTAAATGTGAAATACATTTATGGATAATCTACATGGAAAAGTGTTTTCAGAGATGAGGTGTTAAAGTCCAGAGGAATGGCCGGGTATGAATTATGGGAGCAAGAGGTGGGAGACCCCCATCTGGCGTAACCACGGGTTCACTTTGGGACACCTGGGACACCTGTTGCTTTCCCTCAGGTACTTGGCCAGTCCTCGAGGAAAGTACCCAGACGTGGGATTGTTGAAGAAGATTCCCTGATGGAGCCAGAAGTGCTCAGGGGTGGTGTAGGGAGCCACTAGTAAATTTCCATGATAAATGGATAAGTAGTCCAAAGGCTGGCAAGGTAGCTGAGCCAAGGAAAGAAGGTAGTCCAAGGGCTGGCAAGGGAGCCAAGCCAAGGAAACCATGGAAGAATAAAACTAAGGCAGTGTTCCCTGTGTGTTGCTAAACCCAAGGGTTTAAGATTTAAGAAGATGTGTGTCTGTGGAGGAAAATCTGTATTACCAGGAGTGTAGCCCCATGGGGGTCCATCTATGCTTTATTGTTCCTTTTTGTTGTGAATAAAAGCTACACTTTAGAATCCCAACTCCTTGTATGGACATTCAGTTATTATTTCCTGTGTCCGGAATACTTGGGTGCCCCTGTGCAGAGTATCCAAACATAGCCAACATGCTGAGTGACAGTTTTCTCCCGGAGCCCAGGTCCCAGGTAGGGGGTTACATAATGGAGGCACCGCACAGCGCTAATAACACAAAAATACCACCAACCCGACCCCTGGAGACTCCCACCTGGTAGTTGTGGCCAAGCCCAGGTTACACCTAGATCTACATTTATGATCTTGTTCTGCTTACATTTGGGGTTCTCTGGGGCCCATTAGCACTGTCAAGATAGCTCCAGTCAACATATGTGTTACTCTTCACCTGGTCCCCCTTCTAGGACTTAGATGCAGAAGGGACCAGGTAGATGGAGCAGATTGTATTTGTAGGACAGTGGTGCCCTTCATATTCACACCAGTGGATGCAAGACACATTTAAGCTTTGTGCAACTGGTGTGGGACATGATGAGTATACCTTCCAATCTCTCCGCATTACAAATCATAGCACTGCCCTCCAAAAATCATAGTAAATGGCCAGAATGTGGAACACTTTCTTATTTTAAAGAGTAGTAAATAGTGGACCCCATATAGTTAGTGATAAGGAATGTTTGTATCAACTTAGTTCAATGATCTAATGGTTTGTGTGCCCAGATATAGCCGTAACATTATTAAGAACATCAGTAAACTTATGCGGAACAAGGGTAGATTTGAGTGTGAAAATCATAGCGCTATGCGAAATTCATAGCAGTTGAGAGGTATGATGATGAGACATGTAGCCTGTTAAAGAGGATGGGTTCCCAGTTGCAGGGCAGGCTGCAGGACCGGCAACTGAAAGACAGGCACCTCTGAGTGTCTTGGAAAGTGACCAGGAGCAGCAATAAGGGGTCAAATGTAACATTTAATCAAACATGGCAGTGGTGATGTTCCACAATTCTTCACCACCATGACTGATGGGAAAAGGACTCCGTGGTCTGGAAGAGAAAATTAGTAGCTCAGAGATCTTCTGCAGTAGAGCATGTGTAACCCCTCTCCAGGGTCTTACTAGCTGATCCACTGGATTTGGGATTTGAGTCAGCAATGTGCTCTGCTGGGTAGTGTGTCCTCAGGACCTCAAGACATTGGTCTGGATTGGCAGTATATTGTGGGTGCTAATTCTGCTGACAGTAAACAGAGTAACAAACACTGATCTAGGTTTGGACCTGCAGGTAAGCATTTGCTCTTTCTAATCTAGTCACTCTGTGTGGTGTGTATTTAACATCTGCAAACTGTTTCAGTACTCACGTTTGGCTGCTTGCTGCAGTACAGAGAGAGGGACAAGATCCCACCAATCAGGAGGAAGGAGTTCAACCAATGAGGCTAATAGAGTCTACAACCAATAAGGATAGCTGGTACTCAAACCAGTCAAGTGTGCTTAATTGACGGGCAGGATCCAGAGTCTAATTGACATGTATGAGCTTGCTCTTCGCAGCTGTGAGCACAGAAGAAAAAATTACTCACCATAGTAATGTTGTTTCTTCTAATGGAGTCTTACTGTATTCAGACACAATGCAGTTAGCCCCAGTACTTGAACTGCCCCGGAGAGGAAAGAGTTAACTCTATGTAGAAGCATAGAACGTTGCACTCGAGCTCGGTTTTCAAACCTCTGTCTGTGGTACTTCCCAGTGTAACCGTCAGATTCTTACGCACAAACTAACTAACATACTATAGTATGGAAATTGTTCAAAATATAGCCAAAGGGCAAAAGATTCCTTTTGGGCCCAAAAGACTCAAGTCAAGAACCCAAGAAGGAAAGGTAGTGACAATATTTAAATATAAAACACCAGAAAAATAATAACATCTACCCCACCCAAGAGAGAAGGTACAAGGTACACCCCTGAGGTGCAGCACTGTCTCTGCCAGCACACTTCCCAAAACCAGGTTCTGAGAGGGGAGGCAGGAAGGGAGGTCTGAATACAGCAAGACCCCATTAGAAGAAACAACATTACTATGGCGAGTAATTTTTTCTTTAAACAGCATGACGTTTTGCTGTATTCAGACATAATGCAGACTACCAAGCAGTTCCCTATGGAGGAGGGAATGCAGAACCTACTTTGGGAAGAAGATCTGCAGTACTGCTGTAACAAACCTAGCATCACTCCTAGCCTGTGTAACCGCCTTGTTACCCGGGGTTACTAAAATCCTAGTAAGACCTAGTGGTAGGCAGAGAAGGCAGCTTGTGAAACTCCAGTTCAATGGATTTCACACTCTGTTCTCAGTCTCAGCTGAGACTGAGGGATGACATCACCATAGAACTATCACAGCTGCATTAGCCACAATGGAATCTGCAGCAGGGAGTTTGAGTAGAATGTTGGGAGGTTTGAACAGCAGTCTGTAGTCAGTTGGAGTTTGGAGCTTGTTGTGAGAGGAGCACAGCAGCTCTGTGCTAGGCTCTTGGAGCCTCAGCCCTGAAATAGGGCTACCATTAGAGAAAGGTATGTATTTCCACCTAAAGAGAGACACAGTGAGCTATTTTTAAAGTGGTGGAGACCGCTAACTTGAGTCTCTGTACCCCATCCCTCAGGGGATGGGGCAGGAAGGTTTACCTGCATTTCCAGGGGCAACCCCCTGGCTACCGCTAGTGAAGAAGCTGCCTTATTTTGTCCAAGAGTCTGGAAAATAAGAAGATTTCATGATTCGCCTGTGGGGCACCTGCAACTGGAGGGTGAGTTTCTGCTCTTTCTAAAGGGCCCATGTTTTCACCCTGGAACTGTGTAAAAGTGGGGATTGGACTACTGAAGTAGTGGGAGGGCTAGAGTAATAGGCTTAGCCAAAAGTAAAAGTATGTTCAAGTCCAGCACATAGGGGAAGTCAAGATATGTAGAGGAGATGTGATATACATCTACCCAGTAATCTACATTGCCAAGCTTTCAGAAAAGAGTTGTTTAGTTTCCAGAGAAATGGCCAGGTATGGATTCTGAGCTGGAGGTGGAAGGCCCCCCATCTTTAGTGACTAGGTCCACCTCTACGTATTTGCTCTTCGGATTTCTACTTTGCCTCATGCACTTGGCCAATGATGAGGGAAGTATCCAGACGTGGGATGGAAGGAAAATCTCCTCTAGGAGTCGAAGGCTCTAAGGTGGTTTGGGGAGCCACCAATAGGAAAACTGGTTCATTCCCATAATGGACCGTGGATCAAGTGGCTGGCGGGGGAGCCGGGCCAGTGGGGAAAACCCAAGTAGTGTACAAGTCGGGCTGTGTACCCAAAGCTGCGTGCAAGTCCGGGCTGTGTGTCTGGTGGGTTCAGAGCCTGAGGGCTGAAATGTGAAGAAGTGTTCTGTTGTCTCTAATCTGCATTACCAGGAATGTAGCCCCATGGGAGTCCGTCTATGCTTTGTTTGTTCAGTTTGGATGTGAATAAAAGCCACACTGTAGAATCCCATTCCTGGTTCTGGACATTACAGTTATTGCTTCCTGTGTTCGGATTTACTTGGGTGCCCCTGTGCAGAGTAGCCAAACCTAGGCCCCCTGTGCCAAGTAACCTAATTCTCCCCGAACCCAGTCCCCACCAGGTACTGCTGTCAGCTTCAACAGCATGCCACCTGTCATTTTGCAGAAAGGTAGGAGTCCGGGGGTTACACCTGAATGTCCAGGGAGTAATGCTTGGTGAAAGTATGTACTGTTTTCCAGGTGGCTGATTTACAGATCTCTAACAAAGGTATATCTCTGGCCGCAACTAGAGAAGCAGCTGTACCCCTAGTCGAGTGAGCCTTCAGGCCTGAAGGCGGCGTCCTACCCAACTTTCCATAACAAAATTGTATACAAGAAACAATCCACCTGGCAATAGTTATTTTAGTGGCAGGCTTACCTTTCCCCACTTCACCATAAGTGAGAAACAATTGAAGACAGTCATTTCTATGTGCCTTACTATGCTCAATGTTGTAACTAAGGGCCCTCTTAACATCCAGACTGTGTAACCTTCTTTCACCTGAAGAAGAATGGCCATTGAAAAACACAAGGAGAGATATAGACTGGTTCAGATGAAAATCTGATACCACTTTGGGCAAGAACCTCCTATTGGTTCTTAGGACCACTTTGTTCCTATGGAAGGAGTTGAAGTCAGGTTCAACTGACAGAGCCTGTAACTCACTAATCCACCTGGCAGAAGTAATAGCTACCAGAAACACAGTTTTCCAGGTCAAGTACTTCAATTCGGCTGAAGCCAGAGGTTCAAAGGGTGGCTGCATTAGCTGAGCTATGCAGACATTAAGATCCCAAGGCGGAGTGGGATCTCTAAAGGGAGGGTTAATGTGAACCAGACCTTTGAAAAACTTTCTGAAAACAGGATGAGATGCCGGGGAAGAGCCCTACCCTGCTGAGAGGAATGCAGAGACAGCTGCTAGATGACCCTTCAGAGTGGCAGGCCTCAGGCATAGACCATTGAGATGAACTAGATAGTCTAAGGTTGTGGAAATGTCTGCAGAATCGGGCAGGATGCCTTTCTGAGAGCACAAAATAGTGAACCTTTTCCATTTGGAGTTGTAAGTTTTTCTAGTGGAAGGTTTCTTGGAGACCTTCAGAATATCCAGAACTCCTTGAGAAAGATGTAGTGCTGCATATTCTAACTCTTCAAGAGCCAGGCCTTGAGATTGTGAGACTGGAGATTGGGGTACCAGATCCGCCCCTGGGAGGAGGACAGGAGATTGTATGTCCTGGGCAGAGACAGGGGACATGACACTGACAAAGACAGCAGTAGAGGATACCAAGGCTGTCTGGTCCAATCTGGAGCCACCAACATCACTGTGCAGGGTTGAGTCCTGATCTTGATCAGAACTCTGAACAGCAGAGGGAAGGGAGGGAAGGTATAGAGAAACCGGCCCTTCCAGTCCAAAAAGAGAGCATCCTGGGGAACCATCCCCAGGACTGGAGGTCTGCAACAAAACAGAGGAAGTTGATGATTGTCCAGTGCTGCAAAGAGATCTATCTCTGGAGTGCCTCACCTGGAGAAGATAACCTTCAGGATGTGAGGATCCAGGGACCATTCGTGGTGTTCCTGTGAAATTCTGCTCAAAGCATCTGTTAGTACGTTGTCCTTCCCTGGAAGGTGAACTGCTACCAGAGAAGTCTGAAGAGAATAGGCCAGAGACCACAGCTTCATGGCTTCTGTGCACAAGGCCGAGGACCGAGTGCCTCCCTGCTTGTTGATGTACCACATTGTGGTGGTGTTGACCATTCTGACTTGGACCACCTTACCCTTGACTGAATCCAAGAAGCTCTGCAGGGCTAGGAAAACTGCCCTGAGTTCCAGGAGATTGATATGAAGGAGAGACTCCTGTGGAGACCAGAGCCCTTGAGCTGTCAGGGCTCCCAGGTGGGCTCCCCACCCTAGGAGAAAAGCATCCATAGTTAGAACTACTAATGGGACTTGAGGGAGAAACTGAACCCCTTGTCTGAGGTTGTCCTGGTCCAGCCACCACTTGAGACCTTGAACCAGAGTCTGAGTCACTGGAATCAGTTTGGTAAGTGAATCCTTCTTTTGAGACCAAAAAGACCTCAGATGAAACTAAATGTCCCTCATCTGGAACCTTGCTCCCAGCACCACTACCATGGAAGCTGCCATGTGGCCCAGGAGCTGGAGGAACTGTCTTGCTGGACGGGAGACCTGAGGTCAAAAGGAGGAAGTGAGATCCACTAGGGCCTTCACCCTTGCCAGGGGAAGGAAGGCTTTTGCTTGTACAGTGCCCAATTCTATGCCTATAAAGGTGAGAAGTTGAACTGGTTCAAGTACAGACTTTTGAAGATTGAGAAGAAACCCCAGGGAGCTGAGTATGTCCTGGGTAGTTTGAAGAGCTGACTTGACCTGTAAAGGTGACTGACCCACTAAGAGCCAGTCGTCCAGATACGGGAAGATGGTGATACCCTGTCATCTGAGGTAAGCCACCACTACTGCAAGGCACTTTGTGAACAACCTTGGAGCTGACGTTAGGCCGAATGGCATGGTTCTGAATTGGTAATGGCCTGAAGGCAACTCAAACCTGAGGTATTTTCTGTGGGAGCACCTGATAGGAATATGGAAGTAGGCATCCTTAAGGTCCAGAGATGCTAGTCAATTCCCTGGCCTTAGAGAGGGAAGGATTATTCCCAGAATTACCATTTTGAATTTGGGTTTTGAAATGTGTTTGTTCAAATACCTTAGGTCTAGGATGGGTCCACTCCCCTGTTTTCTTTGGGGTAAGGAAGTACCTGGAGTACAGTCCTTTTCCCTTGTGCTGAGTAGGAACTTTCTATATAGCTCTGAGAGCTAGAAGAGAGGAAACCTCTTCCTCTAGGGCAAGGGTCTCTGAGACTGATGCAGGTGGAGAAGACTTTGCCCTCTTTTTTGGAATTTGTTGAAGCTGAGGGCTAGTCCCTGGCTCACTACTTCCAGGAGCCACTTGTCTGAAGTCACAGACTTCCAGGCCTGGAAGTAGTAAGCCAGCCTGCCTCTTACTGGAAATGGGGAGTCAACCCAGGCTGACACATCAGGGTGTCTGCTTGGCAGTAGCCTTAGACTGAGTGGAGGAGGAGGGAGCAGCCCTGCTCATCCCCCTCCTACCCCTCCCTCTGAAGGACCCCCTCTGTAGGAAGGGAGAGGAGGCCTGGGCTTGGTAAAAAGGCATTTGAAAGGGCCTGCCCCTGCCCCCAGACTGCTGTTTGTGCAGAGTGGCCTGCCTTTCCTTGGCCTGTGCACTCCTGTACGTGATCCTGTAGTCATCCATTTTCTTCATGTAAGCCTCTGTCTGCTCCCCAAACAGAGAGTTACCTACTAAAGGAAAGTCCATGGGCTTAGCCTGGGTATCCTGTGAAAGGCTAGTACATCTGAGCCAAGCTTGTCTTCTGAGAGACACAGATGTAGCCATGACTCTAGATGCCACATCATTGGAGTCCACAGCAGCATGAAATTACATTTTGGATACCTCATCAGCAGCCACCTCCTCCAGCTCCTTGGCTTTCTGGGGAGAGGCCTATTTAGCCAGTTCCAGAACCATATCCCATCTGGATTTCTGGTACCTGGCTGTGTAGGCCATATAAGTAGCCTGCCTGAGTCCCAAAGAGGATGCCAAATACTGTTTTTTGGCCATGGCATCCACTTTCCTGGAGTCCTTATCCAGGGGTGTGTGAAGCCAAAGGAATGTTAGCCCTGTCACAGGCTGCAGCCTGCACTACCCCAACATGGCTGCAATGACTATAAAGGAACTCCACAGCTAAGCCTGATAACGAATACCTCCTGTCCATTCTTTTATCCACAGGAGGCATTGAATTAGGAGTTTGTAAAAATTTGTGTGTCTGTTTCCCCAAGAATTTATGAAGAGGGATAGACAGCTTTTTGGACTCTGGGATGTCCATCATTTCCACAAAATCAGGCTCTTCATCCTCCTATGCAGCTTCAACCAAGGGAAGCTGCAGGGTTTCTGCCACCTTTTTGTAGCACAAAAAATGTGAAGGGGACTCAGAGAGCCTGGGAGGAGAGACACCTGAGGGCCTGTCTGGGGAGATGTCCAGTTCAATGGGCACATCCAGACCCCCCTCATCATCATCATCATCGCCATCATCACCGGGATAGTCTTCATCTCCTTCCCACTCCTCATAATAAGCATCTGGATCATAATCCGGAGGAGATGGATCCGACCAAACCGACCGCCAAACCGGCAGTACCGGTTCAGACAGAACCGGTCTAAGCGATTGAGTAATACTAATCGCTTTGGCTATTTCGTCCGCGGTTGGAGAATGCAATACAGGATCCAAACCGGCAGACTTACGCTTCTTCTTTGATGGAACTGACTCCTCGGGGGCGGCTCTCCTTTTGCTTGAGGAGGTATCGCCTAGGTCAGTAGGCACCTCCTCAGGTTCGGCTGCAACCGAACTGGGTTGGCCATCCGGATCTACAGACTTCTCGGCCTCCCTTTCCTTCAGCCTACTCAGTCTTTTATCTAGAGTGGATTTAGGAATGTTTTTACAGATTTGGCAGTCTGACTTGAGGTGGTCAAACCCCAGACAATAAACACAGATGAGGTGGGGGTCAACCTTAGCAAAGACCTCCCCACATTCAGTACAGTGTTAAAACCCAGTGGGACCGGTTTTCTTCTTGGGTTTCTCAGACATGGCCAAACTAACAAATTATCCTATTGCAGTTTTCAAGCCAGGTAATATAATAACCGATCAGTTACAAACCGTATCATGGACTTTGGAAAAGAACCAGCCAAGGTCCGGTTCTTTTGAAACCGATCAGTACCGGAACACCACACTAATCTCAGAAAAAATAAAATTAAAATGAACAAGGTCGGTTCCAAACCGGACCAACCAGGAAGAAACTGAAGAAAAAGACAATTTCCACTTTTTTTACCAAAATAAACACAGTCACTATCTATCTACACACTACCTGTACCGTAGAGAGAGGCTAGAAATCCGAAAATAACAAAAAAAAATTATGCGGTTTAAACCGAACGCTTTACTTTTACCGAACCGAGCAGAGGAAATCTCTGGAGCGACTTCACTGTTAGGCGGAGTAAAGAATCTGATGGTTACACTGGGAAGTACCACAGACAGAGGTTTGAAAACCGAGCTCGAGCTCAACATTCTATGCTTCTGCATAGAGTTAACTCTTTCCTCTCCAGGGCAGTTCAAGTGCTGGGGCTAAATGCATTATGTCTGAATACAGCAAGACTTCATGTTGTTTGAACATGCAGCTGATCACACATCAAGATTCAGTTTTCCAGCTTGGCATTTGTTTGAATGTCAGTTAGCACAGCTGATTGAGAGGGGAGATGATATAAAGGTTGCTGACACCAAGGTATGTAGCACATTTTTTCAGCACTAGTTGGCATATCATCAGAGAGAGCAGAGTGTGAATGAGAACCTGGACCTGGACAGACAATGTCGAGGCCCTCATTTCATAGGATTGTGTGCTTCAGGAAGAACCTCCATGTACAGACTGCACAGTTTATCACGTACCACGAGTGTGAGCTAAAGAATGGCATCGGGACTAAGAATTTGCAGTCTGGACAGCCATAGTTAATTACCAAAAACTGAGAAGATGAAACAGTCCAGTGACCTAAGTAAAACAACAGAACCACAAGTATTTTTCTGTATAGCAAGTCGCTGGGAGCACTGGACCTTTACTGTTGATATTCAGTGGGAACCATATACTGTAATATCTGGTGAGAACTAGCCACTCTACTCTTAAAGAAGACAGTTTATCACCTTTTTTTTTTTGAAATCTCTATTTATTTCCCCCTACACCCCTCAAGCTCTGGTTCCTCGGAAGCACCAGTGGAGTCTGCCCCTGCTATCCACCTTACCTGGTCCGTCCTGTTCCCTCATGGAGCAGCGGTTTTGCCCCCCCGGGGCAAGGATGAGGTCGGGCCCATACACCCTGAATACTTCTTTGTTTTGTCGGGTTCAGGCATCCAGGTAGGAGGAAGCATATTAGGTCAAGCTCCAGCGCTCCATCTCCTTGGAGCTGGAAGGCATTTTCTCCATTTTTCTTGTGGACGTCATGTGTGCCCTGATGTCAAGGCGCATAACACTGATGTCCGTGAAGTCCTCCCCACTGTGTCTGCTTCAGTTCTTGCTATGCCCCAGACCTCTGCCTGGGCCAGTCAAGCGCCAAAATGCTACCCCCCCCCCCGGAGAAGACGAGCTGTCCCTGGGATGCTCAAACTTTCTTCCCCCAGCCAGCCCTCCAGCTCCCAGGTTCATTCCCGAACCCAGGTCGCTGGCACCGCAAGCGGAAATCCAACCACTGCGCCGATGGGCCAGCAACAGTATATCACCTTTAAGAGTGTCAGAGAGGGTCCCTGTGTGAGTTAAACGTATTTGTGGTCATGAACCATGTGAAGGTCAAATGTACACCTCTGGCACGAGCTGCTGAGCTCTCTGTTTCTCACTCGTTGCTCCAGTGTTGTGTCTTGACTGAGTTACTGTCATTCAGCAAATTGTGTTACGTGCCCTAGCCACTGGCACTGCTGTACTCCTAATGCAACAGTGCATTTCAACCTTACTGTTAGCAGTCTTCACCTGCATTCCAGCTTCATAATTGCCTGAAATTGCTACCCAGTCAGCTACACAGTCATTTACTGTTAGAATTACAATTTGAGGATACCAACTTTGGTTTTGCTGTGTTATAAAGTCACTTGGGAGTTGCTGATATTCCATTTAAGTGCACCAAATCAAGACCTCAGGCAGCACAGGCATCGGGCCTGCCACAATCCAACTCTGGGTAGACAGACAGGGCTGTAGCAAGGGAAGAACCACACTTAACACCCTTTGTAAACAGTGTGGGGCTGAAAAGGGTAGCGGATATCCCAACAATACAGATAGGCCCATATCAGTATCATTATGGTTAAGCCAAGTGATGTGCTGCCCCTTCTTGTTGATGTTGCCCTATTTGCTATTGCTTAACCCCATTCTTTCCCCTATGTTTATTGTTCAATAAATGTTATTTGTACCTCACTTGTCACTCGCCATTTGTAGCTGAAATTGTGAAGCTGTACTGTAGAGGGGGGAACAGCTTTGAGTACACTGTAAAGTCAAGGAAGGTTTTCCAGAAGTAGGGGTGTGGGTAGGTACTGCATCCCAGGGTAGATACCACACTTCTGACCAAGCTCACTTTAATTCTCTGGATGGAGGCACCGCACTGTTATATTTATGGATACACACTACCAGTCTTCTTAGGAGAAATAAATCAGGCCCCTTCACTTTCACCAACAGAGGCAAGGGAAATGTCAATGCCTTGCAACTTGGTGACACAGTAACATGAGTGTACATGACTATCTGAGGATCTGCACCCCAGCATCCACGGAAGGCATTGTCCATAGCCATGACTTGATCATTCACACATGCACCCTGTATGGCTAATTTACCCACACATTTTGGTCAATAAGTTGCCATTATTCTGAGGCTATAACCGAACCAGATATTTGGAGTTGTCTCTACACAAACCCACATGCAACCAGACATGTTACCCAGTGTACTACATGAGGCTGGTAGGCCAGAGGGATTATGTGCCCATTCTAAGCCATTGGAGGAAGCAGCATCATTCTGGAGCAGATAGCGAGACAAAGGCCAAATTGTTTAGTTCTGAGCAGGTATGCCCTAGGGACCTTTTCCACATTTTTCCAAAAGCCAGGGACTGATTCTGAGTGGGCCAATGCTTGCATAAAGTATGTTAAAAAAACATTGAAAAGAAGCATGCACTCAATAAAAAAAGAGGTGCTACTTACTGTACCAGAGCTCCTCTCACCTCAGATTTTTCCTCCCTTCTTTCTCCTCTTCCTTTCCCTTTATTCCTACCCCTTCATGTCCCCTCACCCTTTGAACTAAGCCCCAAACCACTCCCCCCCCCTTTTTAACCACTTCCTCCATATATAGATTTTTATCCACAGGCACTCATTTATTAATAATCAAATATGTGCAGATCAGTAAAGGCTGAGTGACTGTCTGGGGTCCACTTCCAACTGTGTTATGCATTTTACAAAACAGTTTAATTTTTTTTAATGTGGGTATCAGGTTTTAAGTCACAGTAAATATGGCAATGTTGGAGGTGTTACAAAGTAGCAGCCTGCACTGTATTTAAATATCATATTAGCCTTAATGGCATTGACATATATTACATAATTCTTTGCAAAAAAATGTTTTTAATGCACCAGTTAGGGTTCAGATTAAAGTGACAAAAGTAGGGAAACATAAGAGTGCCAGCATAACGGCGCTTACAACAACAGCTACTACACATCGCCGAAATGCAAACCGGTGATGTGCACCACAGCACCCATCACAAACAGCAAGGCTACCACTCACTCACTCACTAAAAACAATAATACTTCTCTATGTTTAATGCTTTGCCCACACACACCCCAGTCTTAAAATAATCAACTCTGAGGGGGGCATGTCAATGGGGGAGAGCGGCAAACTCAAATGGGGAGCCTACGTCAGGGGACAGATGGTGGAAGGGGGAGAACATTGAGGGGTAACCTATTGGTGGGGAGGGGACAAAGTCAGAATGGCGGGGTACAGGACTGAAAAAAAAACAAGTACCTGGTAACAAACAAAATATTTTCTGCAGCACAGCCAGTACCAAACCTGGGTCAACTGCCTCGAAGGTGGTTATGTTAGCCAGGACACCAGATGGCCAGCTCAAAACCAACCCGAAAATCAAACCTACACTAACCCTCCAAAAGCTCAAATTACAATGTGCTCTTAGAAGCCATAGCTATTGAGCACACATCACCCAATTCACAATCGCTATTCTGACTTCGCCCATATTTAGTCACTCATACTGAGTCACTGTATTGATGGGTTACCGGTAAATGTGGTGTTAGGGTTCCCAACCCAAACACCCCACCCCTAACCTGCAGGCTGCAAAAGGAAAAAACATTATGGTTTCACCTCTCCTGAGTCTTCGCAAATCAGGCCTGGGGTGTTCCTTGGGCTTGTCAGCCCTAACCCTCACCCCATTCCATAAGCAAAGAAGCTGAGATGTGCAGACTATATGAGAATGGGTGAGCGTTAGGGTTGACAATCCCAAGGAACACCCCAGGCTTGATTTGTGAAGACTCAGGGGAGGTGAAACCATAATATTTTTTTTCCTTTTGCTGCCTGCAGGGTGGGGGTGGGGTGTTATGGCTGGGAACCCTAATACCACATTCCCCTATTTTTGTTGCTTTAATCTGAACTCCGACTGGTGCACTAACAAAGTTTTTTGCGAAGAATTTCCTTACTTTTTGAGACAATATAATCGTATCCTCATCCACCCAGGTCCCTACAGGAAAATTTCCATTTGCCTATGGTTTCATCCCTCCATAAATGCCTACATCCATGTTGCTGGGTCTTGCACTTCCATTTCTCCCAAAAAGCAATTTATTTGCTTGGTTGCATGACTTGTTAAACTTCCAAAGTTATCCTATGAGAATGTTGATGTTTTAATTTGTGTGTCTTTTTATGTGGCCCCTAATTTTGTTTTGGGGGTATTGTGTGTTATTCATGTAGTACTCATTAAAACCTTTGTTTTGACATATAAATTGTCCCTATGTGCAAATATTAAGGGAGTTATGGCTTGTTGAAGTTGAAATGTGGGGGACAAAAACTAAGACCAAATTCGTTTGTTGTATGAAGGCATCCTTTTTCATATGAACGAAAAAAAAATATGGAAAAGTATTCCTTCATACAAAAACGATTCAGGAAAAAAACTAAGTCCAAAATATTTTTTTGTATGAAGGCATCCTTTTTCGTATGAATAAAAAAAACATATGAAAAAGTATTCCTTCATACAAAAACGATTCAGGAAAAAAACTAAATCCAAATTCTTTTTTTGTATGAAGGGATTCTTTTTCATATGGCCATCTGAAAACAGGAAACCCAAGTCACGAAAAAAGATTTTTAAATGTATTAAAACACATTTCTTGATCATTGTTTCCGAAAAGTAACTGCTGAATCCACCTAATGGAGTCCTGATTAGCAAGACACACATGTTGGTATCTCTGCAGGACCTCATTTTTATGGGGTTTCAATCTTTTTTTTTTTAACAGAAACAAGATGGCAGTCATACAAAAAATTAATTTTTCCTCATGAAAAAGAATTACCAACATACGGACCAAATTATTTTTTCATTCTAAGCAGCTATCCAAAAGACCATAAACAGCATGCTAAGAAATGAAATTTCAAAAATCTTATAACTTTAGAACAGATTCATATTTTTTCACCAAGGCAGCAAGAGGCACCACTGTGGGCCAAATCTGCTCTACCCTGAAAATGTCAGAACAAAATTCCAAACCATCTGGGTGCTAGATGATGACAAAAAACAGCAAAAAAAAAAATATTTTTTTTCACTTTATTTGCTATTTGGATCTCAGAATCTGCACATCCAACCAGAAAGAAACTTGGCATGTCAAGAGATATTGCACCCGAGACCATTCATCCAAAATGTTGTGCAAATCCATTGAACAGCTGTGAAGCTATTGAAGTGCAAAGTTTGGGGTTTAACATAGAAACCCCTGCTCAGCCTTAACTATAGTGGTGCTACTGTGCCACTATAATGAACGTTATTGCATCTTGGTGTTAAAGAGGATAGGAAATGATTTCTAACTGGCAGCTGTTTACAATGTTCTTATTCACAGAAATGATATCCATAAGCCTAAATAATACATATGTAACTATGCCAGAATAAAAAGTGATGTGAAAATTTGTGTTTTGCATTGTTTTGTTTTTGTGGGCATCATTTTGTTAGTTTTCTTCATAGAACCTGTGATCTGGAGTTAGAACTATGTAATATTTTATGTACAGAACTTTAAGCATGATACTAATAGGACAATAGCGCATGCTTAGCATTCTGTACACAAACTGTGACATAGTAAAAACTTCAAATTACTGATTCCATGAAGAGAGCTGTGTAGATTGTTATCCATCATAAGAAAATATAGGGGATATGTGATGGACACTCATAAGATATAATATTTATCTCCATGAGTGGTCAGTGATCTCTTAACCTTCATGAGTGGCGAAACCATGAGTAAGGTCAAAAGAGGTCACAGTGACCATGAATGATGATAAATATCATGTCTCATAAGTGCACACCACATGTGCAGTTTAAACACTATACATTAGCATTTGTTTCCCATTTCCATAGTTTCTGGTAGCTCATGCTGGCTGGAGCACTTAGCTTCATAGACCATGAGGCACAGGTGGCAGAATGAAATGCTTGTTGTGACGTAGTGTACCTAACTAGTATCAGGTATGAAAGCCCTTCTCAGGTTCTTGGTGGTAATAACCCAGCAGAAGAAACAACAGATACATGGCATATGCAGTAATAAACTTGTTTATTACACAAAAACAGACTTATGCACTAAAAACAGGTCTTACCAAATAGACACTGGGAGCCAGAGTTTCCCAATACCCCAGGGTATGAAGACGGTCTCAGAGAGAGTACGTAATACAGTAACTTATATATGGTGGTGATCACTATAGCAACTATTACTTCTTACGTGAGTTAGATAAACAGAATAGGCCCTATTAGCCAGAAATTAGGTGGCTCCACAGTGTATCTGAAGATATACAAAATGTGTAATGTCAGCTAAAATGAATACAAAGAACTCATACAAAATACAGAAAAGAAGTGCAGTGTTACATAAATCTGCACAATGGCAGTGTAGACTATAAAATGACTTCTCAGAAGAATATAACATGACTTAAACAAAGAATACAGAAATGTATTCTCAGCACATTACTTACATGTTTCCAATAATAATCACAGTAATAATGTCCCTGGTAACTTACTGTTATATAGTAAGTTCCTCTGTCCATAGGTTAGTATTGATTGTATATAATACTGTATATAACATTATAGATACTGTCAGTGGTACATAGGGGAATGACAATATAGGTGCAGGGACCAAGCTTAACATTTCCCCCCATTGCCTTACTGAAAAGGCAACAGCTAATGGGTAAATCCTGGGTGCAGTATCAGTTACAGACCTTAGGCACAAGCCTTGTAAAGGAAGTTGAGTTGTTCATGGTGTTGTTTTAGAATGCGCCGTAGGCAGCAGAGTGTTAGTATCAAAAATATAATCAAAAATATTTGAATAATAACACAAGCTTTAAAAGTCAACTCTTACCGTGTATTGGAAAGTGCAGTGCTTAAGTCACCATCATGGATAAGGGTGTTAAGGGCCTCTCCAGCTTTGGAGATACCATTGCTGATGTACATGAGATGGGTATCTTTTGTATCTAAAAGTGCCTTAACCCTTAGAAGACTGAGGACGTATATATACGTCCAGAATCTATATACGTTTACACATATTCAGTTCTCAAAGTTAAGTGACAAAGTCAATGGATCAATATGGACATTAAAGATGGGCAAATACTGAGCAGAGCAAGCAGATATGCAGTGTCAGTATTAATAATGTCAGGTTCCAGGATGGAAACAGGAGTAATCACAGTATGACCAATTACAGTAATTTGATAAGGAATAAAACAGAAGTTAGAATATTGTACGTCACAAGTTTTGGATCCATAAGCAAAAGAGTTATTAACTACACACTCTCACTGTAGGGATCTGCCATTTTTGTAGTCAAATTGGGTAGGCGAAAGATTGATTTGTGAATCTGGTAGTGGAGCGATGAACCTCTTCTGCATAGTTCTGGTAGAGACGTCCAGTGTTGCCCACTGGTGATGTAGCTGAAGCTGAAGATGCTGTTGCCCTAGAGGTACCAGTTTCATTTGCAGAAATGTCCAAGTTCAGAGTAAAAGACCAGTCAAAGCTGTCCAGTGAGTATCTACAGACCAGCTTGATGATGTCAAACACGTCACTGTGACATAAGTAGTGGGATCCCTTTTTGGCACAACAGTCTGCATGAGGCAACACCCAAGCTTCCAGGGTGAAATGGAAGACCAGAAGAGGTGGGAGGTTGATTCTCTCTTGGTAGATGTCCTCATTGAGATACCTAATGGAGTGGATGGAGGCCAATCTGTCGAAGATGCAGTCTGTGGATCAAAGCATGGCAAGGATACAGTGAAGGTCACAAACATGGTGTCATGGATGGTGCAGTGGTTGGTGTAGCATGGGCCCCTGTTGGGGTGGCATGCGACATAACCTAACTTTCTTGCAGTAGATATTGGTATAGCAACAGATTTAGACATATACATTGTAATACAAGCAGTGGATCTACAATGTGGGCAGTACCATTTAGCAAGTCTTCTATCATGGATAATATCTGGAAAATGTCCAGATTCCAAATCCCAGAAGAGATTAGTAATAGTGGTCATGATGTAAGAGTCATAAGCAGAGCATAAGAGTTCCCTGGCAATATAGTGCTTGTCTACCTCCTTGTTATTCTGGAAAACAAGTTCATTGATTTTATTCTTAGTTTCATTAAAACTCTTGGCAATGTCATGCATATTATACACAGTATATCTCTCTTCTTGACTCAGCCCATCTACACCATGCAATAAAGAGGGTAAAACATATTTTTTCATGCCGATCTGGAATTTAACTGTTTGGCTTTTAATGGCAGCCTTGTCTACCCAGTTTCAGATGAACATGTCAGATCTAAAGAGTCCGGAAATGGTACCGGTTGCACCAGTAACATCAGCAGTAGCACGCGTCCTGTGTGATGAGGAAGTTTTCTTGTTATTGAGGTTAGGTCTAGACCTGAATAATCCTAAGTGTTCAGTAGAATGTGGACCAGCCACAGAGTGTTGTGTGCATGTTTGATATGCTGCAAGGCTATCTAATAACATAGTACTATAAAACCCAGAAGTGTTAGTTCAAGAACACATACCAAATTCGGCAATATTCCAATGTGTGAGATTGAAAATGATGTGAATGTGCATAAATTGCACATTGTTTACAAGTGTGGTAGGAAGTGAGGTGGTAGGCAGACCACTAAGAGGTCAAGGTTCCTGTACGGGACTGTCAGTAAGTTCTGCTTCAGTAGGGGATACTACAGATAGGAACATAGCTGCAGTAGCCATATAATTATTAGTACAAAAGTCTCTTGCAGACTCTTCTGGGTATTTATTACAAAAGGTGGAACCAATCAAAGCATTAAGATTATATTGACCAGTATGCCTGTAATTGACTTGGTGGATAGACAGGGTGCCATTTGGGGTGATTCTGGTATTGGGCCATCTTTGGAAGGTGCCATTGTAAAGGCAGGCAACAGGAAATATCTGTCCATGACTGCCAGTTTGCCATTCAGTTTGAAGGGATGATTTATCAGGTGTCACAACCATGAAGGTCAGGTAGGCAATTGTGCTTTCTTGAACAGTGATTAAATTGTTGGGAATATCTGTGCTGTCTCCTTAGGGGATGGTGATGGGTTTGTTTTGTGGGTTGTTATATTTCTCCTCTGGACATTCAAGAAGTGTAAGGAGTCACTTTAGATGATGAATGTAGTCAGATATAGTTTTCATATCCCTGCCATGGACAATGGGGAACACTCCTAGAAGGAGGATCAGATATAAGATAACCATCTTACATGGGTACCTGTACGGAAGAAAGAAAAGGTCAGTAAGTACTATTCTGTCCAGTGGGGTTAGGAAAAGTAATTATTCTCCTTTATACAATTTGAGCTGATTAGCATGCAGCCATTTATCAGTAGGTTTCTTCTGGTTGGTAAGTTTAACTTGATAGATTGTGAGACTGAGTTTGTTAACGATGGGGTAGGGTCCTTCCCACTTACTGGAGAAGGAATGAGTAGGGTGTGCAAACCTGAGCACCATGACCTGGTCTCCAACTTGCCAGTCCAATTCTTGTGTGTGTTTGTCAAAATGAATCTTAGATTGCTGTTGGGCTTTACCCATATGATGTGCAGCATATAGGTGGGTCTTGATGATGTCACCTCTCAGTTTTGTAACATATGGGTCCACAGACACTCTGTCTGCAGTGGGTGTATTCAGATCAATCAACAGGTGCTCAGGTAATCTCATGGTTCTGCCAGTCATCACCTTGAAGGGTGTGCATTGGGTGGTGGCTAAAGGACTACCCCTAATTGCCATAAGGAGTAAAGGCAAAAGGGAATACCAATCCTTGGGATTGTCCTCAGTGAATTTGGATAGCATCTGCTTTATCCATCTGTTGGCTCTTTGTACCTGACATGAAGATTGTGATGGTAGGGAATATGAAACATCTGGTGTACTCCAAGAGGTCTGAGTGTTTCTTGCATCAACTCACCTGTAAAGCTGGATCCTTGATCAGAGTCTACCTTGAGAGGTAGGTCCCACCTAGAAAAAAGTTGTTCTACTAGGATTTTTGCAGTTGTCTTAGACGTGCATTTGCAAATGGGAACAGCCTCAACCCATTTGGAGAATAGGTCAGTGACCACAAGGGCATACTTGTTGTTCCTGCTGGTGATGGTCAGAGGGCCAATGAAGTCAATTTAAATTGCATGCCAGGGACCTGATTGTCTCTGGGGAAGTAATGCAGCATTCTTTTTGGTAGGAGCAGGATTGTTTTGTGCACAAACTAGGCAGTTGTTGATGTAGTGTTTAACATACTTAGTGATGCCAGGCCACCAACCCATAGATTTTAATCTCTGGACTGTATTTTCCACCCCTGGTGTCCACCAGTTGGGATATTATGGACCTGGTAGATGAACTCAGATCACAATGATTCTGGAACTATCCACAGCCTGTGGTTCAGGTTGTCAGGCTGATACCATATCAGCTTGTTGTCATGTGATAGATGCTGTTTGTCTGCATGTCTTTTGTAGGGGTTGTTGGTTGGCAGTTCTTGTTCAGTTCCTTTATCTAGGTATCTGAACACTTCTTGCAGCTGAGGATCAGATTTTTGTGCTGTGGACAAATCCAGTGGCACAAAAGATTTTGTTTTCTTCTTCTTTGTAGCAGCTATGTGTATAGCTGCCAGAGCCATAGGGTGAGCCGTATCCCATGTGACCCCCCCCCTTGAGCACCGTATTTTGCAAGAGTGTCTGCTCAGTCACCGAACTTCTGGTATGGATCATACTTGGAGTGGGCCTTCACCTTGTGATCGAACAATTTATGCTTAAACTGTTGAGTCAGAGTGTGAATGTAACAAAGAGTGCTTTGTATTTCATGGGGGTGCCATCAGAAGAGGTGAAGGAGTTCTTCTCCCAGAATGGCAAGAATTCAGTCAGAGAGCAACTGACCCAGTCAGAGTCTGTGAAAATGATAGTATCTGTGGCACCATGGTGCATCAGTTCAAGAGCACAGGCCACAGCTGCCAGTTCTGCGTACTGAGAAGATGCAACACTGCAGCATTTGGATGCATGGACAGTGTTACCATTAGGGTACATGATCAGCACTCCAAATCCAGCTACCTGTTCTTCTTGGTAGTACAAGGCAGAGCCATCAGTAAAGACATGACACAAAGAAGTGTCCACTAGGAATTTTAGAGTAGTTGGAAGAAATTGGCCTGGATCAGGCAAATCTGGAGGCTGGAGTGTGCGATCATGCAGGGCTCCTTGGTACAGGAGACCATGGGCCAACAATGAGTGCATTTTGGCAGTGTGGACCTGTATTTCATGATCCTGGAGAAGAAGAGACCAGTGAGTTAATCTGGCATGAGATACAGAGCCATCCTTCACTCTGTCTGACAGCAGAACGTTCCTGGGGGTGTGACTGGTGTGTAAAATTATGGGTGAATACTAAAAGATGTACTGAAAGTGCTTAACAGCCCAGTAGGTAGCCAGAAGGTTCCTTTCACATAGGCTGTACTTCTGTTCCATTGGGGACAGCATCTGGGAAGCATAAGCAATAGGTCTCAGAATGCTTTGAGTAAGTACTGTAGATGTGGCAATGTCTGAAGTAGCCATTTCCAGATGGAAAGGTAAGGCTGGATTGGGGTTAACCAATGCTGGAGCAGAGGCCAAAGACTGTTTCAGAATGGTCACAGCATTGGTGTGAATGGGAACCCAAGTCCAGTGGACATCCTTTTTCAGAAGCTCATACAGAGGGGTGGCCTTTTTTGCAAAGTCACAAATGAAATCCCTGGAATAGTTGACCATTCCCGGAAAACATCCGAGTGTTGCCACACTGGTTACATCTGAGTGTTGCCACACTGGTAGGAAGTGACAAATCTTGCAGGCCTTGGATCTTCTTCCAGGCTGGGCTTCTGCCTTGTTCTATGATACACAGACCAAGGAAGATAACCTCTTTCTGGCACAATTGTGCTTTTATAAGGTTGCACTTGAGGCTTGCTGTCTGTGAGAGAGTCAGTAACTTATCAAGGAGGTCAAAATGTTGCTCATTAGTGGCAGTTGCCAAGAGTAAGCCATCCACATACTGCAGAAGACACTGTGAGGCAGAGAAACCCTGCAAGGTGTCCATTATGTGTACATGAAAGATGGAGGGGCTGTTATGGAAGCCCTGTGGGAGGCAGGTCCAGGTGTACTGATTACCCTCAAAGGTAAAGGCAAACTTGTATTGGCTTTCCTGAGCAAGTGGCAGCAAAACCCAATAGAGATGTCAAGGGTGCTAAACCACTTACAACCTGTTGTAAGCAATTTGAGCACATCTGGTACTGATGCTACCGTAAGGAAGCAGCTAGGAGTGACTTGATTGAGCCTCCTGTAGTCAGTAGTGAGCCCTCAAGATCCATTGGGCTTTTTCACCAGCCAGATGGATGAGTTGAGGGTTGAGACGCAAGGCCAGATCATGCCTTGCTGAAGAAGTGACTGAATGGTTTCTCTGAGTGATGGTAAGGCCTCTGCAGGAAAAGAGTATTGCCTTTGCCTGGCATGTTGAGGGCCTGGAACTTCAATGATGGTTTGCGTTCTCCCACAATCATGTTTGTGTGCTGTGAAAACATCAGGGTGCTTCTGCAGAATGAGCAACAGTCCTTTGAAGAACTCATGTGTCTGGAACAGGGCTATGAAGTCATATTCCTTGTCATTGACTGCAGTGGCAACCACCACGTGGGACTCAGGAATCATGACAGTATGGTATTGCCCTTTGAGTTGAATCAAGAGCTGATTGGCTAAGTCCATGCACAGATGTGTAATGCTAAGAATTCAATTTCTAGGATGCTGAGATGATGACGTAATATCATGAGGTCAAAAGTGTGATTTGTGTTGAGGGTTCCCAACACCATGGGAAGCACAATAGAGTGGTAGGTAAGCAGTCTAGTGCCATCCACACCTTGAGCATTGGTTCTCCAGCCAGTGGACCAATAAAAAGAAGCTGTATTCTCATCATGTAGTACAGACACAGCTGCGTTTGTATCTAACAATACAACAATTTGGTAGTCCCCAACTGTGGCCTTTGTACAAGGCCATCTGTTTGTGTCGATAGTAATATTGTTTACAATATGGACTGGGGCCTGTAATTGTCAATGTGAACTATTACTGGTGTCTTTAGATGGGTCTTGAAAACGCATGCCAGCAGGACCTTGCTGGACATCTTCCAGGTTCTGCATAGGATACAGGGATTCCTGGGTGCCAGTAGTAGCTGCAACAGGCAAGGTGTCAGAATTAGGGCTTGCTGTGGCCTGGTCAGAGAAGATTCCTTTGCCTCCTTTACCTAATGAAGATTGAGCTGCCGGAGCTAATGCTGCAACAGCCTGCCTTGGAATAGACTCAGCCACTGATTGGACTCTCCCTAGAAGTGTGTGGAGGTTGTTATTCTCCGCTACTACCTCACAGTAGGAAGGGCCTTGTCAATAATTTTGATTGCCCTGGTTGTCATTCTAATTGGAACGGGAATTATTCCAGTTATTTGCTTGTTCCTGTTCCTCTTGCAATTCTCCCCTTCTCATAGGTCAATTTGTCATTAGAGGGTGCAGTCTTATTGTCCTGGCCCTTGCCCTCCACTGTGTAGTGAATTGTGGGCTCGCTAGCAGGTTGTACCGCAGCCACCTTGGCTTTTGAGCCAGAATTCAAATCTTAGGAGTAGAGCTGATAGACATGCTCTGTTCTCATGAGAACATCTGAGAATGTATCAGTTCTGGGGAAAGCCTCAGGCTCAACCTTGTAACGCACTGCCAGAATCATTTTCTGAATAAACAAGGTCTTGTACTCGATTTGGTCTCTATCCACTAGCTTTTGTGAAAGCGCCTTGCCAGTACGGTAGGCCAACCATAACCGCTGATAGTATGACATTGGAATTTCCTTGGCATATTATTTAACAGGGTAAGCCAACAACGCCAACCACGCCTTGGGAGTGTGCAGCAAAGAGTTCCTGGCGACATCATCAAAAGTCACATCCATGGCTTGGTAGATTTCCTCTGACAGTTTTGCCCAGCGGCCAGGGTCTACAGTCTGCTGGAGAATCTGTACTTGATAGGCCACCATTAGACTGAGCATCTAGCATTTGGAATGAATGTTTTTCAAATGACAGATGAGATTGTCATTAGGGGTCATGCGGCCTATGTTGTCAGTGATCTGCTGCACCGAGTGAGCTGCCTGTAGGGGATTATTGCTCTAAGCTGCAGCACACAGATCAGGAAAGGGTTGGAGTGTGCGCGCAAAGGGTGGCCTCTACTGTGGCATCAGCCACAGAGCGGACAAGCAACTGCTGAGCAGCGGCCTCCCTCAACATGTTTTCCATGTGTTCACGAAACAGCCATCTTTGTTCCTCAGTCATCTGTGTCCTAGCGAGGGCTGCCTCAATCATCTGATTGATCTCTGTTTTGTCTCCCTTTTTCAGGACAGTAATCATAGGTGCTCAGCTACCCCTCCATCATGGGGGTCACCATCTTGGCGTCGCACATGAGAGTTGCCATATGTCTTATGATGTAGGGTCATGCTATTACAGTGTAGGGGGCTGACATCTTGAGAATGGTGGGTGGGGAAGTCACCATGTTGAGAGTGTGTATGGTCACCATCTTTATTGGGTTTGTCACCAGAATCATCATCTCTGGATGACATAAAGTCTATGGGTGTGTAATGGAACCCACCCATCGCCTTGATGTGACCAGCCAACACCTCTCGCTGATGAAGCAGTTTTGCCATCTTAGCTCTGCACTGTATGTGACTAACATTTTCAATGTTCTGCCCAACACCTTGTGCAACCTCTTTCTGCAACACTCTATACGCAATGCTCAAACTGCAGTTGTCCTTAAGCTCTCTATCCAACTCATCACTTACCCATTTCAGATCCTTTCTCAACTCTTCAACTCAATAAATCATTTATTTGTAAAACCTGCCTCTTATCCTGCTTAAACCTATTACAATCCTCTCTCAACATGCATAACTCTCGATCATTATTCTGTACAGCACAATGCAAAAGAGTCTCATTATTACTTTGCAGGGACTGAAGTTCCTATTCCAGTCTGCTCTTTCGCAAGACTTTCAGATGCCTGCAATTCCATCTCCTTCTTAAGAGCTGAGTATTGCAGTTCGAGGGAACGAAACCTCACTTCAGAGAGCCGCAACCAACAGCCCTTTTAAATCATGCTTTTTGGCTGTTTGTCTCACCTCTGCGTACTAGTTATTGAAGTGTGTCACGTCCAGCACGAAGTTGCTCCAGCCTCCACAGGAAGCAAGAAATTTAGAAATGTCTAGTATCAGATCTGCACAGATATTGGACATGTTAGTAAAGGTTGGGAAATCCAAGTTAACCCGTCAGCGGTTGCCCTGCTGTGTATCAATCCACAGTGGTTGAACCAAACAGATGATCAGGCGTCTGTACTCACGCAATCCTGCAACTCAAAACTGCCATTGAACAAGGCGAGATGGCATCAACCTTGCCCAGTAAACAGCCAGACTTTATAGGGTGGTATGGAGTGAAAAACACAGGTGAGGTGATACGTGTGTGTACACCTGCGTACTACCTGTAAGGGAAAAGCCAGTAAACAATGAATCTTTGCTGGTTTCGACCACCTGCACACGGTCGCCAATTATGTCAGGGATGTAAGCCCTTTCCCAGGTTCTGGGTGGTAATAACGCAGCAGAAGAAACAACAGACAAGTGGCATATACAGTAATAAACTTGTTTATTACACAAAAACAGACTTATGCACTAAAAACAGGTCTTACCAAATAGAAACTGGGAGCAGAGTTTCCCAATACCCCAGGGTATGAAGACAGTCTCAGACAGAATACATAATACAGTAACTTATAAATGGTGGTAATCACTATAACAACTATTACTTCGTACGTGAGTTAGATAAACAGAATGGGCCCTATTGGCTAGAAATTAGGTGGCTCCACAGTGTATCTGAAGATATACAAAATGTGTAAAGTCAGCTAAAATGAATGCAAAGAACTCATACAAAATACAGAAAAGAAGTGTGGTGTTACATAAATCTGCATGATGTCAATGTAGTCTATACAATGACTCCTCAGAAGAATATAATTACACAAAGAACACAGAAATGTATTCTCGGCACATTACTTACATGTTTTCAATAATAATCACAGTAATAATGTCCCTGGTAACTTACTCTTATACGGTAAGTACATGTGCCCTATAGGTTAGTACTGACTGTATATAACACCATATATAACATTATAGATACTGTCAGTGGTGCATGGGGTGCCAATATGGGTGCAGGGATCAAGCCTAACACTAGCTAGATAAATTTTGGGATGTACCCTACTGTGGAGCTAAAAAAAAATATCTAGCAAGTTAATGTTTTCTGGTACAGATAGCGTTTTCACTTAGCATAACAAAATGCAATTTTTTCACATCAGTGTTTATTCAAGTACAGTTAAATATGAGTCATTTGGAGGTAAGTGTTTCATTTCCATTACTAGGAACACTACTAACTGCTACCAATTAGCGCACATTTTATGAGCCATGTTAATGCCCTTTTAAAGGGACACTGTCAGCCCCCTTAGGCCTCAAAGTGTCCCTAGTTTTAGAATCACATTTTATGATTAGTCACATACTGTGCAGATTGCTGATGTAGCTGGTAGTTTAAATTCTGATTCTTTTTATCTTTTAAAAAGTGAAAAACAGACTGCCCACCATACTGCTGTTACCACAGAAAATGTGTTTGCATTCTTTTCTCAACTCCCAACACATCTTTCCTGGACTTAGGACTACCACCAACACAGTCTAACCACTCATTATGCAGTGGGAGTAGATGAGACAACTGCATCATGAGTGGCTGCACTGGATACCAGGTGAGTACAGAGTGGACTAAACTGCTCATGAAGAATCGCTTGGTTAGTAGCGCATATGGTATGAGAGCATCAGGGGTATATGAATGATGTGACTATATTGCTTCCCCCAGTTGCTCTGTACCAAAGAGGAAGTGGATATAACCACTGCCGGTTTGTGCTCAATCAAGCCGCTCCAGTGGTGAAGTGGCTAGAGCACCCAACCTAGCAGTAGATGAGAGGGAATCCAGGGTTGAGATCCTGCTCAGGAAGTTTGTTTTACATTGTAACTGTGTGGCCGTGACTAAGTGCCGCAGTCAGCTTTTTAACTTGCCCCACTGTCTACACCCCCACAGAGTTGATTATATTTATTCCGGGGGGGTGCTGGGGCAGAGCCCCCTACAAAAAAAAATTGAAGGATCAGGTGTGCAGCATTCATATGTGGACAGCATTATGTGCTGCTGCTGTATTGCCACATGCTGTTTTCTGTGCGCGGGTGTGATGTGTGCAGTTTCATCAGTGACATCATGACACCATGCCGCTGCACTGTTGGGGGTGTTTCTAATGCTCAGGAAGTATGTAAGAAGAGTAGATCAAGGATTTCAAACAAAACAAGATTAGCTATAACTACTGTACATATTAGCATGAATTTCTGGTCTACTAAGTAAGGAGACAGATGAAACAACCAGGAACATCAACTAATTTGAAAGAGAGTAAGCAATCATAAATGTGAGGTTTTCACTAAAAATAATATGATGGTAAAAGGTTGACAGTGTCCTTTTAAGATACAGATATTTAACCAGTCTCTAAAGGCACCAACCTGCCCTCTGATGAAGAGGCAGTGCATACTCGATACATGGGGGTGTCAGAAGAAGACCAAAAGGCCTTTTTTCTTGTCTGGTATCACATCTGCACTGTCTGTCTTTTAGCTGGTTTGCAGGTTGGCACATTTTTTCTGTGAACACTTAAATAATATGCAGAATAATGTATGGCAATATTGTACATCATGAGCTTCTTTTTTACATATACCAGGTGTGTGATATCACGTAAACCATGAGTGTGAAGCACAAGTGGTTTGATGGTATCACATACCGAGGGTTTGTAAAATGTATGATTTATTAATATTTGGAAGGACATTTGAAGAACATGAGGCCCAACTTATGAAGGTTCAAGACCAGCTGGCAGTGTATGGCCTGAAGCTATCTTGGGACAAGTGCCAATTCTGCTAGACAGTCATAAAGTATGTGGACATATTGTTTCAGACAAAGGAATCAGCACATATCTGAGTAAAGCAGAAGCCCTCATCACCTGTCCAAAGCCAACCAACATGAAAGCCTCACAGTCATTTTGGGATTCTGTGGTATTGCCAAAAATTTGTGAAGGATATTCTTCAGTGGCGATGCCTTTAACCAATCTGACCTAAGAGTATCCACCTACCTGGAAAAGCAAGGAGCTGACAGCTATGGACAAGCAGGGAACAGAGTATTACAAGATCAGTGAACTATTTGGAGAGCAATGGACTGAGAAGCATGAAGAGTCATTCAGAGAGATCATTCAATGTCTAACAGAGGCCCTAGTATTGGCTCTTTCTGAATTCACCAGGCCATACACACTTCATATTATTGCCAGAATGAATGACCTGAGAGTGGTGCTGTACCAGGAGCATGAGAACTGCATGAAACCTATAGCATATGCCAGCCATGGCTTAAGTGTGTTGGAGAAGATCCACCTGGTCCATCTGCTGGTTCTGCCTGTGACAGTGTCCCCTTTCTATGTCTCCTGTGTTATAGGGTGTGTATTATAAATTGCAAATGTGATTTCTGACAGCATACAGGGCCCCTGTACCTCTTATATTGGGTGCAGTGTGCTCTAATGCGGAAGCATTAGGAGCGAGCACTCCAGTTCAGTGCCATCGGGGAGGTTGGCATTAAAAACATTTCAAAAAGATCTAATCTTATTGTGATATCACTAAAGCTAAACTCAAGTGATTTATAAAACAATAACAGGGTCTCTGAGGGTTGTCGTCTCTCATGGTATAATGAAGTTCTCTTGTGATATGGAGCAGCTAGAACTGCTCAGCTGCACTTCTGGGCCATCTCACACAAGCCTCATGCTCAGAGTCAGTTATATCATAAGAGACACACCTCGGAGGCTCTAGTAACTTACAGTACTCTCTGAATTTCTCCTTCTATACTACTTTTTTTAAGAGTTATTCTTTTCAACGTTCTTCAAACAACTCCTTGATCTTCAAAGAGAGGCATTCTTAAAGATGAGGTCTGTGGATTTTTTTGGAGGTCCACAGAAAGTCCTGGGGTCTTTAACCTTCAGTTAGTGTAATGCTTTGTCAGGGGCTGCTGATTGGCTTTTCACATGCAGTAGATAAATTAACCCTTCTGGGTCTGCACGTGCATAACTGCTTGGTCACCAAACCCCTCTATTTCACCTTCCTGCCAGTCACTGTTGCAGATGCTGGAAAATACAAGATTGTCTTTCTCATTCTTTTTGTAAGTTTTATGGCTGGGTATGCTCTCTGTATTAAGGTCAGGCCAGCATGTTTTAGGAATTCTGACTCCTCAGTATCTTTTACTTTCAGCAGTGGCTATTTTAAATATAGCAACTGTTTATTCTAAAAAAGCAGATTAGGAAGAATACTCCAGTAATGGTCAGGGAAGAGGGGCTATGTATGTATGTATGTATGTATGTATCTATCTATCTACCTATCACCAGCGATCTCTAGGGTGATAGGTTCCTTCACCTCAGCATCATACTATATCTGTTTACAACATTAGTTCAATGTCCTGCGCAGCCAGTATAGTGTTATTCTTGTGCAACTGTGTTAGTTTGGTTTTGGCCATTTGCACTCTCTATTCCAGAGAGGGTTCCACCCCTAGAGGTGACATGGAATGATTCCCGTGGCTAGAGTAAGTTAAGAATCTCCCTAAGGAGAGAGTGCTGCAGCTGAAGGAGGAGGGGAGGATGATGGCGCAAAGAAAATGTACTTCACAATGAGGCTGAGAGGAACTGCTTATATAGTTCAGGAAGTGGGAGTGGCTGGCTGCTTGGCCATCGAACTCCAGGCAAAGCCTTTCCAGTTCAATGTCCTGCACAGCCAGTATAGTGTTATGCTTGTGCAACTGTGTTAGTTTGGTTTTGGCTGTTCACACTCTCTACTCCAGAGGAATTACCACCATGTAGGGGTACGAAAGGCAAGGAACCATCGGAGAGGATTCCACCCCTAGAGGTGCCACTGAATGATTTCCATGGCTAAAGGTACCTTAGGAATCCCCCCCAAAAATGTAGTACAATCACATCCCAAAGAAGGAGGTGACACAAAGCTTATGAGCAAGCAGTAACTGTGACATAGGAGCAAAAACTGTAACATAGTAGAGAAGCATAGACAGTTTGATAATGTAATGAGATGCTCAGTTTGATAACGTAATGAAATGCCCAGGTTTGTGTAGCATGATACTAATGGTTTGTGTTGAGAATGAGGGGATCCTCTAAGGACAGAGGGAATGGCAGAACATCCTCCACCTCCATCCAACAGCAAAACCTACCTAAAGTAACTAGGGGACACTACTATGCTAACTAACAGTTATGACCTGAGGCAACGGAGAAGAGAAAAAAAACCCTATGAGGAGGAAATCTCTGGGGATCCAAGGCCTAGGTCACCTTCCCTCCAGGCTTGGGATAGTTTATTTAGTGATGGCTCTGCAGCTGCAATTTGGAAAACCCAATTAAAGGGAGGTGGAAATATTTCAATTTGGAGGAATGCTCTCATGCAAACCCTCTAGGGGGAACACTGTGGAAGGTTGTGAGAAAACTCTGCAGCAATATGTGCAACCAAGGTGGAGAAGAGCAATGACTGCTGAGGCACTCACCTGGCCTACCCACCCTAAATTCAAACCAGGTGAACCAGAGGAAGTCGTAGGGAGAATGCGATGAAGGCGCCTTGCTAGGGAAACCACTAAAGTCAATGGCTAACCATTATAGTGGAATACTAGAGCCAAAGGAGATTGTCATAACCACCCTTCACCGCTAGTCTTAAATTCGACACCAGAAGCTGCTGTCATGTAGAAGGCAGCTAAAGCCAAGCCTGGGGTGAGGACATTCCTAGCTATGGCCCAGGTGAGGAAGATCCCACCCCAAGTTGGACACGCTCAAGATGCAGACTAAATGCAGAGTGAGACTGTCGGCTTCAGGGACCCTGCACCAGAACAGAATGGCTGGCATGCCCCAGAATTAGATTGAGAGCTGAGAAGCTGGTGAGCTGATTGAGCACTGGTGTGCTGATTGTAATGATCAGTGAGTGCTGAGACCTTGCAAGGTCAAAAGCAGATTGAGTGCAGCAGACATACCAGAGGCTGAAATCGAGAGGATGCAGTAGGTATGAGTAATCGATTGCGTAAGCAAGCGTGGACCTGTACGTGGGTCAGTAAACAGAGTAGTAAGCAGACCTGCACAAAGGTCTGCATAATGTAGTAGCAATGAAACAGCACTGAATAGTGGGGCAAGCCAGCCAGACATTTAAAAGCCAAATCAAGCTGACAAATACTCTGAGGATTTTCGGTGGCAAAGGAAGGATTTAGAACAGAAAATTTAACAGCCTCAGCAGGAGTTTTTTAACTGACCTCAGAGTATAACAGAGTGAATAAATATAAAAGCAACATCCATATGGAGTACACTGAGTTGTAACTGCAATGAACATAAATAAGGAGACACACTGCTTTGAAAGCAGGTGTAGCCAGGTAGTGCAATGAAGCTGTTATAATGAGGTAAGCAGAATGAGACAACATGATTGGGCTGCATAGCTTGGTTCAGTGTAAGCCTTAGTCAGGTGAAATTAATTAAGTATGCAGCATGGAGCAGCTATGGTTAAGCTGAAATGCACAAATAATGAATGCAATTGCATTGCAGTAGTTTGAGAGTTAAGTGACTGAAAGTAAGTAGTAGGAGTTCTGGAACAATATGCTAGGAGTTTAGAAACAAAGCCCCAAAAACTAAACAAAACCAAAGACACACAAACACAGAACAGGAAACAAAGTAAGAAGAAGCACACAGGCAGCTGAAGGCAAAATACAAACCAGAAGCAGGAAAATAAACACAGAAATCCAGAAAAGACAAGCAGGAGCAGCGGGGAGGGCTCAGCCATCCCTGCAGGCCTCACCCAGCTCAGAGGACAGACAGACAGAGCCTTCGACGGCAAAGAAAAAAAAGTACTTCACAATGAGGCTGAGAGGAACTGCTTATATAGCTCAGGAAGTGGGAGTGGTTAGCTGCTTGGCCATCAAACTCCAGGCATAGCCTTTCCAAGTATATTAGAGAAAGGGATCTCAGTTGTTAACTCCTTCATAGTTTCTAAGAACTGCCACATTGGCTTAAATTCATTCACAGATAGCCTTTGACTATTGCCAGCTGGATGGACAACAGGGATACACATTTTTGTTTTAAGATTCTAAATGTGTCTCCTTTTTAGCCCTTTGCACACTAGAGTGAGATGATGATTTCTCAGCATGTCTTTTCTTGCAGTCATTCTTGTCTGAGCATACTCCAGCCGAGGATTTCTGATCTTTGCTTAGCTTCCTTTTAGACTCTACATCAGACTGGTCTTTAAGGGAAGCCACTCCTGCAAACATTTTTGTTAACATTCTTTTGTTAAGGGAATGCTGTTTGTACAGTATGAAGGAAACATTCTTTGCACAGTACAAAAACACTTTGCACAGATCATTGTCAACATCTAGTCCCACGTGTACCCATTCTTAAGCAACTATGTGCCAAGTTTTATTTTTTGTGCTTTTGTTTACGTGAATGCAGACATGAGACCAGAATAGGCATCAAAGTTTAAAATTACCTGTCATTGGAAGCTGATAGCAACACTGACCACAATCATTGTGAGTCAGCTGTATTTTTTATCATGCTTGACCACAGTCATTGAAAGCCACCATTCACAGCCTACAGTGCTGAAAATAAAAATTTGGTAGACGCACTATGGGCACTACAGTTCAAATTGAACACAGTCATTGAGAGTCGATAGTAATTTCAACCACATTTATTGTGAGCTGACGCTATTTGTTTAATATGTTTGACCCATCATATCATTCTGATATTTAGTTTAGTTCATTTTTGATGACTGGGTAAGCGCACTAGACAGACTTTGCCTATTTTCAGGCATGACCCAGGTGGAGGGGATACAGGTGAATGCCAACTGACTTTGAACCATATTAATCTGTTGGTGGTATTTTTAGAGAATGGGGAATTTGGCCAGGGCACCGGGGAAATTCTCCTACTCTTTTTCGAGAAGTACCATGGAATCTTTAACATTCACCTGAACTACCACCAGAACAGGCAGATGGGACCTCGGTTTAATGTCTCATCTGAAAGACAGCACCTCAGGAGTGCAGCACCCCCCCCCATGCTGCACTACAGTGTTAGTATTGGGATATTAACCCAAGTGCCTGGTGTGGGGATAGAACCCACAGTCTTCTGATCTCCCAGCCTCAGAGGCAAGTGTGCTACCTGCTGAGCCACTGACACTGCTAAATGTACAGCCTATAGTGCTAAAAAAGTAATATAAATACTATCATTTGTTTTAAATAATTGATACTAGAAACTGGAAACACCAGACTAAGGGTTAAGCTGCAACTCTACCACAGTCATTGCAAGCAGAGTGCGAAATGCGGTTTAGGTCACATTTTCTGAAACTGTTCAGGAATGTCGAAAAGACAAAAAAAAATGTATACAACACAAAGTGCATAAACTGAGAGCAACCTGAATGTAACAAATTACAACTTTAAACTTTTAAAACAATTAACTAGAGTGACTAAACATTAAATAGATAGGAGCAATCATTGGGGTGAACACACTGCTCAGTGGAAACTAAAGCTCTGAGGATGGAATACTGGGAGACTTGAGACCAGCACAGTATATACAGCATCCTTTGAATAACATTCTAAGTTCTGTTCTGAGATACCATATATCAGCAGGGAATGATGCAGAAATTTGACAGAGCTGTTCTAATTCATATTGGGCACCATTCATGAAGGTGCGAAGTGGGTATGCGCTGCATAACTGAGGCATGCCACCCACCCTGCACCTGCCTGTGTCCACTGTGCCCCATCTGTGGTATTCCCCATGCAGTTCCACCCCACCTAAGTGCCGGTTCCCTGGCCAAGCATGCAGCTCCACACCAGGGTGGGCTAGAGGTTGTGGCAGTACACCGCGTGATTCACAAAACTGCAGAGTGCTGCGCATGGTGGCCAGCAGCTACATCATTCTGGGGCAGCCATAACCCCCAGGCGGCCAGTTACGCACACCCCAGGGAACAGAGCAGCAGCCACAGCAGACACAGCAGGGGGCATCACACCCCCAAAGGGACGCCCCTTCTGTTTGGGCACACTGGGCAGGCTGGGGGTGGTTGGCCAGTGTTTTCACCTCCCAACATCATACCTGGCACTCTGCACACCGGGACCTTCATGGCACCCTGTGGGCATAAGTGATCCACAGAAGGCTCTGGTCTGGGCAGTCGATTGGCTGCACGGCCGAGTTTGCAGGCCCGCAGTGGACCACCCCCCATGAACCTGCATGACTGGGGGTGGGGCCGCGTAAGGGTGCCGGGTGTGAGACTGGTGTTTGTGAATGCAGCCCTTGTGTGGATCTTCCATGGGTGTGGAGCTGCATGGGGGGGATACATGCCTTTGATGCGTACCCCCTCCCATGTTCATGAATAGGCCCCATTGTTACAACACCCTGGTAGTCCACTACTACATGAGTAATATTCTCAGTGTAATGACTCAAAGTGGAAAGGTAAATATGCATCAACATAACCACATTCAAGGAGTTTTGGTAATAAAATCCCTGATTTAGAGGTGGCCATAACAGAGGGAGGGTTGGAGTTAGTGGCCACCACAGAAACCTGGTGCAAGGAACACCAGGACTGGGACTTGGACATTCTGGGGCTTACCGTATTCAGGCGACACAGGATTGGGAAAAGAGGGGGTAGGGTGGCACTCTATATGAAGGATTCCATAAAGGTTACTGAGGTGCCAGGTGGAGGGTGAGGGGAAAGAGGTACTGTGGATTAATTTAGAAAAGGGGAAGGGGATAGCTCTAGGTTGGGAGTGATATTCAGGCCCCCAACGCATAGTGAGGAGATGGACATGGATCTGCTGCGGGACATACAAAAGATGGGAAGCAAGGGCAAGTTGCTACTGGTGAGAGATTTCAACCTACCACATATGGACTGGGGTCTCCCAGCAGTGGCAACCCCTAGGAGCAGAGATTTCTAGGACTCTCGCCTGGGAGTGGGCCTCAGTCAACTGGTGGAGGAAATAACTTGGGGGGCAGCTGCACTGGATCTAGTCCTCACAAATGGAGACAGTATTGATAGTGTGGAAGTGACAGAACCTCTGAGAACCAGTGATCATACAGTAGTGGTTTTCAAGATAACAACCAAACTGGAGAAATGCTGTACAAGAACAAGGGTCCTGGATTTCAGGGGGGATGATGTCAAAAAGATGAAAGAGATCCCAAGGGAGGCCCTAGCTAGGATGGGGAATTGCAGGGAGGTGGAAGCGAAATGGAGAGGAATAACGGATGCTATTGAAATAGCTACTAGGATGGGAGTCAGGCACATCAGGAAAAGTAAGAGGAGAAGGAGGTCTACGTGGTTTACGAGGGAAGTAGCAGAAAAGGTAAGGGCCAAGAAAAGAGCATTCTTGAAATTCAAAAAACCCAGGGGGAGGAAGGGGAGGACAGGGATCAATACCAGGCTGTGCAGAAGGAGGCAGGGAGAGCAGTGAGAAAGTCAAAAGCACTGATGGAATTAAATATTGCACGTACAATAAAGGACGAGGGCGAGGCATTCTATCGATACATCGGACAAAGAAGGAAAACCAAAGCTGAGATAAAAAGACTGAGAGGGATGGGAGGAGTATGTGTAGAGGAGAATGATCAGAAGGCTAATATGCTGAATAAATACTTCAGCTCAGTTTTGCCAAGGAGGAGGAAGAGGACATGGGGCTGAACTGGAGGGCAGGCGGTTGGGGAAGGGGTAGACAACACCCCCTTCATGGAAGATAGGGTAATGAAGGAACTACTGAGACTTAGAGTGGACAAGGCAATGGAATCACAGGCTGTACACTCTAGAGTACTGAAGGAACTCAGAAAGGAATTGGATGCACCTCTAGCAGAGCTGTTTACCCTATCGCTGGAAACAGAGGAGGTCCCAGAGGATTGGAAAAGGGCACAAGTGATTCTGCTACACAAGGGGAGTGGTCAGGGAAGAGATGGATAACTACAAGACTGTTAGCCTGACATCAGGGGTTGAGAAGATAATAGAGTCACTCTTAAAGGAGTGTATAACATACTGCCTCAAGGAGAGAGGTCTGATTGACCCCAGGCAGCACAGATTTACCAAAGGGAGATCCTGCCAAACAAACTTAATAGAGTTTTTTGACTGGGTGATGGGGGCGGTGGACTACAGAGGGTCTGTGGATGTGGCCTATCTGGACTTCAGGATGGCTTTCAACACTGTTCCTCATTAAAAGCTATTAAACAAACTGGGCAGTCTTGGGGTGGGACCAGCAATAGTAAAATGGGTCAAAAACTGTCTCTCCAGGAGGACCCAGAAGGCGATGGTTAAAAGGGTACTATCTAATGAGGAGAGGGTGACAAGTGGGGTTTCCCAGGGGTCTTGGGCCCAGTCCCATTCAATGTCTTCATTGGAGACATTGAAGTAGGGCTGATGGGGAAGATGTGCTTGTTTGCAGATGATACGAAGATTTGTAACAGGGTGGATACACAAGAGGGTGTTGGCAGGATGAGGGAGGACCTTAAAAAGCTGTAGAAGTGGTCCAAGGAGTAGAGACTGGGGTTCAACAAGGGGAAGTATAAAATTATGTACTTAGGGCATAGGAACCCTGGGGAAAAATATGTGCTTGTGGGGGGAAGAAATAGCAGTCACCAAGCAGGAGAGAGACCTTGGTGTTATCACCACAGCTGACCTCAAAGCGACAAGTCAATACCAAAAGGCAGTAAGGAAGACTAACAGAATGCTGGGATACATAAGGTCGGGCATTACCAGCAGAAGGAGGGAGGTCATTATGCCCCTGTACAAGATGTTTGGTCAGGCCCCACCTTGAATACTGCATCCATTTCTGGAGACCGCATCTGAAAAAGGGCATTGAGAGAGTGGAGGCTGTCCAAAGGAGAACAATCAGAATGATTCATGGGCTGCAAGGGAGGGCATATGAGGACAGACTGAAGGATCTAAATATGTACTCCTTGGAGGAAAGGAGGGAGGGGGGGACATGATTGAGACATTCAAATATCTAAAGAGGTTTAACAGGGTACAGGAGGGAAGCTTATTTTAGAGGAAAAGGGCTCATCAACTGGGGTCATGGCATGAAGTTGGAGGGAGGAAAATTGAGGGAAAATATAAAAAAGTATTTTTTCACAGAGAGGGTGGTGGATGCCTGGAATGGGTTGCCAGATGAGGTAGTATGAGCTGACACTGTCTCTGGTTTCAAACACGTATGGGACAGACACGGGGGATCCTGATGGTGCCAGGGGGTGGACTTAACTGGGGGTCAGAGGGAAACAATGCAACAATCAGAGGGAGACAATGGGATACTCAATGGATAGGAGTATCATAGGGAAGACTAGGTGGGCCATATCAGTCCTTATATGACAGCAATTGTATGTATGTATGTATGTAATTATCCCGAGCCAACAGACAAAAGACAAAACAACTTTAGTTTTCCACTGTAGGCAATGCCCAAACTGACACAAAAATACAAGTTCAGGTTGTACACATAGAAGAAACTGTAGCTTCAAACAGCATAGCAAAACAACAACAAAACAAGCATTTGTCAATGCCGAATGTTGCTTGCTTCTATGTGCTGTTTAGGTATTTGGAAGTCATTGGAGTGCAAATATTGAAAATTTGCGAACTTACGAGCGTGCGTAGGAACTGCGCAATGCACGCTCGTAAAACAGTCATTTTTAGGAATTTTTTCACCAAATTTTCAACATAGCCATTTTAAGACCTCTGCTCATGAACAGTGTCACTGTGATTTTGTTAATGTGTCCCATACATTGAGTTTGCACACCGACTGCGCCATTGTGCACTACATGGGCGGAAACACGTTTTGGGCAGGATGTGAAAAATGACAGCTGTACTGCTCATAAGGAGGTGTGGTAAAATGGCAATGTTGAAAATCTGGAGTGAAAACATTGAAATTTCTCAAACCTACGCGCGTACGTGAGAAGTGTGCAACGCACACTCATAAAACAGTCATTTTTAGGAATTCTTTCACCAAATATTCAACATTGCCATTTTAAGATCTCTGCTCATGAACAGTGACACTGTGATTTTCTTAATGTGTCCCATACACTGAGTTCGCACACCGACTGCGCTACATGGCCGGAAACATGTTTTGGGCAGGATGTGAAAAATGACAGCTGTACTGCTCATGAGGAGATGTGATAAAATGCCAATGTTGAAAATCTGGAGTGAAAATATTGAAAATTCGCAAACTTACGAGCGTGCATAGGAACTGGGCGCAACGATGCTCAGAAACAGTCATTTTTGGAATTTTAGCACCAAATTTTCAACATGGGGTTTTGGGACCCCTTCATGAATGATGTCACTGTCATGGAGGTATTCAGGCTCGAAGGGTGATTTGCAGTCACTGCGTAAATCACCCCTTCGGGCCAATAACGCCATGACAGTGACATCATTCATGAGAAGGGGTCCCAAAACCCCATGTTGAAAATTTGGGCAAAAATCCCAAAATGCCTGAGATATGCAACAGTTGAAACCCCTATCTAGCCCATTATACAGCATACCGCATTTCCTCAGTTCGCGGTCGGCTTTGAAGAGTGCAGACGCCTTCCCGGTCCACCTAAGATTGTCGCGCCGGAGTCCGAGGTAAATATGGGGTGAGAGGGGGTGGGGAGGCTGGAGTGCAGTGGGTGGGTGTGGGTTGTGGGAGGGGCTGGGAGAGCGCGCGAAGGACCGCTTTCATTTTACAGGTTTCAAAAAAAAGACATTTGCCACGCTGGGTGGGCCTCAGCATGGCACAAGGACATTGGGACGCTCAGCCGACGGGATTGGGCACCCGTCGGCCATAGGACTGCTTGCCACGCTGGGGTGGGCTCCCAGCATGGCACCTACTGGGGGGACTCAGCTCAGCCCGGCGGGGATTGGGCACCCGTCGGGCTATACAGTGCATATGCGGGCGCCGCGACGCTCAGTGGGTGGGGGAGCTGCGCCGTGAGCAGCCTCTTATCGGTGCTCACTGAAGCGTAGCTCTTTCAACTGGTAGCCATCATTTTGGGAGCTGTCATGACAGCTCCAAAATGCATTGGCTTACACGGGCCGCGCCTGCCAGCACACTGACTGAGTTGGAGGAGAAGGTGACACACCTTCTAAATCTCCGATGATGGCACTATGTTTCTTCACATGCGTGCAAGCAACATAAAAATGAAGAAACAACCCAAAACATAGCTCACTGATGTGTCTATAGTGAGACACACTGCAGCAAACAGCAAACTTTTCACTACAATGTGTGCAGTGCTGATTTAAACTGGAGCGACATTTTCAAAATGGAGGTTGGTGATGCAGCAGATCACAAATCTGCGTAAGATAGTAGATCGTGTATCTGAGGTGGGCAACTCTGTCTGAAACAGAGCTTAAAGGTGCAAGCCCTGCACCACGACACTTGGGGTTTGGCACACTGCCAGAACCTGTCACCACAACTGCTTTTACAATCTCGGGCAGAGTTACGACAGTTTTCACGATTTATGGCAGCTTGTGCCAGATATCTGGTGCAAGCTCCATAAAAAAGGCTCTCAGGATTGCCCGCAAGTCAGACCAGAAAAAGTTGATCTACAGTAACTTGTGGCAATTGCTGCGAGGGACTGAAACTCCTTTTAGATCGCCTCAAGCCCCATGCACCATGTCATCAATGCACAGGGGCTTGAAGCAATCTAAGCCATTGTAAACTCATGCCCACAGTAGCATTCCAGTTCAAACCCTTTATAATGACTGAAAATCGCTTAAAAACATTCTATAATGGGAATAGCACATGACAGACAGGGAATTATTTATTACAGTGACATTTTCTGGTGGTTTAAATCCCTCATCTTTCAGCCTTGCGATATACCCACCAGTCCATGTGTTAATAAATGACATAATCTGCTATTAAAGGAATAATGCCTGACAGGCTGTGTGTTATGCTGGGATAACATTGTACTTTGGGTGGTTGGGCCTGAAGCCACAGGCTGAAGGCGTCCAACACCCAAGAAGGGATGTTATCCCAGCATAACACCCACCCTGGAGGGCATTATGCCTATTAAACAATGGCTCAAAATGAAAAAGAACAGAGAAAAACATTAAAAGGTTTCACAAACTAAATTTTTGTGTCATTTATGGGAAGGGTAGGTATACATAGTGAAAAAACAGTGTTTATCTATTTTAACCAATAGGTGGCTCTGTCTCTCACCCCAACCCTGCCTTATTTATTTTGTTTTTAAATTGTTTGAAAATGGACTCTGCTGTCCTGCATTTTCTCATGTGTGTGTATTTTTCCATTTGTTTTTGATGTCTGTGAAACTGGAAGTACTCCACTCGCAGCCCCCCCCCAATGTTTCCATGACAGTTTGAAATATGTTTTAGTGAAGAAGAAAAGCAACAAAAAAGAAGATGACCAATGAGTTGGGTAATTGTTTTTTTATTTTTCTAAGAAACCTGCACAGCAGGTGTCATTCCCAGCCCTGCTCGTTTGTGTACGTTTCTGGTTTTCCATGTTGGGAGTAACGCGGACAGGTGGAAATGAAAGCCCACTCATTGTTCAGAGTGGATTTCAAAGTGCTTTACAAGCCACAAGCACCTGCAGCATCCATTAGGCATAAACAGGGAGGTTAAGTGAGCCTGAGGGAGGTCAAAGAAGTGTGCGTGACCTGTGAAAATTTTGACTAATGCTATTTTATTCCAGTTCATATTGTCCCTTGTCTCCTGTCTTTTATGATGCCTTTTTTCCCTATTATGAGCCTATGTTAGCACTTTTTTAACATTTGAAATAATAACGGGGCGCTCCTTTTAATACAGTTCAGACCAGGTTTTCATTGCTATGTTCTATGTTTTTTTTGAACACCCATTGTTTAACATCATTTTTTAGTTTTTGGTAACTGGGTAAGGCCCACTAGGCACAAGTGCCTGTTTTCAGGGGTGACCTGGGAGCACTGGGCGGTTAAGTGACTTGCTGAGTCACATAGTATGCAAGAGGAGGTTGTGAGAATCAAAATCAGGTCTGTTCTGTTGGATGTACCAAGCTCGCTCACACCTCGTTCCTCTAACCTCTAGGCTATACTGCCAGCCAACTTTTCTTGTGACTAAAATTATTTGGCATGCAGCAGATACTGTGTCCTGACCCCATGGGGCAATAGGTCTATAAAACACAACTCCACTGCTAATGAAAACGTAGCTTGAGCCATTTTAAAGGAGTGCTCCTTTTATAATTTCAAAACTGAAAACAAGTGCTAAACTGCCCTGTCTTGTATGAGTCCTTTTCTCTGTTCTGAGTCTCCTTTAGCACTTTTTTACTTTTGAAATAATAAAAGGAGAGTTTTTTAATATGACTCTGTCCAGGTTGTCAACAGTATTCATTGATATTTTGGAATGCTTAGTGCAACTAAATAGAGAATAATGGCTATGCAACTGTGTTTTATGGCTTCACTCTTGAGGTTCATGGGTCATCACAGACCAAGGGTGTGTAAAATAAATCCTTAACAACACAGCTGTATATCCATTATGTTTTATAATTACTGGTGCTGGGAGTTCTGACACACACACACACACACACACACACACACACACACTCTCTCCCTGCCCAGTAAGGGCATTGTTTTGTGTTGTGTTTTTTTGTTTTTGTTTGTTTGTTTTTTAAAATGAAAGTGTTGAACTGCATTTAAGTCATGGTTCAGAAGTCTGGTACAGTCCTTCTGGTGATCGCACTGGGTCGGACTTGCGGTTTCCTGTCTGAACACAGCGCAGAACACGATCAACTAGATGCATTTTCATAACTTAAAAGGCAGGATCAACCACATAAATTTTTTAAAAAGAATAAATGAATAATAATTTGGAGAGACTTACAAGTGGAAACTCTCCGTTGCTTTAGCGGGTCGTCAGTAAGCAGGAGCGGAGCTGCTATGTTTTTGGAAGTGTTCAGCCTGCCCACTCATGGAATAGGGGCCAATGATATTGCGTGACTATTTGACTGCACTGAAACATTGTAATAACCAGTTTTCAGGTTATTGCGGTGTTTGAGAGATACCTGTGAACAGTGTGATAAAAGGGGTCACCAGTAGTTATAATGCACTAGCATGCAGCAGACATTGCTCCTTGATGTTATGAAACAACTGGTGTACAAAAACAGCAGAGAATACTGATGAAATCCTGGTCTAAGCCACATTAAAAGAAGTGCTCCTATCATTATTTTGAATGTATAAAAAAGTGATAAAGCAGACCCAAAATGGGGAAAGAAGGTATCATACAAAACTGGAGGTAAGGGACAATCTAAAATGGAATAAAAAGTATAGGTCAAAATGTTCACTGTATCATGCATTACTGCTTTAAGAAAAGCGTGGGGTGCTTAAGCAGAGTGAGAGAGGTAGGGAGATGGAGGTTAAGCACAGAGGACCCTGTGCATTAAAGATATCAGGGATACAGACATTCTGGTTGTCTGGCAGACACCTTCGAATGCACAAACGATGTACTCCCACTCCACACTCCTGCCCAGAGCCATGCATGAGGCATCATATGCAACTACACAGTCAGTCCAGGCAGGGGGCAGGGAGTGGGTGTGCCTGCAGAAGGCTGGCGGAGCATGACATGCTCAATGCCATTTGCACTATGCCAGTCCAGTGTACGGGGGCTTTTCATTATGTCAGCTAGAGGGCTGCCACAATGGCTTTTCCCCTGAACAGACAAGACAGGGCAACATTGTGCCCCCACAGCCAGGGACCCCAGCCTCCCTCAATGCCACAGAGAGCTAGGGGTGATGGCAGTCTGTGGGTCGCCAACATGCAAAATAATATATTTTAAAGTGGGCTGTTGGGGACATAGCAGTCCATTCATGGGCCACTGTGTCCCATGAACCCCTGATCCCATGAAGCAGTGGACCCACTTCGGGGCCTAGTTGAGGCTTCCGGTTGGAAGCCCTTGGTCTGGCCCATGTCCAGCCCCTTGGCCACCCCTGCCCCTTGCATGCATCTATATGGCTGGGCAGGGGGCCGGCTGTGGATTGTAAATCCCAGCCTCGTGCATCCCACAGGGGCCAGCTACATGGCACACAATTGTGCTGCCCAGTACATACCCCTACCATTGCATACTGGGCTTTTTAGTGAACAAGACCCAGACAGTTTCTTGCTGTAGGTCACTCAGTACATAAGGAACAGTAATGGGATTCAGCTATGGGTTGCAAAGAAGATCTGCCAAGAAAAATATTCATTAAGATTACTGGAAGATAAAAACAATATAAAGCAGCTTATAAAAAAGTATGCTGTTTATGCACCAGTAGATCTGTTATGGAGACTCGCTAACTGGTGACTACTCAGTAGTTATGAAGATTAACCACTAGCAAAGGTTAAAATATAGAGTAGAAGTGTAAGGTCTAGTGTGAATGGAATTAAGTGAATTTCCAGTATTGTTGTCCATCAAATTGTTGTTGTACCATCTTGGATACATCACTACTAGGGTAGAACAACAAAGAACGCCCGCATGCTTTACTTTTCATTTCAGCAACGCCAATCACTCGTTTTTTTCTATTGTCATTTTCAGCTGTCAGTGGTAGAAAAAAATGAGCAACTGGAAATGGCTTCAGCACTGTTACACAATGGGGGGTCCTGTCTGTGTTGTGTGCTCTGCCTATTCAATTCAGACTGGCGGGAGCTCAATGACATGGTGTGTGAATGGGGCACAATTTCAGCAACCAAATAAGTTCAAATTACACAATACTACAAATTGTGAAACTCTACGCTGTTGCATCAATGTACCCATATACTATAAAAGACAATGGATAAGCAACAGTGAACAACACTGAGTTTACTTTTCGAGGATGTTATGACAACCAGAGACCTCTTGAGCTTCACTCTCAGTCTAATAGTTGTCATGGCAACCTCTCAAATCAAACACAGCATTGTTGTTCACTGTTGCCAACCCGTTATCCTCTCTGTAACACAGCATCAACAAAGCAGAAAGCAGGAGTATATAAAACATACATACATACATATAGCTTTAGGGATAAAAGAAGACCACTGGTCTATCAAATTCCTATCTCCCCAGCTCAGTGGGACTATCCTGTCACTCTTTTCTTCAAAGTACAGTACGTGACCAATCTGAGCTTGAAGATCGTCACACTATCAGCTGATACCACTTGTGGTCAGTTTCTTTTCCTTCTTTTTTTAGTGCACGAGACTGTAGTTTAAGTCTAAAACATAATCTCTGGTATTTGCAAAGTTAAAACTTTAATCTGCAAATGGGGGGATCTCACAATTTGAAGCTATTACTGTAGAAAATGGTCTGAGGCCTCCAAAGTCATGTAATTATACTGGCACGCCTCCTCCTGTCAAAGTACTTAAAGAGCTAGTAGCACCATAAAACAGCAGGCAGAATATTTTTAATAATTTTTGAAAACAGTCCAGTATTACTTTCATAGCTGGTTTTAAGCACCAGCGAATACTACAGTTGCTGGGACCCCTCCCCCCCGTTCATGGGTGATGGGAGGCAGTATAGCATAGTGATTAAGAGTGGTGAGCTGCAAACCTGGAGAACTGGGTTTGAATCCCACAGCCACCACTTGCACATTGTGTGACCATGAGCAAGCCATTAAACTTCCTTGTGCTCACAGGATGCATCTGGAAACAAGTTTCGACTTAGTGTGCCTTTCCTGGCCAAACAAATGTAAAATAAATAAAAATGGGGGACCCCATGCCAGAGTATGACTTTAATGTATTTATTATTTTCATGTCTAAAGTAAAACAGCAACCAAGGGTATCACTGGACTCTGTGGATCCTTCTAATATGGCTTCATTACTCACCAAGGTATGGCCCATCCAATCAGAGGCAGACAAACAGGCATGGATGTGACTGGCAGAATAATCCTAAGAACTAACATCATTATCTCCCTCTAAAGATCCTAAATATGTAACTGGTGTATTGAAAATAGAATGTGCATATGAGACAGAGTAAAGGATGTGGTCAAACTGGGTTGGATAAGGGCCCCATAACAATCTCACTGAGGATCCCCAAAACTTAAAAGCCAACCGTAATTACTTTTTCATTTCTGTACTGTTTTTTCTACTATTTTTATTAGATGGTTTTCTACCGTATACTACTGAGTGTGTTGTAAAAAGCAATGCTTTACCTGGAAGCAGACATATCTAGTTCTAGTCCTTCCATTACATCATCAGTATATGGCATCACTCATTGTTACATGACAAGCCCTGTTGCTGATATGTAACATGTGTCACAAGTTGCTAGCCATGTCACAGTCAGTGAGGTCACAATACTGATGCTGTATAGGGAGGAATAGAACTGACTATGTCAGTCTTCAGGTAGAGTGCCGTTCCACACGTCACACCTAACACTATCAGGTGTTACAGTACTGCACAGCCAGAACATTGCCAAGCACTGGAATTTAATATGGGGAAAAAATTAAATAATGAGTTGTCAGTGAGGTAATGAGATTACTGAAATCAGAAGTGTCATTTCACTGAAAGCATAGGGGTTGCAAGATAAACTATAAGCTGGGGGTCTGGGACCGCCACCGCCCCCATAAAATTTTTTAAATTTGGTTCACTCTGGGGGTTATTTGAAAAAGATTTTGCTACTTGGTTATCCCTTCCCCATGCTCAGTAAGTTGCACCCTAGCCCCCCCTTCAGAGTCCCCACAGTCCAGTATATTACCTGAACCACATTCTCCATAGCATTTCACCAAAACCTTCGGGGTTGCAAGACCATCGATAAAAACTATGGATTAGTTTAGAGTGACACCCATGCCCATTCTTACATAATATACCTAAGTTCCTGGTTATTTCTTGTATTCGACATTAATACTCAGCTCACTGGACACCACATTAAGTTTGGTTTACCTTTATTACTCTTGAAAAATTTACCAGTGACATATTTTGCTTACCTTGCTTGGGTCTTGCAAACTTAGCTGGTAGTTGACTGGGAGACACTGCTGTCAAACTGGACTGGTAGCTGACTGGAGACACTGCTGGCAAACTGGACTGGTACCTGACTGGAGACACTGCTGACAAACTGGACTGGTACCTGACTGGAGACACTGCTGGCAAACTGGACTGGTACCTGACTGGAGACACTGCTGGCAAACTGGACTGGTACCTGACTGGAGACACTGCTGACAAGCTTAATTGGCAGCTGACTGGAGACACTGCAGGCAAACTGGTCTGGCAGCTGACTGTAGACACTGCTGGCAAACTGTACTGGTAGTTATCAAACTTACAGTTATAATACCAGTGCCCCCCCAAGCTGCTTTAAAGCCTGAAAGTCATTCAAATCAATTCATTTTTCTTACCTTTTTCATCATTTTAGCATGTTAGAGGGGTTCTTGGTCTTATCATTCAGCCAAATTATGATCAGCATCCGAATGATAATCAGCCTGACTGCCAACAACAAGGTGACCACTTATTGATCAGGAAAAAAGCTTCATATTTTACATTTCATCATGCAATTATGACCTGAGGTCCCTCTGCTTTCTCTCTGTCTGGAGACACTGCTGGCAAACTGCACTGGCTACTGACTGGAGACTCTGCTTGCAAAGTGGACTGGCAGATGACTGGAGACTGCTGACAAGGTGTAACGGCAGCTGACTGGAGACACTGATGGCAAGATGAACTGGAAGCCTCACTGGAGGCACTGATGGCAAGCTGGACTGGTAGCTGACTGGAGACACTGCTGGTAAACTGGACAGGTAGCTGACTGAAAACACTGATGGCAAATTGGACTGGCAGCTATCTGGAGACACTGATGGCATGATGGACTGATAGCAGACTGGAAACACTGATGGCAAGATGGACTGGTAATTGACTGGAGACACTGATGGAAAACTGGACTGGTAGCTGACTGGAGACACTTGGCAAACTGGACAGGCAGCTGATTCAAAACACTGATGCAAACTGGACTGGTAGTTGACTGGAGACACTGATGGCAAGCTGGACTGGTAGTTGACTGGAGACACTGATGGCAAGTTGGACTGCTAGCTATCAACCTGACTGGAGACACTGATGACAAGCTTGGCTGGTAGCTGACTGGAGACACTGATGGCAAGCTAGACTGGTTGTTGACTGGAGACACTGACAGCAAGCTGAACTGGTAGCTAGCAACCTGACTGGAGACACTGATGGCAAGCTTGACTGGTAGCTGACTGGAGACACTGATGGCAAGCTAGACTGGGTGTTGACTGGAGACACTGATGACAAGCTGGACTGGTAGCTAGCAACCTGACTGGAGACACTGATGGCAAGCTTGACTGGTAGCTGACTGGAGACACTGATGGCAAGCTTGACTGGTAAGTGACTGGAGACACTGATGGCAATCTGGACTGGTAATTGACTGGAGACACTGATGGCAAGTTGGACTGCTAGCTAACAAACCTGACTGGAGACACTGATGACAAGCTTGACTGGTAGCTGACTGGAGACACTGATGGCAAGCTAGACTGGTTGTTGACTGGAGACACTGATGGCAAGCTGAACTGGTAGCTAGCAACCTGACTGGAGACACTGATAGCAAGCTTGACTGGTAGCTGACTGGAGACACTGATGGCAAGCTAGACTGGTTGTTGACTGGAGACACTGATGACAAGCTGGACTGGTAGCTAGCAACCTGACTGGAGACACTGATGGCAAGCTTGACTGGTAGCTGACCAGAGACACTGATGGCAAGCTAGACTGGTAGCTAGCAACCTGACTGGAGACACTGATGGCAAGCTTGACTGGTAGCTGACTGGAAACACTGATGGCAAGCTTGACTGATAGCTAACTGGAGATACCGATGGCAAGCTGGACTGGTAGCTGACTGGAGACACTGATGGCAAGCTGGACTGGTAGCTGACTGGAAACACTGATGGCAAGCTGGAATGGTAGCTGACTGGAGACACTGATGGCAAGCTGGACTGGTAGCTAGCAACCTGACTGGAGACACTGATGGCAAGCTTGACTGGAAGCTGACTGGAGACACTGATGGCAATCTGGACTGGTTGTTGACTGGAGACACTTATGGCAAGCTGGAATGGTAGCTGACTGGAGACACTGATGGCAAGCTGGACTGGTAGCTGACTGGAAACACTGATGGCAAGCTGGACTGGTAGTTGACTGGAGACACTGATGGCAAGCTAGACTGGTAGCTAGCAACCTGACTGGAGACACTGATGGCAAGCTGGACAGGCAGCTGACTGGAGATGCTGACAGCAAGCTGGACTGGTAGCTGACTGGAGACACTGATGGAAAACTGGACTGGTAGCTGACTGGAGCCACTGCTGGCAAACTGGACAGGCAGCTGATTGAAAACACTGATGGCAAACTGGACTGGCAGCTGACTGGAGATGCTGATGTCAAGATGGACTGGTAGCTGACTGGAGACACTGATGGCAAGCTGGACTGGTAGCTGACTGGAGACATTGATGGCAAGCTGGACTGGTAGCTGACTGGAGACACTGATGGCAAGCTGGACTGGTAGCTGACTGGAGACACTGATGGCAAGCTGGACTGGTAGCTGACTGGAGACACTGATGGCAAGCTAGACTGGTAGCTGACTGGAGACACTGATGGCAAGCTGGACTGGTAGCTGGCTGGAGACATTGATGACAAGCTGGACTGGTAGCTGACTGGAGACACTGATGGCAAGCTGAACTGGTAGCTGACTGGAGACATTGATGGCAAGCTGGACTGGTAGCTGACTGGAGACACTGATGGCAAGCTGAACTGGTAGTTGACTGGAGACACTGATGGCAAGCTAGACTGGTAGCTAGCAACCTGACTGGAGGCACTGATGGCAAGCTGGACAGGCAGCTGACTGGAGACACTGACAGCAAGCTGGACTGGTAGCTGACTGGAGACACTGATGGAAAACTGGACTGGTAGCTGACTGGAGCCACTGCTGGCAAACTGGACAGGCAGCTGATTGAAAACACTGATGGCAAACTGGACTGGCAGCTGACTGGAGATGCTGATGTCAAGATGGACTGGTAGCTGACTGGAGACACTGATGGCAAGCTGAACTGGTAGTTGACTGGAGTCACTGATGGCAAGCTGGACTGGTAGCTGGCAACCTGACTGGAGACACTGATGGCAAGCTGACTGGTAGCTGACTGGAGACACTGATGGCAAGCTGGACTGGTAGCTGACTGGAGACACTGATGGACAAGCTGGACTGGTAGCTGACTGGAGACATTGATGGCAAGCTGGACTGGTAGCTGACTGGAGACACTGATGGCAAGCTGAACTGGTAGTTGACTGGAGACACTGATGGCTAGACTGGTAGCTAGCAACCTGACTGGAGACACTGATGGCAAGCTGGACAGGCAGCTGACTGGAGACACTGACAGCAAGCTGGACTGGTAGCTGACTGGAGACACTGATGGAAAACTGGACTGGTAGCTGACTGGAGCCACTGCTGGCAAACTGGACAGGCAGCTGATTGAAAACACTGATGGCAAACTGGACTGGCAGCTGACTGGAGATGCTGATGTCAAGATGGACTGGTAGCTGACTGGAGACACTGATGGCAAGCTGAACTGGTAGTTGACTGGAGTCACTGATGGCTAGTTGGACTGGTAGCTGGCAACCTGACTGGAGACACTGATGACAAGCTTGACGGGTAGCTGACTGGAGACACTGATGGCAAGCTAGACTGATTGTTGACTGCAGACACTGATGGCAAGCTGGACTGGTAGCTAGCAACCTGACTGGAGACACTGATGGCAAGCTAGACTGGTAGCTGACTGGAGACACTGATGGCAAGCTGGAATGGTAGCTGACTGGATACACTGATGGCAAGCTGGATTGGTAGCTGACTGGAAAAACTGATGGCAAGCTGAAATGGTAACTGACTGGTGACACTGATGGCAAGCTGGACTGGTAGCTAGCAACCTGACTGGAGACACTGATAGCAAGCTTGACTGGAAGCTGACTGGAGACACTGATGGCAAGCTGGACTGGTTGTTGACTAGAGACACTGATGGCAAGCTGGAATGGTAGCTGACTGGAGACACTAATGGCAAGCTGGACTAGTAGATGACTGAAGACACTGATGGCAAGCTGGACTGGTAGCTGACTGGAGACACTGATGGCAAGCTGGCGAGGCAGCTGACTGGAGACACTGACAGCAAGCTGGACTGGTAGCTGACTGGAGACACAAATGGCAAGCTGGACTGGTAGTTGACTGGAGACGCTTATGGTAAACTGGACTGGTAGCTGACTGGAGACTGATGGCAGGCTGGACAGGCAGCTGACTGGAGACACTGACAGCAAGTTGGACTGGTAGCTGACTGGAGACACTGACAGCAAGCTGAACTGGTAGCTGACTGGAGACACTGACAGCAAGCTGAACTGGTAGCTGACTGGAGGCACTGATGGCAAGCTTGACTGGTAGCTGGCTGGAGACAGTGACGGCAAGCTGAACTGGTAGTTGACTGAAGACACTGATGGCAAGCTAGACTGGTAGCTGACTGGAGACACTGGTGGCCAGCTGGACTGGTAGCTGACTGGAGACACTGATGGTAAGCTGGACTGGTAGCTGACTGGAGACACGCTTGCAAACTAGACTAGTAGCTGACTGGAGTCACAAAAACTGATAACCAAGGTAAACAAGAAGCCAAGCAGTTAAAGTGATATGCATACATTTCAATAAGGGATATCCTTATGTTTCAATAAGTAATACCCTTTAAATTATACTAGTCTACAGTATTTTGAATTATTGATAGAAGGGTGCTATCATTTTTATTTAATTAATGGATACCTTCTTGGGCACATCTGAGCAAATCTATTTATAGCTAGACAAAAATCCAAAGGCCTGAACCTGGCATCACGGGTGTGACACCTGCCTCCAAAAGTGTGTGTGTGTGTGTGGGGGGGGTGAATGACCCTACTGCAGCGTGGAATTAAAGAATGTGCTTTTCCATGGAGAAACAGGCATCACACCAGCACCAAAAGAGGTGTGCAAGAACAAGGGCACAATTTGAAGATGGGCGGCTCAGAGGTAATGTAAGGAAGTATTTTTTCACAGAGAGGGTTGTGGATGCATGGGACGGCCTTCCAGAGGAGGTTGTGGAGTCAAAAACACTGGTGGAATTTAAGCATGCATGGGACAGTCATAAGGCAATTCTAGGGGGTGGGGGTAGGAAGAAGTAGGCTGCTGGTTAACTAGGATCTGCAGCTTATCCATTAGGTAGGGAAATGGGCAGACTGGGTGGGCCAAGCGGTCCTTATCTGCCATCAAATTCTATGTTTCTATTGTGGAAGAACAGAATACTTAAATCCACACCACTGTTCTGTTGGAATTTCTGGAAGGACATCATTGGAAAAGATGTAGGAAAAAAAGCATTTAATAAGTTGAGATTGATGGAAATTGAAGTCCTATAGCATTAGTAGTGGTGTTAAAGCCATTGCTGTGAGAATTTTATTTTTGGCAGTTGATTAAGTTCAAACTTGTGAAATAAATTGAAGAGATCCACTCTTAAGGGAGTAGAAATAATGAATTCCAAAAAAGATTCTGTGCAATGTCGTGGCTGTAAGATGTTAGAATGGAGGAAGCCACTGCAAGATTTTTTTTGTTAGAAATGTAGTTATATGTACAAATTAGAAGAGATCAAAAATCTCAGAAAACGTATAGAAATACAAACTGAAATGAGTAAACTTGAACAACTAATAAAAGAATACTGATATATTAATTAAGGAAGGGGGACACACTTTATCAACTATAGGACAGGATGAGAACCCTGGGGCAAACAAAATAACAGGAGACAAAAGGAAATGTGACATGACTGAAGATTCAGAAGGAGAGGAAGGGCTCAGGGAGGAAGAACGGTGCATGTGAAAGGGGGGGCCCAGAAAGGAGAAGGAGGCACGAGGGACAACCCAAGCACATACAGCTGGACAATAGCATTGAAGTAGTGGGAGAAATAGTAACGAGGAGGCTGCTGAAAACAGACCAGAGGCAGAAAATGAATGTGACATCAGAAAAGGAACTACTGATAGTGAAATCCAAGTGGAAGCAAGCCCAGTTGAACAGACAAATAACATATGTTCTACAGATAGACAAATAAATGAGCAGCAGGGTGCAAATCAAAATATTAAAGCAGAACAATCTGTTTCCAGACCTCACCATTTGAGAAAAAGGGATATAGTAGTCATTGGTGTCTTGATAATTAAATATACTGATAAGACTATTTGCAGGAGATGGAAGGAATACACCATGGTGAGTTGTTTACTGGGTGCCAAAATTGTAGATATAGGGCTAGATATTCAAAGGGGTTGTGCCTGATGCAACTGAATTGTGCTGGTGCAACCCCAGAAATGCACCCTAAGGGCAATATTCAAAGGAGAATTACATAGCGCAAATATCCCGATCTGCGGGGTACAAAGATAATATGTATGGTGCATCTCCAGGGGGCGGCCCATGCATATCTGCACATCCTGATATTCAGCCAAGGATGTGAGGCGATGTGCCTGCACAATCCTAGGATGTGCCGCATACTGATGCACAAAGTTAAGCCTGAAAAAAATGGCTCAAATAGTGGCCACCCACAGGCGAGCTGCAGTACTGCAAGGTGCAACACAGCAGCCACTAGCCGTAGGTGGCTACTCGCCCACTCAGTACACTGTGCAGAAGGACCCATATGATCCCTGGTGGTCTAGTGGAACCCCTCCCGGCATGCAGCCATGATCGCCGTAAATAATATAAGGAAACATCCCTGGTAGTCTAGTGGTACCCCCCTCCCTCCCTGTAGCCCCGATTGCTGAAAATAAAACAATTATATATCCCTGGTAGTCCAGCGGTCCCCCACCCCTCCTGATGCTCCGAGTCCTGTAAAATAAAATATTTGAACTTCCTGGTAGCTAGTGGTCCCCCTCCCCTCCGCCCTGATCGCCCGAAAGAAGTCAATCCTGGGTGGTCCAGTGCCCCCACCCACCCAGACCCCCATCCACTAACTCCTCCCCATCAGGCAGTAGTACCCTTTTCGAATACCTCCACGTGTTTCACCGATTACAGATAGCATCTGTTCACAGTAGTCCCTGGCTTGCAGGCTGGTTATTCACAAATATTGAATGACTTCATTCACATATTTGATGATTATTACAGTATGCATTGCAAGCCCATTGGTTCACACTGTGGACCAATGAGATTGCAGCCCATACTGTACGCTGTCATTAGCCGGGTAGACGCGGAGGTATGCAGGTGGGTATGCTGCTGTCCGCCGATGTCAGGGGGTATCTGGGGGGGGTGCCACTGGACCACCAGGGCTGTGACTTTAACTTACGATCAGCAATTGGGGTTACTGGAAGGGTGGGGGGACCATTAGACTACCAGGTAATATTTAAACAGTTATTTTACAGTGATTGGGCTATGGGGAAGGGAGGGGGTACCACTAGACTGCCAGGGAATATTTAAACAGTTATTTTATGGTTATTGGGCTATGGGGAGGGAGGGGGTACCCTAGACCCCTCTGGCAGCACCACATGCTGTGCAGGATGCCATGCGAATTTCACTGGCCAGTCCTGCACAATTCATGCAAATGGGGACATAATGACATACAAATGGCCCCATTTGCACCTTGCATACATTATGGCCCCAGCTGCATACTGCCGGCTGAATATCAAGAATTTGTGCACAGCGTAACTCTGTTGAGCTGGTGCAGTTCCCATTCCTGGTATTCAGCCCTGTCGGGGGGGGGAGGGATGCACCAGTGCATCGTATTTATGCAGTGCACATTACCTGATATATTCAGAGGGTGCCATTGCTCATCTCTTTGCATATATCCCTGAATTGCACCAGCGAAACACAGTTGCATTGCGCCACCACATGAACCATTGCCGGGTGCAATTCTGAATATCGTGGCCAAATCTGGAAGGATTTCTAAAAGGCACTAATAAACCATTGAGTCTACTAAAAACCCATCAGTTTCAAAAGCTGTTTCCACTAAGGAACATCAAATATAAACAGAAAAATTTGAAATTTTTAGTTCCAAACCAAGGAGCTGTGAATAAGCATGTACTCTCTCTTCAAGCTCAACAATGCCCCCTAAATATCACATACAGCACCCCTGTGTGTGGGGCAGTATCACTTATACAGGTATAGGGACCCTAAAGAAATTCAGCACATGGGAGCATATTGCTACTTTAGTGACTCCACAGAAAAGATGTTAGATACAGTAAGTACACTTGGAATGATTCTTTTTGTACTTGTTAGATATGGAACATAAACTGATATGCAGATGGATTAAAGTTAGGATTCTTTTAGAAATTATCCACAATAATGAAATAAACTAAGAGCCAGTTCTGTAGCACAGTGCAGAAATGGCTTTTCTGGCATGCTTTCATGTCACCAATGTAACCACATCCTGATTTCTGGGATGCTCTCTAAGATGCCAGTACCCAACCTGAATACTGAGACATCAGGAGGCAGCAGGTAATAATAATAATAAAAATAATAATAAAAACAGTGGAACAAATATAGAAGATTAACTAAAAAGCAACCATGTAGTAAGAGCTGCTGTGATATGGAGTGAATGTTTATAAGCTTTAAATCATCAGGACATTTTTTTGTGCCCCTTTCAATTGTAGGGTAGTGTGGGACATAAAAACGCAAGAGGCTCCAGCGTGAAGTGAATACAATATCTGTGGTTTGGTAAGCCTGTATTTCCTTTTAGAAAATAAATAAAAATGGAGATTTATGCTGTATGTAACTTACAGTCTCTGGTTCTATTTATTTTATAAAAGGAAACACTGTCCTGCCAAACCACTCATATTGCATTCACTTCACACTGCAGATTCTTCCTTCTTTATGTCCACCACTAACCTGCAATTGAAAAGGGCAAAACAATCATTTACTGATCAGTTAAAATTTCTCAACATTCAGTCCACATCACAGCAGCTATTACCGGATAACACGTTTTTCTTTTTTTTGTGTTAAACTTCAATAGTTGTTTTACTGTTTTTATCAGTAAACAGAGAACTTTCTCCTTACCTGCCTGCTGGTGTCTCAGTATTCAAGTTGGGTGCTGGCAGATTAGAAAGCATACCATAAACTGGGATATGGTTACCTTGGTGACAAGGAAACATAATAAAGTAAGCCCTGTGTGCTCTGTGCTACAGAACTGTATCTCCATTTATTTCAACATTTTATGTGCTTTCTAAAGGAATGCTCACTTTAATCCATCAGCATATCAGTTTACTTTGAATATTTAATAGGTACTTCATAATTGTTTATCTCATCTGCTAATAAACAGGTTTTACAAAAAAAAGCTAAAAACAATTAATGCTTCATACACTTAAAATGGCAAGAGATGTAAGCAAAAGTTTTGATGTAAAAAGTTTGATGTTTATTTTTAATTTTTATTTAGCTTTTGTTGACCGGGTAAGTGCACTAGACAAATCCTGCCTATTTTCAGGCACGACCCGGGGGAGGGGGATACAGATGAATGCCAACTGACCTTGAACCAGATTAAGCTGTTGGTGGTATTGTTAGTGTAAAAGAGATGTAAGCAAAAGCTTTTCAGTTACATCATAGAGTAGCTCAGTTTTCTTCCTGAATTCTTGAGCTTAGCGCTTCATTCCATATCCCCAGCACAAAGACCGAGGTTCCAGTAAAAAAAAAAAAAGATTAAAAAGGAGAATCAATTAAGTTTCAAGCCTTAGAACAGTGACAAGAACTGGCAGTAGTGATAACATTGTAAGAACAAAATGTCACATACAGCACCCCTGTGTAGGGGCAGTATCACGTACACAGGTATAGGGATCCTACAGAAATTCAGCACAAGGGAGCATATTGCTACTTTAGTGACTCCACAGAAAAGGTGTTCGATACAGTAAGAACACTTGGAATGGCTCTTTTTGTATGTGTTAGGTATGGAACATAAACTGATATGCAGATGGATTAAAGTTAGGATTCCTTTAGATATTATCTGCACTGATGAAATAAACCAAGAGCCAATTCTGTTGCTCAGTGCAGGAATGGCTTTTTTCTGGCCTGCTTTCATGTCACCAAGGTAACCACATCCTGATTTCTGGGATGCTGTCTAAGATGCCAGCAACCGACCTGAATACTGAGACATCAGTAGGCAGCAGGTAATAACAATAAAAATAATTATAAAAACAGTGGAACAAGTATAGAAGATTAACTAAAATGAAACTATGTAGTAAGAGCTGTTGTGATATGGAGTGAATGTTTATAAGTTTTAAATCATCAGGACATGTTTTTTCCCCTTTTAATTGCAGAGTAGTGTGAAACATAAAGAAGTAAGGGGCTCCAGTGTGAAATGAGTACAATATCTATAGTTTGGCAAGACTGTATTTTCTTTTAGAAAATAAATAGAACCAGAGATTTATATAATGTATGGGGGGGCCCTTATTACTAACTGAAATCAAGCAGATTACATATACAATAATGCATGAGGATGAGTGCATAATGAGAAATTATGTGCATCCAAGGTGTGGGATGCTACATAAACCCTGAGGGAAAAGCCTGAGGGGTTTATATGAGCATCCCACACCGATGGTGCACATAATTACTCATTTATGCACTCACCCGATGCATTATTGTATATGTAATAACTGGTGCACATTTTTTTCTCATAGGAGAAGCTGGTTATAATTTGCTGTTATAACCCATGGGTTATAATGGCGAACACGCACCAGTTTCTCAGCCCTGCTCATGCTCAATAACTCACTCAGCTCTCTTAAGTTCTGTTATTTGGCATTTCCTCTGACTAAAGAAAAGCAGTCACAAAAGAAAAAAATCTGCAAAACATCTAGTAGTCATCCTCACCTAACATTTTTCAGCAGTTACAGGGCATTTTCACTCTTGCTCTCACTTGGTACTGTCTCCATATAAACAGAAGCTGTGATCCCTGATCTTCGACCTAATTTAAGTATCGCCATGACAATGATGACCCGGACCTTATAAAAATTATTTTGAACATCAGCTACAAACATCTTAAGTTTTTAAAATGTGCTTGCTGAAAATTAAAACTGTTTCATGGTCTAAGTTTACTGTTTCCTGCGGATGTAACTAGCTGCAGTTTTCAGTGTAGGAACAAAGCCACTCCCCTTCTGACATTCACTAAGTAAACAGTAACCTGTTTTTTGCCAGTTTAAAAAAAGTTACTAAACCAAATACACCTTTTGAAATAGTATGCTTCACTTTATTCACTTTAATTATTGTGCCATATACTGTAATAAAGAAAAAAGCAAACACAAGACTTTTTGAAAAACAGTCTTTTTATTTGCCGAAATCTGGTTGGAGAAAAAACACCCCCCAGCAATTACACATAACAATGCATAGGGGTGAGTGCATAAATGAGAAATTATGTGCACCCAAGGTGTGGGATGCTACATAAACTCTGTTGTTAACCTTCTTGAGTATGTCATATCAATGGTATAACAAAACGAAATGCTCACAGCATTCAATGTTCCACTTTGAGAAAAATGTTTAAAATGTTGGTATTTAATTAATTAATTTGCACCAGGCTGTACCGATGAACAGTGTTGTGAAGAACACACAATAAACATTATTGAGGAATCTTTTTGCATGATTTACGACTGTTTAAGGTAAGAATCACTCAGAAAAGTAATTCAATCCATGATTACACAATCTTGGTAGCCCATACACTATAAAATATAATGTATGGTCTTTGGTTAATAACCACGCTGAAAACACTTCTCAAGGTTGCCATGATGTCTGAAAACCTCTTGAGCTATACTCTTGAGGTTTACAACGATGTCATAGCAACCTCTCGAAGTGTTTACAGTGTGGTTATTAACCATAGACTATACATTATCCTCTAGGTTATATGTAGCTTATAGTCTTTGGTTCTATTTATTTTACAAAAGGAAATACTGTCTTGCCAAACCATTCATATTGCACTCACTTCACACTGCAGATGCTTGCTTCTTTATGTCCAACACTACCCTGCAATGTTGTTGTTTTTTTGTTTGTTTTTTTTTATCCTGGATATACTTCACTTTACAAGGATGAGAGGTCAGGGGGATAAAGTGTCAGGCAAAGTAATCTAAATGAAAAAAGAAAACAGTCGTGGTACTGTATTGGTCACAGATCTTGAAGCATATACAAATGTACAGTATAATAGTACTGATTGTGATTCAGAAAAACTCTCTGTGTCCCCATGTTACCTACAGTAGTATTTCAGAGCTTAGTAAAGATATATGAGGTAGTTCTTACATATCTCAGCTACAATTTTTACAATCAGAGTCAGAGGTTTGCGACCCTATACGTCAAACCACCTTCCAGATACTGCCCACCTGACCAGAGACCCCAGCAATAGTCAATATAGTTCCTCTCCAATAAAAAGGGTAACTCTTATCAGCAATTAAGCAACTTGAACATGTCCTTGACAAGTGTTATAGCAAGTTGCATCTAGTCTAACATCTGAGGGATTAAAGGAAAAACATGTCTTTAAAACTTTTAAAACTCAGTGATTAAAGAGCACATACAATCTCAACCGCAGTGTATGATTTACATTATTGTTGTGTTTCTCCATTCTATTCCAAAATGCAGTAGCTGCATGAATTGTTATCATTGATGCAATGTTTTGGTTATGCATAGCAGTGACATGTATGTGTGATTTGTTACAATGCATCAGTATGTAGCATGTAACAAATCAACCGAAGCCATAACAGAAACCCTGCATCAGTGATAACTATTCGGAATGAAGAAATCATTTCACTGAGATAAATTATCGTGGCTCACAGCAGCAATTTATTTCCGCACAGAGCATATCCAAACTAGAGGAAATGACTGCATGTACTATAAGGCTTCCATTTACAAAGTGTCTCCCTAAACAGGATTCTGACCATCAATGTATTTCTTTAATTTGATCTCCATTCTGGAACAAACTTTTGCCATTTAAAATTACTGTACTTTGCATCTAAAACAGTTTGACGCAAATTCCATTTTTCAAATGTCACATCTGCTGTGAAAACAAAACAGGCAATTATTGTGTTTTTCCTGCATGATGAGTCTCCAGCTGTCTGATGGGTAGAAATACCGTATCTTCATTTGATATCCTCTGTCATAAGCTTGGGGTACAGCACTTTCTCAGAAGTAACTTAATCTGGCTGATTTCTAATATATAGTACAAAGACACATATTTTGGGAAGGGGCAGAAGATGAGTCTTCCATTGAATTCCTCCCTCCCATCAGTATTGTTATGTTCTTCAGGGCTGGGCAGTGTGATGTGTTAATATTGTCATCCTTTTTGGTATGTAACATCACCGACACTGGCCTATTGCTGGCTGTACCACTTTGTAATAACCACTGCCTACAGCAGCTTTTACAACTCCTGCTGCAGTTTTAAGTGGTTGCTTGTAAACTGGGCTGGAGTACAGTATGGGACCAGCCTCAGTGGGATGTACTATGGGAAGATCCCAGCTTGCTGATATTTTTGGTTAATTCTCAGGGTTCTTCGAGTGGGGAGGGGGATCTAGACAGATATAGGGGGCTGCAGTGGGATGGGGGCAGGTCCCAGCTTGTTTTTTTTTTTATTTTAATTTATATTATACAGTACTGGATGTCACCACAATGCCTGGACAGTACTGTTAACCTTGTAGTCCCCTGTGGAGTTTCACCACACCAAAAATCATAGGTACAATCAGTATTTTGTTAAAATATTATTTTTATTAATTAATATTAAAGTAGCATGAAGCACAACACAAACTTTACATAATTGACTCTGCAAGTGATGGCATACAGATGCTGACAAAATATTGTATAGGTAACAGAAACAATGGTTTACTAATAAGTGATGTCTCCAATCTTTAAGACAGGCAAGAATAAACAGCAGTCATTTTTTGCAGATATTCCATTTCAACTTGTGGTACAATCAGTATTAAAACTCTGTGACCAGTGTAGAAGGTAAACTACTGGCTGAACATTTCCCTAATTGTTTTTATTTTAATTGAGAAATTTGGCATCAACTCTCCCTGATGTCCAGTATCCCCACCCCCACCCCATCCCCAATCCTCAGAAAATGAATGGAAAACACACTCCCTGGTGTCCAGTAGTCACCCCTCCTGTCCCCTGATCACCCTGTAGAAAAATAATAAAGGTCCCTGGTGTCTAGCACACCCCCTCCCTCTCAGTGATCACCCTGTGAAAAAACTGATGAGTTATAGCTTACCCCCTTAAACAGTACTGTAGCAATTTAATGACTGGAAAAAAGATCAGGAACTTTTACCAAGAACAGCTGCAACAGATCAGATTATCATTTTAAATGAATTTCAACTGTTTAAATAGTAATCTGTTTTTTCACTGTCTCAGAAATGGATTCATTCATATATATTTTTACATGATGAGCTGAATCACGGAGCTGGATATCCCTTACAAGTCATCAATGATCTCAGATACAATGGAATATGGAATACTGAGCTCTGATACAGTTCTGTAGCAAGGTCCTAAGGGAATTTTTCAATTTGTCTTACTTTTTGGTTTTTATCTTAAGGTGGTATAAAAACAAAATTCTAGCCCCTTTTAGTGACCTTATTTTTTGTGTGTATCTGGGTTTGTGCAGTCTGTGCCTGTAGTGGTAATTCCCATTCAAATAAATTCAGTGTAAATAAAAAAATCAAGTAATCAGCCCAGTAGCATCATTTTTAAAATTAGACTTTTTTATTATTATTCAACTGTTTGGCCCTCCCCATCACTACCTCCCTCCTCAACGGCGAGGGGGTACATAGTGGTGCTGGCAGGTTGCTTCAGTCCTCCCTCTGAGGGACTCAGTCTCTGACTTCCCACCTTACCGACCTCCAACCCCCCCCCCAGCAATCCACCACGGGTTACCTCACCCCCAATGGCAGGGCTGAGGGCTAAGGGTGTCGATTCCCCCCCCCAGAGACCAACATCTAGACTCCGGGGGGCCGAGTCGGGTGCTGCAGAACATACCTCTCAACTGTCCCTGATTTTCAGGGACGTCCCTGATTTTGTCTCAAAATTTTACTCTGTCCCTCCTAAAAAATTGTGTTTCTGTGACCAGACAGCGGGGGTTATAATCTCAAAATAATGTCAAACATTAAAGTTATAAACTTGTTCTTCCTTAGAAAATGCATTATACACTAAGACCTTTATTCTACCAGCTTCCTGAGTGAATATCTCCAATTTTGAAGAAGTGTCCCTGATTTTGGTCCTATGTCCCTGATTTTTTTAAGCCTTGTCCCTGATTTATGAAGCAGGAGGTTGAGAGGTATGCTGCAGAAGCCATCATGGAGTCTGTCAGCTCCAACATTTTATTGGTTTTCTCCCCATCCCTTGCCACACATGCCCACATGCATGTGGAGGCACATGTATGCAGCAACCCTGCAGCACCCTCCCTATTCGAGTCACTCCCTGACTGCACTACATCTGGGCCTCCACCCGGGGGGGGCAGCCTTGCAGCGGCAGTGGCTGGGTCCCCAACCGGGAGTGGAGAGCTGCCTGATAGCCACTGAGTCCATCTCCCAGCCTTCCCTCCCCCGCTGACCCCTGATGGCCTGGACTAATTCCTGAACCTGGATCACTGGCATAGTGTGAGGTGTGGCATCCTGCACCTCAACCCTCAGCACCACTGGGCTGGCCTATTTTTTTTTTTAGATTAGAATTGAAAAGTTACAGTATGTCAGCACAGCACATTTAAAATGCTGCTGACTGAAATGACTACTGGTACTTAGTGTCTAGTCTCAGGACAAATCATGCTTCGAAGGCACAGTCCTTCACTGAATGAAAAAAACTGTTCCCATTGTGCACAGCAGGAGACTTACAGAAACCACTGCCAGTGGTTATTTACAATGTGCTGCTGACCACCTTCCCCCTCGAAATACCCATATCATGGGCATAAGCAGAAAAATAGAACATTGATACAATTCGTTTCACAACATTGACATTTTTCAGTACATTTGTCCAAAATGATCAAATAAGAATTTTACAGCACTTTGAAATTCATAGGTTTTGGGGCTACTGCTTGTCAGCCCAAGAAAGAAACAAAGAGCATCGTCACTTTGTAGTTAGCTATAGCTCGCCCTGTGTGACATCACTAGGTTCTAAAAATGTTTGCAAAGTACACTATTAGTATAAGATATATGTTGTCAGTGATAGACAAGAGAGTAGCAGCACTCAAAAGTAAGAGCTCACTCATTAAAAATGTTGCTATTGACAACTTTTAGCACAGTACTGGGCAATCAGTTTAAATGCTTCATTGGCAAGCTTTTAAACTAGTCAAGGGGGGAGGCACTGATAAGCAGCAGGAAAATCCCAGCCTCCCCTTACAAAACAGGGTACTAAATGAGAAAAAGACCACGGTAGAAAGGTCAGTGGGGGATGCTGCTACAGAAGGTAAAGCCATCAAAAAATGGAGAGCAATGAGTACCAATGCCCGTAGTCTGTGTAACAAGCTTCCTGAATTAGTGGCCTTGATGGAGGAGGAACATCTGGATATCGTGGCAGTCACAGAAACATGGTACGCACAAAATCACGACTGGGACATAAACATACCAGGATACACTATTTACAGGAGGGACAGGGAGGGTAAAAGAGGAGGAGGAGTAGCTCTCTACATAAGAGAAGGAATCAAAGCAACAAAACAAAAGGGTAAACAGGGAGGAGAAGAAGTACTGTGGGTCAATTTGGAGGCAAGCAATGGCACCACAATCCACACAGGGGTTGTATACAGAACCCCCTCTCAGGGGAAGGAAATGGACAAGGAAATCATAGAAAGTATATTTAGAATGGCAGATAAAGGGGAGATATTGCTGATGGGTGATCTGAATATGCCAGATGTTAACTGGAGTGCAGTTGTAGCAGCCACTTCTAAGAGTGGGGTTATTCTAGATGCCCTATGGGGGCATGCCTTAGACAACTAGTATTGGAACCCACTCGAGAGGGAGCAATCTTGACCTGGTCCTCTCAAATGGAGATGGAGAGGATCACAGATGTAGAAGTGGGTAGCCATCTGGGAACTAGCGACCATCGAACAGTATGGTTCACAATAAACACAGCAATAGAGTCAAGCCATACAAAGGCAAAAGTACTGGACTTCAGGAGGGCTGACTTTGCCAAAATGGGTGAGTGCCTAAGGAATGCACTAGCAAATGGGCAGGAAAGAGGGGTGGAAGAACAATGGGGAATAATAAAAACTGCCATCACAGAGGTAACAAGCCTTTGTGTGAAGCAAATAAACAAAACAAAACGATCTAAGAAACCACTATGGTTCTCAAAGGAGGTGGCAGTGAAGGTTCAAGAGAAAAATAAATCATTCAGAAAGTACAAGGAATCACAGAAGAAGCAGGACAGAGAATTGTATCAGTTAAAGCAAAAGGAAGCTGGGAAGGCAGTCAGAACAGCAAAGGCCCGAACTGAGGAAAAGATAGCCAACTCAGTTAAGAGGGGGGATAAAACCTTTTTTAAGTACATCAGGGAGCGAAGGAAGACTAAGGGAGGGATAGTGAGGCTTAATAAAGGGGAGGGGGTGGGCAGAGGGCGGTGGTGAAAAGGCAGAGATACTAAACAAATATTTTTGCTCAGTATTTACAAATGAAGACAGGGAGGTACCTAAAACAAACAATAGAAACACTCTGGATACAGAAGTTGATACCAGACCATTTACAGATGAAAGGGTTCTGAAAAAACTCTTAAAACTGAAGGTGGACAAAGCAATGGGGCCTGATGGGATTCATCCCAGAATTCTAAAAGAACTAAGGGTAGAACTAGTGACACCACTGACTACCCTCTTTAACAAATCATGGGAGGATGGGGTGGTACCTGAGGACTGGAGGAGGGCAGATGTGATTCCCCTTCACAAAAGTGGGAGCAGGGCAGAAGCAGGAACTACAGACCTGTTAGTTTAACCTCAGTGATAGGGAAAATGATGGAATCACTTCTGAAGGAAAGAACTGTTGAGTACCTAGAGGCCAGAGGGGCACAGGACCCAAGGCAGCATGGATTCACAGCAGGAAGGTAATGCCAGATGAATCTAATAGATTTCTTTGACTGGGTGACCAAAGTAGTAGATCAGGGAGGGGCTGTGGACATGGCCTACCTAGACTTTAGCAAGGCATTTGACTCAGTCCCACACAAAAGATTAATATACAAGTTAGCCAGCCTGGGAGTGGGTCCCAAGATGATAGCCTAGGTAAAGAATTGGTTGGAGACTAGGACACAGAGGGTAATAGTAAATGGAGTCCACTCTGAAGAAAGGGGGGGGTTACTAGTGGGGTGCCGCAGGGTTCAGCATTAGGACCGGTCCTCTTCAATGTCTTTATAAGCGACATTGCAGAAGGACTGGAAGGAAAAGTATGTCTCTTTGCAGATGACACAAAGATCTGCAACAGAGTTGATGCACAAGGTGGGGTGGAAAGGATGAGAAGGGACTTGGCAAGGTTAGAGGAATGGTTAAATGTATGGCAGCTTAGATTTAATGCTCAGAAGTGCAAGGTAATGCACCTGGGAAACAAAAACCCAGGAAAAGAGTACACAATGAGGGGGGTGAGATACTAACAACAACAAAAATGGAAAGGGACCTGGGGGTAGTCATATCAGATGACTTGAAGGTGGGTAAGCAATGTGAGAGGGCAGTAAGGAGGGCTGGGGGGATACTGGGATGCATAGGGAGAGGCATCACCAGTAGAAAACAGTAAGTTGTTATCCCTCTGTACAGACAGCTGGTGAGACCCCATCTGGAGTACTGTGTGCAGTTCTGGAGACCCAATCTCCGCAAGGACATAGACAAGATGGAAGCTGTCCAGAGGAGGGCAACTAAAATGGTGCAGGGTCTGCACCAGAAGACATATGAAGAGAGACTAAAGGAGCTTAATATGTATAGCCTAGAGGAAAGGAGGAGGGGGACATGATAGAAACTTTAAAGTACCTCAAGGGAATCAACAAAGTCCAAGAGGGTAGCATCTTTCAAAAAAAGTGTGCAACAACAAGGGCACAATTTGAAGATAGAGGAGGGGCTCAGAGGTAATGTAAGAAAGTATTTTTCACAGAGAGGTTGTGGATGCATGGAACGGCCTTCCAGAGGAGGTTGTGGAGTCAAAAACAGTGGTTGAATTCAAGCATGCATGGGACAGCCATAAGGCAATTCTAGGGGGTGGGGGTAGAAAGAAGTAGGCTGCTGGTTAACTAGGATCTGCAGCTTATCCATTAGGTAGGAAAATGGGCAGACTGGGTGGGCCAAGCGGTCATTATCTGCCATCAAATTTTATGTTTCTATGTTTATTCACAACATGGCAGCAACCATTTTACAAATATGCTGTGCATTTTACAGAGTTAGCAAACTACAGAGTGAGTTAAGCATACAAGTTCATTCGTAGTTGGTGATATGTGTCACAAACCCACTCCTGGGAGCCGGGTCCACTGAGCTCACAGTGCCCTCCCCTAAGTGCAGTCTGTGACAGGGGGGAATAGGAATACCCTCCACATGTCCATTTAGAGTGCTCACTGAGTTCACAACTGAACACTTGCCACAAGGACCCAGGGCTTCCTCTCTAATCTGGGTAAGGGTAAAATACAGTCTCAAATCTGTAGCCAGGTGAGAACCCTCTTTGGTCGCTTCACTGTGGGGAAGACCCAGATGTCACGAGCTCTTCAGGGCTGTCCTTGTAACCCTTTGATTGAATAGAACCTTCCCATCTTCACACATACACACAAATCACTTCCAGGCAGTTATTAGAAGCAAGTGCTTTTACTAGTACTTAAATAATTATCATACAAGACTTACAAACAAAAGATTCAGACATTTGGTTACAGGATAACAAAATAAAGTTGGAAAAATATACATACAAAATGCACTGTAAAATTTAACTGTCTAGTTTCTACCTTGTCTGTGGAGAATCAAAAGTCCAGAAAATAAATGAGCTTCTGCAAAAGTCTCCAAGCCACTGATCCTCAGTGTATGCTTGGTAGTCTGGCTCTGCATGTCAGGAAAAGTGTCTTCTGCAAAATGCAATGAGTTTCTGTTTTGAGGGGGCTTATATATCCCTGTCCTGCAGTCTGTAAAACTCACTGTGGTTTAGCTGGTGACCTTATCTTTAGGCCAAAAGGGGTCTCTCTTGCTCTTTCCAAGTTGCAAGTGAACTAACATTATTAATTTTTATATTCCCCCCACAGCCCAACTTCCTGGCTGGCCTTTGATGTACCTCACTTCCCTGGCCTCTTTTAAATGGAGATGAATTATGACACTTGTAAGAGATTCGCAATAGACTTCCAGAAAATATATCCCCTAGATCCTGTCCTCAAAGTATTTTCTCCTTGAAGTGTAAAAGTTTATGACAGGTGATAGTTCTCTCATTTCCTGTCCTTTTTATGATGCCTTTTTTCCTTTGATCAGCTTACCAGGAAATTCTAATCCCCTTTGAAATGTAACTTCAGTTTTCTGTTAAGCAAGCCTTTCCCAGACTCTAGAATACACATCCTTCCCATGTAACTTTAAAAACAAACAAACATGGGCATCCTTCTGTAAAACATTATCTCAAGGCTTTTTTGGGGAATTTAAACTTAAAATCACAGAAAAATATGATAGGATTATGACCGCAGTGGCCAAATCGCCACATCCCTCTGTCGTAAGACTGACTTTGTGGGAGCATGCCTGTATTGTATGGCAGGGTTTCCACAATTCTGTTACTGTTCTAATTAGTGATTGATTTAACATCACCATGTGGTTGTGATCAATCTGTACCTCAAAGCGCCTTCCATAGAGATATGGCTCTAATTTCTTCAGGGCCCATACCAGCGCAAGGCATTTCTTTTCAACCGTGGAGTATGCCTGCTCCAAGGGAAGTAACATCTTACTAAGGTACACTATCAGGTGTTTTTTTTCCCTGATTAGATGTTCGGCTGAGGACTTCTCCAATCCCCACATCTAAGGCATCCGTCTGTACTACAAACTGCCTAGTGTACTCTGGACTGGCCAGCACAGGGGCACTGCACAGTGCCACTTTTAGCCGTAAGAATGCCTGTTCACAAGCTGTCTCCCAGTTTGCCTTTTTGGGCTGTCTTTTCTTTAGCAAGCCAGACAGGGGAGCCACCAGGGTATTGTAATTGGGCACAAACCTTCAGTAGTACCCTGCAGTCCCTAGGAAGCTCCTAACTTGCTTTTGTGTTTCAGGCATGGGCAACACCTCTATTACCTCAATCTTTGCTTGATTAGGATGAAGCTGACCCCACCCTACTACATGGCCTAGGTATGCCACCTCTGCCATAGTCACCTGGCACTTTTCAGCCTTGACAGTGAGCCTTGCTGCCTGTATCTTGCCCAACAGAACCCACCTCAGTTGCTGCACTTGGGGGGAGGACCCAGGCATTACAAGCTCTGTGGGGTTGTCCTTGTAACCCTAATGGTGTCTTCTCCCACAGGGGGTGTAGGAGCCTAGTTCAGACTCTACAGACCCCTCCCAAGACCTAGTGTATTTCTGCTACTTAGGAACCCAGATTTCCTTCCAGGATCCTAGTCTTTGGTAGCGATGGTGGCACCTTAGCATTAACCAGGCTGGTCACAGATTGAAAAAACTTCCCACCTTCACACACACACACAAATCACTTCCAGACAGTTATTAAAAGAAAGTGCTTTTACTAGTACTTAAATAATTGCCATACAAGAAATACAAACAATAGATTCAGAAATTTGGTTAGAGGACAACAAAACAAAGTTGGAAAAATATACATACAAAATGCTCTGTGAAATTTAACTGTCTAGTTTCTACTTTGTCTGTGGAAAATCAAAAGTCCAGAAAATAAAAGAGTTTCTGCAAAAGTCTCCAAGTCCCAGTTCTTCTTGCAGCCACTGGTCCTCAAGGTATGCTTGGTAGTCTGGTTCTGCATGTCAGGAAAAGTGTCTTCTGCAAAATGCAATGAGTTTCTCTTTTGAGGGAGCTTATATACTCCTGGTCCTGCAGACTCTCTTTGGTTTAGCTGGTGGCCTTATCTTTAGGCAAGCATGGGTCTTTTTTATGCTCTTTCCAAGTTGCAACTGAATTAACATTATGTTTATATCCCCCCCCCCACAGTCCAACTTCCTGGCTGGCCTTTGATGGACCTTTCTTCCCTGACCTCTTTTAAATTTAAATTTAAAAAGGCAGTATAGTGCAGTGGTTTAAGGCTCTGAGCTGCAAACCTGGGTTTGAATCCCACAGCACACACTTGCATACTGTGTGACCTTGAGCAAGTCACTTAACTTCCTTGTGCTCCCAGGTCACACCTGTAAACAAGCTTTCAGCTTAGTGTGTCTCTCCTGGTTAAATAAATAAAAAAAAATTGAGATGAATTATGACACTTGTAAGATAATTCACAATAGACTTCCAGAATGGATATCCCCCAGATTCTGTTCTCGAAGTATTTTCTCCTTGAAGTGTAAAAGTTTATGACAGGTTCTCCCATCTCCTGTCTTTTTTATGACACTGTTTTTCTTTGATCAGATTACCAGGAAATTCCAGTCCCCTTTGAAATGTAACATCAGTTTCCTGTTAAGCAAGCCTTTCCCAGACTCTGGAATACACATCCTCCCCATGTAATCTTAATTTTCAAAAAGTGGAGCTCTGGCCATCACTGGTAAAAAATTCCAGACGCTTGAATGTCATATATAAACTGCATTGATTGTTATTACAATGCCAACCCTGATGCTGCTAAACATTTTTGAGACCCACTAGGCTCTTTTTCAAGGCAATAGCATGTATATGTAAGTATGCCCATTTAATGTCTATACAGTTCCACTTTGTCCCAGAAAGGATTTACATTCACATCCCTTATAGCCCAGCTTTCCCAATCTGCCATGTAGATATCTGCATACAAAGGTGCAAAAACAGCCCCCATCGCAGTCCCCTTCTGGACATAAAAGTAATTTCCAAATTTAAATGTACTGCACATAAGCACAAATTCTGCTAAAGTAACCACAAAAATCGATATGTGAGTGATCAGACTCTGTATTCTTAACCATATATTCTCTCAGAGACTCAAAACCTTCATCATGTGGAATATTTGTATACAAAGCCATCACATCTAATGTGACAAATCACCACTCAGGTTCCACATACAAATCATCCAGGGTCTGTAATATATGTGCACTTGCTAGTGGCATATTTGCCAGTGTAGTATTATTCTTACCATTATTGTTCATTTTCTCCCCCTCTTTTTCCATTCCCTTCCTACCCCTTCCCCATTTTTTCCTTCATTTATATATTTTTTGTGTGCATACTTCATTTTATAATATAAAGTTTATAGATTGTTGGGGTATGCATTTAGATTTGTCATTATATATATATATATATATATATATATATATATATATATATATATATATATATATGAATTCTAACACTGTCACTTTAAGGCTGTTGTTTAAAATGGGTATACTTGCACATGCATGCTATTGCTTTGAGAAAGAGCCTAGTGGGGCTCAAGAATGTTTGGCAGCACCAGGGTTGGCATTTTAATAACAATAAATGCGGTTTATATATGACATTCAAGCATCTGAAATTTTTTAGTGGTGATGGCCAGAGCTCCGCTTTTTGAATATTAAGATTACGTGGTACACACAGTGTACCTCGGTTGGTCGGTCCTGTAGCCATCCTTCCATTGGTGTGGATCCTCCCCGTGTAACCTTTTCAAAAAAACATGGGCATCCTTTTGTCAAACATCATCTCCAGGCCTTTTTGAGGAATTTAAACATAAAATCACAAAAAAATATGACACAATTATGACAGCACTGGCCAAATTGCCACAGTATGAACTTGTATACAGTACATACACTTACTCTGTTGCTTGCTAACTCTGCAAAACACACAGCATATCTGAAATGAACTTGAAAGCTTAACTTACTCTGTTGTTTGCTAACTGCAAAACACACAGCACATCTGTAAAATGGCTACAACTGTGTTGTGAATAAACTCTACAGTGCTGTGGTAAAACCTGACCATATCAGCATGTTTACGGCTGTGGGCAGAGCCTGCAGCTGCCTTGCTGTAGACAGAAAAATGGGATACCAAAGCACACATTTTAGTACTTTTCAGTGTATCCTTCAACAACTGCAAATCACTGTGCCAGCTGAATGAAATACTTCTTTCTGCTGGGTTTCTGGAACTCAAGACATGTCAAGTGTTTTTAAGATAAATAACAATATAGCATCTAAGATAACAAATCCAAATTCCAGCCCCTTTACATGTGTCTAGCAAGCCTGAGAAACATAAGTGCTATCTAGCATGACAAAGTTAATCAAGTTCCGATGCGCACACAAAAGGTGCTTTGCTGTCTCAAGAAGTGTCAAGTGCTTCTAACATAAATAACATCTGATCATTAAGATAAGGACTCCAAATTCCAGGCCCCTTACAAGTGCCCTGCTAGCCTGAGAATGTGTTTCTTTGAATCTGCTGTGGTGCATGTTAACCCTTACAAGTGTCCTGCTAATCTGAGAATGTGTTTCTTTGAACCTGCTGTGGTGCATGTTAAGGTAAGGCTGCCAATTTCAGGAGGCAAAGGCTTATTTGTTCACAAATGAAAATAATAACGTTGCATTTTCATGCAGGAGTGCTGGGCACTGATGAAAGTGAGGAGTATTATTTTAGAGGCCTTTCGGCACCATGCAATTCTGCTTAAAGCTGGACCAGCATAACATTCTGTGGTGATTTGCATATGCAGCCCATGATGCTTTGCATTGTGTGGGCATGTGTGATTTAGTATTATTTTTAGTTATTTTATGCATTTGCATCTGGATGTTGCTCTATTTGAAATCCCCCAAGCCTCTCTAACCAGCTTACTTCTGACTGCTGGAGTTGTTCTGTATAAAAAAATGTTTTGTTTTTTATTATTATTTATTGCAGCCTGTGTTTGTCTATAGGCAGAGGTGTAGTGAGGACTGGTACAATGCAGACTTACTGTGTGATGTATTTATTTCTGGTGAAAGGCGAGAAACTAACAGCACAAGAAATGAAAGCACTCTGTTTAACTAGGACAGAGACAGTGCAGGCTTTTTCTCTACAGCTTGATGTATTTAGTGCTGGTGAAAGATGATGGACGGACAGCACTGGATAGTAACGCCCTCTGTTTAGCTACAAGGACAGAGATGGTGCAAGATGGTACACTGCAGGCTTCCTCACAGTGTGATGTATTTAGTGCTGGCGAAAGGTGAGGGACTGACATTACTGGAGACTGAAACTGTATGTTTGTCTGTAGGCAGAGTTGTAGAGAGGGCAGGTACAGTGCAGACTTGCAGAAAGGGAAAACTGGTTAACCAGCAAAAGTACACTAAGCCTAAGTTGTTTCCTGCTGTGACCTGGGAGCACAAGAAGTTAAGTAACTTGCTCAGGGTCACACGGTATGCAAGTTGGGGCTGTGGATTAAAACCCAGGTCTCCAGGTTTGTAGGACACTGATATACTGACTCCTACATAAGACTTAATCACTCTGTGGTGTATATGTTGCTGGCGAAAGGTGAGGGCTAGCAGCACTGGTGACTGAAGTCCTCTGTTTATTTACAGAGAGAATGCAGGCAAGAACAGGGTTGGCTGAGGCTCCCCCACAATGTGTTGTACTTAATGCTGGTGAAAGGTGAGGGAATAACAGCTCTGGAGGCTGAAGCCCTCTCTTTACTTTGAAGCACAGGTACCATGAAGGTCTACTCAAATTTGTTATAAACAAATATTCACTGTATGTAGAATATCTTTTATTTACTTTGTATTTTCTCCCATGTATTGTTCTATACAACTTGCACGTCTCAGCAGGCCTACCTGGTCATCACAATTTAAATAAAATCAATCAGTTCATACATACATACATACATAAATACAAACATACATACATATATACATACATACATACATAAATGACTAAATAAATAATGTGTTCCCCCGTGTGATGTATTTAATGCTTGTGAAAAGTGAGGGACTGGTCACTTACAGCACTGGAGATTGAAGCTCCCTGTTTGTTTGTAGGGCCATGAACAGGGCAGGTACAGTGCAGATTTTATCACTCTGTGAAGTGTTTTATTCTGGTGAAAGGTGTGGGACTAACAACACTGGAGACTGAAGACCTCTGTTTACCCAGACAGACAGGTTCCATGCAGGTGTGCCCACTGTGTAATGCATTTAATGTTGATAAAAGGCAAGGGACTGACAGCACTTGAGGCTGAAGCCCCCGTTTGTTTGTAGAGCCATGAACAGGGCAGGTACAGTGCAGGCTTCATTACACTGTGGTGTGTTTAGTGCTCTTGGTGCAAAGCAATTTGAGGGACTGATAGCACTGGAGACTGAAAACCCTATGTTGCATACAGTGTGGGTGCAGATGCAGTGTGGAGGCAGGTACAGAGTGGGTCAGGTACAGTGTAGACGAACAGTGTGGGGCTAGGTATAGTGTTGGGGCAGGTACATTGCATGGGCAGGAACAGTGTGGAGTAGGTACAGTGCATAGGCAGGTAAAGTGCTGGGGCAGGTACAGCATGAGGGAGGTAAAGAGCAAAGCAGGTACAGCATGGGGCAGGTACAGCATGGGCAGGTACAGTGTGAGGCAGGTAGAGCATGAGGCAGGTACAGTGTAGGGCAGGTACATTACAGGGTAGCTGGGCAGATACAGTGTGGACAGGAGCAATGCTCCTTAACTGCTCCTCTGGTGAGCCTGTGGGTGGGAAGGGAAGCACTACAGTGAGTGGGTTTGTCAAGTTTTGCATTGTCTGTGGTGGAGAATGCTCCCCAGCTGCCTACTACACCAGTTTACATACAAACTGGAGCACAAGGTCATTACCTCCAGCCTCCAAGACACAAGGCAGACACTCAGAAACCTGCAGAAATGAGTTACATGCCTGTATAAGGCATGCCACATACACTGCCAGTGCTAAAGAACTTCATTTTCTGCCTGCGTGGACTTGAACGAGTTACATTCTTATGGTTAACAAGAGAACAAAAGGGGACAGTTTGCCTAATGAAGAGCAGTTTAAAGCACTTTAATTTGATCACAGTGGCAGCTCAGTCCTGTGTCTGTTCTGAACAGACTGCCAAGAGTGACAATGTGTGCATGAATGGGAGGTCAGAGCCCATGTGCCAATGCATGTATGATACCACCCAACTTTGTTTACATGGGAACCTGAGGTTGTCTTGAACATGGGACCCTGAACATGGCCAGGTCAGGATTTGTTTTGTTCTTTGACATTTGTTTTTCTGTTTTCTCCCCATAAAGATGTTATCTTCTTGCCCTAGCCCCGTCACTTCCCTATTGTACCTTCACCTAGTCCTGTGGGTATTTATTTAAAATGTGGTAACTGGGTTAAGCATGCTGCTGAGACAAGGCTCATTTTCAGAAGTGACCTGGTGGAGGAGGATTTGTGGAGGAGTAAACAAACTTAAAAATCCAATGTAAAACTATACAGAGCAAAAATAGAGTGTAATCAGACAGGGAAAGCAAAATGTATACAGTACAGTCATGGTGGTAGAATATGTACAGTAAAGGTAGTCAGATCATCAGTCAAAAACGTAGTGTAGCCAGCTGCCCGTCAGGGAGCTGCAGCTAGTAGTTAGGCTTAAAGTGACACTGTTAACCTTTTTCATCATATTATTTTTAGGTAAAACCCAACATTTTATGATTGCTTACTTTCTCTAAAATTTGTTGATGCTGCTGGTTGTTTCACCTGCCTCCTTGCTTATTAGAACCAAAATGCATGGTAATGTATAGCTATGCCCAGTTTTGTTTTGATTCAGATCATTGAAGTACTCTTACTGCACACTTCCTGAACATTAGAAACACCTTCAAACAGTGCAGCCACTCATGATACAATAGTCTCCTCTACTCCCACTGCATAATGAGTAGCTAGACTGTGTTGGGGGTGTTTCTGAGTCCAGGAAAGATGTACTCGGAGCTGGTCAAGAAATGTAAACAAACACGTTTTTGTGTGGCAACATCAGTATGGTGGGTAGTCAGTTTTTCACTTTTTAAAAGAAAAAAGGAATCTTAATCAAACTACCAGCTGCATCGACTGTCTCTACAGAATGTGAACAATCATTAAATGTGTTTTTTAAACTATAGACACTTTGAGGCCTAAGGGGGGTTGACAGTGTCCCTGTAACTGCTAAGTTCTATCCTGAAGTCAGTGGACCCAAAACCCCTAACACATTTGTATTAAGACTGTATGTTCAAGACTGATAATACACGTATTATTACCATGCCATCTTTCATTTTCACCAGAGTGGCCACTGCATCAGGTTAAGCAACAGATGGTTCAGACTTCATATGGAGCTGTAAAAGGTAATGTGTTGACAGCTGAGCTCTTAATAGTTTATATTAAATATTCCTATGTGGTATAATTGCATTATTAAAATTATGATCTTCATCATAAATGTGCATTTATTGTATTTCCGTATAGCAAAAACTGGTTTAGAAAAAGTGCCCTTTGTACCCTAAGTGCCCCTCCGATCTTCAGCCCCCGCACCTTTTACTATCTTCCAGCAGCCCTGTTTAAGTGACCTGACAGCTATCATCTTGGAGAAGGCACAAAGGCAAGTTACTTACACCACTTCTTTGAAGTAGTTTAAAGGACAAGTAAACAAGCCCAAATTGGGGATACACCAAATGTGAAATGCCACTACATACTGGTGAGATAAGGCTTTTGTATTTACCTTATGGCATTGAGGTCTTTAATTTTCCTCGTTTTCATGCAGTCGCTATGTTTTAAAAAAAAATCCCCCAAAATGTAAACAAAGTGCCGATTAACTCCGAGGGCGAGCTGCCGTTCTGCTCACAAAATGGACATGACATAAGGACGTGATGATGTCATGGGAGTTAGTCTGCTCTGGTGCTTACATTGAAACATGTGGGCACTGCTTTATAATGCTTTATATTAGTAATATAGGAGCATATCAGTATATGTATCGATAATTACCTTGTGCATCAGAGTTTGCCTTCCCCAACCAGAGTGAGATGATATCTTCTTAACTACAAAAGGTATACCTTGCAGCACCTGTTAACTTAAAAGTCATTCAACGTGCCTCGAGTGATTTATGATAAGTTTTCCAGTCTATTTTTTGTCTAATTTAAAAGGTACATTTAGTGCTGCCCCTCCTCCTACCTCATGTATCACTCTATTTTAACATTCCATGCATGAAATGACAACTGTATGTAGGATAAGATAGATTTCTGATTGTTGATTGACTGAAATCCCTTATGTGATTTTTAATATTAGTAGCATTTGTTTTTTTTATTTATTTGTAAGCCCAGTTGAGATGCAACATCTCTTTATTTTTTTTTTCAGTTCTCTTTATGCTGCCTAGCCTTCTGGCTAGGACACCCTTCCACCTGCTGCTAGTGTCTCCTCCAGTCTTTGAGGTACCCTTTTCTTGATCCACTGTGATACCACAAGCCACATGCAACACACCACTTCATTGCTCCCTCGACTTTCTCCCTGATGCTGCATCAGAGTTCAGCAACCTGGCAGGTTCCTCTCCACTCTTTCCAGCCACCCACACAGGAGGCAAAGCCTGGAAGTGCCTCCAGTGGTCAGGAAAATTAGTCTAAGATGGATGTGGGAGGCAGACAGGCCTTCATATGACAAGCCACTGTCGATTTTATCCTTTTTTGTTCCCTTCCCTGGGAAGCAGCAATAAATCACACAGAGGGCATGTAACCATACAGTACATAGTCATGCTGACATCAGTTATATCCCACCTTCCCTTGCTGTAGCTGCTTCAGCCATGCTACAATCCACCCTTCAGTAGGTGGCAGCCAAGTAGTGGATCCAGCATGCCTCCCCCACTGAAGGAGATGAGCTCTCCACTGGATGCTCCAACCTCCTTCTTTTTAGATGGCCTCTGATGGCCAGAGTTCATTCTTGAACTGGGGTCACTGGCGTCGCAAGCAGAAATGCTACCACTGTGCCAACAGGCTGGAGCAACATTTCTTTTTATAGTGGAGCCTTGCTGTCAACCCATTTTACCTCTGCATGAAATGATGCACAAGGAAGTCACATGACACACATATGACCACACGAGTAGTGAGTGGCTGTGATGGGATTTAAACCTGCAATCTCCTCTTTCACTCTTCAGTGCCTCTCAAAACAGCACTATCATCCAAGCATTTTTCCCATAACAGGAGTTAAATCTCTTCTGTTGAGGTGAAACCAGGAATCCAAACTACTAGGCAGTCTGATTGTACATCTAATAAAGAAGAGGTGATTCACTGAGTTCCTTCCTCGCCTAAGGCAAAATTCACATGCTCCGACTGAGACCTGTTCACAAATCTGGCTTCAGCATTGCTTTCCATCATAATAAACATGATGAATCATATGTTAAATATTAAAGCAGTAGTTATAAATAGTGATGTGCAGGTCCTCTCTGAAGAAAATTGAGCCACCTTGAATGCATGCTGCTTGGTTTTTCATCAGACCTGAACCGAATCTTGCCAGTTCAGATCTCAGTGCATTTATTTTTATATCTCCCCCCAGCCTCCCAGTTGGAATGCCTGTCATGTGACAGGCTTAGGAGGCTGAGGAGAGGTCAAATGGTGCCTTGGAGGAGTATATATAGCCATGTGACTCTGACCTCGATACATGGGTGCTGGAACATGAGGAAAAGTGGGGGCACTGAAGCTCAAAAGTGCACAGGGTAAAAAGGTAGTGTTTGCAAGCAAAAGGGCACTTTGAATGCTCCTGGACAAAAGTGGGCAGCTGCAGCAGCCCTACACCCATAGGTTCTAGCACCTATGCCTTGATACAATTCCAGCTCAATAAGCAGTGGGGAAGGAGATGAATTTTCTAGTTGCTGCCATTCACTTGTAGCAGCATTCAGCAGGCCAAAGCAAGGAGAAGAAAGGAGTGAGGAGCTGGGAACAGACAGGATAGGAGGAGAAAAAAGTTAAGTTTTTTTAACTAAAAGAAAAAAATGAACACTTTGTAAAATAGTAAAGAAAAGATAAAACACTGACTAGAGAGAAGACTGTGTGTGTTGGGGAAGGGGGGCAGAGGCCAGAACGCTTACAGTCTGCAGACTTGCAGACAAAAATTAAAGCATTTCAGAAAAAAAATGATTATAAAAGCAAATTAAGAACAGTAAAGAAGAATAGAGAAAAAAGAAAAGAGAGGCTATGTCACAGAGACTGTATTGGGACACTCACTTTCTAGCATGCAGAACAGTGCAGAACAGAAGAGAATATGAAGACGAACATTTAAAAGTAAAAAAAAGTGTGGAAAAAGCAAGAGGGAGACAGGGATGACTGCTCGGACTAGAGGCTGTGTTGTCAGTGTGCACAGAAGTGCACAGCACAAACAGTAGTACTGTCTTTTCTTTACAGTGCACAACAGCAGTGCACAACTGCAGAAAATAAAATTAGAAAAATAAAGGTTTTTTTACAAGAAAATGTTTACAAAAAGTAAGAAAAGCTTTAAACAAGAAAAGAAAATAGATTGTACCATTTTACAGAAAGAAGAAAAAAGTTTACATTTTATTTTACAACAGAGACTGTATGTGTATGAGTGTGTGCACATGCCTGCATGTGTGTGTGCGTACATGTGTGCGTATCCTGTTTTACAAGGAGGGACAGCCCTTTGGCAGTTGCATTGTAGGCCCTGTCTGCAGTATCGCTAGCCATTTCCCACATATGGAGTCCTTTTCATTTTGTGTAGTCCAATAAAAAATAAATTGCAAAAGTACAGCCAGTAAAGGCTTGCATCATATGTGAAGCCTTTTTTGGAGAGAGGGATATCCCTTTGGCAGTTGCATGGTAGCCCCCATCTTAGCATCACCAGCCATTTCCCAAGGAAATGAAGGACCATTTTTGTTTTGTGTACTCTAGTAAACAAACAAACTAAAAATACTGTGAAAGCAGAGCTGGTAAAAGATTGTTTCAAGTGTGAAACCATTTGGGGGATAGGGACAGCCCTTTGGCAGTTGCATAGTAGCCACTATCTTCAGCATCATCAGTCATTCCCCATACAAGCACAGGACCATTTTTGTTTTGTGCAGTCCAATAAAAAACAAACTGTGAAAGCAGTGCCAGTAAAGGTTTGTGTCACATGTGAACCCATTTTGGAGGGAGGGGCAGCCCCTTGGCAGATGCGTAGTAGCCTCCTTTCTACAGTGCCACCAGCCTTTTCCTATGCAACTACAAGACTATTTTTGTTTTGTGTAGTCCAGTAAAAAAATAATTGTGAAAGCAGAGCAGGTTAAGGTTTGCATCACAGGTGAAGCCTTTTGGGATGGGAGGACACACCTTTGGCAGTTGCGTAGTAGTCCCAACCCGTAGTCTTGCTATTATTAGCCAGCTGTTACCTTGTCTTAAGACATGCACTCATTATTGCCACCTATTTCCCCAAGGTGACAGGAACAGGGATGGGAGCACATCAAAAGGTTCTGAGGTTCTAAAAGGTTCTGATAAGCAAACAAAGGTTCAGATTCTTATACAAACCTTTTATACCCTTTATTGTTTTATGGTAACTGTATGTTAAAAAATCATTTTAAACTGCTTTTAATCAACATATCTGTAGAAAAAAAACAAACCATTGCTTAGTAGTAATAAACAGCATGATTCGTGAACTGAGATGGCGTGAACAATGAAACTGTAGATGAAACTTACTGGAAGTGCTAGTGCTGTAATATGTACAACTGCCACCGACCTCTAAGATGATGATGATGATGATTTTGCCCAAAGGCAGGCAAATCACAGAACTCTGACCAGCCCTTATAGCTTAGTAGTTAAAGCACCAGTGTGAACCACGAAACTCTGACAGCTACCACCACATACTGTCTGTAAGATTGATTTGTCAAAAGGCAGGTAACTCCAAGAATGCTCTCATCACTGTTCTGTTTCTGATATTTAAGAAAGTAATACTAACACTGTGTATAAGTTATTAAAAGTAGTGATTTCTAGTTCTCAATAGGCACCACTGTAAATGTCACTTGGTTAAGTAACGAAGAAGCCAGCAATACAAAAACAGCACCAGGCCAGAGCAGAGAGCAGCTAGTCAGAGAGAACCAGTCAGCCAGCTACTACTTCAAGACTGCTACTACCCCCGCCTACTACAATCAGGGGGAAACCAGAAGTAGTCTACCAGCACAGACAGGTTAAGGTATATTTACCAAAAATTACTGCTTAGAAAAAAAATTAGAAAGTGACTGTGATGCTGAGCAAGTCCCAGACCAGATCTGTAGTTTGTTAATAGTCTCCTCCTGAGTCTGATTTCTATGGCTGCATGGGCCAAGCTCTGCAGATGTTATGCCATCATCAGATTTGTATAACAGCACTGTGGAAGCACGTGACCAGACTGCTGTCTGGTGTGCTTCAATAGTGCTCTGGCATAGTTTCTAATGATTCTGTTTATGCAGCCTTTCCCCTCCACAGGCCATCTAAATACACCCCCTTCCTGGCACACTACTTTTCCTTTTCGCAACTGCGGAAGTAACAGCTGCCATGTGCAACATGGCAACGTTGACTTAAACTGCATATGATATGCATGAGTATCATGCATACGTAGTCATGTCAGTGCCTCCATGTTGCACACGGCTGACTCTGGGGCAAACTGCGCATGCAAGAGTATCACGCATGTACAGTACTGTAATCACTGCAGTATTAGTTATGGCTGACTGTGGTGTGGTGAGAGCACCGCATATTCTTTTCAATGCTCTTGCCACCCCTAAAACCGCTCCACGACCATATTGGCTCTGACCAGAGTCTGTTTTGAATTGAGTGAGCACTGATATTAGAATGTTGCTACTCTTATCTGTTGCTGTGATTCTGAGGCTGGTTCATCTGTAGCTGCACCCAACCTGGCACCACAGAGTGTTTACTACTAAACCTGTGGAGTGTTCTGGAGAAATTTATCCTAAACATCTTGAACTGCAGAACTAAAAAAGTGAAAATAATGTTGTGCCCCCCCCCCCCACAAACACACAGACACACACATATATACACCTTTATTCCTAGCAGCTCAATAGTGGTGGAATGGGCAATATTAACCTTCAGTAGGGAACAGGTTAACTTTAACCCCGATTTTTAAATCTGGAAATAAAAAGCATGTCAACAACTATAGGCCTACAAGTCTGACATAGGTCATTTGTAAAATGTTAGAGAGGCTAATCCAAATGAGGGTAGATAAACATATTTTCCAAAATAATCTAACAGATTTTAATCAACATGGTTTTCAGTCCGGTAGATCCTGCCTAAATAACTTCATTCATTTTTTTTCAACCAGCAAGTGCAGCACTGGGTAATGGTTTACTAGTTGATGTTATTTATCTTGATTATTCAAAAGCATGTAATACAGTTACACACAAGATCTTGATAGAACAACTCATTAGTATTAATTTGCATAATAATATAATAAACTGGATAAACTCATGGCTTTCCAATAGAATTCAATGAGTAGCCATTAGGGGACACTATTCAGAATGGGGACTGGTTACTAGTGGTGTTCCCCAAGGCTCGGTACTGGGTCCTACATTATTTAAACTTTTTATTTCATCCATGCAAACCACTGGTGGAACCTGGGCAGTAAAGTATGCTGATGATTGTAAATTGGGATGTATAGTAAACAATTTACAATCAGCTCAGGACATGCAGAATAATCTAAATAAGTTAGTATTATGGGCATACAATAATAAAATGAGTTTCAATATTAAAAAATGCAAAGTAATGCATCTGAGGCATAATAACAAAAATATCTACAGGATTAACAACATACAATTGCAAGAGGTAGAATCTGAAGTTGATTTGGTAGCAATAATCGATAACAAACTAATCTTTGAGTCACACAATAGGATAACAGTTAAAAAATATTACAGTATCATAAGCTGTATCCTGAGAAATGTTAAGAGCAGGGACCCCAAAGTTATGATACCGCTCTACTCAGCATTAGTGCGTCTACATCTTGAATACTGTGCTTCACTATGTACACCTACTACAGTTAGAGGTAAAAAACTGGTTGATGGAGTGCAAAGGAGAATTACTAAACAGATCAACAGTGTTAAAGATCTGCACTATGATCATAGACTTAAAGACTTGGGACTGTATTCTTTAAAATACAGACAGTTAAGAAGGGATTTATGTTTCACTTACAGAGCAGTTAAAGATGAATACCTCCTTGAAACATTGGGACTGGTTAAATATCATGGTAACTCAACCACGAGATCCCATAACCTAAAACTTACAGGGCATACGAACCATACTAACAAACTAATGACTGGTTCACTCAGAGAATGACTTCCGCATGGAATTCATTACCCATTTATGTTGTTCAGAATGATTGTATGGCCGAGTTTAAAACCAATCTTGACTGCTATATGGGTCAAAATAAGATTTCTTTCTTGAGCTAAGTTTTCCACCAGTACAGGTGGCGAGTTTCCTATGGATTAAATGTCCCCTTAACTCGTAATATTCTATGATTCTATGAATTCCACCTTCCTTTCTTTTTGCTCTGGAAAGAAATGGCAGTAGGAATCAACTTGCAAAATGAGGGAGGGGGCTGTTGTGTGGCAAGGAACTTGCTAGCATCTTTGGAGTTTTCATATTGATTGTGTGAATAAGCAATTGTGTATGTTCTACTGTAAGATTTCACTGACAAGTATTTCATTTTACCAAGCACCATCCCTTTCAGTCAGAATAACCTTCACCTTTGGGAGATGTGGATCCTCCCAGAAATGAAGGATTATGCCCCACAACTACTACCCAAATTCTAGATGAATATTTGTTTTCCTCAGCTCTGACTCTGTAAGATAACTCCTTACAGATTGTTCACAGCCAGGCTTCATGTATGATAAGGAAAATGTTGGTGGTACTTTTCTGAGTAAAAGAAGAAGAAGCTACAATATGGATACATTGTCAGGCAAGATGTGAAACTGTATACTGCCCTATGTAATTAATTGCTGCTAAAATACAAATAACAGGGAAATACATAGAGTCCAAACATAAACTTATGTTTGTGTCTGCATTGTCATGATCACCTTTTTTTAGGCAATAAATAAAAACTGCAGTAAGCCTGAAGTTCATGTTCAGAACCTGAACATTGCAAGAAAATAATTCAAAGAGAATTACCTGTCCCAGACTGATAACATGTAGAAGGAAATAATTAACATGCTTATGTTTACAAACAGGGATAATGAGTGTGATGAGGAAGGAACTATAAATTGTTTTGTATTCATTTTACTCATCAGTGCATGCGAAGTACATGTGTCAGCCAGTTAATGGCTTTCTTTCCTTCCCCTACTGGTGTCCTGTCTCCTGGTGACCAGTCCTGTGATCACTTCTCTGCTGGCCCTAGGTTCATGCTGTAATCATCCACCCTCTGTTACCAGTCCCTCACTCCCCTTCACTTCCCTGCTAGCTACCAATTTATGTTGTACTCCCCTGCCCTTAGCCACCTATCTTTTCCCCTATTGATCACTTCCCCGCTGGCCCCTAGTTTATGCTATAATCACCCAACCTCTGCCACTGACCCCTCTGATAACTTCCCTGCTGGCCTCCACTTTACGCTAAAATCCCTTCCCCCCCCATGCTGCAGATCCCCTGCTTTATCGCTTCACTTACAGTATGTCAAGATTAATTTTAAAGTTGCTTATTATTACAGTCGGTAATCCCACAGTAACTAGTAGTGCAATATTGTCCTCTTTTTTAGTGTTAGCCAATTTGGAAACATCTTTGTGCATTTACTGGTGATGGTACCTTGGTTGCACCTTGAGCTTGTATTGTTATATTAAATTTCATGCACTACCTTTTAATAGATGTGTGGAAGTTGAAAGCAGACCATGTGGTATTATTTTGCAGAGATGAATTTCTGCCTCATGTACTAATATTAGTTATGTCTATTCAATTATTCAAACATTTGTAGGCAGACAAATGTGACAGACTATAAGAAACTGATGCTGTAAACACTCTACTACTTTGTTTTTAGTTTAATTTTTAATAACCCCCCTTAGTTATTATTTTATGACAGGTGCCATTTATTTCGCTCTTTGTGCCACAACCTCAGCTCCACTTAGGCACATCTTGCACATATCCACTAATTGTGAACATCTTAAATTGAAATTTTCACTGCATGCATGTTGTACCTAGTTGCATTTTATTATTAAAAGTGAAAACATCATTTCAAATGGCTGCTTCAGATTAATACTAGATGGTGCCACTAGTTACAGGCAAGCAACTGGAGAAAAGTGAAATGCATAAGTCTTGTATGACAAAATTAAATCAGCTCTTTACTCTGCAATATAACATAAGGGTCTGAATTCTGCTCCCATTTACAGTATGTAACATTCATTCATGATAAACATCAGAATGATACCTATCTACAGTATTCAAATGTAAAAATAAGATAGCTGAGGTTTCACTGGTTTCCTTTCATTTCCTTTATTTGGGGAGGGGTTGATCTTTATATATCTGGGGAACGATAATGGTGTAACAGCAGATTTAGGGATTGTTCACTAGTTTATGAATACTTACCTGTATGTCAGATTAACTACTGACATTCCTATCCAGTTTTAGTGTTTGTGGGTGGAACTGAGTCATGTGACAGTGGCCATGTTAAATGTGTATTTTCTGTGTTTTATGTCATTTTTGGTTATTAAATTACAGGTGTGACCTTGTAGCAGTTAAATTTTATTCCAGACAGTTCTGGTGGCGGTTGGGGTTGTTGAAAATTCTTTACAGTAGAATTTCTGTCCTCAAGCCTCAGTGGTGCACTCCTCAGACATCCTTAGTTTTGGTGGTAGGGTGAAGAAAGGAATAGTATACTGTTGACAGAAAATGTGAGAAGCTCTGAGGGATTCAGCACACTCCTCCCCCAACCACTCGCACCACTCTATATTCACCACTGATGTCACCCGAAACCGATTGCAACTAGGCATCAACTTGAGCCTTTCTCAGTTCAAATGGGGGTAAGACTGGAAACATAGACTTTGATGGCAGATAAGGACCGCTTGGCCCACCTAGTCAGCACATTTTCCTACCTATTGGATAAGATGCAGATCATAGCTAACCAACAGCCTACTTCCGCCTACCCCCACTAGAATTGCCTTATGTCTGTCCCATGCATTCTTGAATTCCCTCACTGTTTTTGACCCCATGACCTCCTCAGGAAGGCCATTCCATGCGTCCACTACCCTCTTCATGAAAAAATACTTCCTCACATTGCCCCTGAGCCGTCCCCCCTCTATCTTCAAATTGTGCCCCCACCCCCACCGTTCTTGCACATTTGTTTTTCTGAAAGATGCTACCCTCTTGGACTTTGTTGATTCCCTTGAGATACTTGAAAGTTTCTATCATTTTCCCCCTCTCCCTCCTTTCCTTGAGGGTATACATATTAAGCTCTTTTAGTCTCTCTTCATATGGCTTCTGTTGCAGACACTGCACCATTTTAGTTGTCCTCCTTTGCACTGCCTCCATCCCATCTATGTCCTTGTGGAGCTGGGGTCTCCAGATCTGCATGCAGTACTCCAGATGGGTTCTCACCAACTGTCTGTACAGAGGGATAACAACTTATTGTTTTCTACTGGTGATGTCCCTCCTTATGCATCCCAGTATCCTACCAGCCCTCCTTACTGCCTTCTCACATTGTTTGCCTACCTTTAGGTCATTTGATATGACTACCCCAGGTCCCTTTCCATTTTTGTTGTTGTTAGTATCTTACCCCCCCATTGTGTACTCTTCCCCTGGGTTTTTATTTCCCAGGTGCATTACTTTGCACTTCTTTGCATTGAATCTAAGCTGACATACCTTTGACCACTCCTCCAACCTTGCCAAGTCCCTTCTCATCCTTTCCACACCCCCTTGTGTATCAACCCTGTTGCAGATCTTTGTGTCATCTGCAAAGAGGCATACTTTTCCTTCCAGTCCTTCCACAATGTCACCTATAAAGACATTAAAGAAGACCGGTTCCAGTACTGAAACCTGCGGTACCCCACTAGTAACCCCCCTTCTTTGGAGTGGACTCCATTTACTATTACCCTCTGCATCCTGTTGTCCAGCCAATATTTTCCCCAGTTACCACCCTGGGACCCACTCCCAGGCTGGCTAACTTGTTTATTCATCTTTTGTGTGGGACTATGTCAAATGCCTTGCTAAAGTCGAGGTAGGCCATGTCCACTGCCCCTCCCTGGTCTACTACTTTGGTCACCCAGTCAAAGAAATCTATTAGATTCATCTGACATGACCTTCCCACTGTGAATCCATTCTGCCTTGGGTCCTGTGCCCCGCTGGCCTCTAGGTACTCAACAATTCTTTCTTTCAGAAGTGATTCTATCATTTTCCCTATCACTGAGGTCAAACTAACAGGTCTGTAGTTTCCTCTCTCTGTCTTGCTCCCACTTTTGTGAAGGGGAATCACATCCACCCTCCTCCAGTCCTCAGATATCACACCATCCTCCCATGATTTGTTAAAAAGGGTAGTCAGTGGTATCATTAGTTCTTCCTTAGTTCTTTTAGAATTCTGGGGTGAATCCCATCAGGTCCCATTGCTTTGTCCACCTTCAGTTTCAGGACCCTTTCTTCTGTGAATGGACTGTGATCGACCCCCCAGCCAGGTTGCTTCCACTGTTTGGTTTAGGTACCTCTCCCTCCTCTTCTTTTGTGAATACTAAGCAGAAGTATTTGTTCAGTATCCCTGCTTTTCACTGTCACCTCTGCCCACCCTCCCTTTATTAAGCCTAACTATTCCTCCCTTGGTCTTTCTTTGCTCCCTAATGTACCTATATAAAGGTTTTATCCCCTTTCTTAACTGAGTTGGCTATCTTTTCCTCAGTTTGGGCCTTTGCTATCCTGACTGCCTTCCCCACTTCCTTGTGCTTTAACTGGTACAGTTCACTGCCCTGCTCTTTCTGTGTTTCCTTATACTTCCCAAATGCTATCTTTATCTCCCTAACCTTCCCCACCACCTCTTTTGAGAATCATAGTGTTTTTTTCCTTAATTTTGTTTGGTTTATTTGCTTCACACAAAGGCCTGTTGCCTCTGTGATGGCAGTTTTGATTTTACCCCATTGTTCCTCCACCCCTCCTTCTTGCCCATTTGCTAGTGCTTTTCTGAGGCACTCTCCCATTTTGACAAAGTCAGCCCTCTTAAAGTCCAATACCCTCACTTTTGTATGACTTGACTCTATAGCTATATCATCTATATCTCTATCTATATCATGAACCACACTGTTTGGTGGTCGCTTGTTCCCAGCTGGTTACCCATTTCTAAATCTGAGATATCCTCTCTCCATCCCCGTTTGAGAGTATCAAGTCTAAGATTGCTCCCTCCCAAGTGTGTTCCAACACTAGCTGTTTGAGGCATGCCCCCTGTAGGCATGGAAATGATTGATGTATTGTAGTAGAAGCCATGATGCCAAGCACTTCAGCATGTTTTCAACTTAGCATCCATCACTTTTCCAAATGCTGCTAACTGGCTGGCACTGATGGGGGAAGAGTGCCTGAAATATTTTTGATAGGGGGTAGCTGGAGCAGTTAAGCTGATTTATGTCTTGTATAAGGGACACAAGTGAGGGAATGCCACATAACTGTTGTCACAATGACTTTGTGATGGCCCCTTGTGACTGTGAATTGGGCTCACAGGTTTTTCAAAAACTTACATACAAAAACAAATACATACTACAAATGTTGCCTAATAAGTAAAGCATGCACTTCAGTAAGACTCACTGCAGTAAAATTATGAGCAGGCCTAGAAGAGGCCCCCGAAGCATTTTTAAATGTAGGACAAGAGTCTATGAACAATTGTTAGCTATTCTGAAAATGGTGGATTATAGGACTGGGTATCAAACTGTAATATCGGTTTATAACAGTGGAATGGCAAGCTACTATATTTTACTGTGCTATAAGTTATTCAGCATCATACAAATGAATTAATTTTGTTACAATACATATTTACATATAATAAATACATGTAATACATATAAGGTTGTGCCTGAAAATACTGTAGGCATCTTTATGCCTAGTACTCTTACCTGGTAAACAAAGACCAGTTAATATTTAGTTGTTATGATACATTTGTTCATGTTAACCAGATTTATATTACAGAAATATTTACTGGAGTCGAGGCTTATTGTGAACACTGTTATCCAAATGGTGCAAAACAGACTGGTCATGGGTAATAAAGCTCAAAGCCACAGGCTAAGATCATAATTACATAATAAAGGTCACACTGCTAGCCAACAGGTCAATACTGTTCCACTGTTAGCTGAGAACTACTATTTATAATTCTGTTGTTAAAGCTATTTTTTTTAAATGACAAATTTACTGTGAGCAGAAAATGCAGAAAATGACTACTCTCTCAAGCAACCGGCTGCCAGCAAGTCTCATCGCTGGTCTTTTTAAATATTCTTTATTTATGGATTTCTACATATGCTGATAAGTGTATGCAATTATGTTTACTTTTGCAGAAATGGAAAATAAACTGCATAATTTATAATTAATTTTAAATAAAAAACAAGATTGAAGGGGTGTGTGTATGGAGCAGTCATGAGCTCTCCATACACTCATATACTGAGGAAGACTACTGGTAGTCAAACTGCACATACTGAAAGTTAAGAAAATCTCTAAAGAGCTCTGAAAAATAATCCATCAGCATCTATCTTGATGCATTTGGTCATGCATTTCAACAAAACCATGTTTTGACTATGAATAATAAAGTTAATATTTATGAAATCATTACTTAAAAAACTGCCTAATAAAATGAAAGTTTAATCAAATGAGGAGTACAGGAGTGAAATTGTGGAACTCATAGAGGAGAGTGATAATGCATTTTTTTCTCTGCTTTTTGCTGTTTAATATAACAATTTAGACTAGAGAGGAGTGAACACTATACCAACTGAGAACTGTTACTCTTTTTATAAATTCACTAACAATTCAACTTCCATTAGAAAGAATATCTGCAGGACTGTCATTCGCATTAAGATCCTGTAGGTAACAATTAAGTTCTGGTTAAATAACGCATTATGCGTTTAGGAAAACTTGATAGATTGCTAGATAATGTTGGGTTTTATTTCATACGAATGCAGGCTCTGGATGCTAAGCATGAATTACCCATTTACCAAAGGTGGTCAGGATGATCACATTAAATCCAGGTTTTGAATTTCATGTTGTTCATATTTATAACTCATTACAGCCTCAGAAACCCTTATCATGCCGTTGTGAATAATACACTGTACATATCTATATTATATACTGTATATCCAAATCTAGCAGTAGTCTTACTTTTGTTTTATATAAAGATTCAAACACCAAATGGTTATGCTGACCCTCGTCTTGTTGTCCAATTCTTTAAGCTTTCTCTGTTTTTAAAAGGACTTTCTGAGTATCCTATTCATTTCTTCACGGGCTCCTTTGAACTGGTGTGTCTTGCTCACTGATACCTTGAAAAGGGATGGCTGGGTGATTAGAAGTGGACTTCAAATTAGCTGTGCACACCATCAGTAATGTTTGCTCCACAAACACACACATACACACACACACACACATGATGGTTGTGTTTTGACTACAACAGAACAAGTTACAAAACTGTGTTAGCTGTTCTTGATGGTCAGGGACGTGAATGAGATGTATGATGTGCAATGTACTTATCAGACATGCTTTCTCTGCTTGTTTGCTGCTATACATTTATTGACAGTTTTTTGACATGAAACAAAATGATTTGCACTGTGTGAAACACATTAAAATTGACTGATTTGTGTGTATGACTATGAAGAGATTTTTCATGGTCATCAAAGAAACACCAGCTTGACTGTTTAGGAGAGCAAGTTATATTAGTTACATTTAATTTTCTTATTGAACCTTTCTTCTTTTGCATGGAGCAACACCCTTATTTTAAATGTTAAGAATTTGTTCATTCCATCCCTTCGGTTGAAATATGGCCTGTATCTTAAATAATTCCCTCTATAGGCCCTATGTTGGATACATGACCCCATTATACCATTATTCTCTTTGCAGCCTTTGACAGAATGAGTGCAGATTATGGAGGCTAGAAGATGTCATTGAGGCACAGGTCAGGAAGCATAGGAAAACCAGGAATAGTTGTAAAATTCACAACAAGTGATTTATTATTAACAGTAAAATAAAACAAGTTTATTCCTATAACTATTTACAAAGGCAGTATAAACAGAGAAAGTCCATCTGGGTTTCT